>CAKKSZ020000001.1:0-600000 GCA_920104245.2 Rhodotorula babjevae | reverse complement strand
AGGGCTTGTTGGATAGCCCTTGATGCCCTGAGGGGCTACATCGAGGTCCTGTCCGGATCCGAGGCCAGGAGCTCCAGCTGGTGACCCGAGGTAGGGGAGCTGGGGAGACTGACCTCTAGGTAGGGGGTCAGATGGGCTTGCCTTGGGCTGACCCAGGGCTTGTTGGATAGCCCTTGATGCCCTGAGGGGCTACATCGAGGTCCTGTCCGGATCCGAGGCCAGGAGCTCCAGCTGGTGACCCGAGGTAGGGGAGCTGGGGAGACTGACCTCTAGGTAGGGGGTCAGATGGGCTTGCCTTGGGCTGACCCAGGGCTCGTTGGATAGCCCTTGATGCCCTGAGGGGCTACATCGAGGTCCTGTCCGGATCCGAGGCCAGGAGCTCCAGCTGGTGACCCGAGGTAGGGGAGCTGGGGAGACTGACCTCTAGGTAGGGGGTCAGATGGGCTCGCCTTGGGCTGACCCAGGGCTCGTTGTATAGCCCTTGATGCCCTGAGGGGCTACATCAAGGTCCTGTCCGGATCCGAGGCCAGGAGCTCCAGCTGGTGACCCGAGGTAGGGGAGCTGGGGAGACTGACCTCTAGGTAGGGGGTCAGATGGGCTCGCCTTGGGCTGACCCAGGGCTCGTTGGATAGCCCTTGATGCCCTGAGGGGCTACATCAAGGTCCTGTCCGGATCCGAGGCCAGGAGCTCCAGCTGGTGACCCGAGGTAGGGGAGCTGGGGAGACTGACCTCTAGGTAGGGGGTCAGATGGGCTTGCCTTGGGCTGACCCAGGGCTCGTTGGATAGCCCTTGATGCCCTGAGGGGCTACATCGAGGTCCTGTCCGGATCCGAGGCCAGGAGCTCCAGCTGGTGACCCGAGGTAGGGGAGCTGGGGAGACTGAGCTCTAGATAGGGGGTCAGATGGGCTTGCCTTGGGCTGACCCAGGGCTCGTTGGATAGCCCTTGATGCCCTGAGGGGCTACATCGAGGTCCTGTCCGGATCCGAGGCCAGGAGCTCCAGCTGGTGACCCGAGGTAGGGGAGCTGGGGAGACTGACCTCTAGGTAGGGGGTCAGATGGGCTTGCCTTGGGCTGACCCAGGGCTCGTTGGATAGCCCTTGATGCCCTGAGGGGCTACATCGAGGTCCTGTCCGGATCCGAGGCCAGGAGCTCCAGCTGGTGACCCGAGGTAGGGGAGCTGGGGAGACTGACCTCTAGGTAGGGGGTCAGATGGGCTTGCCTTGGGCTGACCCAGGGCTCGTTGGATAGCCCTTGATGCCCTGAGGGGCTACATCGAGGTCCTGTCCGGATCCGAGGCCAGGAGCTCCAGCTGGTGACCCGAGGTAGGGGAGCTGGGGAGACTGACCTCTAGGTAGGGGGTCAGATGGGCTTGCCTTGGGCTGACCCAGGGCTCGTTGGATAGCCCTTGATGCCCTGAGGGGCTACATCGAGGTCCTGTCCGGATCCGAGGCCAGGAGCTCCAGCTGGTGACCCGAGGTAGGGGAGCTGGGGAGACTGACCTCTAGGTAGGGGGTCAGATGGGCTTGCCTTGGGCTGACCCAGGGCTCGTTGGATAGCCCTTGATGCCCTGAGGGGCTACATCGAGGTCCTGTCCGGATCCGAGGCCAGGAGCTCCAGCTGGTGACCCGAGGTAGGGGAGCTGGGGAGACTGACCTCTAGGTAGGGGGTCAGATGGGCTTGCCTTGGGCTGACCCAGGGCTTGTTGGATAGCCCTTGATGCCCTGAGGGGCTACATCGAGGTCCTGTCCGGATCCGAGGCCAGGAGCTCCAGCTGGTGACCCGAGGTAGGGGAGCTGGGGAGACTGACCTCTAGGTAGGGGGTCAGATGGGCTCGCCTTGGGCTGACCCAGGGCTCGTTGGATAGCCCTTGATGCCCTGAGGGGCTACATCAAGGTCCTGTCCGGATCCGAGGCCAGGAGCTCCAGCTGGTGACCCGAGGTAGGGGAGCTGGGGAGACTGACCTCTAGGTAGGGGGTCAGATGGGCTTGCCTTGGGCTGACCCAGGGCTTGTTGGATAGCCCTTGATGCCCTGAGGGGCTACATCGAGGTCCTGTCCGGATCCGAGGCCAGGAGCTCCAGCTGGTGACCCGAGGTAGGGGAGCTGGGGAGACTGACCTCTAGGTAGGGGGTCAGATGGGCTCGCCTTGGGCTGACCCAGGGCTCGTTGGATAGCCCTTGATGCCCTGAGGGGCTACATCAAGGTCCTGTCCGGATCCGAGGCCAGGAGCTCCAGCTGGTGACCCGAGGTAGGGGAGCTGGGGAGACTGACCTCTAGGTAGGGGGTCAGATGGGCTCGCCTTGGGCTGACCCAGGGCTCGTTGTATAGCCCTTGATGCCCTGAGGGGCTACATCAAGGTCCTGTCCGGATCCGAGGCCAGGAGCTCCAGCTGGTGACCCGAGGTAGGGGAGCTGGGGAGACTGAGCTCTAGGTAGGGGGTCAGATGGGCTTGCCTTGGGCTGACCCAGGGCTCGTTGGATAGCCCTTGATGCCCTGAGGGGCTACATCGAGGTCCTGTCCGGATCCGAGGCCAGGAGCTCCAGCTGGTGACCCGAGGTAGGGGAGCTGGGGAGACTGACCTCTAGGTAGGGGGTCAGATGGGCTTGCCTTGGGCTGACCCAGGGCCCGTTGGATAGCCCTTGATGCCCTGGGGGGCTACATCGAGGTCCTGTCCGGATCCGAGGCCAGGAGCTCCAGCTGGTGACCCGAGGTAGGGGAGCTGGGGAGACTGACCTCTAGGTAGGGGGTCAGATGGGCTTGCCTTGGGCTGACCCAGGGCTTGTTGGATAGCCCTTGATGCCCTGAGGGGCTACATCGAGGTCCTGTCCGGATCCGAGGCCAGGAGCTCCAGCTGGTGACCCGAGGTAGGGGAGCTGGGGAGACTGACCTCTAGGTAGGGGGTCAGATGGGCTTGCCTTGGGCTGACCCAGGGCTTGTTGGATAGCCCTTGATGCCCTGAGGGGCTACATCGAGGTCCTGTCCGGATCCGAGGCCAGGAGCTCCAGCTGGTGACCCGAGGTAGGGGAGCTGGGGAGACTGACCTCTAGGTAGGGGGTCAGATGGGCTTGCCTTGGGCTGACCCAGGGCTCGTTGGATAGCCCTTGATGCCCTGAGGGGCTACATCGAGGTCCTGTCCGGATCCGAGGCCAGGAGCTCCAGCTGGTGACCCGAGGTAGGGGAGCTGGGGAGACTGACCTCTAGGTAGGGGGTCAGATGGGCTCGCCTTGGGCTGACCCAGGGCTCGTTGTATAGCCCTTGATGCCCTGAGGGGCTACATCAAGGTCCTGTCCGGATCCGAGGCCAGGAGCTCCAGCTGGTGACCCGAGGTAGGGGAGCTGGGGAGACTGAGCTCTAGATAGGGGGTCAGATGGGCTTGCCTTGGGCTGACCCAGGGCTCGTTGGATAGCCCTTGATGCCCTGAGGGGCTACATCGAGGTCCTGTCCGGATCCGAGGCCAGGAGCTCCAGCTGGTGACCCGAGGTAGGGGAGCTGGGGAGACTGACCTCTAGGTAGGGGGTCAGATGGGCTTGCCTTGGGCTGACCCAGGGCTCGTTGGATAGCCCTTGATGCCCTGAGGGGCTACATCGAGGTCCTGTCCGGATCCGAGGCCAGGAGCTCCAGCTGGTGACCCGAGGTAGGGGAGCTGGGGAGACTGAGCTCTAGATAGGGGGTCAGATGGGCTTGCCTTGGGCTGACCCAGGGCTCGTTGGATAGCCCTTGATGCCCTGAGGGGCTACATCGAGGTCCTGTCCGGATCCGAGGCCAGGAGCTCCAGCTGGTGACCCGAGGTAGGGGAGCTGGGGAGACTGACCTCTAGGTAGGGGGTCAGATGGGCTTGCCTTGGGCTGACCCAGGGCTCGTTGGATAGCCCTTGATGCCCTGAGGGGCTACATCGAGGTCCTGTCCGGATCCGAGGCCAGGAGCTCCAGCTGGTGACCCGAGGTAGGGGAGCTGGGGAGACTGACCTCTAGGTAGGGGGTCAGATGGGCTTGCCTTGGGCTGACCCAGGGCTCGTTGGATAGCCCTTGATGCCCTGAGGGGCTACATCGAGGTCCTGTCCGGATCCGAGGCCAGGAGCTCCAGCTGGTGACCCGAGGTAGGGGAGCTGGGGAGACTGACCTCTAGGTAGGGGGTCAGATGGGCTTGCCTTGGGCTGACCCAGGGCTCGTTGGATAGCCCTTGATGCCCTGAGGGGCTACATCGAGGTCCTGTCCGGATCCGAGGCCAGGAGCTCCAGCTGGTGACCCGAGGTAGGGGAGCTGGGGAGACTGACCTCTAGGTAGGGGGTCAGATGGGCTCGCCTTGGGCTGACCCAGGGCTCGTTGGATAGCCCTTGATGCCCTGAGGGGCTACATCGAGGTCCTGTCCGGATCCGAGGCCAGGAGCTCCAGCTGGTGACCCGAGGTAGGGGAGCTGGGGAGACTGACCTCTAGGTAGGGGGTCAGATGGGCTTGCCTTGGGCTGACCCAGGGCTCGTTGGATAGCCCTTGATGCCCTGAGGGGCTACATCGAGGTCCTGTCCGGATCCGAGGCCAGGAGCTCCAGCTGGTGACCCGAGGTAGGGGAGCTGGGGAGACTGACCTCTAGGTAGGGGGTCAGATGGGCTTGCCTTGGGCTGACCCAGGGCTTGTTGGATAGCCCTTGATGCCCTGAGGGGCTACATCGAGGTCCTGTCCGGATCCGAGGCCAGGAGCTCCAGCTGGTGACCCGAGGTAGGGGAGCTGGGGAGACTGACCTCTAGGTAGGGGGTCAGATGGGCTCGCCTTGGGCTGACCCAGGGCTCGTTGGATAGCCCTTGATGCCCTGAGGGGCTACATCAAGGTCCTGTCCGGATCCGAGGCCAGGAGCTCCAGCTGGTGACCCGAGGTAGGGGAGCTGGGGAGACTGACCTCTAGGTAGGGGGTCAGATGGGCTTGCCTTGGGCTGACCCAGGGCTTGTTGGATAGCCCTTGATGCCCTGAGGGGCTACATCGAGGTCCTGTCCGGATCCGAGGCCAGGAGCTCCAGCTGGTGACCCGAGGTAGGGGAGCTGGGGAGACTGACCTCTAGGTAGGGGGTCAGATGGGCTCGCCTTGGGCTGACCCAGGGCTCGTTGGATAGCCCTTGATGCCCTGAGGGGCTACATCAAGGTCCTGTCCGGATCCGAGGCCAGGAGCTCCAGCTGGTGACCCGAGGTAGGGGAGCTGGGGAGACTGACCTCTAGGTAGGGGGTCAGATGGGCTCGCCTTGGGCTGACCCAGGGCTCGTTGTATAGCCCTTGATGCCCTGAGGGGCTACATCAAGGTCCTGTCCGGATCCGAGGCCAGGAGCTCCAGCTGGTGACCCGAGGTAGGGGAGCTGGGGAGACTGAGCTCTAGGTAGGGGGTCAGATGGGCTTGCCTTGGGCTGACCCAGGGCTCGTTGGATAGCCCTTGATGCCCTGAGGGGCTACATCGAGGTCCTGTCCGGATCCGAGGCCAGGAGCTCCAGCTGGTGACCCGAGGTAGGGGAGCTGGGGAGACTGACCTCTAGGTAGGGGGTCAGATGGGCTTGCCTTGGGCTGACCCAGGGCCCGTTGGATAGCCCTTGATGCCCTGGGGGGCTACATCGAGGTCCTGTCCGGATCCGAGGCCAGGAGCTCCAGCTGGTGACCCGAGGTAGGGGAGCTGGGGAGACTGACCTCTAGGTAGGGGGTCAGATGGGCTTGCCTTGGGCTGACCCAGGGCTCGTTGGATAGCCCTTGATGCCCTGAGGGGCTACATCGAGGTGCTGCAGGGTGAGCGGCCCCTCTCCATTTTACGGGCCGCGCCGTAAACTTGGGTTCGCGGCCTCCACACCTGCACCTTTGTTCCAATCCACTCTCTCTTCCGCACTCCCTCCACCGCCCCACCAACGCCGCCGGCGCGTCCCGCATCCTTGCTCACTTCTGGAACAACCGCATCCTCGAGTCGTCGTTGCCCGAGGCCGTCGACGCCTTCATCAAGGACATCAAGGCGACCATTGCTTCCCTTGCCGAGGCCAAGGTTGACATTGAGCAGATCTACGCATCGGCGATCCTCACCGGCCTGCCTGCGGCCCCCTCGCAACGATCCTCTCGCAGGCCGACAAGCTCCCCTCCGTCTGCCTCCTGCTCGACCGCGTCAAGACCAAGTCGCTCCGCCTCAGCGACACCTCCTTGCCCGCCGGCGCCCTCACCGCCGCCCGCCGCCCGCCCAGCCGCCGCCCCGGCGCCGCCGCCGCCGCCCCTCGTCGCAGCGACGGGCCGCCGCCGAGCCCGTGCCCCTGCTGCGGCGCGCAGCACTGGCTTGCCGCGTGCACCTCGCCCGGGCTTGCCGCCTAACGCCTTGCGCACCCTTGCCGCGGCGCCGCACGCCCGCAGGCGCACTTTGCGCCGGTTGCCGTCGACGCCGTGAGCGTGGCTCCCTCCGCCGTCGCCGCCGCCCTCGCTGCCCTCCCTCTCTCGCCGCCCAACCTCGCCAACGCCGCCATTGAGGCCTGAAGGTCACTGTCAACCCTGTCCCGGCGCTGGCGTCGGTCTGCACCCTTGACTCGGGCACGACCCACTCGATGTGCGGCGACGCTGCGCTCTTTACGAGCCTCCGCCGCGTCACGCCTACGCTGGTGGGGGGGGATCGCAGGCAACCAGCTTGCCGTTTGCGGCGTTCGCACCCTCACCATTGCGCTCGAGGGCGGCCGCATTGTCTCGCTCCACCTCCTTGTCCCGGGTCTCCGCACAACCCTCATCTTGTCCTCGCACCTTGCCCGCGCGCACAACGTTGAGACAATCTTTGGCAAGTCAGCGACGCTCTACCGCGGCGGCTCCAACATTGTCGTCGCCACGGGCACGCTCATCAAGGACGGCCTCTACTCCAGGCCCCTTTCTCCAGATCTGGCTCCATAGCGACCTCGGAATGCAGTTCAGAATGTGTCCTGCACAATCAGTATGCCAGGGGACCCCTCACCCATAGGGCCAGAGGTGCAAAGGAGTTGGTCCCCAGCAGCCAGAGGGGGGTCAGCCCAGTCAGGCTAGTCCAGGCCCCTTTCTCCAGATCTGGCTCCATAGCGACCTCAGAATGCAGTTCAGAATGTGTCCTGCACAATCAGTATGCCAGGGGACCCCTCACCCATAGGGCCAGAGGTGCGAAGGAGTTGGTCCCCAGGAGCCAGAGGGGGGTCAGCCCAGTCAGGCTGGTCCAGGCCCCTTTCTCCAGATCTGGCCCCATAGAGACCTCGGAGGCTCCATAGAGACCTCGGAATGCAGTTCAGAATGTGTCCTGCACAATCAGTATGCCAGGGGACCCCTCACCCATAGGGCCAGAGGTGCGAAGGAGTTGGTCCCCAGCAGCCAGAGGGGGGTCAGCCCAGTCAGGCTAGTCCAGGCCCCTTTCTCCAGATCTGGCTCCATAGAGACCTCGGAATGCAGTTCAGAATGTGTCCTGCACAATCAGTATGCCAGGGGACCCCTCACCCATAGGGCCAGAGGTGCGAAGGAGTTGGTCCCGAGCAGCCAGAGGGGGGTCAGCCCAGTCAGGCTAGTCCAGGCCCCTTTCTCCAGATCTGGCTCCATAGAGACCTCGGAATGCAGTTCAGAATGTGTCCTGCACAATCAGTATGCCAGGGGACCCCTCACCCATAGGGCCAGAGGTGCGAAGGAGTTGGTCCCCAGCAGCCAGAGGGGGGTCAGCCCAGTCAGGCTAGTCCAGGCCCCTTTCTCCAGATCTGGCTCCATAGAGACCTCGGAATGCAGTTCAGAATGTGTCCTGCACAATCAGTATGCCAGGGGACCCCTCACCCATAGGGCCAGAGGTGCGAAGGAGTTGGTCCCCAGCAGCCAGAGGGGGTCTTGCCCAGCCAAGCTGGTGCGGCCCCCCTGCAGCAGATCTGGCTCCATAGCGACCTCGGAATGCAGTTCAGAATGCGTCCTGCACAATCAGTATGTCAGGGGACCCAGTACCCATAGGGCCAGAGGTGCGAAGGAGTTGGTCCCCAGCAGCCAGTGAAGGGCGCACTCGTCTCGAGCACAAGGCGAGGCGAGGCGAACTTCAGGTAGAGAGCTGGAGCGAAAGGAGACGCACCAGATACAGTGATTCGGGTGTATTCCGTTGAGCGAAGAGAGGAGGGGAGGGGATCGCTAAGCAGAAGGAGAGCTACAGCGAGGCCGCCTCCGAGTCCCTTACCCAACCTCTGCCATGTCTCGGAGTTGCCGGCGGCAACAACGAGAGAGATATCGAGAGGTCTGCAAGCGAGAGGGGAAGAGGCAGCGTAGTTCAAGAGGAAGAAGAGAGAGAGAGAGGGAGGAACAACTCAGCTTGGGGAGGACCGAGAGCGAGAGAGCGAGGCGAGGGCGGTCCGTGCCCTTGCACCCACCCCCCCAGAACAAAGCGTGGGGAGGAGCGAGGCAACAACGGCGGCGACGCGCTTGCAAGCGCGAGCGCCTCGGACCGGCGCGGCGCGGCGCGCCGCCTTGGCCGCCTCCAGGCGAGGACCGTCTCCTCGGCCAACTTGAGGAGCTCGTTGCGGTCGAGCCAGCTGTCCCACTGCGCCGACCAGCTGAGCCAGCGGACCTTGTACTTGACGCGCCCGTGCGACGTCTTCTCGGCAACGATCTTGTCGACCTCGTACCCAGCGTCGGGGTCGTCGGTGGCGCCGATGACCGGCGGCGGGTCCGAGAAGGCGCGCGCAGGGAAGCGCGAGTCGTTGTTGGGGTACCAGGGGCGCAGGCGGGACGAGTGGATCTTGTCGTGGACCTTCATGTGCAAGGGGAGGTCGAAGGTGCAGGTCGAGTGGGCGGCGTCGACCTCAAGGATGGGGAACGGGCCGACAAACTTGGGGAGGAACTTGCGCGCGACGCCCTCGGGGAAGCGCAGTGACGACGACGAGATGTAGGCCTTGCCGCGGACAGCAAAGAGGCCCTCGTCCGAGCGCTGGCGCTGGTTGGCGAGCGCAACCATGGCGACGCGCGAGCCGATGATGGCGTCGGTCGCCCAAAGCGCGTACTCGCGCGCACGCTCGGCGAACGCCGTTGCCGCGGCGTCGCCGTCGAGCCCGGGCGCGGCTGCCGCGCTCGCCAGCGCAGGCAGCAGCGAGGGGACAAACCCGTGAACGACCTCAAACGGCGAGAGCGACGTCGACGCCGAGGGCGCGCTGTTGAGCGCGAACTCGCCGAGGGCGAGGTGCGTCGGCCATGCGAGAGGGTCGTCCTTGCACAGCAAGCGCAGGATGGCGCCGACGACCTTGTTGGTCACCTTGGCGCGACCGTCCGTCTGCAGATGCGCCGCCGATGACATCTTGAGCTTCACGCCAAGAAGCTTGTAGAGCAAGGACCAGAAGTTCGACGTGAACTTCAGGTCTCGGTCGCTGACAATGGCGGACGGGAGGCCGAAGCGCGAGACGACGCGGCAGAAGAAGGCGGCGGCGACGTCCTCGGCGGTGGCGGTTGAGGCGAGCGGGATGAGGATTACCATCTTGGAGAGGTTGTCGGTGACGGTGAGGATCGAGTCGACGGTGGCGCCGTCGAGCTTGACCGGCGGGAGCCCGACGACAAAGTCCATGCCGACCTGGGCCCATGGCGTGCTGGGACCGAGAGCGGGTGCAGGAGGCCGAGAGGGCGCTGCGTGCTCGACTTGTTGCGGGCGCACGACTCGCACTGGCGCACGTAGTTGTGCACGTCGCGACCGAGCGTCGGCCAGAAGAAAGCGCGCCGCACGCCGGCGAGCGTCTTCTTGGCGCCAAGGTGGCCCGACGACTGGTGGACCAACTCGATGACCCACTCGACAAAGGTAGGCGGCGAGGTTGGCGGGTTGTCGAAGGAGGAGGGGTCGAGGCGGCCCGAGGGTACGACGAGGCGCTCGCCGGCCGGGTCAAGGAGGTAGACAAGCAAGTCGCGCACGAGGAAGTTGGGGTGCTGATCGGGTGCAGCGAGGATTGTCTTGGTGAGGGGATCTGCGAGCAAGCAAGCTCGGAGCGAGGAGAGGAACTCCGAGGGGAAGGTGGTCAGCGAGACTGCCATGAGGGAGAGGGCCGAGCGTGATGAGGAGGAAATGGAAGACGCAGCTCTGGAGGGGGCGACGACGCTTGCAAGCGCCATTGTCATGCCGGCAAGGACCATCTTGCCGGCCAATGAGACGGTGCGCGGGAACGGCTCGGGGTCGTCCTGCGCCGGGGCCGGCTCGACCGCCTCGGCAACGGCAACGCCGTCGAGCTCGGCGAGGCAAGAGAGCGCGTTGGCAAGCTCGTTTGTCTTGCCCGGGATGAACTGCCACAAGAAGTTGTACTCGGCGAGCGTCTCCCAGAGGCGGACGTGGCGGCGCGTCTGCTTGGGCGGCTGCGTCCAGTACGTCTTGAGCGGCTCGTGGTCGCAGACGACGGTGGAGGGGAAGCCGACAATGTACTCGTGGTTCTTCTTGCAGCCGACGAGGACGCCGAGGAGCTCTTGGTTGGTCGTCCAGTAGTTGCGCTGCGCGGGGTTGAACTTGGACGAGAAGAAGCGCACGGGTCGAGCAGACTTGAGCGACGCACCTTGTCCGAGCCAGCCGCCGCAGCCGTAGATTGAGGCGTCCGTGACAAGGAAGAGGCGCTCGGCGCCCGAGTCGATGGTGGCAGGGTCGAGAGGACGGAGAGCCTGCGGGACCAACTGCTTCAGCATCTCAAACGAGAGGTCACAGGCTGCGGTCCAGTTCCAGTTGACCTTGCCTGTGAGCCTTGTCAAAGGCGCAGCAATCTCGTTGACCCGAGGGAGGTGCTCGGCCATCCAGCCGACGGCGCCCATGAAGCGCAGGATGTCCTTGGGACAGCGCGGCGTCGGCCACCTCTGGATTGCCTCCCACTTGTCCGGCATGACATGGAGGCCCTTGTCGTCGACGAGCACGCCGAGAGCCTCGAGAGAGGGAGAGAGGAACTCAACCTTGGAGCGAGTGAGGTAGAAGCGGAAGTGGCGCAGCGTCGAGAAGACAATCTTGAGGTACCGCAGGTGCGCTTGACAAGTGCGCAAGTAGACGAAGACGTCGTCGTGGAAGACGTTGAGGAAGCGGCCGATGGCCTTGCGGAACATCATGTAGCACACTCGGTGCATGGTGTCGGGCGCGTTGCGGTCGCCCTGCTGCATCACGAGCGACACAAAGGTGCCGCTTGTCGTCACAAAGCCGGAGAGGGGGACTGACTCGGGCTTGAGACGCACCTGCTCATAGGCGTTCTTGAAGTCCAGCTTGGAGCGCACGCCGTGCGCGGCAAGGCGGCGGCGCACCCGGCCCATGTCGGGGATTGGCGAGGCAAGCGCGACCGTGTTCTCGTTCCTTGGCTTGAGGTTGACGACAAACCGCGCCTGCAAGCGGTCATGCTTGGGGACAGCGAACATTGAGCACGCCGAGTTGAGAGCGACAGGGGACCAGAAGCCCGAGTCGACAAACTTACGCAGGTGAGCCGTCCACTGCGCCGAGAAGCGCTCGGGCATGCGGATTGCAAACGGCTTGATCTTCTTCTCGGCGTCGAGGAGCTCGATGGCGTGGTTGGCGGGGCGGAACGGCGGAAGGCCGGGCAGCTCGTCGACAAAGACGTCGGCGTACTGCTCGAGGAGCTCGTCGAGGTGCGAGCGCGCCTTGTCCGACGTCCAGTTGCCGAGAGCCGGATCGTCCTTCTCGTCGTCGAGGAGCGGGTTGTGCGGCTCGATGCCGATGCGGTCGACGAGGCCACGGACCTCGTGCAGGTCGACGCCGGCCGTGAGCGCGCAGACGATGAACGAGTCGAGGTTGCCAAGCGTCATCTGCTCGCGCGTGAAGCCGAGGTCGAGGAGGTTGGCGTCGTCTTGGACGGCAAAAGCGCCGACGGTAAAGTTGTAGACGGGCGAGGCGCTGTGCCAATTGGCGACAAAGAAGAGGGCGTCGGGCGAGACGGCCGTCTTCGAGTCACGGAGGAAGGGGAGGCCAAGGATGGTGTCGATGCCAGGAGGTAAGGGAGCGACGAAGAACGAGCGCTTCGGGAGCTTGACCCTCTCGACCCTCAAGGTCGAATAGGCGAAGACCGAGAGGCGCACGCCCTGGTTGTCGGAGGCGAGTTGGGCGTGGATTGGCAAGTCGAGGCGGCGAACGTCGAGGCCAAGGCGGTGCACAAGCTCGGGCGAGATGACATCTGCTTGGGCGCCAGAGTCAATCAGTGCAGACGCTTCGATCCCGTCGTCGAACGACGCAGGGACGAGGAGAGGACGGGGCGAGATGGCGTGAGGAGGAGGGTCGGTGCGCGGGGAGGAGCACCTCTTCTTCTTCCGCCGCGCCGGTCGAGGCTCGTCCCCTCCCACGTCCGAGGACGCAGGGACGACAGGCTCAGACACGTCAACGCTGCACAGAGCAAGCGGCGGCTGACCGTCGTCGGGAAGAGACTTGCCGAGAGGCGAGCCTGGGGACGAGGAACAAGTTGACGAGGCAGGGAGAGACGAAGAGGACGCACCAAGATCCTTGGCTGCCCCCTCAGGAACGTCGAAGGCTGGCCGTAGGAGGCGAGGCGCCTTCGACGTCGAGGAGAGCTCATCACTGGGAGCAGCAGCGAGAGGGCCCGAGAGGACGGACGAGCAGAGCGGGCAGGCCTCTACTCGTTGTCCTCTTTTCCTGAGCCCGTGGCAACCGGGTCCTCCTGGATGGGGGAGAGAGAAGGAGAGGAAGGGGGCACACCAAGGACCACGAGCCGCACGTGCGCCATTGCCATGAGGACCTTCTCCGGGTTGACGCGGCGGCTCGTGCACGAGCGCAAGAAGTGGCGGCCAACTCAGCCACAGTTGAAGCAGCGTAGCTCGCTGGCGGGCGCAGGGACGGTCTTGTCGAGCCAGGTAGACGACTCGGACTTGGGGTGCGACTTCTGCCAGTTGACGGCCGAGCGAGCCCACTTCTGCGAGCTGGCAAGGGCCTTGCTAGGCAAGACTGCGGGATTCAGTACCCAAGGTCTTCCTGGAGGAGGAAGGAGAGGAAGAGGACGCAGCTGGTTTGTCCGGCTTCTCAAAGGACGGGAGCAAGTCCGTCTCGGCGGCGATGTCGACGAGCTCGTCAAACTTGATTGACTTGAGGCCGAGAGCCCTGCGAGCCGCCTGCTGCGTCTTGACAAACTCAAGGACGTTGGGGTTGAGCCCGGCGAGGAAGGTCGACTGGCGGTCCACGTCCGAGATGTTGCGGTCAAAGCAGGCGGCGGCGAGAGCATTGACGGCGGCGCCAAAAACTCGGGCAGGCATTGAGCCCTGCTTGGCCTTGCGGAACGCCTCGAACGCCGTCTCGTCGGCGGCGTCGTCGGCCCAGTGCTTGCGGACCTCGACGACGATGTCTGAGAACGAGTGGAAGGGGCGGCGGCGGTTGGTCGTGTCGAACCACATCTGCGGCGAGATCCCGCCGACACCGAGCTCGGACGAGAACAAGGTGCAGGCGTTGTAGAAGATCTCGGGGGTCTCCTGCTTGCCAATGAAGGCCGACGGCTGCACGCCGTGCGCGGCAAGGTAGAGGCCCGCCAACTTGAGGAAGGCCTTGCGCTCGACGCGCTCGAACGAGCCCGCCCACGCCTTCGGCTTCTCGACCTTGAGTCGAGGCACCGAGACGAGAGGGGCAGGCGTGTAGCGCGACGGCGCAGGCGTGTAGGGCAAGGACGCGCCCTGCTCGACCGGCAGGTTGGGCGGCAACACGCCCAGAGGTACCGCCTCCGGCGTCGCGGTCACGCGCTTGTACAGGTCCTTGGTCTGGTTGAAGTCCTCGAGGAGGTGCTCCATCTTGCGGCGAAGCACTGCCGGGCCAGCCTCGGCGGCCGACTCGGCGGGCTGGTTGCGAGCGTGAGCCGCCTCGGACTCCTCGTCCTTGAGACGTAGCCCGGCCAACTCCTGCTCCCAGGAAACCTGCTCCTTGCGGTCAAACTGCTCCTTGAGAGCCTCGAACCGCTGAGCCTGCTCCTGCTGGAAGCGCACCCTCGCCTCGTCACGGCGGACGACAGAGGCCTCAGACGCTCGAGAGCCAGCCACCAACTGCGCAGGAACAGAAAACTGCTGAGGCGCACCAGACTGCTCCCCTGCACCACCCCACACTACCACCGGGTCGGTCGTTGAGCTGCGGTCGGCCATGGAGCTCGAGCTGATGAGGTCAGGGTCGGGGTCGAGAGCGGATTGGCGAGTGGGCGCGGCGGATCAGGCGGTGTGGAAGATAGTCGAGAGGTTGGAGGGCGTGTACTTGGGAGCGAATCCGAGTATGCGGGCGGAGCGACGGAGGGCGGAGGGACAAGGTACGGAGATGTTGGACAACGAGGACGAGGAAGCGCGAGACTCGGCTGAGGAGGGGGATTCGGCAGAGGGCGCTGGGGAGGGAACTCGCTGGGTACTTGAGGACCCTGGCGAGCCGGTAGAGGATGGAATGGTGGAGTTCCGACTGTAAAAAAAGTGAAGGGCGCACTCGTCTCAAGCACGAGGCGAGGCAAGGCAATTTCCAGGTAGAGAGCTGGAGCGAAAGGACACGCGCCAGATACAGTGATTCGGGTGTATTCCGTCGAGCAAAGAGAGGAGGGGAGGGGATTGCTAAGCAGAAGGAGAGCTACAGCGAGGCCGCCTCTGAGTCCCTCACCCAACCTCCGCCATGTCTCGGAGTTGCCGGCGGCGACAACGAGAGAGAGATTGAGAGGTCTGCAAGCGAGAGGGGAAGAGGCAGCGTAGTTCGAGAGGAAGAAGAGAGAGAGAGAGGGAGGGACGACTCAGCTTGGGGAGGACCGAGAGCGAGAGAGCGAGGCAAGGGCGGTCCGTGCCCTTGCAGCCAGAGGGGACCTTGCCCAGCCAAGCTGGTGCAGGCCCCCTGCAGCAGATCTGGCTCCACAGAAGTCTCAGGATACTGTTAGAAAGGTGTCCTGCACAATCAGTATGTCAGTGGGCCCAGTACCCATAGACCTAGAGGTGCGAAGGAGTCGGTCCCCAGGAGCCAGAGGGGGGTCAGCCCAGTCAGGCTAGTCCAGGCCCCTTTCTCCAGATCTGGCTCCATAGCTACCTTGGAATATAGTTCAGAATGTGTCCTGCACAATCAGTATGCCAGGAGACCCCTCACCCATAGGGCCAGAGGTGCGAAGGAGTTGGTCCCCAGCAGCCAGAGGGGGGTCAGCCCAGTCAGGCTGGTCCAGGCCCCTTTCTCCAGATCTGGCTCCATAGCGACCTCGGAGTATAGTAAGGAATGTGTCCTGCAGAATCAGTATGCCAGGGGACCCAGTACCCATAGACCTAGAGGTGCGAAGGAGTCGGTCCCCAGAGCCAGGGGGGGTCTTGCCCAGCCAAGCTGGTGCAGGCCCCCTGCAGCAGATCTGACTCCACAGAAGTCTCAGGATACTGTTAGAAAGGTGTCCTGCACAATCAGTATGTCAGTGGGCCCAGTACCCATAGACCTAGAGGTGCGAAGGAGGCGGTCCCCAGAGCCAGGGGGGATCTTGCCCAGCCAAGCTGATGCAGGCCCCCTGCAGCAGATCTGGCTCCACGGAAGTCTCAGGATACTGTTAGAAAGGTGTCCTGCACAATCAGTATGTCAGGGGACCCAGTACCCATAGACCTAGAGGTGCAAAGGAGTCGGTCCCCAGGAGCCAGGGGGGGGTCAGCCCAGTCAGGCTGGTCCAGGCCCCTTTCTCCAGATCTGGCTCCATAGCTACCTTGGAATATAGCTCAGAATGTATCCTGCACAATCAGTATGTCAGTGGGCCCAATACCCATAGACCTAGAGGTGCAAAAGAGTCGGTCCCCAGAGCCAGAGGGGGGTCAGCCCAGTCAGGCTGGTCCAGGCCCCTTTCTCCAGATCTGGCTCCATAGCTACCTTGGAATATAGTTCAGAATGTGTCCTGCGCAATCAGTATGCCAGGGGACCCCTCACCCATAGGGCCAGAGGTGCGAAGGAGTTGGTCCCCAGCAGCCAGAGGGGGGTCAGCCCAGTCAGGCTGGTCCAGGCCCCTTTCTCCAGATCTGGCCCCATAGCAACCTCGGAATATAGTAAAGAATGTGTCCTGCACAATCAGTATGTCAGGGGACCCAGTACCCATAGGGCCAGAGGTGCGAAGGAGTCGGTCCCCAGAGCCAGGGGGGACCTTGCCCAGCCAAGCTGGTGCAGGCCTCCTGCAGCAGATCTAGCTCCATAGCGACCTAGGAATATAGTAAAGAATGTGTCCTGCACAATCAGTATGTCAGGAGGCCCAGTACCCATAGATCTAGAGGTGCGAAGGAGTTGGTCCCCCGGAGCCAGAGGGGACCTTGCCCAGCCAAGCTGGTGCAGGCCCCCTGCAGCAGATCTGGCTCCACAGAAGTCTCAGGATACTGTTAGAAAGGTGTCCTGCACAATCAGTATGTCAGTGGGCCCAGTACCCATAGACCTAGAGGTGCGAAGGAGTCGGTCCCCAGGAGCCAGAGGGGGGTCAGCCCAGTCAGGCTAGTCCAGGCCCCTTTCTCCAGATCTGGCTCCATAGCTACCTTGGAATATAGTTCAGAATGTGTCCTGCACAATCAGTATGCCAGGAGACCCCTCACCCATAGGGCCAGAGGTGCGAAGGAGTTGGTCCCCAGCAGCCAGAGGGGGGTCAGCCCAGTCAGGCTGGTCCAGGCCCCTTTCTCCAGATCTGGCTCCATAGCGACCTCGGAGTATAGTAAGGAATGTGTCCTGCAGAATCAGTATGCCAGGGGACCCAGTACCCATAGACCTAGAGGTGCGAAGGAGTCGGTCCCCAGAGCCAGGGGGGGTCTTGCCCAGCCAAGCTGGTGCAGGCCCCCTGCAGCAGATCTGACTCCACAGAAGTCTCAGGATACTGTTAGAAAGGTGTCCTGCACAATCAGTATGTCAGTGGGCCCAGTACCCATAGACCTAGAGGTGCGAAGGAGGCGGTCCCCAGAGCCAGGGGGGATCTTGCCCAGCCAAGCTGATGCAGGCCCCCTGCAGCAGATCTGGCTCCACGGAAGTCTCAGGATACTGTTAGAAAGGTGTCCTGCACAATCAGTATGTCAGGGGACCCAGTACCCATAGACCTAGAGGTGCAAAGGAGTCGGTCCCCAGGAGCCAGGGGGGGGTCAGCCCAGTCAGGCTGGTCCAGGCCCCTTTCTCCAGATCTGGCTCCATAGCTACCTTGGAATATAGCTCAGAATGTATCCTGCACAATCAGTATGTCAGTGGGCCCAATACCCATAGACCTAGAGGTGCAAAAGAGTCGGTCCCCAGAGCCAGAGGGGGGTCAGCCCAGTCAGGCTGGTCCAGGCCCCTTTCTCCAGATCTGGCTCCATAGCTACCTTGGAATATAGTTCAGAATGTGTCCTGCGCAATCAGTATGCCAGGGGACCCCTCACCCATAGGGCCAGAGGTGCGAAGGAGTTGGTCCCCAGCAGCCAGAGGGGGGTCAGCCCAGTCAGGCTGGTCCAGGCCCCTTTCTCCAGATCTGGCCCCATAGCAACCTCGGAATATAGTAAAGAATGTGTCCTGCACAATCAGTATGTCAGGGGACCCAGTACCCATAGGGCCAGAGGTGCGAAGGAGTCGGTCCCCAGAGCCAGGGGGACCTTGCCCAGCCAAGCTGGTGCAGGCCTCCTGCAGCAGATCTAGCTCCATAGCGACCTAGGAATATAGTAAAGAATGTGTCCTGCACAATCAGTATGTCAGGAGGCCCAGTACCCATAGATCTAGAGGTGCGAAGGAGTTGGTCCCCCGGAGCCAGAGGGGACCTTGCCCAGCCAAGCTGGTGCAGGCCCCCTGCAGCAGATCTGGCTCCACAGAAGTCTCAGGATACTGTTAGAAAGGTGTCCTGCACAATCAGTATGTCAGTGGGCCCAGTACCCATAGACCTAGAGGTGCGAAGGAGTCGGTCCCCAGGAGCCAGAGGGGGCTCAGCCCAGTCAGGCTAGTCCAGGCCCCTTTCTCCAGATCTGGCTCCATAGCTACCTTGGAATATAGTTCAGAATGTGTCCTGCACAATCAGTATGCCAGGAGACCCCTCACCCATAGGGCCAGAGGTGCGAAGGAGTTGGTCCCCAGCAGCCAGAGGGGGGTCAGCCCAGTCAGGCTGGTCCAGGCCCCTTTCTCCAGATCTGGCTCCATAGCGACCTCGGAGTATAGTAAGGAATGTGTCCTGCAGAATCAGTATGCCAGGGGACCCAGTACCCATAGACCTAGAGGTGCGAAGGAGTCGGTCCCCAGAGCCAGGGGGGGTCTTGCCCAGGCAAGCTGGTGCAGGCCCCCTGCAGCAGATCTGACTCCACAGAAGTCTCAGGATACTGTTAGAAAGGTGTCCTGCACAATCAGTATGTCAGTGGGCCCAGTACCCATAGACCTAGAGGTGCGAAGGAGGCGGTCCCCAGAGCCAGGGGGGATCTTGCCCAGCCAAGCTGATGCAGGCCCCCTGCAGCAGATCTGGCTCCACGGAAGTCTCAGGATACTGTTAGAAAGGTGTCCTGCACAATCAGTATGTCAGGGGACCCAGTACCCATAGACCTAGAGGTGCAAAGGAGTCGGTCCCCAGGAGCCAGGGGGGGGTCAGCCCAGTCAGGCTGGTCCAGGCCCCTTTCTCCAGATCTGGCTCCATAGCTACCTTGGAATATAGCTCAGAATGTATCCTGCACAATCAGTATGTCAGTGGGCCCAATACCCATAGACCTAGAGGTGCAAAAGAGTCGGTCCCCAGAGCCAGAGGGGGGTCAGCCCAGTCAGGCTGGTCCAGGCCCCTTTCTCCAGATCTGGCTCCATAGCTACCTTGGAATATAGTTCAGAATGTGTCCTGCGCAATCAGTATGCCAGGGGACCCCTCACCCATAGGGCCAGAGGTGCGAAGGAGTTGGTCCCCAGCAGCCAGAGGGGGGTCAGCCCAGTCAGGCTGGTCCAGGCCCCTTTCTCCAGATCTGGCCCCATAGCAACCTCGGAATATAGTAAAGAATGTGTCCTGCACAATCAGTATGTCAGGGGACCCAGTACCCATAGGGCCAGAGGTGCGAAGGAGTCGGTCCCCAGAGCCAGGGGGGACCTTGCCCAGCCAAGCTGGTGCAGGCCTCCTGCAGCAGATCGAGCTCCATAGCGACCTAGGAATATAGTAAAGAATGTGTCCTGCACAATCAGTATGTCAGGGGGCCCAGTACCCATAGATCTAGAGGTGCGAAGGAGTTGGTCCCCCGGAGCCAGGGGGGGTCTTGCCCAGCCAAGCTGGTGCAGGCCCCCTGCAGCAGATCTGGCTCCACAGAAGTCTCAGGATACTGTTAGAAAGGTGTCCTGCACAATCAGTATGTCAGTGGGCCCAGTACCCATAGACCTAGAGGTGCGAAGGAGTCGGTCCCCAGGAGCCAGAGGGGGGTCAGCCCAGTCAGGCTAGTCCAGGCCCCTTTCTCCAGATCTGGCTCCATAGCTACCTTGGAATATAGTTCAGAATGTGTCCTGCACAATCAGTATGCCAGGAGACCCCTCACCCATAGGGCCAGAGGTGCGAAGGAGTTGGTCCCCAGCAGCCAGAGGGGGGTCAGCCCAGTCAGGCTGGTCCAGGCCCCTTTCTCCAGATCTGGCTCCATAGCGACCTCGAAGTATAGTAAGGAATGTGTCCTGCAGAATCAGTATGCCAGGGGACCCAGTACCCATAGACCTAGAGGTGCGAAGGAGGCGGTCCCCAGAGCCAGGGGGGATCTTGCCCAGCCAAGCTGATGCAGGCCCCCTGCAGCAGATCTGGCTCCACGGAAGTCTCAGGATACTGTTAGAAAGGTGTCCTGCACAATCAGTATGTCAGGGGACCCAGTACCCATAGACCTAGAGGTGCAAAGGAGTCGGTCCCCAGGAGCCAGGGGGGGGTCAGCCCAGTCAGGCTGGTCCAGGCCCCTTTCTCCAGATGTGGCTCCATAGCTACCTTGGAATATAGCTCAGAATGTATCCTGCACAATCAGTATGTCAGTGGCCCCAATACCCATAGACCTAGAGGTGCAAAAGAGTCGGTCCCCAGAGCCAGAGGGGGGTCAGCCCAGTCAGGCTGGTCCAGGCCCCTTTCTCCAGATCTGGCTCCATAGCTACCTTGGAATATAGCTCAGAATGTATCCTGCACAATCAGTATGTCAGTGGCCCCAATACCCATAGACCTAGAGGTGCAAAAGAGTCGGTCCCCAGAGCCAGAGGGGGGTCAGCCCAGTCAGGCTGGTCCAGGCCCCTTTCTCCAGATCTGGCTCCATAGCTACCTTGGAATATAGCTCAGAATGTATCCTGCACAATCAGTATGTCAGTGGCCCCAATACCCATAGACCTAGAGGTGCAAAAGAGTCGGTCCCCAGAGCCAGAGGGGGGTCAGCCCAGTCAGGCTGGTCCAGGCCCCTTTCTCCAGATCTGGCTCCATAGCTACCTTGGAATATAGTTCAGAATGTGTCCTGCGCAATCAGTATGCCAGGGGACCCCTCACCCATAGGGCCAGAGGTGCGAAGGAGTTGGTCCCCAGCAGCCAGAGGGGGGTCAGCCCAGTCAGGCTGGTCCAGGCCCCTTTCTCCAGATCTGGCTCCATAGCAACCCCGGAATATAGTAAAGAATGTGTCCTGCACAATCAGTATGTCAGGGGACCCAGTACCCATAGGGCCAGAGGTGCGAAGGAGTCGGTCCCCAGAGCCAGGGGGGACCTTGCCCAGCCAAGCTGGTGCAGGCCCCCTGCAGCAGATCTGGCTCCACGGAAGTCTCAGGATACTGTTAGAAAGGGGTCCTGCACAATCAGTATGTCAGGGGACCCAGTACCCATAGACCTAGAGGTGCAAAGGAGTCGGTCCCCAGGAGCCAGGGGGGGGTCAGCCCAGTCAGGCTGGTCCAGGCCCCTTTCTCCAGATCTGGCTCCATAGCTACCTTGGAATATAGCTCAGAATGTATCCTGCACAATCAGTATGTCAGTGGGCCCAATACCCATAGACCTAGAGGTGCAAAAGAGTCGGTCCCCAGAGCCAGAGGGGGGTCAGCCCAGTCAGGCTGGTCCAGGCCCCTTTCTCCAGATCTGGCTCCATAGCTACCTTGGAATATAGTTCAGAATGTGTCCTGCGCAATCAGTATGCCAGGGGACCCCTCACCCATAGGGCCAGAGGTGCGAAGGAGTTGGTCCCCAGCAGCCAGAGGGGGGTCAGCCCAGTCAGGCTGGTCCAGGCCCCTTTCTCCAGATCTGGCCCCATAGCAACCTCGGAATATAGTAAAGAATGTGTCCTGCACAATCAGTATGTCAGGGGACCCAGTACCCATAGGGCCAGAGGTGCGAAGGAGTCGGTCCCCAGAGCCAGGGGGGACCTTGCCCAGCCAAGCTGGTCCAGGCCCCTTTCTCCAGATCTGGCTCCATAGCGACCTCGAAGTATAGTAAGGAATGTGTCCTGCAGAATCAGTATGCCAGGGGACCCAGTACCCATAGACCTAGAGGTGCGAAGGAGGCGGTCCCCAGAGCCAGGGGGGATCTTGCCCAGCCAAGCTGATGCAGGCCCCCTGCAGCAGATCTGGCTCCACGGAAGTCTCAGGATACTGTTAGAAAGGTGTCCTGCACAATCAGTATGTCAGGGGACCCAGTACCCATAGACCTAGAGGTGCAAAGGAGTCGGTCCCCAGGAGCCAGGGGGGGGTCAGCCCAGTCAGGCTGGTCCAGGCCCCTTTCTCCAGATGTGGCTCCATAGCTACCTTGGAATATAGCTCAGAATGTATCCTGCACAATCAGTATGTCAGTGGCCCCAATACCCATAGACCTAGAGGTGCAAAAGAGTCGGTCCCCAGAGCCAGAGGGGGGTCAGCCCAGTCAGGCTGGTCCAGGCCCCTTTCTCCTAATTTGGCTCCATAGCGACCTCGGGATGCAGTTCAGAATGTGTCCTGCACAATCAGTATGTCAGTGGGCCCAGTACCCATAGACCTAGAGCTGCAAAGGAGTCGGTCCCCAGGAGCCAGAGGGGGGTCAGCCCAGTCAGGCTAGTCCAGGCCCCTTTCTCCAGATCTGGCTGCATAGCAACCTCGGAATGCAGTTCAGAATGTGTCCTGCCCAATCAGTATGCCAGGGGACCCCTCACCCATAGGGCCAGAGGTGCGAAGGAGTTGGTCCCCAGCAGCCAGAGGGGGGTCAGCCCAGTCAGGCTAGTCCAGGCCCCTTTCTCCAGATCTGGCTCCATAGCAACCTCGGAATGCAGTTCAGAATGTGTCCTGCCCAATCAGTATGCCAGGGGACCCCTCACCCATAGGGCCAGAGGTGCGAAGGAGTTGGTCCCCAGCAGCCAGAGGGGGGTCAGCCCAGTCAGGCTAGTCCAGGCCCCTTTCTCCAGATCTGGCTCCATAGCAACCTCGGAATGCAGTTGAGACTGTGTCCTGCCCAATCAGTATGCCAGGGGACCCCTTACCCATAGAGCCAGAGGTGCGAAGGAGTTGGTCCTCAGCAGCCAGAGGCGGGTCAGCCCAGTCAGGCTAGTCCAGGCCCCTTTCTCCAGATCTGGCTCCATAGCAACCTCGGAATGCAGTTGAGACTGTGTCCTGCCCAATCAGTATGCCAGGGGACCCCTTACCCATAGGGCCAGAGGTGCGAAGGAGTTGGTCCCCAGCAGCCAGAGGGGGGTCAGCCCAGTCAGGCTAGTCCAGGCCCCTTTCTCCAGATCTGGCTCCATCGCAACCTCGGAATGCAGTTCAGAATGTGTCCTGCACAATCAGTATGCCAGGAGACCCCTTACCCATAGAGCCAGAGGTGCGAAGGAGTTGGTCCCCAGCAGCCAGAGGGGGGTCAGCCCAGTCAGGCTAGTCCAGGCCCCTTTCTCCAGATCTGGCTCCATGGCAACCTCGGAATGCAGTTCAGAATGTGTCCTGCCCAATCAGTATGCCAGGGGACCCCTCACCCATAGGGCCAGAGGTGCGAAGGAGTTGGTCCCCAGCAGCCAGAGGGGGGTCAGCCCAGTCAGGCTAGTCCAGGCCCCTTTCTCCAGATCTGGCTCCATAGCAACCTCAGAATTTAGTTCAGAATGTGTCCTGCACAATCAGTATGTCAGGGGACCCAGTGCCCATAGACCTAGAGGTGCAAAGGAGTTGGTCCCCAGGAGCCAGGGGGGGGTCAGCCCAGTCAGGCTGGTCGAGGCCCCTTTCTCCAGATCTGGCTCCATAGCTACCTTGGAATATAGCTCAGAATGTGTCATGCACAATCAGTATGTCAGGGGACCCAGTCCCCATAGACCTAGAGGTGCAAGGTGTCGGTCCCCAGGAGCCAAGGGGGGGGTCAGCCCAGTCAGGCTGGTCCAGGCCCCTTTCTCCAGATCTGGCTCCATAGCTACCTTGGAATACAGTTCAAGATGTGCCCTGCACAATCAGTATGTCAGGGGACCCAGGACCCATAGACCTAGAGGTGCAAAGGAGTCGGTCCCCAGGAGCCAGGGGGGGGGTCAGCCCAGTCAGGCTGGTCCAGGCCCCTTTCTCCAGATCTGGCTCCATAGCTACCTTGGAATATAGTTCAGAATGTGTCCTGCACAATCAGTATCCCGGGGGACCCCTCACCCACAGGGCCAGAGGTGCAAAGGAGTTGGTCCCCAGCAGCCAGAGGGGGGTCAGCCCAGTCAGGCTAGTCCAGGCCCCTTTCTCCAGATCTGGCTCCATAGCAACCTCGGAATGCAGTTCAGAATGTGTCCTGCACAATCAGTATGCCGGGGGACCCCTCACCCACAGGGCCAGAGGTGCGAAGGAGTTGGTCCCCAGCAGCCAGAGGGGGGTCAGCCCAGCCATGCTAGTCCAGGCCCCTTTCTCCAGATCTGGCTCCATAGCAACCTCGGAATATAGTAAAGAATGTTTCCTGCACAATCAGTATGTCAGGGGACCCAGTACCCATAGGGCCAGAGGTGCGAAGGAGTCGGTCCCCAGAGCCAGGGGGGACCTTGCCCAGCCAAGCTGGTGCAGGCCCCCTGCAGCAGATCTAGCTCCATAGCGACCTAGGAATATAGTAAAGAATGTGTCCTGCACAATCAGTATGTCAGGGGGCCCAGTACCCATAGATCTAGAGGTGCGAAGGAGTTGGTCCCCCGGAGCCAGGGGGGGTCTTGCCCAGCCAAGCTGGTGCAGGCCCCCTGCAGCAGATCTGGCTCCACAGAAGTCTCAGGATACTGTTAGAAAAGTGTCCTGCACAATCAGTATGTCAGTGGGCCCAGTACCCATAGACCTAGAGGTGCAAAGGAGTCGGTCCTCAGGACCCAGGGGGGGTCTTGCCCAGCCAAGCTGGTGTGGCCCCCCTGCAGCAGATCTGGCTCCATGGAAGTCTCTGGATACTGTTAGAAAGGCGTCCTGCACAATCAGTATGTCAGTGGGCCCAGTACCCATAGACCTAGAGGTGCGAAGGAGTCGGTCCCCAGGAGCCAGAGGGGGGTCAGCCCAGTCAGGCTAGTCCAGGCCCCTTTCTCCAGATCTGGCTCCATAGCAACCTCGGAATGCAGTTCAGAATGTGTCCTGCACAATCAGTATGCCAGGAGACCCCTTACCCATAGAGCCAGAGGTGCGAAGGAGTTGGTCCTCAGCAGCCAGAGGGGGGTCAGCCCAGTCAGGCTGGTCCAGGCCCCTTGCTCCTAATTTGGCTCCATAGCAACCTTGGAATGCAGTTCAGAATGTGTCCTGCACAATCAGTATGCCAGGGGACCCCTTACCCATAGAGCCAGAGGTGCGAAGGAGTTGGTCCCCAGCAGCCAGAGGGGGGTCAGCCCAGTCAGGCCAGTCCAGGCCCCTTTCTCCAGATCTGGCTCCATCGAGACCTTGGAATGCAGTTCAGTATGTGTGCTGCAACATCAGTATGCCAGGGGACCCCTTACCCATAGAGCCAGAGGTGCAAAGGAGTTGGTCCCCAGCAGCCAGAGGGGGGTCAGCCTAGTCAGGCTGGTCCAGGCCCCTTTCCCCAGATCTGGCTCCATCGAGACCTCGGAATGCAGTTCAGAATGTGTCCTGCACAATCAGTATGCCAGGGGACCTCTTACCCATAGAGCCAGAGGTGCGAAGGAGTTGGTCCTCAGCAGCCAGAGGGGGGTCAGCCCAGTCAGGCTAGTCCAGGCCCCTTTCTCCAGATTTGGCTCCATAGCAACCTTGGAATGCAGTTCGGAATGTGTGCTGCAACATCGCTATGCCCGGGGACCCCTTACTCATAAAGCCAGAGGTGCGAAGGAGTTGGTCCCCAGCAACCAGAGGGGGGTCAGCCCAGTCAGGCTAGTCCAGGCCCCTTTCTCCAGATCTGGCTCCATAGCAACCTCAGAATTTAGTTCAGAATGTGTCCTGCACAATCAGTATGTCAGTGGGCCCAGTACCCATAGATCTAGAGGTGCAAAGGAGTCGGTCCCCAGGAGCCAGGGGGGGTCTTGCCCAGCCAAGCTGGTGCGGCCCCCTGCAGCAGATCTGGCTCCATAGATGTCTCTGGACACTGTTAGGAACGTGTACTGCACAATCAGTATGCCAGGGGACCCAGTACCCATAGACCTAGAGGTGCAAAGGAGTCGGTCCCCAGCAGCCAGAGGGGGGTCAGCCCAGTCAGGCTGGTCCAGGCCCCTTTCCCCAGATCTGGCTCCATCGAGACCTCGGAATGCAGTTCAGAATGTGTCCTGCACAATCAGTATGCCAGGGGACCTCTTACCCATAGGGCCAGAGGTGCGAAGGAGTTGGTCCCCAGCAGCCAGAGGGGGGTCAGCCCAGTCAGGCTAGTCCAGGCCCCTTTCTCCAGATCTGGCTCCATAGCAACCTCGGAATGCAGTTCAGAATGTGTCCTGCACAATCAGTATGCCAGGAGACCCCTTACCCATAGAGCCAGAGGTGCGAAGGAGTTGGTCCCCAGCAGCCAGAGGGGGGTCAGCCCAGTCAGGCTGGTCCAGGCCCCTTTCCCCAGATCTGGCTCCATCGAGACCTCGGAATGCAGTTCAGTATGTGTGCTGCAACATCAGTATGCCAGGGGACCCCTTACCCATAGAGCCAGAGGTGCAAAGGAGTTGGTCCCCAGCAGCCAGAGGGGGGTCAGCCCAGTCAGGCTGGTCCAGGCCCCTTTCCCCAGATCTGGCTCCATCGAGACCTCGGAATGCAGTTCAAAATGTGTCCTGCTCAATCAGTATGCCAGGGGACCTCTTACCCATAGAGCCAGAGGTGCGAAGGAGTCGGTCCCCAGCAGCCAGAGGGGGGTCAGCCCAGTCAGGCTGGTCCAGGCCCCTTTCCCCAGATCTGGCTCCATCGAGACCTCGGAATGCAGTTCAGAATGTGTCCTGCACAATCAGTATGCCAGGAGACCCCTTACCCATAGAGCCAGAGGTGCGAAGGAGTTGGTCCCCAGCAGCCAGAGGGGGGTCAGCCCAGTCAGGCTACTTCAGGCCCCTTTCTCCAGATCTGGCTCCATAGCGACCTCGGGATGCAGTTCAGAATGTGTCCTGCACAACCAGTATGTCAGTGGGCCCAGTACCCATAGATCTAGAGGTGCAAAGGAGTCGGTCCCCAGGAGCCAGAGGGGTCTTGCCGATCCAAGCTGGAGCAGGCCCCCTGCAGCAGGTCTGGCTCCACTTGCCCAGCTACTTGAATTTTGGCGCCAAGACTGGTCCTGAGCGCAACGCGCAATCCACAGTGTCCTTGCAATCTCCAAAGGAGTTGCTTTTTGCATGCACAGGCTTGCTCAGAAGCTTGCAGTTGCCCAGGGTCTTGCAGGCACACCCTGCCTCCGTTTCAGTGATCCTCTGCGCCCTCTGGCCAGTGTTGGTTAAAAACAGCTCAGTGATGTGCAGGTCCCCTCTCTGCACCTGCCGCATCTGGTGCTCTGCAAGCGCTGGCGGTGCTCGAGTTCCCGTTGAGGAGACTACAGAAGTGTTGTAAATGCAAGGGCACGGACCACTGTTGCCTTGCTCTCTCGCTCTTGGTCCTCCCCAAGCTGAGTTGTCCCTCTCTCTCTTGCTCTTCTTCCTCTCAAACTGCGCTGCCCCGTCCCCTCTTGCTTGCAGACCGCTTGATCTCTGTGTCATTATTGCCGCTGGCAACTCTGAGACATGGCAGAGGTTGGGTGAGGGACTCAGAGGCGGTCTCGCGGCAGCTCCCCTTCTCCTTAGCGATCCCCTCCCCCTCTCTCTCGCTCAATGGAATACACCTGAATCACTGTACCTGGCGCGTCTCCTTTTGCTCCAGCTGTCTACCTGAAGTTTGCCTTGCCTCGCCTCGTGCTTGAGACAAGTGCACCCTTCACGGAGGAGGAACGCGTAGCTATCTAGCTCGCAGGTTTATACTTGCTGTTCCCTGGTGGCTCTCGACCGACCTCTTGAGACGGTTCCTCAAATGATGGAGGCGGCGCGAAGCGCCGCCTGAGAGGCTCGCTGCCCGACTCTGTGCTCAAGAAGGCCCAAGCAAGGAGGAGGAGGTAGCCCTCTGGCTCGCCTTTCTGCACTTCCCAATGCCTAAAAGCTCTCTAGCAACCCCTTGAGACGGTTACTCAACAATAGGGGTGGTGCAAAGCGCCGCGCAAGAGGCTCACTGCCCAATTCTGTGCTCGAGACGGCCTGAGCGAGGAGGAGGAGGTAGCTCCAGATCATCAGCAATTTTGACAAGCAGCGGCTGCTTGTCAATACGCTTGGGCTCACATCCAGAGGGCTTAAGCGCAGGTGTTGTATCCTCAGACCTGGTTCAAGGAGGGTGCTAGGTCCTGTCAGGCAATTGTTGTGCCAATGGCTGCAGTGGCATTGTGAGCTGTGTATGCAGAACAGAGAACAAGGAGGAGGAGCAAGCCAGTGGTTGCTGGAGGCAGAGGGCAGCGGCCTGATGTCTTGTCATTGTTGTCCTTGTTCCCTTTGCCTTGCCTGAACCTCACCAGGCTTGCACCCTTTGCGTCACACAAACAAGATGTCAATTTGCTGAGCCGTTTCCCACGCAAAGGTGTTTTGGCCGAGTGGTCTAAGGCGCTAGCTTCAGGTATTGCACCTCCCCTCAGGAGCGTGTGTCCGCTAGTCCGAAAGGGCGTGGGTTCGAATCCCACAGACATCACCAACATTTTGCTTCGAATCAGCGTACGTCAAGGTGGGGAAAATGCCCTCCCCCTCACCTGCGCTCGCTCGACTTCTCGCCTGGCCTCAGCCCGGCTCTCCCTTTGCACTGGCTCGCTCTTGCGCACCTGGTGCTTCCTTATTCAAGCCACACGGAGACGCAGAGAGGTTCCAAGCGGAAAGATGGCATCGACCTGAAGCTAGTTCCCAAGCTTTGTGCTGCTCTCCGCGCGCAGTACGCCTGCCCTGCAACTCAAGCTACTCCCCAGGGAGCATGGTAGGACTCGTGCGCAAGCCCCCTGCCGCGTGGTGTGCGGACTCGCCGACGCCTCTTGGCCCCGCTCGACCTCCTCAACGGCGAGGGCTCAATTCTCGGCGTCTCATCGCCCGTCTCGAGCATGCGCAATGCTGTACGGCAAGGCTGACAAACGATGAGCTAGCAAACAACTGCGCGCGAGCTTCCGGCGCGCGTGCCACCGGACTTGGGAAGGCTGTCAAAAAGGGGCTCGTGCGCAGCGCGGTGTGCGCCACGCGCCCGCCCTCTCTTTCTGGTTGCGACGGACAACTCTCCCGCCTTTCATCGTCTCGGGAGCGCGACAGAGGCAATGCATGCGCTGGCCGAAGCGGGCGAGCGGCATCCTCGAGCCCTACCAGCTCAGCTTAAGCTTGGTGCGTTCGCTCGACTGCGTCCGCGAGGAGGACACTGCTCCCGGTCAAGAGCGTCCCTCGAGCGAGCAGGCAGACTCCCGCCAAGTGATCAGGAGAGAGAGAGAGCTGTCAACCTAGCAAAACCTTTCAAGCTGCTCAACTTGAGAAGGCCATTCCGAGGAGGGGCTTGTGCGCACTCAACCTGACTCTTCTCTTGCTTAGCGGATCCCTCAGGATTACAAGCTCGCGCGCTGTACTGGTAACATGAAGTGGATGACCTGCCCCAGCCCAGTCTCGTCTAGTTTACGAATATCCGCCTCCTCCCTCCTCCCGCCGGACTGCTGAGCGCGCACGCGGCTCGCGCGCTCTCACCAAGGACCGCCATGATGCCGGCGCCGAGCGCAAAGCACCGGATGCTGAAGCGGAGACGGCCCGTATATGAGACTTGTCAAAGATTAACCGGTGCGCCTGCAGGAAGGGGAGGGTCAGTAGCAGCTCTCGAGCAGGAGGAGGAGAGGACGACGCACGATGAGCTCGACGATCGTCGCGCAAAGGAGTATGCGGCTTGAGTAGTGTCAATCACGCACGGGGCCACGGAGGAGGTGCCGCTCGACATGCTCTGCAAGCACGGAGGCTCGAAGCCGGCTTCACGAACGCGGAAGACATGAAGGATGCCGCCTCGTTCCGGCGGACACCTTCCGGGCTGGCGCGTAGGCTAATGCGGCCAGGAGACAACTGTCGGTCGCCTTGCAGCCTGAGCACGGTATTGCTGGGTAGGCAACCGTGCGCCGGCAGCGTCGGTCGCGGAAAGGAGTGTGCCGCGCCGACAAGCCGGCGGCGCTCCTTGTGAGCCCTCAGCTGCCGTCGCTCGCTTGTCGGCGACTCAGGAAAGAGAGCGTATGAGGAACGTAGGCGGTCTGAGAAGCGAGGAGCGGCGCGCGCCTCGCTTCTCGGACGCCGTCGCCGAGCGGGGAGCATGCCCTCGTCGGCGCTTGAGGGCTCCAAGCACGCCCACGGCGGCCCGGCACTGTTGAAGGCGTCAGAGAGCGACCCCTGAGTAAAGAGCTGAGCAGGTAGAGGCGACTCTGCGCCCGCCGCCGGCCAGGAGCGGCTGGATCCAGAGGACCAACTGTATCTCGGCAAATCAAGGCCGTCGCGACCTGGCGGTGGTACGAGAGCAACCGTACGCGCCGTGCAAGTAGATTTGTAGCAAAATTCAAAAATTGGTCATAGGTTCCCCCTCCTGAGCGTGTCCGTGGCACTTCGACGAGGTTGGAGTGCTCCTGAACGTTTTGCGGTACTCGAGCTCGATAGGGACAGAGGTGAAGGGTAGGTTAGCTGCTCCACGGGTTGCCTGGTCCCCCACCTGCGCCTGCTGCGCCCTCCCTGACCTGCCGAGTCGACCTCGATGACCTCGAGCGCCAGATGACCCAGATCGCCGTGGGTGATGCCGCACGCCCGCTTATAGGTCGCCATAGTGAAGATGACGGCTCTCGAGTCCTCGAAGGGTGGCCCCACGCCGTGATGGTCGAGGATGAGGACCAGATGACCGAGGCGCTGATGAGGACGATGACGGTGACAGACAGGCCTCCTGACGCGATGACGACGGGCTCAGTGGCCATGGTGACACCTCGACAAAGTATGCTAGCGCTCTCAGCGCAGCAGAGGCGCGAGAAGTGGGTGAAGAGAGGCGAGAGCTGGGCGAGTCCGACTCGGCGCGTGGGGACGAGTCCGCCTCGCTCTCGACGCCTCGCTCGGCTCTCGTGCGGCTGCAGAGGGACTTCAGGTACATCTAACTGCCTCTCTGACACTCCCACTGAACTCGCCGATCTAAAGCTTTCGCTCTCGTGAAACGTGAGCTGCGCTCTTCGCCGGCGGCGAGCGATTCGCACGCCTTCCTACGCTGACGATGCGCAGTCGCAGCACCTTGTCTCCACCTTTGCGAGCTGCTGAACTAGTCGAAGTAAGCGGCGACGGGCAAGCGAACGCGGGTCGACAAGCCAAACGGCGCGACGTCGAGGCGGCCTGAGCGGGACGCCCCGCCAGCTCAACCGAGTCGCTCGAGCTCTCCGAATACGAGGCGCAAGAAGCTGAGCCAGCACAGGCGAGCAGATCCGTGATCCAGCTGAGCGCGAAGGGCGCGCGCAGCGTACACTGTGCCGCCGCGCACGCTGCAGCAGAGCGCTCGCTCACCGACAGCGAGTCGGCAAGCCCGCTCACTCGCTCAGCAGGTCGTGACGAGCAGCGCTAATATCGTCTGGGCGACGAGGAGGGCCCAACGAGGGCGGTCGACAGGGACTATGGCGTAGAGCAAGCCGATGCGCGAGAGCGACTGGCTATGGCGCGAAAGAGTTCGGCGGTGGCGGCATGCTGTCGAGAGCTGGCGGCGCAGTAGACGTCAGGCCAGGTGCGCCGTCGAGTTGACAAGAGAGGGCAGGAGAGGGAACGCAGCGACGCACGTTCAGGAAGGTGGACCAACTCGATGACGCCCTCGGCGTCCCTCGACCTCGATCTCGACTGCCGCGCAAGTCGAGCGCATATCGGCGACGTCCGAGTGCTGCTGATGGCGCCGCCCCCGACGTCTCAAACGCGAGGACGGCCGGCCAACGACGGGGCCGAGAGAGGGTCGACGCCGGAAGAGGTCCGAGCGGGCGAGGGCTGACAAGTTGAAGGGGTGGAAGAGTACGGACGAGGCGATGCCGATGGCGATGGCGGCTCAAGGCGGAAGAGCGCAGGCGTTGTCCTCGAGCCGGCTCGAAGACGGCGGTGGTAGGCGGCGGCGAGTTGCTGGCGAGTCGACGTCGGCGCAGGTTCAGGAAGATTGCGCCGCTGGGATGTCGTTGAGGACGAACTCGGGGCGAAGGTGAGCGGTCGACGGCGGCGAGACGGTGGCGAGGCCGGCTGCAGATGGTGAGCGGACGGAACCGACCCAGGTCGAGGAGGGGCTCGAGCGTCGGTGGCAACTGCGAGGTTCGTCTCAAAAGGAAGTCTGCGGACGCGCATCGTGAGAGTGAGCGACACGCGGGTAGAGGGGGAGGATCTCTGGAGGAGAGGAGGGCCGCACCTTGTCGTCCGCCCTCCCGACTTGCTCGCTCCGTCGCAGCCGCCGCCGCTCCTCCCGCATCTCTGCGGGCTCGCTCCTCCCCCCTGCCCGTCCTTCTCCCGCCCGCCGAGCTGCTGCTGACATACGAGCCTGGCCCTAGTGCCGGGCGAGTTGACGAGATGATGAGCGCAAGGACGGGGACGAGGTGGCGAGTGTGAGGGCGAAGACGAGGTGGTCGAGGGCTGGCAAGGGCGGCAAAGCAAAGGTCAGCTCGCTGCGCGCTCGTGAAGAAGTGCAGGGAGAGACGGCGAGGGGGCGAAGTCGGCGCGAGGCCGGGGAGGGACGAGAGGGAGGAGAGGGAGAGGGGTCCTCGACGCACCGCGGTTCGGGGCTTGAGCGCCGACATCACGAGCTGCGGTCTGCAGAGTATGGGTGTCAGCGCTCTTCGTCGCGGCTAAGAGGGTCGAGAAGACGAAGGGCGCGACGCACGGCGGAGGAAGCCCTCGACGAGCCGAACCTTGTTGCAGGTCGTCGCCGGCGAGTGCGAGAGGCGCGCGCCGTCTAAGCTTGAGAACCTTGATGCAGGCCCTGGGTCGAGCTAGTCGGATGGCGGCGGATGCAGAAGACCTCGCCTTTGCGCGGTCGCGTCGTGTCGCGGCGAGGGCGAGGCGAAAGGGCGAGGAGCGACTCCGAGCGAGGAGCCGAAGTCGGGCGGCGGGCGGCGAGGGAAGGGCGTCGCGGCTTGGGGCCAAGCTGGGGCTTGCGGCGACGACGAGGACCGTAGTGTAGAGGACGAGGAGCGCTGCTGAGCTGCCCAGAGGTGCTGTGCGGCCTGGACGACGCCTTCTGGACGAGTCGCCGATGAGGAGGCGGGGGAACCGGCGACAGCGCCGCCGCACGCGCTCTCGCTGAGGGGAGGGCAGCTTGTAGAGGTCGCGAGAAGGTCTGGCAACAGCTTGAGCGTGTCGCTGTGCTTGCCCGAGACGTGGTGACGAGGCGACGGCTCGCGTTGTCGCCCTCGTCGTCGCCGTCTCTCCTCTCGCTTTCTCGCCTCATCAGCTGCATCGCCGCCAGCTCGTCATGAGGGCCGAGGTCAAGCCTGAAGCGTGGCGGGCACTCTCGCCGTGCCGTGCCGCAGTACCACCGCGTCCTGCCTCTCCGCGACCTCGTCGTCGGTCCCCCGTCGGGCCTCTCGTGTCGACCGCCTCGCTCCAGTCTGTCGGCCTGCACAGCAGTCGCAGGAGCTGGTCGTCAAGCTGCTAGGCCCTGTCCCCGAGTTAGGGTTCTCGATTCGTGCGTTCTCTCATCCCTCCTCGTCGCCCCCCGCCCCGCAGCGTTGACGAGCTCGCCCTCTCTTTCCGTCTCGCTCGACAGCCGCGACGGCCGACTGCCAGCCTCTCGTTGTCGAAACGTACGATACCGGGCAGCACAAGGGCAAGGACGTGGCAGCGCGACCCGCCTGCTCTCACTCTCCTCACCACCTCTTTCTCGCCTCTCCGAGCTGTCCATCCTCGCTCCTCGCTCCCTGCACACCATCAGCCTCGACCAGCACACTTCCATCAACGCTCACCGAGTCTCTGCCCGCAGATTCCGAAGCTCTCACCCCGCAGCCGACCTCGAATCGCCCTCCCTCCTCTCGCCCGCCGGCGCCGGACAAGACGTTCCTCCTCTCGCGGCAATAATGCGCCAAGAGTACGACGGTCACTTCGTCTCGCCTGCTTCGATGTTCACGTGCTCGGCCTGCCCGCGAGACCCGCCCTCGAGGCGCCCTCACGACTTTTCGGTGCGCCCTCTCTCTCACCTGGCCTCGACGAGCGACTTCCCGTCTGCGCGCCCGTCCCGTTCGAGGCTGACCTTCTCCTCAAGCCTACAGCCCACAGCTACCCTCGACGCCGCCTCAACGCCGACATCCGCTCGACCAGCTGGACGCGCTCGAGCCGGCGCCGCGTCGACTTGAGCCTCTCGCCCGCTTCGTCCTCCAACGAAGCCCCAGTTTCGCAAAGTGCGCCTCCGTCTTTCGCGGCACGTGCTGATTTATGTGTCGCGGCGCGACGTGACGATGACCTCATTGCCGCCCCCGCTGACCCGCCACCTCCCCGTCTCGGCTCGCGCGCAGTGATCTTCCTCTTGCCCGGCGGACGTCCTGCGCCTCGCTGCTTCCTCCGGGACACTCGTCAAGCTCGACATCATGCTCGTGGATGTGGTCGGGCGCGTTCTCGCCGGCGCCGACGAGCCTGCGCCGCTCAAAGCCGTCGGTGCGGCCTGCGGAGGTGCCGGGCGGGGCTGCGGACGACGGACCGAGGCCGTCCGCCCGTCGGCCCGACTCTTCTGACGGCCGAGTCGGCGGCGGCGACGCGCTGATGAACGGCTGACTGTCCATCTCGATCGTCTTCCTCGTCCTCTCGTCGTCGTCGTTTTCTGCCTTCGTAGCTCGCCGTCCTCTGCAGCGCAGCCTCGCCCTCCCTTCTCGGTCCTCGTCAGCCCTCATAGAGAGCTGCTCGAGAGGTTGCGCGAAAGCAAGAAGCAGCAGAGCGTGCGCGCGTCGCGCTCTCGAGGCCCAAAGACGAGCGCGACGAGGAGGAGGAGAGCCGGGAAGCGAGCAGCTCTCGGGCTCGCGGCGCCGCGTGTGCGGCCTGGGCCGGTCCTTTGGAGCTATCCTGAGCGTCTGAGTGTCTATCCAGCTCGCTTGCACCCAGTGTCGAGAGCGAGAGGGGCGTCGCTCGAGGCGGGTGTCGCTGAGAGCCTCTTTCTCCTCGTCCGCTCGCACAGCGCTACGCACCAGCACCTGCGACACCCTCACCAACCACTACTATGAGCTCCCCGGCTCCCGACCCGCCCTCGCCGCCGCCGCTCGCCCTCGAGCCCGACCCTCCTCGTCGTCTCGACCACCAGGGTGCGCCCTCTCTCGCACTCACTCCCCTCGGCAGGCGAGAGAAGCGGAGCTGATCAGGTTGCGTCTTGGACCTCTACAGCGCCTCCTCCCGCCGCCGACACACCCGCAGCCCTCCCAATTGTTCGCCTCCCTCCTCCGCGCCAGCAGCGGCAGCCGGCATACCCGTACATCGCCGACATCCCGATCGAGCAGCAGGAACGAGATGCAGGAGCTGTGCGCAAGCGTGCGCGGTTCGAGGACGAGGTGGGCGCGCCGAGCGCCGAGGCCGGACCAGGGCGGGAGAACGAGGTGCGCCGCAACGAGGTTCCTGCTCCCTCAGCGACCGTGCGCACCGCTGACGACCTTGCCCTGATCTCGTGCGCGCAGCTCGGCAAGCGGCGCAAGACGGGCGACGAGGAGGGCGACGAGGAGGGCGAGGACGACGAGCTCCCGGCCGACGCCGCCGCCGACGCTGCCGCGCTGCCCGCGCCGCACGGCCAGCCCGATGCGGGGCACGCCGCGCCTGCTCATGGTGCAGCGCCGTCCGCCGCCCTCCCCGTGCAGCAGGCGGACGCGCAGGCCGATGCGCGTGGCGGCGAGGGCGGGCGGGGCGGGCGCGGTGAGCGAAATGGGCGAGGCGGACGAGGTGGACGAGGCGGGCGAGGTGGGCGAGGTGGACGAGGTGGAGCGGGCGGCCAGAAGCCTTCCCTCGCGCAGGGTCAGGCGGCGAGGCGGCAGGACGGTCGTGCGGCGGGACCGGCGGGGACGGCGGCGCACGGCGCGCTCAAGCAGCAGCTGACGATGCCGCTTAGCGCGCCGCACAAGGTGGACGACGTCTTGCAGCGGAACCAGGTGTCGAGGGCAGAGCGGGCGGCGAGGAGGGAGGAGAAGGAGGCAAAGGGCGACGCCCCTCGCCTCGGAGGTCCGGCCCCGCGCAAGCAGCCCCTCTCGCTCCGCAGCGGCTCTGCAGCACCCGGCGATGCAGCACCACCCGCCAGCCAGCCCCAGCCGCACCAGCCGCGCGTCCAGCAGCAGCTCGGCGCCGCCCCGCCTCCTCCACCCGCGCACCCTCAACACGGCGGTCGGGCTCACGTCCCTGCGCAGCCTCGCGTCAAGGCGAGTGGAGGAGCACCCGCACCCGCAGCAGCAGCAGCGGCACCCCCGAGCCGAGATGCGGCAGCGCGCCGCGCGGCGCCGACGACCCCGCCTCGTCCATCCCTCCCTCCTCCTCCTCCTCCCAGCCGACCTCGAGTCCAGCCGAAGCAGCCCCACCTCGACCCTCCTCCTTCGTCCCGCCTCGCACGACCCGAGCACCCGCCGGCGCCGCCTCGACCGCCCCTTGCGCCCCTCGTCACGTTCGCCCGTCTTGGCGGCCCTCCTCGCCGACCGCTGTCGGCGGCGCAGCGCCCGCTGCCGCCGCGCCAACCCGCAGCTGGCCGGCAGCCAGCAAGCGCGCAGGCGGTCCCGCCGCCGCCCGTCCTCGTCCCCGTCAAGCCGCGCGACGCCGACCGCCCGGCGCACGACGACGACCCTCGCCGTCCTCGCGACCTCAACCCGCAGCGCCCCGAGGCGCCCAGCGCACGACCAAGCAACACCCACCAACGCGACCGCGCCGCCGACCCGCAGCGACTCGCCGGCCCGCCTCCTTCCCCGCCTCCTCCTCCACCTCCTCGCTCGGCACCCGGTCAACGCCAAGTCGCGCATCCTCCTGCTCGACAACACGCACCTGCTCGCCCTCTTCCCGCCGACGTCGTCCCTCCCGCCAATGCCGCGGCGGCGCCGCTCACCCTGCGGGCCGCGCCGCACGAGCTCCCGCCAGTCGCCTACGACGACACGCGCCCAGACGCGCCGCAAAAGCGCATCGCGGGCGGTGCATGCGAGGCGCACAGCCGCCGTGTCGCCTTCTACCCGTCGGTTTTGGACGGGCTCGTCCCCGCTCAGCGCTCGATCCTCAAGACCGCTCTCGACGGCAATTCACTCGAGAAGAAGATGCCGGTGCGCTGTCCCGTCGATCTCTGTGGATCTTGCCTCTGTGGAGCGTGCTGCTGACGACCGTGCTCGCTCCACTTTGACCGCGCTCGGCCGCAGATGGACAAGGTCGTCAAACTCGTCCAGGACGGCTCGACACGGCCCCCTCCTGCCGACCAGGTGAGAGTCGGCGTCATCCGCCTCTCGCAGGACGCCTCGGGCGGCCTGAACGTTCCTCTCGTCAAGCTCTACTCGCAGTACGGCGACGCGCTCTCCCGCCGCGACGACCCTCAGAGCGTCTTCCCGTTGAGGGTCACCTTCTCTGCGCACCTGCCGTCGCTGTTCCTCCAAGAGAACCGGTCACTCATCAACGACCAGAGCGACAACATGCCTACGTGCGTCGCCTCTCTCCCTCAGCCTCAAACCTCTTTCCCTCTCACCTCGCCCTTCCTGCGCTGACCCTCCTCGACCGCTCACAGACGCCTTCCGATCCTTCCCCTGCTCCTCCTCAACGGCTTCGACGACGACTTCTCGTTCGTCGCCCGTCACGACCTCCAGAAGATCTTGCATCGCCTGCTGGCCAACCTGACCGGCGATGACCTTGACGAGCCGTTCGAGCCGTGCTACGACAACTATATGGTGCGTCCCTCGCCTACTCCATGCCCTACCGCACGTACTCACGATGCTCCTCGACTGCTTGCAGGGCACCATCTAGCCGGGAAACATCGAGGGCACGTGGACGAGTCGTGGCGTGGCCGAGCTCGACGAGGACAAGATGGTCGTCGACATCAAGGAGATCCCGCTGCGCATGTCGGCGTCCGAGTACTGGGAGTTCATGACGTCGATCTACAAGCGGGCCGACGGGCTCGAGTCGTTCTTCACCGTGCGTCCCTGCGTCCTCCCCACCCTCTCTCCTCGCGAGCGGGTCTTGACGCCGTCTGCCCGCCATGTCCTGCAGCGCATCGAGCGTCGCGACCTCCCGCCCGGCGTCCTCTTCCGCGCGCACCTGTCCCCCACCGGCGCACAGGCCATCCGCAAGGACGGCCTCGACTCGGTCCTGGGCCTCGTCAAGCCGCTCCCGCACGTCAAGATGACCTGCACGAACCCGGACGGCAACGTCCAGATCTACGACACGTGCGACAGCATCTTCTCCGACTACTACAAGGCCGTCCTCACGACGTACAGGCGCATCAAGCGCGACCGCATCCGCTACCTCGAGCTCGTCAAGGAGCGCCTCGAGCAGGCGACCAACTTTGCCTGCGACGTCCTGTCAGGAGACATCAACCTCGAGGACAACATCGACCTGCGGCTCCAGCTCTGGCGTCGCCGTTACTCGCCGCTCCCGGCGGACGAGCCGACCCTCGGACCCGTCGGTGCCGTCGATGACTATGACGAGCGCCCGCTCACGTACGAGTACTTGACCAACACCGCCCTCTCGGTCAACGCCCAGATGGCGAGCGAGCTCGACGACAAGCTCGAGACCACGAGGCGCGAGTTGGAGGACGTCCAAGGGTGGTTGCCCTCGGTGATGTGGCTCGAGGCTCTGTACGCTCTTTCGCCGATCGTGCGTCGCCCGTTTCGCCTCTTCCGTCTTCACGAGCAACGGCCTGACCTTATCCTCGCTCCTCATTCAGCGAGAGCTGGTCGAGCAGGTGCGCGTTCTCCTTCCCTGCGCCCCTCAACTTTCCCGCGCGGCGACAGGCTGACCTCTCCTCCCTCTCCCTCTCCCTCTCCCTCTCCCCCTTCCTCTGCCTCTGCCTCTGCCTCTCCCTCTCCCTCACTCGCTGATGACCGCAGATCGGGGAGATTTTGGCGGCCAACGACACCGAGCAGCAGCTCGAGGGCCCGGTGCGTCCCTCCTTCTGCTCCTCGGTCGGTCGACGCGCTCGACGGCGACGAGCTGACTCTCTCCCTCTCCCACTCCCTCTTACTCTCCCTCTCCCACCGAGCAGCAGCTCGAGGGCCCGGTGCGTCCCTCCTTCTGCTCCTCGGTCGGTCGACGCGCTCGACGGCGACGAGCTGACTCTCTCCCTCTCCCACTCCCTCTTACTCTCCCTCTCCCACCGAGCAGCAGCTCGAGGGGCCCGGTGCGTCCCTCCTTCTGCTCCTCGGTCGGTCGACGCGCTCGACGGCGACGAGCTGACTCTCTCCCTCTCCCACTCCCTCTTACTCTCCCTCTCCCACCGAGCAGCAGCTCGAGGGCCCGGTGCGTCCCTCCTTCTGCTCCTCGGTCGGTCGACGCGCTCGACGGCGACGAGCTGACTCTCTCCCTCTCCCTCTCCCTCTCACTCTCCCTCTCCTTCCTTCTCTCCTCCCCCCTCTCGCTCGTAGATCGACGCCGACCTCGACAAGCAGCTCGAGGGCCCGGTGCGTCCCTCCTTCTGCTCCTCGGTCGGTCGACGCGCTCGACGGCGACGAGCTGACTCTCTCCCTCTCCCTCTCCCTCTCACTCTCCCTCTCCTTCCTTCTCTCCTCCCCCCTCTCGCTCGTAGATCGACGCCGACTTCGACAAGCAGCTCGAGGGCCCGGTGCGTCCCTCCTTCTGCTCCTCTATCGGTCGACGCGCTCGACGGCGACGAGCTGACTCTCTCCCTCTCCCTCTCCCTCTCACTCTCCCTCTCCTTCCTTCTCTCCTCCCCCCTCTCGCTCGTAGATCGACGTCGACCTCGACAAGAAGCTCGCGGACAAGGTGCGTCCCTCCTTCTCCTCCTCGGTCGGTCGACGCGCTCGACGGCGACGAGCTGACTCTCTCCCTCTCCCTCTCCCTCTCCCTCTCCCTCTCCTTCCTCACTCTCCCTCCCTCTCTCGCTCCGTCTTGATCGTCATCGCCGCAGCTCGGCAGCGGCGGTCTCGGTTCGGCCGGCGAGCACGAGATGGAGGTGCGCCTCTATCCCCTTTTCGAGTTCGCCCACCGCCACCCTCGAGGCCGAACAGCTGACGCCCTCCACTCCTACTCTCCCCCTTCCTCGTGCGCTCCCGCCGATCTCCCTCACGCGCCGTTCCGTGCACGCAGCTCGGCCGCAACGCCGTCGCTCGCAGCAGCAGCCCGCGCCAGGACGAGGTGAGTTCCTCCTCGATCCTCTCGGCCCTCCACGCCAACAAGCTCCCGAGCTCATGACCTACTACTGCCTACTCTTCTTCAACGCCGCAGATCGACGGCGCGTCCGGCGACGAGGCGCTCGCCGACCGCAGCGACGTGGCCGAGGTGCGTCCCTCTCCCTCTCTCCTCCTGTTTGCACCTGGTGACGGCGCGAGCTGACACCTGTCTCCTGTCCTTCTTCCCTCCCTTCCTCACGACTGCGCAGGAGAAGTCTGCGGGCGCTGTCGGCGAGGAGTTTGACTACGTGCGTCCTGCTCGCTCTCCTCGTCGGCTGTGCACGCCCTGATCGACGAGCTGAACATCTATCCTTCGGCACAGTTCTTGATGGACGAGTTCGGCGGCGGCTCGTCTGTCGACGCGCAGGTACGTCGCCGCGCTCCCTCTCTCGCCCTCAATGCCCGTCGAGCTGACGGCTCTCGTCGTCGTGGCTCGACGCTCGCTCACTCTGCCTGCAGGCCGACCGCCAGCTCGTCGCGTACAGCAGCGACTCGGACGAGGCCGAGGAGGACGACGAGGAGGAGGACGTGAACGACGAGGTGCGGCGCGCTCTTCTCGACGACCATCGACCTCCTCGACGTCGCGCTGACCGCTCCCTCCCTCTCTCTCGCCCTCCTCCCCTTCCTTCCTCTTCCTCCCTCTCGCTCTCCTCCCATCTTCTTCACTCGATCGCTCTCCCTCGCTCCCGCCTTCTCTCCCTCCCTTCGCACCCTCGCTCTCGCCCTCTCTCCGACTCTCTCAGCAGCTCAGCGAGGTCGGCAGCCAAGACGCGCAGGACAAGGGGCCAGCACAGGTGCGACTGTCTCTGCACATCCGCCAGCCGACGAGCGGCCTCGAGCAGAGCTGACCTTCTCGCACCGACAGCCTCGCCACCCGAAGCGCCGCGCCGCCCCTGCCACGCCTACCTCCGCCTCGCCCGCAAAGCGCCGTCGACGCGCCCCCGACAGCTCCGTCGCCGCCGCTTCCGAGCCCGAGCGCAGGTCCAGGCCAAAGGCCAAGCCCAAGAAGAGCCTCGGCGACCAGGCGTTCCGCCTCAAGGGTGCGCGCTACCACAACCCGAGCCCGCAGAAGCGGGCCAAGCTCCATATGCCGGCGGCCAAGCGGCGACGGAATGCCGAGAGCACGCTCAAGCTCAGGGCTGCCAGGGCGGCCAAGAAGGCGGGCGGGAGGGTGGGTTGAGGGCGAGGGGCGTGCGGGCGCCGCGGCGTCGTCGGCGGGTCGCCCAGGTCCATGTCTGCCATGTCTACACGTGTTGTTCTGTCTAGATTGTAGATCCAAGCCAGGTATGCCCTCTCCCCTGACTCGTGTTTGCGCCTCGCTGCCGAGAGACGGAGAGTTGGACTTGGAGCGAGAAGCGCGCGAGGGGCGAGCAGCTCTGGCTCTCGCTCGCCTATTCGCTCCCTGCGAGACTCACCGACGAACCTTCGCAGTACAGCGCCGTGCTGCTGTGCGCCTCTGCGCCTCTGCTCGCCTTCTCGGCCAAAAGCCGCCGCACGTCGTCGCCCTCCCCCGCCGACGACACCGCCTCGTTCTCGCTCCGCCGCACCACCACATTCGCCCGTACAGCCAGCGAGGACGGCTCCCCACGCACACTCGACGCGTAAGAGCACGATGAATCCGGCCAGCCGCGACGAGCCGCCCGAGAACAGCGACGAGGACGACGGCGAGTTGAGCGAAGCGGGAGGAGCAGGGCGCCAGAGCAAGGACAAGGGTGCGTTGGCCTGCGCAACTGCCGCGAGTGGCTCAAGCTGACCTGCAGGTACCTTCCACAGACTCGCTCAAGCCCCCCAAGGCCGGTGGCAAGACGGCCGAGGTCGACTCGGGCGACGAGGACGATGAGGACGACGAGCTGAGCGAGAAGCCTCGCGGGCCGATCGAGGGCAGCCAGAGCCAGAAGAAGGAGTCCAAGAGCAAGCTCGAGGCTATCAAGGAGCTCCCTCTCGAGATGGTCACCGAGGTGCGCCCTCTCCCTCCTCGTCCCCACCTCCCCCTTCCTCTCGCGTCCTCCTCGGCTTGCGCTCTCAGCTGACCCTCGCCCCGCACCCACAGATCTTCTCGCACCTCTACCCGGACGACCTCCTCGCGCTCAGCATGGTCAACAAGCAGTACCGCGCGCTCCTCACCGCCGAGTCGTCGACTCGTCTCTGGAAGGCCGCCCGCGACAAGCTCGAGCTGCCCAACGTCGTCCCCGACTACTTCAGCGAGATTCAGTACGCGAGTCTCATCTTGGGGCGCAACTGCCAGGTGCGCTCGCTTACGTCCTCGTCGCCGCCGCGAGTCGCAGGCTGACGCTCACCGTCGGCGCAGCTGTGCAACGGCGAGGGCGGCGTCTGGGTTACTCCGGGTTTGCGCGTTCGGTACTGCCCAGCCTGCCGCACCCAAGAGTAAGAGCTTCCTCCTCGCTAGCTCAGCTGCACGACCGCTGACGGAGCCTCGCCTTGCAGGCTCGACTACCCCGACCACCGCGCGCACAACCACGCCGCCGCCATCAACAAGCCACACCTACGCGCAAAGGACGTCGTCCTCCAGTCTCGCGGTACGCCCCCTCTCTCGTCTCCTCGCTCGAGCGGCCGCACGTGCGCACGACGCTGACTCGGACGCGACCCTCCAGCAGGCTACTGCCTCCTGAGCGACCTTCGCCGCGCCACCGTCATCCTCCTCGATCTCGAGGCCCAGGGCAAGGACGTCAACAAGTACATCGTCGCGCGGTCTGCCAAGATCAAGGACATCATGAATGTGCGTTGGCCTCTTCCTCAGGCTGTGAGGTCGATGACGACGAGGCCGACGCTCTCGCATTGCGCGCAGGATGAGCCAAAGATCTGGAGAGCGCTGAAGAGCCTGCAGGTCAACTTGGAGCCGATTGAGGAGCCGGACAAGTGGAGCAGGTCATGCAGGTACATCACCGGGTCCGCGCGCCGCCGCATTGAGCTCTCTCCGCCAGAGACGCCGCTCGCGAGGCCGAGCGCCAGTGCCACGTCGACATGCGCCCGTTCTACGACAAGCTCCTCCAGTCGATGCCGCGCTCGACTCGGCCTTTCGTCCCCCTCTACCACGACTTCCTCATCATCCCCTCGGTCAAGCCGCTCTGGGTCCGCGGTGCCATCTTCACCGAGGAGGCCTGGCTCGCCGCCCTCGACGACATCAAGCAGGAAATCGAGCAGTTCCGTCTCGACCTCATCGCGCGCGCTCACTCGATCGTCCTCGAGGCCACGACAGGCCTGCCCGACGACCCGTGCGTGCTCGACCACGGCGAGCGCCTCGCCGGTCTCAACAAGTTCTTCTCGCTCGCGACGTCGTTCGTCTGCTGCGACTTCCGTTACTGCCCGTATTCCGCCACGGAGGGCAGCTGGTGGATCCCGGGTCAGGGCGAGGAGGTCGGCAAGGCGCGCCGTGACTTCCGCAACATCGGCCCGCTCGTCAACGTCCTCGAACACCTCCACAAGGACCACAACAACGCGTCTACCATCCTCAGCCAGCGTCTCAACGAGGCGCAGCCCCAGTTCCACATCTCGCTCCCTCGCGAGGTCGCCTGCGCCACCTCGGCCCTCCTCGAGATCAACCAGCTCGACCCGGCGACGACTCGCTTCGCCGACCTCGACAACGCCAGCAGGGGCCGAGAGTATGTGTGGGAGAACAACGTCTCTGGTCGGCGCCGCTTCGCAGGCGAGCTCGCGTGGTCCGACCTGGTGCGCCCGCTCACCTCTCTCCTCTCGTCTTCGTCCCCCTCTCACCGTCTGTGCAGCTCTACGCCATCAAGGAGGAGGGCGAGAAGAGGCTCGTGCGCCTCGAGCCGCCCGTCTTCCTCGATCCGCCCGTCGTCGTCGGGCACCCCATCTCGACCGACCGTGCTCCCGCCGCCGCCGTCGACGCCAACGCCGACGACGAGTAGGAGGAGCTCGACGGGCCCGACTGAGGCTGGCAGGCGGACGAGTCAGAGCGAGAGGATGGAGTGGCGAAGGGCGAGCGAGCCGGTCAGCGAGGAGCAGGAGCGCTTCGGGAGGGACGAGGCGAGGTAGCAGCTTGGGAGTGTTTATCGAGCAGCCTGAGAATGACGATTTGCGCAGTGCCATATCGAGCGAGCGCAGTTCTTCTCGTGCTCGAGCGAGGAGACGGTGTTCGCCGAGCGCACGGACCGCATCTTGCCCCCGTCTCGTGCTCTCTCGCTCCCTCTCGTCTCGGCTAGAACGGCTTCACGGTGCTCTCGTGCTGTCGTAAGAGGGCGAGAGAGCGATCTATGGGAGAGTGGCCAGCTCGGGAGAGAGAGAGAGCGCAGCTCGAGAGCTCGGGAGGACGAGCGGAACCGCAAGGACTTGCACAACAAGGCTCTACCACACCCCGACCCGCACGCTCACGTCGATGCCGCACCTACCTGCGGTCCTTGCGCTTCTTCTTGTCGCGCTTGTCGTCGTCGCGCCCGCTGCGCTTGGACGACGAGCCCGAGACGTACTTCTGGCCCTTGGCGATGCGCTCAAAGATGCGCCGCGCCTCGCAGTCGGGGAACGCCTTGACGTTCTTGTAGTCAAAGTACGACGCGCCGAATTCCCAGAGCCTGAGAGCGTAGGGGGAGGGAGTGAGGTCAGCCTCGACCGGATCCATGAGGCGCTTCTCGCCGACGACGAAGAGGGACGCACCACTCGGGCCTCGTCTCGGTGACGGTGCGGATAAAGTTGCGCGTCGTGAGGACAAACTCGTTGTAGATGACCCACTCGGGGTTGTGGTCGAGGCCGGTCGAGGGGTGCAGGCCGACGACCTGCAGGTCCTTGATCGTGAGGTAGCCGTTCTTGTCACCCTCGCGGTGCGCCACCTGCATGAAGAAGCCCGCCGTGAGGGCACGCTGGATGTTGATGTAGTACGACTTGTCGTCGAACGAGGTCGAGACGAGGTCGCTGCAGGAAGGAGAGGGGGAGGAGGTCCGAGCGGGTCAGGCGCCGATCGACGAGGGCGAGAGGTGCAGGGCAGGGGAGCGGGAGACGCACAGGTCCATCTTCTCCATCGAGCGCTTGAGCTGGTTGCGGACGTTGTCGGCCTGCTGCATGGCGCGGTGCGACACGTAGTTGTTCCAGCACCAGTTGGCGTCGGGGCCTGCGCACGACGACGACGAGGGACCGTCAGCACACGCCGCACACAGACGAGGCGAGCATGAGAGAGCGGGAAGGTGACGCACTGCCCTTGTAGGCGTGGTAGAGGTTGAGGAGCGACAAGTGGTCGCCGCTCGGGTGGGCAAACTGCGCCTTGGCCTCGTCGGCCTCCTTGCGCTGGCTGTTGGGGCGCAGGTACGGGTTCGGCACCGAGAGCATGGCCGCGATCGACAAGATCTCGTTGGAGCACTTGAACTCGGGCGAGACGATGAGCATCTTGGCGAGCTGGGGCTCGAGCGGGAAGGTCGACATGAGGTCGCCGAGCGGCGTCAGCTCTGCGGTGCGAGGGTGAGAGGGCGTCAGTCTTGGCTGTAGCACTGGAGAGGGGAGGGGAGAGAGAGAGAGACGCACTGCCGTCGTCGTCGAACGCGGCGAGGTAGTTGAGGAGCTCGAGCGCGCGCATGACCGTCTCGGGTGCTGGCGGGTCCATGTAGTCAAAGTGGACGAGGTCGTCGACGCCGAGCTTCTTGAGCTCGAGGATGACGGACGCGAGGTTGCACCGCAGGATCTCGGGGTAGGTCTGCTCCTCGAGCTGCGGGCGCGAGAGGACGAGGGACGTGCGAGAGTCAGCGAAAGGCACTCGAGCTCAGGTCAGCATGAGCAGAAGAGACAGGGCGACGCACCTCCTTGACAAAGTCGGACTCGGTGTAGAGGCGGAAGCACTTGCCCGGGCGAGTGCGCCCGGCACGACCGGCGCGCTGGTTGGCGCTCGCCTTGGAGATGGGGCTGACGAGGAGCGACTCGACGCGGATGCGCGGGTTGTAAATCTTCTGCTTCGAGAAGCCCGGGTCGACGACGTAGACGATGCCGTCGATCGTGAGCGACGTCTCGGCGATGTTGGTCGAGATGACGACCTTGCGGCCTGGCGGACCGTCGGGCGTGCGGGGCGGCGGCGCCTTGTCAAAGATGCGCTGCTGCTGCTGAGGCGGGAGCGACGAGTAGAGCGGGACGGCCTTGAGCGGGCCGAACTGGGGCCCGAGCTGGTCGGCCTCGACCATGATCTTGCGGCACGCGTCCTCGATCTCCTCCTCACCAGTCAAGAACACGAGGATGTCGCCTTCTGGCTCGGCCTGGTGGACCATGAGCACGGTGCGGATGGCGGCCTCGAGGTAGTCGGGCTCGGGCTCGGGCGTGTAGAAGCTGCGCGACGAGGGAGGGTCAGCCTCGTCCCGTCTGAGGCAGCGCACGAGGAGAGAGGAGAGTGCGACGCACATCTCGACGGCAAACGTGCGACCCGGGACCTTGAGGAGCGGCGCGCCGAAGAAGTAGTTCTGGAACTTGGCGGCGTCGAGCGTGGCACTCATGACGACGATCTTGAGGTCGGGGCGGCGGCGGGCGACGTCCTTGAGCAGGCCCATGAGGATGTCGGTGGCGAGCGTGCGCTCGTGCGCCTCGTCGAGGATGACGCACGAGTAGCGCGACAGCATGTGGTCGTTCATCGCCTCGCGGAGGAGCATACCGTCGGTCATGTACCTGTGCGTGCGCAGAGAGTCCCGAGTCAGCTCATCCAGGCGCGCAGAACGGGCGAGAGAGACGCTAGACGCACTTGAGGAACGTGTTCGGGCTCGTGCAGTCCTCGAAACGGATGCTGTAGCCGACCTGCTCGCCGAGCGCGACGTCCATCTCGTCGGCGACACGCTTGGCGACGCTCATGGCGGCGACTCGTCGGGGCTGGGTGCACGCGACCTGGAGCCCGGGCCGCCGCAGGTGCGGCAAGTCGGCGTAGGCGACGTACTGCGGGATCCTGCGAGCGTGCGAGCAGAGGGTCAGGGCGGGGCTCTCGCCACGACGACGACAAGGAGAAGGGACGTACTGGGTCGTCTTGCCGGAGCCGGTCTCGCCTGAGAGGACGACGAACTGGTTGGCGTTGAACATCTCGAGGAACTCGTTCATCTGCTGGTGCACGGGGAGCTTCTTGCGGACGGCGAAGATGTCGGCGTAGCGCTTGGAGAAGGGCTGCAGCGTGAAGGGGTTGATGTCGCCGGCCTGCAGGAGAGTGTACAGGGTCAGCTCTGGGCTCTGGTGCGGCGCTGTGGATGCTGCCGCCGCGGGACGCGAGCGAGGAGAGCGGGGCGCTCCTGCTCGTCGCGAAGACCTCGAGACAGCACGACGACGGGTGCGAGAGGGTAGGAAGAGTGTTTGGAGCTCACCATGACATCCTCGACGTCCTTGCCGCCCTTGGTCCTGGGCTGCCAGCCGTCGAAGGGCCTCGCGCCGGGAGGAGGCGCACCAGCTCCGCCCGTCATGCGCTCGCGCGGGTCCTGGACGTGGGCGAGGTAGGGGTTGTCGACGGCTGCGTCGGTGCGTGCGCGCTTGGTGCTCGGCTCGCCAGACATGGCGACGAGAAGGTGCGGATGATGGCGAGAGGGTGGCGAAGCTCTCGAGCTCGAGTCGGCTCGTCCCTTGGCTCCTCACGCCTCGCTCTCGCTGCTGAGACGGGACTGGCATCCCTGGTAGCTCTGAGCTGCTGTGTCTCGAGCGCACTGCGAGGCTTTCACCGCGCCTGGTCGCTGCACGGTCGACCTCCGGGCCCTTCCTCGCCTCATCTCCCTCGACCAAGTGTGCGCTGTCCTTCCCCTCTGCAGGCCAACGAGCACGGCCAGTAGCATCAGAGTCGAGCTGTATTGTGTCTCCATTGCGCAGCGATCCCCAGCGACGATGTAGCAGCAGCAGCGAGACGAGCTCCTCACCTCGACTCCCGACTTCCTCCTCTACGGCTTCACCGACACCCGACGGCGCACCAGCGTCGACGCTCGGCTGTCCCTAGCGACCAGAGTATCCTGCAGGGCCTGTCGCCGCCCTGTATTGCCTCGTATCGGCCTCCCCGACCTGCTCGACTTCTGGCTCGCGCGGTGGTGCATCGAGCGCGAGGACTTGCCTGAGGACATCGGCAACTTTTCGCTCGACTGACGGTGCTCAACCGTCTGCATGCGCGCTCGTCATGCGCGCTCGCCTCGGCTTGACCTCCTTTCCAGCGCTCTGCACGTTCCTCCCCTCGCCCTCCTCTCTCCCTCCTTCTTCTTCCTAGCTCCCCCCCTCTCGACGCCCTCTGTCGCCTAATCTCTCCTTCGTCCTTCGCCACCTTCGCCACTTTTTCCCGCCATGCCCTTTCCGCGTCTTGTTGTAGCGACCTCGTCCTCCTTCGTAGCTCGTCGTCGCCGCCGAGGCTCGTGCCATGGCCAGCGTCTCGAGCTCGTCTTTGCGCTTCCGCGAGACCACGGAGAGAGAGAGCGGACGAGCTATGTTGTCCTACCGTGTCTCCGTCGCGGAAGATGCAGCGAGGAAGCCGACTTGCGACTCGGCGCGTGAGCGGGGGAGAGTCGGCTCCTGCTCCCCCTTCACCCGCTCGCACTCACCGCTCGAGCTGCTTGAGCGACGACGCTAGCTTGCTCTCTCGCGTCTCTACATCGAGCCAGTCGCTCGTCCGCCCTCCACAAGCCTCGACCCCGTACATCCTCAGCCTCGGTCGCCCTCATCTCTCGTTCGAGCTGTGCGTCCCCTCTCCTCCTGTGCGGCGAGGCGGGCGAGCTTTCCAGACCCAGCAGGAGCTGACATGAGCTCTGACGCGTGCAGCCGACTTGTCGTGGTCCTGGTGTCGAGGCCGACCGTCATCTCTGCCGAGCTCGCGCGGTCCATCAACTTGGTGCGTGGCTCTCCTTCCCTCTCTCTCCCTGGGCCTCGTGAGCGAACAGCCGTGCGACGGGAAGCTGATTTGAGCCCATCCTGTCCGTCCAGACTGATCATGGCGCCGCCGCTCCCGAACGAGCTCCTCGACATGATCGCGACCCTCATCGTCGCCGGGTGCGACGACGAGCGCGCGCGCATCGTCGCTGGCCAGAACCTTTCCCTCGTCTGCAAGCAGCTCGTCGGTCTTGGGCGGCGCGTTCTCTGGCACCGCAAGACGATGATCTGCAGGGACGACAACCTCGCCGTCGCGCGCCAGCTCGTCCAGCGGCCCTACCTCCTCTCGTACACCCGCGAGCTCCGGTTCAAGCACGAGTGGGGCCTGAGCATGTCGGCCTGGCCTGACAGAATGCTCGACATCATCTACGCGTGCCCGAGTGTCCTCCAGGTTCTCCAGTGCGGGCCCGCCAACAAGCACGCCAGCCGTTTCGGCCAAGGTCTCACCTTCACCGACACGTACTCGCTCGACCGCCTCGCCCGCGCACCCTGCGCCCGCCACCTCACAAGCCTGACCGTCCGCGTTGCCCTCGGGCCCAAGCTCGTCGCCGACAGGCTCGCGTCGGCCCTCTCGGACTTTGTCGGCCTCGACGAGCTGCACCTCGTCGTCGACTTCTTCTCGTGGTCGACCGATGGCATCTCGCAGATCGTCGAGGCCAACAAGCTCGTCTCGATCCACCTCGACGCGGCGACGAGCGCGAGGGGCTGCGAGTTCTGCCGAGCGCTCCACGCGTTCGTCAACGCGCTGAGGCACCTCCCGCATCTCAAGCACGCTCACCTCGGGTCCGAGTCTTCCTCCGGTGGCGCCGACGTGCATGACTCGCCGTCCAACTTGGTTTCCTCTTGGCATCGATCCCGCGGTCGGTCGAGACGTACAAGGTCGAGGGCGTCTACTTTGAGGATCAGCGCGGTGTCCTCTCGCGGCTGCGCGACGAGTACAAGGCCGTCTACCGCATGTTCGGGAGTTTCGGTGTCGGCAACCGGACGTCACGTGTCTACCTGCGGCTCGATCCGTCCTCGGCGCCGCGCGAGCTCTCGCTGCGTCGCCTCCTCTACCTCGACGGCCCGACGTCGTGGGGGCTCTACCGCAACGTACGCCTGGGCCTCTGCCTCTTCATCATGACCTCGAGGCCTCTTCCTGACGAGCTCGTGCCTGTGCCCCGCAGACGGCGGTCGGCGGCCCTTGAGCGCGCCTTGCTCAACCGCCAACCTCGCCCTCCTGGGCTTCCTCCTCGCCCTTCTTCGCCTTCCCCGCTTTTTGCCTCTTTTCTCAGCAGTACTCGAACCCCTCAGCTACACCCTCCCACCTCTGTGCCCTGCTCTTCTTGCACCCTCTCGGACTCGCCGAGCGGCACTCGAGCTCCTCTCGGGCGCGCCTTCCCCTCCTCCCCCTCGCATAGCTTTGTCCCTCACCTCTACCTGTCTCTCACCTCTTCCTCCCTCCTCATCTGCCTATCCCCCTCGCTATGCCGCTTTCTTGCACCTCGTCTCGTCGTATCGTCTTTTCCTCCGTCCTCCTCCCTCGCGCTCTCCTCCACCTTGTGCGCCTCACCCATCTCGGCGCGCACCTTGGTAGAGCTCTGCAACGAGGCGTCTCGAGGATCTCTCGCTGTCCCGGTACGCTCGTCGAGAGGCCCCAGCGAGTTGCAGAGCGAGAGAGGAAGGCAGAGAGGGAGGCAGGGCGACGACGACGAGAGCGAGAAGGGGTGCGGCGCAGCGAGATAAGGAGTGGGGCAGGTAGTGCGGCGATGGAGGAGACGAGAAGCCGACGCGTGAAAGGCGGTCGACGAGGAGAGGAGGAGGGAGGAGGGTCGAGGAGGTGGAGAGGAGGAGGTCCGTGCGTCGAGAGGACGGGCGAACAGCGCCGGTCGGGCCGAGCTGGATCGTGCGAGGAGAGGCAGTGAAGACTGGGAACGCAGGCGCTAGAGGACAATGCGGTTTCCGGCCAGTCGCCTGCTCGTCGCTCGGACCTCCCCTGGCGCCTCGTCCCCTCTTTTCGCTGACCTCTCCCTCTCTCTCTGCGACTCGCTGTGCCTCTCAATGACCAAGTCAGGAGCGCGAGAGACCCTCGAGAGTCCTCGTTGCAGAGCTCTACCAAGGTGGATCGCCGGAGGGCGAGGCGCGCAAGGCAGAGAGCGGGAGAGGGAGGACGAGAGGAGGGAGGAGAGAAGGTACGACAAAAGGTGCGAGGGGCGGGGCAGAGGGAGGATCGTGAATATGCGGTGCAGGTGTGTGTGAAGGAGAGAGGCGCGAGGGCAGAAGGAGGGGAGAGGCGTGAGCGCATGCCGAGCGCGAGAGGGAGAGGGAGCGCGCGCGAGGGGGGTAGGGCAAAATGACTGAGGACGAGCACAGGTAGGAGAGGGTACGACTGAGGGACACTAGTACGGCTGAGAGACGGAAGGGGATGAAGCGAGGCGGCTGGTGCAGGCGAAGGAGGGTGAGGACGAGGGCGGGATGGCGATGTTGGCGGTCGAACGGGGTGCGCTCAGGCCTTCTTGACCTGCGAGGGTGCACACAGGACATCAGCTGAGAGCACAGAAGTCACTGAGAGAATGCAGGAGGACGGGCCACACGCACCAGGCAGAAGATTCCCCACGGCTGGGTGCCGTCGGGCTTGTTGAGCCGGCACAGCTTGAGGCGGCGCCGACCCAAATCCGGGTCGTCCAGGCGCACGTGGACCATCGTCGTCTTTTTGAACCGGTGACGGTCGCCGAGAACGTGCTCGCGGTGCGAGAAGAAGTCGAGGCCGAGGTTGTTGACGAAGTAGATGCGCTCGACCTTGTACGTCTCGACCGACGGCGGGAGCGACGCGAGGAGGACGTCCAGAGGCACTGTCGAGGGACCGAGCAGGTTGGCGCTGGCTGTCAACCACGTGGGGCCCAAGCTGACGTGCCGGACGCGCCCGAGATGCGACAGGCCGGCGACCCACTGCGGAAGCGCGTTGGCGAAGCTCATGCCACGAAAGGCGTCGAGGTGCGCGTGGACGAGATTGACAAAGCGCCCGAGTTGCTCGGGACCACCGAACGACGAGCGCCCGATGTAGACCCGCAGGTACTTAATCTGGCTCGCGTCGAGGCAGGGCGAGAGGAGCTGGAAGAGGCTCGGCTGGCCGGACAGGCCGCGGTCGTCGATGAAGATCTCGTCGAGGCGCGCCCGGATGGTACCGCCAGGTGCGTGCGCAGGGATCGGCGCGGTCCACGTCGACCGGATGAAGAGCGCCTTGAGCTCGATGAACTGGTCGAGCGCGCCGACGAGGTCGCGGATGTCGATGGCGTAGTTCTCCGGGCCGAAGACGACGCGGAGCCTCAACGTCTTGAGGGTCGCAGCCACGGGCAAGCCTGCGAGGACGAGCAGTTCATGGTGGCTCCGCAACGCGAGGCTCTGGTCGTCGCCACTGTAGAAGCAGAAGCCGGTCGCGCAGTCGAGTAACTCGAGTGCACTTGTGCAGCCCTGAACGATCCAGATCATGTGGCCGACCCAATCCGATGACGCGCTCTGGCCGTCCGGCTGCTCGAAAGTGAGGCTGCGCACGTTTGCGAGCAGGTCGGGGCGCGCCGCGAGCTCGGTGGCAAAGACGAGGTTGCGCTCGCTGCAGAGGATGTTCGTGCGGCTCCAGGTGACGCGCCGGCCGAACGGGATGAGCTCCTTGCTCACGAGCGCGAGGCGGCCGCCGAGGACGATGCGCTCGCGGTCGTCCTTGATGTCCTCGAGGTAGGTCGCGATCTCGTCCATGATCTCGACGGGAAGACGGAGAAGTGCGGCGCTCAACTGTGGGCCGCACGAGGTCTAGTCAGCTGCTGAACAGCGGTCCTGCGCAGCGCGAGGAGGCCAGGACGCACGCGGCTGTGGCGGACGCGACGACGGCGCCGAGGCGGGATCTCGATGACAAAGTCCGCTGCACGCATACGTCCGCGTCAGCTCTGACCTGTGCGCGTATGGCAGTGCGAGCAGAAGCGAGAGGACGCACGCATGGCGAAGTTGAAGGAGGCGGTCCTCGGAGAACTAGGCGACTCGACCTCGATCTCGATGACCTGCGCGGAGTGAAGCGATGTGTCAGCTTGCTCTGCGTCTCCCGAGTATGCGCACCGCACGCCAGAGAGGGAGAGAGACACACAACTCGCTGCTCCAGATGAAGACGACGAGGTGGCTCGACAGGACCGAGAACTCGACGAGGGCTTGCGGGTACTCGACTGGACTGATGTGGAGAGCTGCGAAAGAAGCTAGCAGGGTCGCTCGAGCAGCTCCAGCGAGGAGAGCACTCGCGAGGGTGAGGACGAGGGGCCAACCCGCGCCCCGCTCCTTCTCTCGACCATCTCGCTCTCCTGCTTGGTCGGCCCAGCTGCCGTGAGCGTTCCGACACGCTTGTTCTGCGCACGCCGCACCAGCACATCACCGCCCGCATCGCCGTGCCGTTGCCGACGAGCCGGACCACCGCGCCCGCCGGCCCCACCTCGTGCGCCGCTCAACTCACCACGCACGCCAAGGGCACGGACAAGGGCACCGCCATGTCGATCCCGAGCGTACTCTTCAACGCGGCGTCGCTCGACGTCGTCGTTGCCGCCCGCCCCGACCTCGTCGCCTCGCCTCCTCCGCCGACCACGCTCGCTAATCTCGGCGACGCAGACCTCGCAGGCCGCACCGACGCATGGGTCGAGGCCCTCCTCAAGGCCCCGAGGCGGGCCGCGCTGTACCACGACGAGCGCCTCCACTTCCACCTCGTCGTCGCGCTCCCCTCGCCGGCTCCCTCTCCCTCATCCTCCTCCCCGTCCACCTCAGTTCACCCAGCACCGCCCGCCCTTACCCGTCACCAAGCCGCCACTCTCCTCCTCGACTCGCTCCCGACGACGCCGCACCTCCAAATCGCCGCCGACCTCGCCTACGTCGACCCGACCGCTGCGCCCCGCCCGCCGCCCCTCCCCGCGCGCACCTCGTCCCTCCACGGCCCCGGCGCAGGCCTCGCCCGCGCGCCACTCACGCCCGCGTCCTACCCGGCGCACGCGGCCGCCTCGACGCCGACGCGCGAGTCGCACGCCGGCGCGAACGAGGTGCACATCGGGCGGGCGCACCCACTCACGGGCGGCGAGGCGCGCGTGTGGGTCGCTCGAGGGCGGAACGAGGGCGAGTGGGTCGGCGTGTGGCTCCTCGAGTGCGCCCTGCGTGCGTCTCGCTCTCTTTGCGCCTCCTTGACCGTCTTCCGGCTCTCGACCTGACGCTCCTCGTGCGCACGCAGCCTACGTCCGCACCCAGCTGCGCGACCCTCGCCTCGCCATCACGGTCGCCGTCACGCTCCTAGACGACCCCAAGCTCGCGCTGCTGCTCGACCGGGCCAAGGACGGCGGTGTGGCGGCGAGGGGTGCGGCAGGCGAGGATGCCCTTGAGGTGGGCCTGGACGAGGCCGACGACGACGAGGAGTACATGGAGGACAGCTACGACGGTGCGCTCCCTCTCCGTTCCTCCACGACGACAGGTTCTAACGAGCTAGCGCCCGCAGACGTCAACCTCCTCTCGGCGCTCGCGCCCATCTCGTCCCACGCGCTCCACCTCCCCTTCTCGCGCCTCTCCTCCTTCTCCCCGCAACCGCCACCGTCCCTCCCAGTCCCACGCTCCCGCGCCGTCTCGATCTCGCACACGCGCACCCTCTCGGCCAGCTCATCGACCTCGTCGTCCTCGGGCGACCCCTCAAATCGCGCCGCGCACGCGCACCACCCGTCCCTGCGCCGCTCGGTCCGGCGCGTCCTGCCGCTCCGTCCCGCCGTGCACATCGACCTGCGCGCCGTGCCATGCCCCGTCGGCGCGCTCGGGCTCGCAGACGGCCAGGGCGTTTTTGCGCAGCACGGCGCCGGCGTGCGCGGCGGCGGTGGGGCGGGCGACGACGACGAGGAGCGCGGACTCGTGCTCTGCGTCGAGGTGCGCGGGGCGGCGACGAGGGCGCAGAGCGGCGCAGGTGGGGAGGACGCGCAGGACGAGGCGTTCGAGGTCGACTCGGTCGAGCTCGTCGTCGAGGGCGCTGCGCCACCGCGGTCGGTCGCGCCCTCTCACGCGCTCCCGTCTTCTGCGACGGTGCACGACCTCGAGGTGCGCCGCGTCACGCGCCCGACATCGACCTCGTCAGCAACCTCGACCTCGGCCCCTACCGAGCGCACGTCCCTCCACCTGCGCCTCGCAGCCGGCTCGCCCGCACAGCACAACTTCGTCTACGCGCTTGCGCGCATCCCCGGCGCGCCAGCAGGGACGCTCGCCGCAGCAGGCGCCGGCGTTGGCGAGGCGGGCGCAGCGACGAGCGTCCCGCGCGCGGTCGCGCTCAGCCCGGCGCTGGCGCTGCAGGGTGGCGGACGTTTCGGCGGGCCGGGCACGGGCGCAGTGCCTGACGAGGAGGAAGAGGACGAGGTGGGCGAGGGAGGCGCGCGAGGGCAGAGGCGGGTGAGCGGCGGCGGCGCGGCGGGGAGGAGCGCGCTCGAGCGCAACGTGACGGTGATCGTCACGGGGCGGCCCGTCGTGCGGCGGCGGCGGCGAGCCATGCGGGACAACGGCTACGACGTGCCGGACGACGCGGGCGAGGCCGGCGACGTCGGGCTAGAGCGGGAGGAGGGCGTCGACCGCGACGAGGCGGCCACTGCGCCGTTCGCCTGCCGGTGGCACACGGCCCTCGACATCTCACCCCTCGCGCGACCTGCGTCTCGACCTCATCGCACTGCCTTCGCGATCCAGCTCGCGCCCGCCGCGCATCCCGCCGCCATCCGCCCGACCTCCATCGGCGCCGCCCTCCCCTTCCTCCCGCCAGCGCACGCCGCAGGGCGCCTGCCGCTCCGCCCCTCCCCCGCGACTAATGTCCAAGTCGAGTCCGTCGCCGGCTCGAAGCGCCACACCATGTCGTCCCTCGCCGCTCTCTCGCAGCGCTCGCCCGTCCTGAACCGCAAAAACGCCGGCTTCGCTCCGCCGCCCTCGGCGCGCCCTTCCTCAGCCGCATCGTCGACGGCTCGAGCGCTCCCGCCGACGCCGGGCGCGCCGCCTGCGCCGGCACCTACACCATCGCTCGTCGGCTCGGCAGCGCCCAAGCGGTTCATCTCCCTTCCGCCGGGCAGCGCCGAGCCCGGCTCGTCCGCATCGGCCGCGTCGTCGACGCCGCACATCGCGACGCCCGTGCGCACCGAGACGCCCTCGCCCATGCACGGCGGCGGCGGCGCGAGCGGGATCGGCAGCGCCGTCGCGGCAGCAGCCAAGCGCGTGAGCTTGCCGAGCTCGATGAGCGGGTCGGCCACTGCGGCGCGCCTCGATGCGCGGCCGAAGGACACGAGGCGCACGAGCTGGATGAGCGGGCTTGTGCCGGGCGGCGGCAGCAGCGGTGGGAGCGGTGCGCCGTCGCCGCAGCCGCCGAGTGGGTCCGAGCGCACGAGCTGGCCTCCCGCGCCGCCCTCGTCGACGCTCGGCCTCGGGCTCGACGATACAGGGCTCGAGCCGCAGGACGACGGCGTCGTCGAGCAGCCGCGTCGCCTACCAGCACCGCCGCCACCGCAGCAGCAGCACTCGGTCGGCAACCTCCTCATCTCGGTCTCGCTGGTCCCGCTCCGCGCCGCCAAGTCTCGCCGTGCGCCTTTCGCCGGCATTGGCGGCGACGCCGCGTCGACTGGGCCGTCGTCGGCCTCGACCGCCGCAGCTGCAGCCGCAACCGGCCGCACGAACGCCCATCTTCCGCCGGCCGTCCTGCCCGGCCTCGCCATCTCGCGAGCTCCCTCGCCGTCGCCGGCCGCAGGACCGACAAGCAACGCCGCCGAGCCGCACGCCACGCCCCGCTTCGCCTTCCCCGCCTCGCAGCCGCCATCAGGGTCGCCGTCGCCGAGCGCGAGCCCGCTGCCCTCACCGCCGCTCTTCCAGGTCTATGACGGCGAGGCCGCTCTACGCGCACAGGCCGAGCGCTCGACTCGGGCGACGTCGCGCATGCCGAGGGTCAACCTGCTCGACGTCTTCCTCGTCGAGGTCTTCCTGTTCAACCACAGCGACCAGGTCAAGCGCTTCACGGTCGGCGTCGGCAGCGCAGCGTCGAGGCCCTCGGCGGCAGCAGATCTAGCGGGTGCAGAAGCAGGAGCGAGGAGGTCGCGCGACGAGGACGACGAGAGGGTCGCGAGGCTCGTGCCGCTCGAGAACGACGTCCGCATTGGGTACGTCTGGCTCTCTCTCCCTCTCGAGCCTCGGATCCCTCGCCAGCCTCTCATTCCCGTGTCGCAGTGGCGCTTTACTGACTCGAGCCACGGCTTGTTCGCCCGCAGGCCCCTCGCCCCCAACTCGTGCGCCTCGGTCGGCATTCGCTTCCTCGCCATCCGGCCCGGCGCACACGTCGTCGAGGCGCTGCGCATCGTCGACCTCGCCGACGGGAGCGAGACGATGCTCGAGAGGCCGCTGTGGGTCGTGGTCGAGTAGAGCGCGAGGGTCTGTAGACGTCCTGCTCGGCACAAGCCTATTCTCGCTCCCTGCCTCTCTCACTCTCGGTCTCTCTCGCACAGCAGAGAGGAACGACTTAATAGGCTTGACTTGCAGAGAGAGCGGGTATCCTTGAGCACGCCTGCTCGCGCGCATCTACTTCTCCGACTCGGCCTCGGCCGCCGCCTCCTCCTCGAACGTGACGAGGACCTTGCCCTCAGGCACGAGGTCGCCCTCCTTGACGACGACCTTGGCGACGACGCCCGCCTTGGGTGCGCGCAGGACGTGCTCCTGCAAGGAAGGAGTGCGCAAGCGAGGCAGCGTCAGCAGGACGAAGTCGGCAGCGGGAGAGGAGAGGCTCGAGTGCACCGTCTTCATCGCCTCGACGGCCACGAGCGGCGCACCCTCCTCGACGTGCTCGCCCTGCTTGACGAACACCTGCACGATCTTGGACGCTGTGACGACACGAGCGAGTCAGTGCCTGGCTATCGAGCGGAAGAGAAAGGAAGCAGAGGGGGGACGCACGCATCGGTGCCCTCGCGCCGCCCTTGGCCGCCGCCCCGCCGCCCGCCGCCGCTCCTACCTTGCTCATCCAGCTCGGCGGGACGACCTTGACCGCGCCGGCGAACGCCTCGGCGCCGTTGAACAGGTGGAGCGTCTCGCCCTGGATGTCGCCCGGCGTCGACGCGACGGCTGGAGGAGGTGCCGACACGATGTCGACACGAGAGAGGGTAGAAGCGAGGTGCGCGAGAAGAGTCGTCGCGTTGGAGGCGGAGGAAGAGCTGGGTGCGAGCTCGGGCGAGACGCTCGAGAAGAGGATGGCCTCGGCGGCAGCGTCGGACGAGCCCGTGCTCGGGGCGAGCTCGACGTCGACGGCGCCCTCGCGCGCACCGTCCTGCTGCAGGCTCGGCCCGACCTTGACCGTCGTGAGCACGTCGGCGCCCTCGGCCTCGCCCTTGCCCTTGACGCCGGCGAGCTCGTACTCGCGCCAGTACCGCCCCTCGCCCTGCGAGCCGATGCTCGAACGGAAGCCGGCAAGCTTCGAGTCGGTCCAGGCCGACTGGTGGCCGAGACTGGCAAAGTGGGCGCGCTCGCGCTCGGCGAGGAAGAGGGCCGATGCGCCGAGGGTCGAGGCGGATGCGGGCGGGAGAGGCGGAAACAGCGAGTCGTAGTGACGCTGCAGGAGGTGCGCAGGATGGTCAGATACATGCTCACGTGCTGCTCAAGGTCGAGCGAGAGGAGAGCAAGGCGCACAGGGATGAACGCCGTGTCGACCTCGGCCTTCCCAAACGCCTCGTTGGCCGCGAGCCGTCCCAGGAACTCGAGGTTGGTCGCCGGCCCGACAACCTGGTACTCGTTGAGCGCCTTGCGGAGCGAGCGAAGAGCGGCAGCACGGTCGGTGCCCCAGACGATGAGCTTCGAAAGCAGAGGGTCGTAGTGGACCTGCGCACGGACCCCGAGTGAGAGCGGGTCAGCATCTGCGCGCACGAGGCTGCAGCGACAAGGAAAAGCGAGAGACGCACGCTGATTTCGTCGCCAGACTCGAAGCCCGTCTCCATGCGCACCGTCTCGGACGAAGGAGGAGGGCGGTGGTGGAGGAGGAGGCCCGTGTCGGGGAGGAAGCCGCTGCAGAAGCGAGCAGGTCGTCAGCAGCGGTTCTTCCGTAGTCGAGAGAGCGGGTTCGAGACGTACTTGCGAGGGTTCTCGGCGTAGACGCGGCACTCAAAGGCGTGGCCCGTGCACGTGATCTCGCTCTGCGACAGCGGGATCGGGTTACCCGCCGCGACCTGCGTGCGCGCACGCCGTGTCAGCTCATGCTCCCCGTAGTCGGCAGCGTGCGGAGAGAGACGAGAGGTGAGCGCACCTCGAGCTGCCACTCGACGAGGTCGACGCCCGTGACCATCTCGGTGACCGGGTGCTGCGGACGACGCGCACGAGGTCAGCCAGGCCCGTCGAGGAGGACGAGCAGGGGTTGAGAAGACACACCTCGACCTGCAGGCGCACGTTCATCTCGCAGAAGAAGAACTCCTCGATGTTGTCGGCGTTGAGGATAAACTCTGCGCGGCGAGCACGAGAATCCGTCAGTGCTCGGTCCCGCCCGTTCACGCACGTCGAGGTACAGAGAGAGAGGACGCACCGACCGTGCCCGCGCCTCGGTAGCCGACCGCTTTGGCCGCCTTCCTCGCCTCCTCGTACAGCCGCTCGCGCAGCGCCTGCGGCAGGCCCGGCGCCGGCGCCTCCTCGATGATCTTCTGGTGGCGGCGCTGGACCGAGCAGTCACGCTCAAAGAGCGACAGGTGGTTGCCGTGCGAGTCGGAGAAGATCTGCACCTCGACGTCTGTGCGTGGGCCAGGGCGGGATGAAGCGTCAGCGCACAGTCGCTCGGCTGCTCGACACACGCCCTCCCTCAGCATGGCCGCCGCGTCGCTGCAAGAAGGACGAGGGGTGGAGGAGAGAAGAGACGAGACGCACGGCGAGGCCTTGTGATGTACCGCTCGAGCAGCACCTCGTCGTCGCCGAAGCTCTTCCTCGCCTCGCGCTTGGCGCTCTCGAGCTGACCCATGAAGTCCTCGCGCTTGTCGACAATCTTCATGCCCTTGCCGCCGCCGCCCGAGACGGCCTTGATGAGGACCGGGTAGCCGATCTCGTCGGCGCGCGCGAGGAGAAAGTCGGGGTCCTGGTGCGAGCCGGCGGGCGTCGAGGACGGGTCGACCTGCGAGGGGTGCCAGCCAGGGACGCAGGGGACGCCGGCGGCGAGCATGATCTGTGCGAGGAGTCGAGGGCTGCGTCAGCGAGGGGCGCGGCCGGATGAGCGCGCACGGGCCGACTAGAGCTGACGCACGTCCTTCGACTCGCTGCAGGACAGAGGGGCGCGCGAGTCAGGTCGCGATCTTTGCCTGGGTCATGAAGGAGAGAGACGCACGCCTTGGAGCCCATGGCCCTGATGGCCTTTTCGGGCGGGCCGATGAACGTGATGCCCTCGCCCTTGAGCAGCTTAGAGAACTCGGCGTTCTCGGACAGGAAGCTGCAGAGAGAAGCGGTTCGTCAGTACGGCGTCAAAGATGTGCTCGAGCGAGAGCGAGAGCTGAGACGAGAGGGGAGGAGGAATAGGGAGAAGACGGACCCGTAACCCGGGTGGATGGCCTGCGCGCCGCTTTTGCGGCAGATCTCGACGTACTTCTCCATGCACAGGTACGACTCGCTCGAAGGTGCAGGCCCGATGTTGTACGCCTCGTCGGCCTGCGTCAGGTCGACGGGGTCAGCGAGACTCGAGCGTGGAGAAGAAGCGCAGCAGAGCAGGGCGGACACACGAGCTTGACGTGCATCGAGTCGCGGTCGGCGTCGCTGTAGACGGCGACCGTCTTGATGCCGAGCTTGCGGGCCGTCCTGAAGACACGGCACGCGATCTCGCCGCTGCGGAAGGAGCAGGAGGAGAGGGTCAGCGGGAGAGCGCGGACAACGAGCACAGGCGCCAGGAAGCCGTCACGCACCGGTTGGCGACCAGGATCTTGTCGAAGAGGGGCTTGCGCGTGCTCGAAGCCGTCGTCGAGCCAGGCGGAGAGGTCGAGGTGAGGGTAGAGGCATGCCGACGAGTGAGGTGGGGGAGAGGTGCTGGCGCTGTCGAGGGCGAGACCAGGGTCAGCATGAGTTGCCTCGGGAGGTGCTCAGAGCTGCAGACGCTGGAACGCACCCGGCGACGAGCCCTGGTGGAGCGCGCTGGCAGACGACGAGAGCTTCGGGTGTGCCGCCGAGAGCCGGGCGGGGACGACGCAGCGAGCGCCGGCGGTGCGGTGGAGGGCTGCGGTCGACGCCTTGCGGTGCTGCTGGGCGATGCGCTTCATGGTTGAGGGTGCTTGATGGCTGGAGCTGCAGACTTGCGGAGGGAGGGAAGAGCGAGGGGAGGAGGAGGAGGACGAGGTGGGGACGGCTTCCCGCCTCGGCGAGCTTCCTCGCGAGCCGAAGCTTTGTGCGCACGGTTCGCGCTCTTCTCGACACGCGTATTCTACCCACGACGGGCTCGTCGACGACGTGAGAGGACCGAGAAACAGCGTGCGCAAATACACAAACCCGGACCCGAGGCAAGCTACAGCTGAGGAGGACGAGGAAGGAGGACGACGGAGATCTAAAGGAGGACGCGAGAGGAGGTACAGCGCGCGCGCGCCAGGTTATGCAGAGATTACGAAGCCGAGAACCGCGGCAGGGAAGGAGGGCGAGGACGGAGGGAGGAAGAGCAGGACCGCGCCGAGGCTCGAGCGCGCTCACGCCGCGCACGTCTCGCCCTTCTCGGCGATGCGCCACACCTTGACCGACTCGACGACCATGCCGCGCTCCTTCGGGTCCTCGGGCCAGGTCGGCTGCCACTTGGCGCGGTTGTTCCAGAAGTCGCGAGCGGCGTTCTGCGTGAGCGTCGAGGAGCCGAGGTCAGCACGACGAGCCACGCGCGCTTGAGAGAGAGAGAGAAAGAGGGTGGGAGGACTCACGGGTGCGTTGTTACTCCAGGGCTTGTCGCCCGAGTCCGGGAACCAGCCGTTCGTGCCGCCGACGGCGACCGAGAGGATGAGGTAGAAGTCCTGGTCGAACGGCGCGGCGTTGGGGACCTCGGCCGACGTCCACGGGTTGACGGCGATCGAGCCGTTGACCTGGACCGACGAGAGCGAGCCGCGGTCCCAGAACGGCTGGTCAAAGTTGACGCGCTTGGTGACCCTCGAACGCTGGTTGTTCCACAGCCGCATGCCCTTGGGGTCCCAGTCGAGGCCGTACGTGTAGTACGCCTCGTCGGCGTAGCGGCGCTTGAGGAGGAACTGGCCCTGCGTGTCCTTGTACCGGTCCGACTTGGAGTCGAGCCCCCAATGGAGCGCCGAGGAGATCGCGTTGACGGTGCGGTCCCACGAGTGCTGGACGCGGTTGCCCCGGCTCTCGGCGATGTCGACTGCGAGCGGAAGTCGAGCGTCAGCTGTGTGGAAGAGCAAGAGGAGGCGGAGGAGGGAGGGCGGGAGGAGGCGCTCGAGCGGAAGCAGAGAGAGGGACGCACTTTCGCCAGATGCGGGCCACTCGCCGTACACGTTGTCGCGAGGAAGCATCCAGACTGCAAAGGGTGGGAGCAGCGAGAGGAGAAGACGGCGAGAGGTGACGAGGAAGAGGAAGAGGAACAAAGAGGGGCGCAGGGCGTCAGCGATCGCGTTCGTCGGCTAAGTACGACAGAGAGAGAGGCTCGACGCACTCGCAGGCCAGATCCAGTCGCCCGTCGGCATCTTTGCCTTGACCTCGACTTTGCCGAAGCGGATCGACCGCGAGAGACGGGTCGTGAGGCGCGCCGACTGGATGGGCGGGATGATAGAGTAGTTGCCGACGGTCGAGTTGGAGAAGGCGACGCAGTCCCACAGCTTGTCGGACGTGCAGGTGCCGTCGGCCGTGAGGTTCATGACGAAGCCGTTCGTGACCGCGTCGACGCCGAGGCGGTCCGAGGTGAGGGTCGGCACGATGACGAGCTTGCCGTCCTCGATGTACGAGTTGTTGGTCGACGTCGTCGTCAGCTCAAACTCGCCGTTGCCGAACCCGCCGTTCTGGACCTCGTGATGCCAGATGGACGAGTCGATCGTGTCGCCCGCAAACTGCTCGTCGAGGACGAGGCAGTACTTGTGCTTGGGCAGCGACAGCCAGGCCGTGACTGCGGAGGGGGAAGAGGGTCAGCTCGGGCCGGAAGACGTTGAGCGAGAGGGAGCACGCACCGACGAGCGCTGCCGCCGACAAGAGCCCTAGCGACGAGAACCCGAGGCACGTCCACCGCGTCTTGCGCAGCGTCGACTTGCCCACAGCCGTGTCGAACCATGGCGTACGTGCGGTGAGGTCGTCGGCTGTAGGTGGGGCAGGCAGGGGGAGTGAGACCGTCAGCTCGCGAAGCCGTGAGGGAGGGAAGGAGGCAGGGAGGGGCGGCGCACGGTGGACGTGGGTCCTTTGCCAAAGACGAACCGGGCGACGCCGAGATGTGCTGCCGCTCGTGGTCGACATGGGCGAGGGGAACGAGGTCGACGTAAAGTGGATGCCGGAGCTCGAGGAGGAGGAGGAAGAGGAAGGGGTTTGAGGAGGGCTGGCCAAGCTGGCGTCCGAGTTGGTGCGAGGGATGGACGACGACATGGTGCAGGCGAGCTCGTGGGGCACGAAGAAGAAGAGAAGAAGAGCGAGAGAGCAAGATCAGAGAACAGGCCTCGTCGGCCTCGTCGTTCCGCCCCGAGGCGGCTCGGAGGTGCCTTGTCGAGCCGGCGCCTCGCTCGAACGAGGGTATGTCCGGACAGCCATCGACCAGGCTGTGCGACCTTGCGCCCCTGTGCCCCCACACCTCCGGGCTCGCTGCACCTGGTCGCGGCGGACGAGGCCTCAAGCGGGCGTCCGCCAGCAGCGAGCGAGGCTCTTGATTGAGGCCAAGACGGACAGCAAGGGTGGCCACAGCCATGGCCGGAGACTCGACGTGTCTAGCAGGGCGACAGGGGGAGGACAAGGTGAGGAGGAGGACGAAGGGGAGTCTCGGAGCCAGGAGAGTGCCGCTCGAGCTCGACTAGGAAAGAGTGACGCTCGAGCGGGTCATCCGGCCTCGGGCCGGCTGCGGGACAGCTCTGAACAATCGCCGGCCGAGACACGTCAGATACACGGCTCGCCCGTAAGGTTGTGGAGCCCGAAGGGCGCAGGCTCCCCTTGTCTCCGCTTCTGACCCTCGTCCGCACGGCCGCCGACTGAGGCCTTTGTCGTGAGCCTCGCGAGCTGTGACTCTCAGCTTCCTCTTCTAGCACTACTCGCTTGATGAACGGCCGGCTCACCCGCCTGTCCGTCGGTCGGAGATTTCCCTCGTCTCACCCTCTCGTCGCCGCCGGGCCCTCCTCGCCCTCCTCTGCTCGCCGGGCGCTTCGAGATTGCGCCGTGGCACCCAAGGATGCGCCTGGCGGACGTGCGGACGAGACACGCGTGCTCGGTGCGACAGCTCGACCAGGGCGCCGCGATTGCGACCCTCGAGGCCCATGCGCTCCTCTGCCTCGCAAAACTGCGTGTGCGGCAGGTCCTCTGCCTTCAGCGCCTGTCTCTCGCTGGCCAGGAGTGCGCCTCCTGCATCTCGTGAACTCCGGTCGAGCCGCGCGGGCTCGCCGGCGCTCGGAGATGCGCGATGAGGCCGCGAGCGCGGTCGGGGCCTCGTCCGCGCGCGCGCTCGTTCGTCGCGCTCGCGGCTCTACAGCCTGCGTGGCTTCTCGACGTTCTCTCTCTCTTCTCTACACCACCTCCCTCATCTCTCGTCGGCTCCTCCTTCGCCCAAGTCGTTTCGCTCGACCGCCCCGACCCCGTCAAGGTCAACCTCCTCTTCCTCCCTTTCCTCGTCGGCCTCTCCTCGCCTCGTCACCTCTAGCACCCCCAACCAGTCCATATCATGGTGTGAGTCCTCACCTCGATCTGTCTGCCCATCCGGGTCGTGCACGAGCTGACCTGTGCGGGCCTGTCGCAGCGACACCGGCTCGGCGCCTCGCTCGCTCGCCTCTCGGCTCTTCGGCCGCAAACCTGCGCCGCCTGTCGTCGACGACGAGGCCAAGTTCGACGAGAAGGCCGACGACATCGACACGGTGCCCGAGCTCGACAACGGCCTGCAGGTGCGTCCGCACTCGAGCACCCTATCCCCTCGCTCACGCGCGACAGGGAAGCTGACCATGCTGCCTTGTCGCAGGCCGAGGTCTCGTACAAGTTCATGGCCGAGCACACGTACCAGATGTGCCTCGAGAAGCGCTGGATCAAGCTCAACACCGAGCTCGTCGACGCCGTCGCGCTCCGCCTCGGCAAGCGTCGCTACATCACGTTCCCCGAGGACCAGCGCGACGCCGCTTTCGGCGAGGCTCTCAACAGCCTCAACTGCGAGATCGCCGTGACCTACAGCGCCGACGTCGTCCGGGTCATCGTCGGCAGCCTGCACCCCGACGTCGACTCGTTCTCGCTGGACTCGGCCACTCAGATCCAGGTCGTCGACGACATGCCCGAGTGAGCCTCTCCTCTCTCTCTCTCTCTCTGACGCCTAGACGACCCGTTGACGGCGTGCTCGTGTGCTGACTCGCTTTGACTCGCCCATCTAGCCTCGCGCGAGCCCGTGTCGCCCAGCACGCCTGCTTCATCCGCAACCAGAACCGCCTCGTCATCTGGACCGACAAGGTCTCGGAGCTCAAGGACACGGTCGCCGACCTCGAGGCCAAGCTTGTCGACTACGTGTTCAACTGCACGCTGCGCCGAGGGTCCCGCCGTTCGACGACCCATTCGAGCCTCTCGACGCTGTCGACGCCTCGCGACCCTTTCCAGTCGTCGCCGTCGCTCACCGGCATCACCGAGAAGGCGTTCGCCGACGGCGAGGTCGAGAAGGTCGAGGCCGGCGCCATCCCGCACGATGGGCGCACTCTCCCTCTCATCCACTCGGTCCACGTCGGCCTCGCCATCGCCCTCGACCTTACCTTCTGCGGCCTCCTCATCCGCATTGTCCTGTACGAGTACCTCCTCAACGGCAAGGGCGACGCCATGCGGCTGTGCATCCTTGCGGCCATCCCGTTCATCGTGCGTCAGCTTCGCCTCTTTTGCCCTCTCTCGCTCGGCTTCATGTCGAGCTGACGGATCTTCCCTCCACAGTTCTTCGTCTCGTGAGCTCCTCGCCCCTTCTATCTCGCCGTGCCGGCTCCTCTGCTGTCCCTTCTCCGTCGCCTCGGCTTCCTCTCGATGCTCAGCTTGCTGACGCTCTCGTCGTACAGCCTATTCTTCGCAGAATCTGTCCTCGGCGTCAGTGAGTCGCTCCCCTCTCTCTTACGAGCTCGACGCCGCGCGTTGGCTGACCTCGCGTCGCGCAGTCCTTCAGCTTTTCGCCCCAATCGGTCAGATGAGCCGCAACTCGCTCCACTACTCCGCCATCACTCCGCCTCGTCGCTACGTCGGCCAGCTGCCTCACATGACGGTCATGATGCCTGTCTGTGCGTCGCGACTCGCTCGAATGGAACCTTCCCAAGTTGGAGCACCTCGCTGACCTTCTCTCGTTTTTCTTTCTCTCCCTCTCTCTTCTCTCCCTCTCTCCCTCCTTCTCTCCCTTCTTCTTTCCCTCGCCTCTCTATCCCTCCTTGCTCCCTCCCACTCGCCTTGTTCTCTCCCTCTCCTCCTTCCCCCCCTCGCTCGCGCGCAGACAAAGAGTCGCTCGATGAGGTCCTCGCGCCCACGATCGAGTCGGTCTCGCAGGCGATTCGCACCTACGAGCTCCAGGGCGGCACGGCCTCGATCATCGTCTGCGAGGACGGCATGCAGCTCGTCGGCGCCGCCGAGGTCGAACGGCGCAAGGACTACTACGACAAGTGGAACTGCGGCTGGGTCGCCCGCCCCAAGGAGAACCGCGCCGGTCGCTTCAAGAAGTCGTCCAACCTCAACGTCACGCACGCCCTCTCGCTCCGCATCGAGCACGTCATGGACGAGCGCCGCCCGACTGACGTCGACAGTCTCGCCGCCTGGTCCCTCGCCGACGAGGACCGCCTGTACGAGTCGGCCTTCGCCGAGGCGCTCGAGGAGAAGGACAACATTATCTGGGGCGCCGGCAACATCAGGATCGGCGAGCTCATCCTCCTGTGCGTCCTCTTCCCCCTCGCTCTCCTGTTGTGCTCGACGCAGGCTCATACTCGCTGCTGAGAGCACGCACTGACACGTCTCTTGCGCTGTGCAGGATCGACTCGGACACGCGTGTGCCTCGCGACTGCCTCTTCGACGCGGCGTGCGAGATGCAGGCCTCGCCCGAGGTCGCCGTCCTGCAGCACTGCTCGGGCACCTTCCTTGCGGGAGCTGGGTACTTTGAGAACTAGTGCGCACTTTTCAGCCCGTCCCCGCTGCGGATCACGCTGACGCACGGTCCTCCTCCCGCAGCATCTCGTTCTTCACGAAGGTCGTCAACTACAGCATCAGCTGGGCGGTCGCCAACGGCGCCACGAGCCCGTTCATGGGCCACAACGCGTTCCTGCGGTGGAGCGCGCTGCAGCACCAGGCGCAGGCCAACCCCGAGGGCAAGATCTGGAGCGAGGAGCACGTCTCGGAGGACTTTGTCATGACGCTCAACCTGTGCGTCCTCTCGCTCTCCCTCGCCTTCCTCCTCGTCAACGTCTCGCTGATAACCTGCTCGCTCTCAGCGTCCGCGCCGGCTACATCACGCGGTGGGCGACCTACTCCAAGCTCGACTTCAAGGAAGGCGTCTCGCTCAGCTGCGACGACGAGCTCAACCGGTGGCAGAAGTACGCGTTTGGCTGCTCCGAGATGGTGTGGCAGCCGTTCCGGTACTGGTTCACGCGTGGGCCGGTCTCGAGACTCTTCATCGGCTTTGTCGGCGGCAAGTCGCCGCTGCCGTGCAAGATCAGCTCGATCTCGTGAGTCGTCCTTGTCCGCTCTCTTCTCGCCGGCTTCTCTCCTGCGCTGTCGAGCCAAGCTGACCTGTTCCGAGCCGCGCCCGCAGCTACATCGCGAGCTACTGGGCTCTCGCCATCGCCTGCCCGATGGTCGTCGCCTTCTACTTTCTCGAGGGCGAGTTCATCTGGGACATGTCGAGCGCGTTCCGCCCGGCCTTCTCGACGCTCATCTCGATCATGGTCGTCTTCGTGCGTCGCTCGTCCTCTTTCCTTCTCTCGCGCATCCTCTGCTGACTCGACGTCGTCTACAGGCTGGCGCCTCGACGTTCGCGACCGCCGTGTCGCGGTACCGGTCGCAGAACGCGTCGCTGCGCACGGCCCTCTGGCAAGGGTTCAGCAACGCGCCGGTCGCCATCCTGTTCTTCACGGGCATGTCGTTCCACGTCATGACAGCGCTCCTGGCCCACGTAACAAGTTACAACTTGACTTGGTCAGCGACCAAGAAGGATCTTGAGACGCCGACGATCTACGAGGAGATCCGCCCGCTCTTCAAGCGCCACTGGTTGACGTTCGGGCTCGCGGCCGCCGTCGTCGCCGGGGTCGCCATCCTGTCGACGAGCCTGGTCCCGCTCACGTGGCAGATCCGCGGTTTCACCATCATGTTCCCGCCGCTTTGGCTCGCCGCCGGACAGTGCGTCCTCGCTCCTCGTCGCTCTCTCTTCCCGCCGTCGACGACGGACCCTGACCCTGCCTCTCCCTCGTCACGCAGCTTTCTCTACCCTCTCCTCCTCAACCCGGCCATCATGCTCTTCCGTTTCTAGATGCGCGCTCGACCCCTCTCCTTACTGCGCACGGACCCTCTCTCGCTCGGACCCTTCTCTCCTTTCCTCCTCCCTCTCTCTTCGTCCTCCTCGGTTTTAGACTCGTCACCTCGTCTCGGTCCTTCTTCCAGGTTCTCTGTGGGTCTGTGCACTGCCATCGTCGTCGGGTTCCCTCGCCTCTTCTGAGTCGAGCGAGAGCGAGATCTGAGAGCCGACCTCCCTCGACGGCGACGCACGAGCCTCTCTCGCCTCCTCGCACGGATCTCGCCGTCGAGGCGCGCCCCTTGAGCTGTGCAGCTGAGCGTGCGAGTGAGGATCAACCCGGCGAGAAGCAGCAGAGACCGAGAGCCGGTCGAGCTCGAGCGCGCTCGCTCTCCTCCTGCGCTCGACCTCTCGCTCTCGCAACGACGAATGCCGAGAATCCTGCGATTAGCAATGCTCTAGAGAGTCCATACGAGCCCCTCGTCCTCTCGCCACGCTCCTCCCCCTCGTGCCCGCCTTCGCCGACCCGCCTCGAGAGCCCGACCGACGCGCGCTCAGGCCTTGACGCCCTCGCGGCGCTTAAAGCTGACGTTCCTCGGCGCCTCGGGCATGACGATCATGGTCTGCGTGTGCGGCGCGAGGTCAGCATCCCTGCGTTGCGTCCACTGCACCCGCTCTCGCGGCTCGCGAGCCCCAGAGAGCAGGAGGGTCGACAAGGCGAGGAGGGACGCACCGTGTAGTCGTTGCCCGGGAACTTCTGGTCGAGCGTCCACTCGTTCTCGCGCACGAGCGTCGCGATGATGGTGCCGAGCTGGACGTTGGCAAACTGCTCGCCGATGCAGCGGTGGCGGCCGGCGCCGAAGGGGAGGTCTGCGAGCGAGGGGAGGGCGGGGTGAGGGCGGGTCAGCGGGTGGCTCGACGACCAAGGAGAGAGAGAGAGAGAGGGAGAGGAGAGAGAGGGTACGCACAAGCGCTCTTGCCGCCCTTGGAGATCTTGCCCCACCCGTAGTCCTCCTCGCCCTCGTCCTCCTCGCCGGGCACCTTTGCCCCCTCGCCCTGGTCCATCCACCGCTCGGGCCTGAACTCCTTGGCGTCCGGGCCCCAGATGCCCTCGTCGACCTGCGAGTACCCGGGCGCGGCGAGGACAAACTCGCCCCGCGGGACGACGTACTCGAGGCCCTCGGTGCGCTTCTTCCACGCCGCCGACTGGTGCGGCTCGGCGGCGGGAGAGCCGACCGTGGCCGGGACCGGACAGTCGAGGATGATCTTGCGCATGAGCGAGTGCAGCGGCGGGTGGCAGCGCAGGAGCTCCTTGATGAAGGCCATGAGGAGCGGCGTCTGGAGCGTCTCGTACTCGAGCTCGCGCCACGTCTCGGTCTCCTTGTCGTAAAAGTGCTCGACCTGCTCGGCGTACAGGCGCCGCTGCAGGTCGGGGAACTCGCCGAGGCGCAGGATGGCCCACGCGCCCGTCGCGGCCGACGTGTGCTGGCCCGCCATGAGGAGCGCGATCATGATGTGCGCAATCTGCTTGTCGGTGAGGGGCTCGCCCGTCTTGTACTGCTGGTTCTGCAGCGCCGTGAGCATGTCGAGGGGCGGCTGCGAGCGGGCGGGCGAGCGTCGAGAGGGTCAGCAGGGTGGCTCGATGAAGAGAGAGGGCGAGCGCGACACGCACCTCGTCCGGCGACGCGCGGCGCTTCTCGAGGATCGAGATGTAGAACTCGCGCATCTTGAGCTGGGCGCGGTCGCGGCGGCGGTACGACGGCAGCGGCAGGTTGGGGAAGACAAAGTTCTGCGAGCGCGGGTGCGTGCACGGACGGGCGGGGGTCAGCTCATCCGGACCCAGATCAACGAGGCGAGCTCTCGAGCCGGCTCAACGCCGACCCGAGGGGCCGCCAAGGACGAGGGAGGAAAGAAGCCGCAGTACTCACGAGCGGCGTAAACCCGCCATCGAGGTCGTGGTACAGCTGGGCAAAGCTCTTGTCCATGGCGGCGCGCACCTCGTGGCCCTGGAGCGTCGCGCTCGCCGTGAGGATCGTGATCTCGCTCGAGGTCGTGAAGGCGTCGATGGCCTTGCCCGAGGTGGTCGTCTGCGCGTTGTGGGCGCGGGCGGGCGCGAGAGGAGAGGGGGAGGGTCAGTCAGGGCGCGGCGCGAGAGCGGGGAGAGGCGCTCGGGCCCCGTGGGAAGAGCAGCGAGAGGAGAGGAGCAAGAGGACGCACCCCATCGGCATAGACGTGCTTCGTGATGTAGTCGCGCACCTCTGTGCGGATCAGGCCGACGTAGCGCCGAAAGTTGTCGGTCGTGAGGCCAAACTTGACAAACTTCTTCTGCTCCATGAGGACGTGGTTCGGCACGTCGTAGACCACCTCGGTGCCGAAGACGCTGTGAAGGGGCGGTGTTGTCGGACGGGCGGGCGGGAGCGAGGGAGGAGGGAGGTGAGGGCGAGGAGGGCGAGGAGGGCGAGGAGGGCGAGGAGGGCGAGGAGAAAGGTAGGGGGAGCGGGACCGAGAGGGTGAGAGCGGGTGAGGGGGAGGACGACGAGCCGTACGAGTTCGAGGAGCAGCACGACAAGTAGGAAGAGAGAGAAGGAGCGTCAGCGCTTGCTCCTCCGCAGACGACGACGAGGAGGAGGGAAACTGGGACGCACGGCGTCGTCAAGTGGGTGTAGGCCTCCTCGGCATTGACGTGCGCGAGCTTGCCGTTGAGGACAAAGTTGCTCCCGAGGGGCCCGAGCGTGCACGTGATGCGGCGCCCGAGGAGCGGGTAGGTGAAGACGGGGCCGTACTGCGTGCGCGGTGGGCGGTCGAGGTGCGCTGGGGTCAGCGTGTGCTCCGCGCGCAGGCACCAAGTATGCCGCGCGAGCTGCAGGGAGCAGCTCGAAAGCGACAAAGGGAGGGAGCGAGCCGCACGCACCCTCCTGCGGCAGTCGTCGAGGAACCCGAGCGGGTCCATGCCGTACGACACGGCGCACCCGAGGACGGGCACAAAGTGGAACACGGTCGGGGGCCTCGTCGGGTCTCGGGGGGCGAGCTGCGCGCGCGGGTCCGAGGCCGTGTCAGCGAGGAGAGGGGGATCGAGATGGGAGGAGGAGGGGGGAGGGGGGAGGCGCACGAGCTGGTAGGCGACGTTGAGGACGACGGCGGACAGGCCGAAGGCGAAGAGGGCGGCGAGCGCCTTGGCTGCAGCAGCGAGCAGGGCCATGGTCGCCAGTGGTTCGGACGAGAGGACGGGAGGACGAGGGGGACGAGACGAGGTCAAGCTCGCGACGAGGCGCGTGGCGATTCGGGCCTCGAGCGTCGAACCACGGCCCGCTCAACTCGCTCGCTCGCTTCGCTCCCCTCGTCGAGCCACGACGCACAGAGTCACATCTTTTGCACTCGCCGCCTCTCGGGGCATCTACCTCGTCGCTCCCTCCCTCCCCCCTCGCGCGCGCTCACACCCACTTGCGCCCATCATCGACAACCCTGGCCTTGTCCTGCTCCTGCTTGACCTCACCCTCGACCTCGCGCGCCTTGCCCACCACCGCATCCTTGACCTCGTCGGCCTTGTGCTCGACCTGGGCCGCCACCGCGCCCGCACGGTGCTTGGCCTCGCGCACCGCGTCGCCCACCTTGTGCGCCACCGTCTGCGCCGCGCTCTGCGCCGCGCCGGCCGCGTCCTGGACCGACTCCTTGGCGGACGAGGCGGCGTCGGCGGCGCCGTCGCGCAGCGAGGCGGCCTCGCGCTTGGCCGACGCGGCGGCGTCCTTTGCGGCGTCTTTTGCGGCCGGGGCGGGCTTGACGCCCGAGGCCTGGCTGGGCGAGACGACCGACGCGAGCTGGGTCGAGAGCTTGAACGGCGAGGCCTGCGGGCGGGCGGGTGCGCATCACGACGCTCGCATCAGCGCTCGCCTCCTCGCTGAGCAGAGAGGAGGAAAGCCCTCTCGAGAGAGAGAGAGGGAGGGGGAGAGGGAGAGGGAGAAAGAGGGCGCACCTGGCCCTCGGCGCCCTGGACGCGGTACCCGGGGACGGCGGCCGGGTTGAAGACGCGCTCGCAGTCGGCGTAGCCCTGGCCGGCGCCAAAGCCGAGGCCGAGGAAGACGGGCCAGGGACGACCTATCGGTGGGGGGAGGGGGGGAGGGGGGTGCGCGAGGGAGGGTGAGGGCGAGGGAGAGCGGGAGCGGGAGGGGGATCGGGAGGGCGAGGGCGAGGGAAGGGAGGGAAGTGAGGGTGCAGGGGAGGGAGCGGGAGAGGGACGAGGTCGAGCGAGGCGAGGATGGGCGATTCGGGAGGAGGACGACGAGGAGACGAGGGGGAAGGGGCGCAGGACCGACGAGGAGAGAGGCGAGCGCGTCAGCGACAGCCCTCGAGGAACAAAAGGACGAGGAGGAGCACAGCCGCGCAACGGAGGACCGGGTCGGGACAGGGACAGGGACGCACGGCGGAACAGGATGGCGCTCGCGACGATGCCGACGGCGAGGCCCGTGCCAGCCTTGACGAGCGCGTTCGAGAGGCACAGGTCGGTCTACATGGGCGGGGTTCCCGAGCACAGTCAGTCGCTGTGCGTCGAGCGGGCAGGACGGCGCAGAGAGGAGAGGAGGGGGGGGGGGGGGCGCACCTTTGCCGAGAGGATGTCCTCGGAGCGGACCTGGCTCGGGGTGGCGGGAGCGCTCGGTGCCGGGGCGGACATGGCTCTCTGGGGAGAGTGTGGTGAGGGGTGAGGGAGGAGCGAGGTCGAGGTCCGACGCGGAGGAGGAGGAGGAGGAGGAGCCCATCTCGGCTCGCTTTCTCGTCAGCTACGACAACAGCGACGCCAGGGACAGCGAGCAGCCAACAGCCACGACACCAGGTACGCACCCTGCACCCTCGCCCCCCTCTCTCCACCGACTCACTCCCCCTCCCTCTCCTCCCACAGCCCGCCGCCATGTCGATGCTCCCCAACTCGCTCCTCCCCGAGCAGCTCCCCAAGCCCCAGTTCCGGGCCGTGATCCCCTGCGGCTACGGCCTCGACCTCTTTCCCCTCGTCGAGCCCCAGGACCAGCTCTCGTCCGACGAGGACGACACCCGACCCGCCGGCCTGCGCTCCCATGGCCGCGGACACGGGCAGTGCAAGGCCTTGCTCCCCGTCGCGGGCAAGAAGATGATCGACTGGGTCCTCGAGCGCGTAGAGGCCGCCGGCGTCTTCGGTGCGTCGTCGTCCTCCTCCTCCTCGGGAACGAGCCCCTCCCTCTCTCTCCTCCCTCCCCCTCTCCCTCTCTCTCTAACCGCCTCCCCCACCCACACCCACACCCACGCCCGCAGACATCCTCGTCCTCGCGCCCGCGTCCCTCGCCAAGCCCATCGCGCACCACCTGCGCGCGCGGCGCGCCCAGCTCGCCGGCTCGGGGTCGTACCTGCATCCGCTCGCGCGCATCGACCTCGAGGAGGTGCCCGACGACGTGGCGGCCAAGGACGTCGTCAGGAGCTTAGTGTGGGCGGTGCAGAGGGGGCTGGTCACGGTGCGTTCGGGTCGCGGGCGCTTTGCTCTCGTGGCCTTTCCTTCCTCCCCATCCCTGCCTCTCGTCTTTCCTCCCTCCCGTTCCTCCCTCGCTCTTACCCTCCCCCTTCCTCCTTCCCTCTCCTCTCTCCCTCTCACGCCGCCTATCCCTCCCTCCTCTCCCTCCCGCCCCGCAGCCCGCTAACCCCTCCTCCCCCTCCTCCCCCCACCCGCGCGCAGACCGACTTTATCCTCCTCCCCTGCGACCTCCTCCTCTCGCCCTCGTCCCCCTCGGCCCCCTCGATCTCGCTCGCCGCCCTCCTCGACCAGCACCGCTCGTCGGACAACCTCGTCACGACCCTCTTCTCGGAGCGCGCGGCGGGCAACGTCGCCGACGCGCGCAGCGAGGGCCCGCCAGAGTGCCTCACCGTGTGGGACAGGGCGACGGGGACGCTGCTCGACGTGAGGGAGATGGACGACTTTGACGAGGACGAGGTGAGGATGCGGGCGTCGTTGCTGGCTGCGTGCGTCGAGTACTCTCTCTCTGCCTCTCTCCGTCCTCCCTCCCTCCCTGCCCTGCCCTCCTCTCCCTCCCCTCCCCTCCTCGAGCGAGCGCCCTGACCACCCCACCCCCTCACTCGCACGCACGCGCACAGCTACCCGTCCCCAACCCTCACGACCGCCCTCGTCCCGACCCAGCTCTACATCCTCTCGCACCTCGTCCTCCCGCTCCTCGCCGCGACCGACGGCGACGGCGACCACGCGCGCGCCGTCCGCCGCTGCGAGGACCTGCCGGCGCTCGTTGGGTGGATCGCGCGCAGGGCGTGGCGCGGCAGGGGGAGCGGGAGGGCGCAGCTTGGCCTTGGGGGCGGCGGGGGAGGAGGAGGCGCAGCGCCCGGCGAGGGCGCCAAGGGCAACGGAGCAAGCCACCCGGCGCGCGAGGACGGTCTCGCGCTCGGGCGCAGCACGACCCAGCCCCCGGCGGGCACCCGCCGCAAGGACGTCCTCGGCCTCGACGAGGCGGGCGCGACGGGCTCGGCGACGGGCGTCAACACGCCCGCGCTCGTCAGTCGCGCGGCGTGGGCGCTCGGGGGAGAAGCGGGCGGTGGGTCGCCCGTGTCGACGCCCGGCGGCGGCGGAGCGGGCCCGGCGGGTGGGCTCTTTGGCGCGGGCGCGGCGCAGGCGGGTGGTGCGGCGGGGGCGGGGGCGGCGGCGGCGGCGGGGGCGGCGCGGGGCGCAGGAGAGGGCGACGCGCCCGGCGCCGGGAGCGCAGCGAGGAAGAGCGTCGCGGCGGCGCGCGCGGGCAAGGGCGGGTGCAAGGTCGTCGTGTGGCGGGTTGGGGACGGGTTCTGCGCCAGGGGCAACACGGTGAGCGGGTTTGTCGAGATCAACCGGGCGGTGCGTCGTCGTGCTCTCTCTCTCTCTCTCTCTCTCCTCTCTCCTCCCTCGTCGCTCGCTCGAGAACGAGAACAGGCCCTGACGACGACGAGGTCTGTGCGCCCCCCCTCTCCCCCTGCAGGCCCTACGCCTCGTCCCGCCGGCGCCGGCCCCGACGGGCACGCCCTCGGGCGTCTTCATCTCGCCCGACTCGCACCTGCACCCCTCGGTGTACGCCCAGCTCGGCGAAAAAGTCGGCATCAAGCGGTGCATCGTCGGGCGCAACACGACGATCGCCAAGGGGAGCAAGCTCACCAACTGCGTTCTCATGGAGAATGTCGTCGTCGGCGAGAAGTGCGCTCCTCGTCTCCTCTCCTCTCCTCTCGCTGTCCTCGTCGCGGCTCGCGAGACCTGTGAGGCCCCGACGCTGACCTCGTCGCTCCCTCCCTCCCTCCCTCGCCTCGCCTCGCCTCCTCCCGCCCCCCCTCTCCCGCCCCGCACACGCCCTCCCTCCCACAGCGTCAAGCTCGACGGGTGCGTCATCTCGAACGGCGTCCAGGTGCGCGACCGCGCGCAGCTCAAGGACTGCGAGATTGGGCGCGACGTGATCGTCGACTTTGACAGTGCGTCCCCCCTCCCTGCCTCTCTCTCGAGCCAGAGCTGGGAACGACGAGAACGCTGACGGCGCTCTGCTCTGCGTCTCTGGTGCGTGTGCGCAGCTCAGACCAAGGGCGAGCAGCTCGTCGTCGAGGTCGACTGAGGGAGGGAGCGCGGGAGCGAGGAGGAAGGAGCTCGAGCGTGCCCGGGCGTCGCACTGCATGGCCTGAGGGCGTTCTCTCCACTTGACTCGCTGCGTCTGTGCCAGAGAGCGTCCGAGAGACAACGTAGGGAGCCGAGAGCGAGACAGCAAGGAGCAACACGTGCGAGAGGTTGGGCGGCCGAGCGAGCGAGGCGCGCGCGCTGCGAGGGCTTCACGCGCGACGTCGGCTCGTCTCGAGCCAACACTGCCATCCCGCGCCATGGCACGCTCGAAAGCTGCAGCCGGTGCCCGACCCGACGTCGCCAGCCGAGGCCGCTTTGACGCTCGTGCGTCCTCTCTCTCTGTGCGCTCGCCGAGGAGCAAGGGGAGGACCTCGTCATGGGCCCGCTCGGGCGGGGGAGAGGCGGGCGGCCGAGTGGAGGGTGTGCAGGGCTGTCGAGGCCGAGCTTGGGTCGACTGGAAGGGCGGCAGGGCCTGGCTCGCGGGCGTGGGCGAGCGCCGAGCGGGTGGACCGTGGTCGCTCATCGGGGAGGGGGGGGGGCAGCTCACAACACGGCCACCGCTCTGTGGTACAGCACTAGCTGTAGGGCAGGGGCACCCTACTGACCACCAACACTCGCTCCCGCAGTCGCACTCGACCAAGCCGACTCGTCGAGCGACGACGACGCGCCCGCCCCGGCCACCACCACCACCCCGGCCACGCCCTCCAAGAAGGCCCTCGCCCGCCAGCGCGCAAAGCTCCGCAAGCAGTCGTCCCAGCTCGCACTCGGCGCAGACTCGGCCTCGGCCACGGCCACCGACAGCGACGTGTCGTCGGTCGCGCCCTCGGCCTCGGCCCTCCCGCCCGTCCCTGCCCTCCCCTCCTCGTCGCGACAGCAGCAGCTCGCCGACACCCTCAACGGCGCACGGGACGCCGTCGTCGAGCGCGCCGAGCAGGCCCAAGAGGCCGTTCAGGACCCGGCCGCCCGCGTCGTCGAGGCCGTCAAGCCCGCCGCGCAGGCCGTCGAGGAGCAGGTGCGCGCGGCCGTGCCGAGCAGCGTCGCGCCGCAGCCGCAGCCCGAGTCGGTCACGTCGGACGACGAGGGCGAGTCGATGGCGGCGTACGGGCCCTCGGACGACTCGGACGACGACGACGACGACGAGGAGGTCCTCGCTTCCGCGCCGGCGACGACGGCGCCGACGTCGCCTTTCGCCAACTCGCCTCGCCCTGCGTCGCCTGCGCCGCTCGCGACCGGTACGACGGCGCTCGAGCAGCACGCGCAGCACAAGCCGACGACGGTCGGCGTCGCCGACCACCAGCCCAAGGAGGCCTACACGGGCGCCGACCACGACCCGAACAAGAAGCTCAAGGCCATCGTGACGCGCACCGTGTGGGGCGTCGCCATGGCCGGCGGCTGCATCGGCCTCGTCCTCATGGGCCACGTCTACGTCATTGCGCTCGTCTTTGTCTGCCAGGCCACCGTCTTCAAAGAGCTCACGGCGCTGTTTGACGCCGGGTACGCCGGCGCGGCTGGCGCGGCGGGCGACGAGCCCAAGGCGGTGCGCACGCCCGAGAGGGAGGCCAAGCGCAAGGGCCGCAAGGAGGACCGCGAGCGGTGGAGCCGGCGCATGGCGTGGTGCGTCCCCCTCCTCCCCTCTCCCTTCTGCGCCGTCGAGAGCTGACGCCCGTCGCGACACCCAGGTACTTCTTCGCCGTCACCAACTATTATCTCTACGGCGAGAGTCTCATCTACTACTTCAAGCACATCCTCACGCTCCAAGCGTCGTTCCTCCCGACCGCCTACTCGTTCGCCCAGCACCACCGCCTCATCAGCTTTGGCCTCTACGTCATCGGTGCGTCTCCTCTCTCTCTCTCTCTCTTCTTCCTGGGAGCGCTGCACTGACCTCGCACCCGAGTGCGCTCGCACAGGCTTTGTGAGCTTCGTCGCGACCCTGAACCGCAACAGCCTCCGGCGCCAGTTTGGCCTGTTTGGGTGGATCCACATGTCGCTCCTCCTCATCGTCGTCTCGAGCCACTTTATCGTCGACAACATCCTCGAGGTGCGTCCTTGGGTCTCTCTTTCGTCGCTCGTCGCCAGGCGCGAGCCGCACTGACCCCCTCGTCGACGTCGGGCAGGGCATGATCTGGTTCTGGGTCCCCGTCTCGCTCGTCATCATGAACGACGTCGCGGCGTACGTGTGCGGCATGCTGTTTGGGCGGCACCAGCTCATCAAGCTCAGCCCGAAGAAGACGGTCGAGGGCTTTGTCGGCGCCTTTTTCGTCACCGTCCTCTTTGCCATCCTCGTGCGTCCCTCTCCTCTCCTCTTCTCTCGCCCACCCGCCCTCTCTGTCGACGTCGAGCTGATGTAGACGTGTGGCGACGCAGTGGGGCACGCTCTTCATCCGGTACGACTACATGATCTGCCCCGTCCAGGACCTGTCGACGTCGGCCTTCTCGTCGACGACGTGCGAGCCCAACAACGTCTTTGTCTGGCGCGACCTCGCCCTCCCGCAGTCGGTCACGCACATGCTCGAGCCCGTCGTGCGTCCCCGCTCGATGTCTGCCGGTCGTCGTCGTCGTGGGAGCTGACCCTGCCCTTCTCCCCTCGTCCTTCTCCTCTCCTCGCGCTCCCGCCCCTCGCCCCTCGCCCTCCGCACTCGCGCACTCGCGCACTCGCACACGCACACGCCGACAGCTGCGCCGCCAGGTGACGTCGATCCCGTGGGCGCCGTTCCAGCTGCACGCCGTCGTCCTCGCCACGTTTGCGTCGCTCGTCGCACCGTTTGGCGGCTTTTTCGCCTCGGGCTTCAAGCGCGCGTTCAACATCAAGTGCGTCATCCTCTGGTCATGCTGTATAGTAGGAGCAGAGAGCGGAGAGAGCGAAAGAAGCTGACGTCGTCCCCCTCCCCTCCCTCCTCCTCCTCGACCTTCCGCAGGGACTTTGGCGACTCGATCCCGGGTCACGGCGGCATGACGGACCGCATGGACTGCGAGTTCTTGATGGGCATGTTCGTGTTCGTGTAAGGCGGAACCCTGTCATTTTGCGTCGAGGCGGTCGAGAAGGACTTAGGGGCGCTGACGCACGGTCCCCCTCCCCTCGCTCGCGCGCAGCTACCACTCGGCCATGATCCGCGAGGCGCACTACACCGCCAGCGCCGTCCTCACGACCGCCGTCACGCGCCTCTCGACAGAGCAGCAGGTCGAGCTCTTGCGCGGGCTGCAGCAGGTCCTCTCGATGAAGGGCGCGCTCTAGACCGAGTCGTCGAGCGGGAGCGAGGAGCGGGCGAGGGGACGCAGGTGGAGCAGCAGACATGCTGTGCAGAGCCTTCTGAAAATAATGCATTCGGCCTGACGAGCGAGAGCGAGACGTTGGTCGTTCCGAGAGGAGGGACTAGGCGCGCTTGGCGGCGCATGGCCTGGTCGCTCGTCGCGCCCGCCGGCAGCGGCTCCTTGCCCACTCAGCAGGCGGAGCACGACGTGTGCAGCGAGCGCGTGCGTAGGCGAGCCGTGCGCCCGGGTTGACGAGCCGGTGCGGCGCGCGACGGCGTCGACTCGTTTGAGAAGGCCGCGCCGCGGGCTCGCTCTCGCCTCTCTCTCTTGCTCTCGCAGTTAATTCGGTCGTCTCTACTCTTCAGATGGTTGCTCTGCGTCGTCTGGGCCCGCGCCGGGCTGACTGCGCTACGACATGGCGGCCCCGGAGGTGACGCTTCCCTGCGCCGGGCGAGCTTCTTCCTCCTGCTCGTCAAGCGTGACGCTCGAGCAGGTCTAGCCTTCGATCTTGCAGTCGCACACTAGAGGACCTCGAGCTGCGAGAGCTGATGAGAGGAGGGCGAGCTCAGACGAGGCCCGGGCGCTCGAGCGGGCCGCCAGGAGGCGCAGAGGCGCAAAAAGCTCCGCACGATGAGCCGCGTGCACCCAGACGTGCGTGACGTCTGCTGTATGTGCTATGGATGCTTCGAAGATGCTATGAGAGACGCAGCACGCAAGCATGTCGCAGCGGCCCGCAGGAAGCGCGCTCGAGGGGACGCGAAAACGAGCAGCTGACGCCTCGCTCGCTAGCGCACGATGGGTTCATGATCTCTAAGTGCGAGCAGGTATACAGCTACGAAGAGAGCGTCAAGCAGACCTAGCTCGAGGGAGATGGAGCCGACTCGGCGCTTTGACCTCCTCCTCTCGCCGTCATGGATCTCTCTGCAGCTCTTTCGCTCGTCTCCCGAGCGGCGCAGACCAAGATGCGGGACTGCGAGCTCATCGAGCGCACCTCGAGCTACTGAGAGTGCTCTCTCGCTGCGTGCCGCACTGCCCCTTCCGCGGGAAGGGCGAGGGGGGAAGCTAGGAGGGGCTCGTGCGCCTCGACGCTCTCGAGCTCTCTGTACCTCTCGCTCTCGACGCAGGACACCTCGGGAGGGAGCAAAGCCGCTCAAGAGCGTGGATAGAGGGACCGCAGAGCGCAGGGTATGCTACAAACCGCACAGACGGAGGGAGGAGCTCGAGGAGAACGAACGACGAGGGGGAGGGGTAATGCAAGGAACGACGAGGCGAGGGCGCGGTGGTAAATGCACTGATAAGAGGGAGACGAGGAAGACAACAAGGAGACCTAGGAACGAGGGTGGGGCTGTGGACAGGTCGGGGGAGGAGGAGAGAGGGAAGGGGAGGAGGAGGACGGGGCGACGACGCTCACGCCCGAGGGCGGAACAAGGCCGACATCCACGGGTGGCGGCGGATCTGCGAGATCGTGATGCGCTTCGAGATGTCGACCTCGAGGCAGGCGTGCATGAGGTGCTCGACCTCAGGGTTGAGGCGGACCTTGGGGCGCGACAGGGCGCCGGCTTTGGCCGCCTCGGCGTCGACGAACGGGCACTCGCCCGTGACGAGGATCGACAGGAGGACGCCGAGCGACCACACCTCGGACGGCGGCGCCTGGTGCAGGTCGCCCCGCAGGATCTCGGCGCTGGCAAACGACTTGGTGCCCTGGAACCGCTGGTACAGCGGCGAGGGCTGCCGCGGGTCAAAGATGACGGCCGAGCCAAAGTCGATGAGCTTGACGCGGAACTGGTTGTCGATCGCGAGGTTCTCGTCCTTGAGGTCGCGGTGGCAGATGCCCATGAGGCCGAGCGAGTAGACGATCTCGACGATCTGCGCGAAGACGTATTTGGCCGTCGCCTCGTCGAACCGGCGGTACTGCTCGATGCCTGCGAGCGAGAGAAAGAGAGAGAGAGAGAGAGAGAGAGAGAGAGAGAGAGAGGAAGCGAGAGTCAGCGACGAGGTCCGTGCGCGAGAGCGAGCTCGAGGAGGAGCGACGCACACTCGAACAGGTCGCACGAGCTGCGGCGCTCCATCGGCGCCGGTCGAGGCGGAGCGAGGAGGTTGGGCGACGGCGACGCCGGGTTGAGGACGAGCAGCGTCGGCATGGTCGGCGACGAGGTGGGCGTCACGACGCGCTGCTGCCCGGGCGCGAGGCGCGGCCAGCTCGACGTGAGCGTCGGCGCCATGGCCGACGACGAGAGGCCCATCGACGCCGACGTCTCGGCGGCGGCGGGCGCCTCCTTGTCGGGGATCTGCCAGGGCGAGCCGTGGTGCTCCATGACCTGGGAAGGTCGAAAAAAGGCGAGGGGAGCGAGTCAGCGACGGCGTCGGCGGCAGAGCGAGGGCGAGAGAGGGACAGGACGCACGAGGTAGAAGTATTTGTCGTCCTCGAACAGGTCGATGAAGGCGACGACGCCCTCGTGGCGGATGCTCCTCAGGACGAACGCCTCCATCGGGACGAGCTTGGGGCCCGCCGGCTGCGTCAGGCCGGGCGTGTCGCCCCACGAGCGCGACTTGACCCACCCGTGCGGGGGGATTTTGGCGCGCTCGATAAACTTGACGGCGACCGAGGCGCCGTCGTGGTTGCGCTCGGCGCGCACGACGAACCCGAACCCGCCCGAGCCGAGCTCCTCGCAGAGCGAGTACGTCGACGCGAACAAGGGGTGCAGCGCGTGGAACTGGAGCGCGCGCGCCGAGATGGTCGCCGGGCGAGGCGGCGGCGACGGCGACGTCGGCAGCTCGACGCCGGCCGGGTACAGGTCGTACCGCGGCGTGAGCGGCGGCGTCGGCGGCATGGCGTTGGCGTCGGCGGCGGGCGAGTACAGGAGCTTGGCGGCGCCCTTGAGCTTCTTGAACGGGAGGCGGCCGTCGGTTGGCGACGAGTCGAGCACGAGCGGGCTGAGCGTCGCACGGACGCCGCCGCTGCTCGGCGCCATCGACGCGCTCGACCTCGAGGCCTGCGGCGGCGTCGCAAAGGCGTCGGCCATGTGCTCGTCGTCGTGTGCGGCGGCCGTCATGCCGTACGCGGCGGTGCCGACGGGCGAGAGAGGCGTTGCGGGAAGCTGGACGCCGTACGCGAGGGCGGCGGCGGCCGACTCGGCGGCGGCGACAGACATTGGGGAGGTGGGCGAGGCGAGGGTGACGGAGAGGCGGCGAAGCTTGTCGGGGCGACCTTGCGAAAAGCCGGGCGCAGGGGTGGTAAAGAGGAGAGGCTGACGAGAGGCCGTGGCGAGGTGAGCGTCCATGAACGACGGCGATGACCTGCTCGTCAAACGATGACCGGCGCGAGGACAAGAGCGGTTAGCTCATGACAGCGTCCGGGCGGGCGGGGGATGTACGCACCTAGAGATGAGCGAGCGTGCGTGAGGACCGGCGAAGAGCCCGACGAGGACGACGACGACGACGACGACGAGAGGTCAAAGCGGTCGGGCGACGAGCCGGCGTAGGTCGAAGGGCGAAGCTGTAGCTCGAGTGCAGAGAGACCGAGGCGCAGGCGGCGGCGGGTCAGCAACGGCTCGTGTCGACCCCCCTCGCGAGGGGAAGAAAGGGAACGAGATGTCCCCGGGGCTCACCTCGAGGTTGGCGCGTGCTGGAGAGGGCGAGCGGGCGCAGGGTCGAGACGAGTAGCGAGAGTGTCGATGGTGGAAAGGGAAACGAGGGACAAAGGGAAGCGAGCTGTTGACGACGAGGAGGACGAGGAGGAGGGGGTCAGCTTCTCGTCCTCGTCGCCCGGCTGGCTGAGATCCGGGATTCATGTGCTGCAGGCCGGATCGCCGCTCTATGCTGAGCGCACGCTGGACGCCCGGCTCAGTGGGCCAAGCGCGAGCCTGGCGGCCTCGAGAGCTCGAGGCGGGGCGAGGTGGATGGGGCTCGCGCCTCGCGCACTCAATGAAAGCCGCTCGGTCTTCATTCACGACGGACGGACGAGCACGAGAGGCAGTGCGCACCTTGGTCGTTACCGAGCCGGCGTGCAGCAGGCGGACGAGGCGGAAAGAACGAGGCGGGACCCAGTCTCAGGCGATGATACGCTCGCGATGGGTGAGGCACCCGACGTCGACGGTGTGGGGCTCGCAAGCGAAGGTGCAGTGCCGATTGCCGGACTTGGAGCGTGCGCGCGCGAGAGTCGCCTTGGCGGGAGGGAGAGGAGGTGGGAGCGACGACGCGGCGAGAGGAGGAGGGTCCGGCGCGCCGAGAGGAGACCTTCCACCGCTTGCTTGCGCCCGAGTCGGGATGAAAGGGCGATGTCGATCGGGGGAACGGGCGTCGAGGGCACAAGGGGGGATGGGCGAGGGCGGAATGAAAGCTTGCGACCGAGGTGCTCGCGAGCGTGTGGAGACCCGCTACGGAGAATGGGCGCGAGGAAAGTGCGCCGGCCCTGATCTGCGCAGAGGGCGGGCGAAAGGTCGGGCAAGTCGGCCGGTTCGCCGTTCTGCGTGCGTGCGTGCGAGGGCGGGTAGAAAGGAAAGCAAGGGGACGTCGTCCTCGTCTCCTCCTCGACGGCTCGCACCCGTCCAGAGAGCTCTCGGTGGTCCCCGGCGGTAGACTGCCCGTCGAGAGCTGGCCCGCGGACATGGACAGGAGGTGGTCGAACGCAGGCAACCGGCCCGCGAGAGCAGCTCCGAGAGGCCCGAGCGGGACCCAGCCCTCACGCCCCGTCGACCGTCGATCTCGACCGCCAAACTCTGTGCGCTCTCCAGAGCGTGGAGAAGCTCTGCGCCGAAGGGCCATTTGTGCCTGTTGGGAACTTGTCACCTTGTGGCGCGTCGAGGCGCGAAGAGGGAGCGGGTTGCGGCCTGCTCGAGCTCTCTCCTCGCCTTTTCGTGGGACCCGGGTCTCCCCTGCGAGAAGCTAACTAGAGTGCCCGCACAGACGTCAAGTGGAGCGTTCGCTGGCGCCGATCCTCACAAGACGCCGTCGTTCGCTCGCTCGCTCGTCGTTGCGTCGCGCACTGACCTCCTCATTGACCCCGCCGCCGCTGCGCCTCGGCGGAGAACAATGCCTCGCCTCGCCTCGCAGATTCTCGCACGCACGCCTGAGCTTCTCCGCGAGGTCCGCCCTTTCCTCTCCGTGAGAATGCCCACGCTGCGTCGACAAGGGCCGCGCAGAATGGCCTCTGTGATCGGCTCGAGCCTCGGAAGCGCGCGAGCGAGCCATGCGCATGGACCGCTGCTCTCGGCAGGCGTGGAGGCCCACGCTCTCGCCCAGAAGATGCGACCGAAAGCGAACGAGAGTTTGCCCGCTGCGCAGAGGAGCGCAGCGCTCAGGCCTCTGCGCCGGCGGGCGCGCCTCGACGGGGAGGCCGAGCCTCACGTACGCACCAACGGCACGCTCAGGGGGCCCAAAGGGGTCCAGCGCGAGCTCCTCGTAACCGCGGCCCGGCCGACCCCTCTCTCGTGCGATTGAGCGAGCCCGCCGTCAGTGAGGAATGCGCCTCTCCGAGGAGACGAGGGACAAGTCGGCGACTCGGCGAGGGGCGAAGTTGGTCGAGGGGCGGGCTCCAGGGGCGGGCTCGAGGGAGCTCCCTCGTTTTCCTCGTGCGCTCGAAGAGACAGGGCTGGAGCTCGAGGGGCAGCATCGCGCGGCGGTCGGCGAGCGGTGAACGTCGTGCCGACGGTCGAGCGGCGCACAGGAGAGCCGACTCGGGGTGCGCGAGGAGACTTACGTGCGCTGCGCCAGCGACGCACGGCGTCACGAGCGCAAGGGCGAAGCTCAGGACACGGCGAGCTCGAACGCAGAGCCGCAGGAGGTCTCGAGACCGACTCGGAGAGTTGCGAGACGAGGAGAGCTCCTGGGTCGAGCAGCGCAGCGCGCGGCGCGGTACTGCGCTCTTCCGGAGCTGGAGGCTGCAGTGCACAGGGAGCGCTCGAGTCTGCTGGCCAGCGTGGGCTCGAGAGCTGGAGCGGTGACGCGGCGAGCGGAGCTGAAGAAGGCGAGGACGCGCGCACCGGCCGCTCGACGTGCGCACAAGGGTCGGTCGCCGCCAGAGCGTGTCACCGAGCGATGCGGCAGACCAGCAGTAGAGCGCGACGTTCGAGAGCGAGCAGCGGCGGAGGGGGAGCGCGGAGAAGGCGAGCGAGGGAAGCGAACGAGGCTCGCTCGACGACGACGACCCGCACGAGCACCCGCTGCCCAGTCGAGCTCGCAGCTGATCCTCTGCGCGAGGTGCGCGGCGCATGCCTGCCCAGCGGCTCGTGCCATGGCCGTCACCGCCCTCGTCGTCCTCATCGCTCCCGAGCGGCCGCGGCGAGCTGTCGACCTCGTCGCAGGCTCTCGGGCACGAGGGCAAGAGCTCGTGCCGCTCGAGCGGGCGCACTACTTTGGGCTGGGTCAGAAGGCGAGTCGGCCCGGTGCCGCCTCGGCAGAGCGAGCTGGGCGGGGTCGAGGTCGGGAAGCCTCAGCTCGCGCTCCCTCGTCCTCCTTCTCAAGCTCCTGCTCGACCAGCTCAACGAGACCCGCCGAACATGCCTGGCACCGCTCAGCCAGCCGTGCAGCTGCCTCGCATCCAGTGGTGCGTCGCCACTCTCTCTCTCCCTCGTCGCCCTCCCCCCGCTTCCCGGCCGTCTCGGCACCCCCGAGCACCGCCCACTTTGTCGAGGGGGTTCGAGGCGGGCGGCCGGACGGCTGCAGGGCTGTCCAGGCGGAGCATGGTCGACCTCGAGGAGACAGCGCAACCCGTACACGCGAGAACGACGACGCTGACCTCGGTCGCTCGCCCGCAGCCCGTACACCGCCTCGTCCTGCCCGCTCTTCAACCCGACTTTCAGCGCGTCGGACGTCCTCGGCACCAGCGCCGGCGTGCGCGAGCGCGCCAAGCCCCCACCGTCGTCGTCGGCGCCGTTCGACCCGACCTCGCGCGACTACCTCGCCCAGCACGGCCTTCCCGCCGCCCTCCCGTCGCCCTCGCTCGGGTTCGCCGACTCGATGCGCGCCGCCCAGGCGCTCTCGCCCGTCCACCACCGCTCGTCGGGCGACTCGGCCGCGTCGGCCTCGTCGGCGGCGGGCCCGCACGCGCCCGCCTACTCGGACTACCCGATCGCGCCCTCGCCAGAGCTGTCGGGCGCAACGACGGGCGGCCGCGGCAGGACCGTCTCGGGCGGGAGCGCGAGCCCACCGACGCCGGGACCGACGTACAGGGCCTTTGGAACGGCGGCGTACGGCGGCGAGCCCGTCAGCCCAAAGACGCTGCCGCTCGTCCTCAGTCCTGCGCTCGCCGGCCTGCCGTTTGCCGGCCGTTTGCCGAGCATCGACCTGCTCGACGGCGCGAGCTCGTCCATGCGGCGCCCTCCCGCTCCTCCCTCACCCCTCGTCGCCCACCCGTCCTCGCTCGCCGCCGCCACTGCCACCTCGACCTCGACCTCGACCGCGGCGCCGACCTTCTCCCCGCCCCAGCGCTACGCCTACGACCGCGCGCTCGTCCCCTCTGGCTCGGGCGGCAGCCCCACCAGCGACGCCTACCTCGCGCAGGTGACGCCCGCCGCCGCCGCCACGTCGCCCGGCCTCGGCCTCCTCTGCGCCGCGAGCGCCGTCGCCTACGACTATGGCGGCGCGCCCGGCATGAGCATGGACCTGTCCGGCGCGCAGCAGCAGATGCAGCAGCAGCCCGGCCCGGGCTTTGCCCCGCCGCCGTCGCTCGTCATGCCGAGCGAGTGGCGCCCGGCGCCGCAGCGGCGGGTGCGCGACGCAGCCGGCGAGGCGCAGTGGGAGTCGCGCATCGAGGAGATCGAGGACGACGCTGACGCCGAGGAGGAGGGCGAGGGAGGGAGGGCGGCGGGGCGGGGCGCCGGGCGCTCGGGGTCGGGGTCGGGCTCGAGCGCAGGTGCGGGTGCGGGTCCGAGCGCGTCGGCGCAGGGCTTTGCGCCTCCGCCGGCGCCCAAGATGTCCTCGGCGAGGGCGTCCGAGCCTGGAGCGGCGGCGGACGAGGGCAGGCCGCCGGCGCAGACGCAGGAGGGCCACGCGACCGCGACGCCGTTCATCACGAGTGCGCTCCTCTCCTCCTCCCCGTCTCCTCGTCGCAGCGCTGACTCGAGCCTCGCCACGTCGCAGAGCTGCAGCACGTCCTCGCCAACCCGGCGCACCACGACGTGATCCGCTGGAACACGGACGGCTCGTGCGTCGTCTACCAGCACTCGTCGTCGCGCCTGCTCGAGATCCTCGGCAAGTACTTTCGCCACACGAGCGTCATGAGCCTCGCGCGCCAGCTCAACATCTACGGGTTCCGCCGCCTCTCGGTCGGCGAGATGCTGCGCGAGCTCGAGCACCTCCCTCCTCCCCCTCCCTCTCCTTCTTCCTCCTCGACCTCGTCCGCCGCCGCCGCCGCCGCTCCGCCGCCGCCGCCGCCGCCCATCATGAGCGCCTCGGAGTGGAGCGGCTTCACGCACCCGAGCTTCTGGCGCGACGAACCCGGCCGCGCCGTGTGCGACCTCTCGGTGCTCAAGCCCCAGGGCCCAAAGACCGAGAAGGGCCGCGCCAACCTCGCAAAGAAGATGGCGGCCGGCGAGGGCAGCAAGAAGCGCAAGAAGGCGGGCGTGGGCAAGGTCGGCGCAGTGAGGAAGGGCGGGCTCGACCTCGAGTGAGGGAGCGAGGGAGGGGCGTCGGTCGGTCGGTCGGGGACAGGAGGGAGGAGGGTCCAGCTTGCTCGTAGTCTTTCCCGCAGCGCTTTTTCTCTCTAGCTTTGTGCGCTCTCGCGCTTGTTGTCGTCGTGCCATTCAGCTGCCTTTGCCGCCTCCCGTCGCAGCTGGCTTCGAGAGGAAGAGGGAGCAGGCTAGCCGAGCGCGAGCTCTCGTCCGACCGGTCTCGAGAGGGACGACAAGCAGTTGCAGGCGACGACAAGCTACAGAGAGAGCCAGGCCGAGAAAGCGAGAGACCGACAAGCGCGCACGAACCCCCTCCTCGGCCGCTCACATCGCCGCACCGACGCCGATGCCGCCGACGCCCTCACCCTCGCCCTCGCCAAAGACGACGCAGTGCGCGTCGAACCCCTCCTGCGGCTCGAGCGTCCTGTCCCAGCACTCGCGCACGCCGTCGACGCCAAACGCGTGCTTGCGCACCGAGACGTGGCGGTGCAGGTCGTGCTTGGCGCAGAGGGCGAGCGCGCGGTGCATCGTCGAGGCGTGGAGGGCGGGGAGGCCGCGGAGCGTGAGCGAGCGCGAGAGGAAGGGGCCTGCGAGCGGGCGGGCGGGCAGGCGAGGGGGTCAGTGCGGGCTCGAGCGGGCGAGGGGGAAGGAAGGAAGGAGGAGAGGGCGCACCGACGGGGAGCTCGAGCTCGCCCTTGCCGCTGCTGCCGATCGACACGAGCGACACCTCGCCGCCGGGGCACACGGCGTCGAGCAGCTCGCCAAAGCCCTCGGTCGCGCCGGGCTGGTCGACGCAGACGGCGAGCTCGACGCCGCCGAGCTTGCGCAGCTCGACGTCGAGGTTGCACTTGCCGACCTGGAAAAAGTCGCCCGCCGGGATGCCGTAGTCGCGGTGCGTGTGGTGCGGCGAGGGCGAGACGACGACGACGTGCTGGGTCGGGCCGGCGGCGGCGCGCAGGAGGTGGTAGCCGAGGCTCGCGTGGCCGCTGCGAGCAGAACGTCGTCGATGGCGTTAGCGAGTCGTCCTTGTCGACGACGAGGAGAGGGAGAGAGGACGCACCCGCTGCCCCACACGACGACGACGCCCCCTCCCGAACAGCCCTTGCCCTCGCCCGCGCCACCGACCGAGTGCGACGAGCACATCGAGCGCAGCGCCTCGCGCTCGTCGTCCGTCTTGCGCTCGGCGTCCCACTTGAAGCGGTCCCACACAGCGAGGACGCGCCCGCCAAAGACGGCGACGACGGCCTGCTCGACGAGCGGCATCGAGTCGACGACGTCGCACGTCGACACGCCGTGCGCCGTGCAGTACTCGCCGAGGCCCTGGTGCGTGACCGACGCTGCGCACAGGGGGGGATGGTGTGTCAGGTTGGGGCGAGGAGGAGAGAGAGAGGGAAGGGGAGCGAGCGCACCGATGACCGTCTCGCCCGGCTTGAACTTGTGGTGCAGCTCGCCGCCGCCGCCGTCGTGCTTGACGTCGCCCGCCATCGCCGAGCCACCGAGGTTGAGCTTGCCGAGGAGGCTCGAGACCATGCCGCTCGCCGTCATGGCCCCGCCCTCGCGCGCGCCCTGCCCGACCTCGACGACGCGGCCGAGGACGGCCTGACCGGGCGAGACGGGGAAGTGGTCGTGGTCGTTGCGGAGCCCGCAGGCGGCGATGCGGTCGTTCTGCGACAGGAAGCAGGCGTCGACCTGGAGCGTGAGGCAGCCCTTGGTGGGCGGGCGGTACTCGACGTCGACGAGCGAGAGAGGGGCGCGTGGCGAGGGGAAGACGGCGCTGCGGAAGTGGGAGGGAGGGGGCGACGGGTGGTGGGCCTTGTGCGACGAGAAGGTGGTGGCCATGGTGGTTGTCGGCGAGCGTGTAGAGGGAGAGGGAGGGTGGCGAGAGTGAGAGGAAGGAGGGAAAGAGGCGAGCGAAGGCCGGCCTCGGTCACGTCGACCTCGAGCTGCAGCTCGCACCGACAGCGGCTCGGACTTGGCCGGGAACGACGTGCGACGTCTGTACGAGTCGAGTGCGCGCTGCAAGAACGGCCCTCGAGCGCCGAAACGAGAGAGAGAGAGACAGGCCGACGCTCGGTCCTCCTCCTCCTCCCTCCTTCTCCTCGCCCGACCTCCTCCTCGCCCTCGCGCCCTCCTCCTGGCTAGACGTGACGACAATGCAATGCACTCGATAGAGATCCTGCGCTACTGCCCCCACCCCTCGAGGAACCGCTCAATCTCGCTCCGGATCGCCTCGCCCGCCCTCTCGTCCTCGAACCCGACCCTCCTCGCGCTCTCCTTGGCCTCGCGCCCGAGCACGTACGTGTCCTCGATGTAGAGCTCCCGCCGCACGCAGGAGAGGCGAGTCAGCGGCGCTGCAGGGCGCGGGCGGCGGGCGAGGAGGAGGGAGTCGAAGCTGGGGATGTCGTGCGCGGCGGTGGAAGGGCTGCGAGAAGCACGGGAGGGGGTCAGTCTCGGCCACACTACGCGCGTGAGGACGGACAGGAAGAGCGCACTTGCGCTGCATCCACGCGTTGCCCAGAGCGCGCGCTCGAGGCGCCCTCGCTCTGCCCTGCTCGACGCCGCACCACCCGAGACGGCGAGATGAGCCGCGCCGCTCGGTGCACTTATGCGAGGCGAGTGCAGAGCAGTGGGCTGAGCGTGAGAAGCTGCGCAGCCGGTGCACGGCGGAACAGAGCTAGAAGGTGCGCGTCGTCGAGGTGTTCGAGGTCGAGGGGGGTACGGCGAGATGAGGGCGACGTGCGGTTGGAAGACGGAGCTGCTCAAGGGTGCGCGGAGCGTGTCTACAGCTCGCCGTGCACTGTCGAGACGGCGTGCTGGGCCGAGAGAGATGAGACGTCGAGCTGAGGGGGACGAGGAGCAGGGCGGCGGCAACGACTCGCTAGTCGCTCGGCGCTGCTGCCGAGGCGCGAAGCATGTCGCCAGAGCAGGTCTGTACGCACCGCAGGCACTCTGAGCGAGGAGCGTGGTTGCGGCCAACCTCGTCCTCCCGACGACGGTCCCCCCCTCGCTCTCCCCACTCGACTGCCCGCGCTCGATGCCCGGCCAGATGAGCGCAGCGCCACCACCACCACCAGGCCAGCTCGCCTCGCTCACCGCCCTCCTCGCCACCCTCTCGCGCACCCGCGCGTCGCTCCCCGCCCTCCTCACGGCCGTCTCGACCTCGGCCGCCCACTCGCCCCACGACCGCACCGCCCTGTACCGCGCCGCGTCGACAGAGTGCTCGACTGCCGTGCGCGCCCTCGCCGACCACCTCGACAAACTCGAGGCCGTCCTCCAACACGCAGAGGACAGCGCCAGCCGCGACCCGGCCGGCATCGTCGTGCGCGCAAAGCAGCCTCAACACGCACCGCCACCACCACCACCACCTGCTGCAGAGCACGACGAGAAGAAGCCCTGGGCCGCGCTCGGCGACATCCTCCTCGGCGGCGTCGAGGCCACGACGCCGACGTCGCCGACGACCACCGCCGAGGGCAAAGCGCGCGCGCCCTACACGCCGCAGCTCGGCCCGCCCACCTCGCCCGACTCGCTCGTCGCCCTCGCGCGCACGTGGGAGGAGCAGCACCCGCGCGTGCGGGTCCGGGTCGGCCAGAGCGGGCGCGGGCGCGGCGCGCGCCCGAGACGGCTCGAGGTGGTGCTCGAGGGCGTCATGCGCGCCGCGGTGGGGCTGCGGTGGGAGGAGCGAGCGGGGGACGGCGGGGAGGAGGGCGAGGTGTGCGAGGCTGACTGGGTCGCGTGCCATGGGCTCGCAGAAGATGTGCGTGCGCCCTCTCCTCCTCGTCGGCGGTGACACCTGGCTGACCCTCGTCTCTCTCTCGCGCGGCCCGCAGAGAGCGCCGTTCCTCCCCTCGCAGTACTCGCTCTTCCAGTCGCTCACGAACGACGCGACCGAGCTCGTGGACCGGGCGAGGGTGCGGCGAGCGGCGGGACAGTCGGCGGCGGGCGCGAGCGTCGAGGAGGTCCTCGTGCGCCCGCTCTCCCCTCACGTCTTCTCTCGCCTCGCACGCCGCGCACTGACCTTGATCCGACGCGCAGGCTTTCCTCTCCGACCCGCCGTTGCCGTTCTAGCCCGCCTGTAATGCGCACATGCTCGTCGACGGCTTCTCCGAGTCCGCCCTGGCCGTCTCGATCGTCGCCTCGCCCTCTCGCCGAGAAGCCCCTTCGGGCCCGCTCGTCGACTCGAGTACGCTTCTCCGACGACGCTCGGCCGCGCCAACCGCACAGGAAAAGCGTCGTCGAGATTCGCCGCGCACCGGCCACCCCGCGCGCTCCGCTTTTCGGGCCCGTCGGTCGGCGGGGCTCTCGACTCGGCCGACCTTGCTCTCCCTCGCCCTCGTCCTCTCGCCTCGCCCTCGCCCTCTCTCCTTCCTCCTCTTCAGCAGCGCACCTCCAACTCGCCGCTCCACGCCCTCCCTCGCCGCGCCCGCCTCACCGCACCGCCCTCCTGCCCTCGTCGCCCTCCTCGCGATAAGCACCTCCTCTCGCCCTCCTCCACCGCTCCACTCGCCTCGCCAGAACCCAGCATGCCCGCCGTCATCGCCGTCAAGGACGTCGGCGTCCCGCAGATCAGCCTGCGCGACTTTGACGCGCGCAGGGACGAGATCCGCGCGCAGCTCATGGACGCCGCTTCGGACGTCGGCTTCTTGTGCGTCGTCCACTCTCTCGCTCCCTGCCCTCCCTTCTCCTTGCTCTCCCTCTCTTTGGACACGAACCCGAGAGCCGAGCCGACCGAGCTGACACGAGCGCCCGCGCCCGCGCCCGCAGCACGCTCGTCGACCACCCGATCCCGCTCGAGCGCGTCGACGCCGCGTTCGCGTTCGCCGACCGCTTCTTCGGCCTGCCCGACGAGGTCAAGGGCAAGACGGCGTGGAACGGCAAGAACATGGGGTACGAGAAGGTGAGCTGCCGGGCTCTCTCTCTCCCTGTCCCTCGCTCCCCTGCCCCTCGCTCGCTCGCTCGCTCGCTCTCCTTCTCCCGCCCGGCCTCGCGCTCCCGCACACCCTCACTGACGCCTCTCCTACCTCGGCCCGTCCCGCGCGCGCAGAACGCCCAGATCCGCCCCTCGACGGGGTACCCGGACCCGAAAGAGTCGCTCCAGATGGGGTTCCAGCTCACGCGCGACCAGGACCTGTGCTGGCCCGCCGAGGGGGACTGCCCTGGTTTCCGCGAGGACGCGATGCGGTTCATGTGCGAGGTGCGCGACTTGTCGGTCAAGGTCATGGAGCTGTTTGCTGAGGGCGTGGGGCTCGTGCGTCGCTCTCCTCTCCTCGCTCTCCTTTCTGGGCCTGCCCTGACGTGCGCCTGCACCTCGACCTGCAGCCCAAGGACACGTTCACCGAGGGCACCGTCTCGCCCGACGACGGCGGCGACAAGAACGACTCGATGACGACGCTGCGCATGCTCAAGTACTCCGAGTGCGAGGGCAAGGATTTCGGCGCCGACTACTTCCGCGCCGGGTGCGTCCCGCCCCCTCTCCCCCCTTCTCTCTCCCTCGCGCGCACGAGCATCGCAAGCTGACGCTCCTCGTGCCCCGCCTTGAACAGCGCCCACGCCGACTTTGACGTCCTCACGCTCCTGTTCCAGCGCGAGGGCCAGGACGGCCTCGAGGTGTGCCCGGGCAAGGACATCACGACCGAGTTTGGGCGGGGCGACACGTGGACGCCGATCAAGGTCGAGCGCGGCGCCATCGTCGTCAACGTGGGCGACCAGCTCAAGCGGTGGAGCGACGACCGGCTGCAGTCGTGCGTCTCTCGTCCCTCTCGCCCCTCTCCCTCTCCCTCTCCGTCTTCCCCTCACCGACGAGCCCGAGCGAGCGCTGACGAGCGCCGCCTCCCCGCCCCGCGCCGCCCCCAGCACCTTCCACCGCGTGCGCTGCCCACGCCCGGGCGAGAACCAGCAGGCGCGCTTCTCGCTCGGCTTCTTCAACCAGGCCCGGCGCGACGCCGTCATCCAGGGCCCGGCCAAGCTGTACCCGCCCATCACGGGCGGCGAGTTCCTCGCCCAGGCGATGAAGGTGCGCCGCCCTCTCTCTCTCTCGCTCTCCTCCTTCGTCCTCGGTCCCTCCCTCTCCTTGAGGCCGGCGCCTGACGAGCACCGTGACGTGCCGTGCAGCGCAACTACGACGCGGCGATGAAGAAGAGCAAGCTCGAGACGTACGAGGTCAAGGCCGAGACGCTCGAGGCCAACAAGGACTTCCAGGTGTCGGGCACGGGGCTCGAGCGCGCAAAGGTCGCGCCCGCAGCCGTCGCCGCCTGAGTCGCGCACGGCCCCTCGTACCCCTCTCCCCAACTCGGCGAGACGACGGCTCTCGCTCCTCCTCCGCCCGCCCTTCCTTTCTCTCTGTCGCGCCTCAAAGGACTTGGCCAGCCGTCGAGACGGCTTGCGCTGGGGGTCTGACGCCTTTTGCCCTGTCGTACAAGTAGTCATTCGCAAGTCCCTCCTTCTCTCTGTATCTATCGAGCTGTCGCTCCTCCTGTGCGTGTGCGAGTCTGTCGAGCAGCGAGAGCGGCGAGAAGAAGGAGGAGGAGGAGGAGGGGGAGGGGCCGAGTCGCGCTCGATGCTGTGCTCTGGCTCGCCGAGAGGGATGCGTCGCCTCGTACAACACGCTCAGCCTTGCGGAAGGGAGCAGGAGCGCGCCCGTCAGCATTGTCGGCCCCGGGCAGAGAGCGAGGGGGCCGAGCGAGACGGCGAGCGGATTCAAGCCGCGGCGAGGGCAGCTTGGGCCTCACGCGGGGGTACAGCCGCTGGCTAGCATGTAGACGGAGGTCTGTGCGAACGCGCAGCCGAGCAGCGTGCGCCGTGAGCGCGAGACTCGCTCATCAGCTCGAGCGGAGAGGAGGAGGCGAGCGAGGGTTCTGAGAGGGCGCGAGGGCCCGCCCGAGCGTGTACGGCCTCGAACAGGTCTCCCGCAGTGCAGCGGCGCAAGCAGCAAGGTCCCGGGGGGTGAGCGGAGCTGCGGGTCGAGGCGCAAGCCTCCTCCTCGTCGAGTTGATCGGGTCGTCGCTGCTCTCCTCACTCTCTCCCTGCTCCTGCCACTGAGCTGCATGACTCGGTTCGCCTTTTACTGCTCTGGCCACGGCTTCGGGGTGCGTCCTGCCTCCCTCTCTCGCTCGCGCGCCTCGTACCCGCCCCGCCCTCGCACGTCGACCCGCGCCAGCTTCGCTGACCTGTCCCGCACCGCCCACAGCACGCCACGCGCGTGTCTGCCGTCAGCCTCGAGCTCCTGCGTGCAGGCCACGCCGTCACGGTCGTCACCAACGCGCCCGAGATCCCCTTCGCGTCCATCCTCCCGCCGACCGCCCTCCCCGCCGCCGCGCGCGACATCGCCAACCCGGGCCCCAAGACGAGCCCGCTCCCGCGGTACGCCGACTACCGCAGGCGCAACATTGACGCGGGCATCGTCCAGCCAAAGGCGTACGATGTCGACCGCCAGGCGACCTACGACGTCCTCGACCGGTTCCTCGGCCAGCGCGACCAGACGCTCGAGGAGGAGGTGGCGTGGCTCAAGGAGGCGGGCATCGAGGCGGTGCTGAGCGACGCGACGTTCCTCGGCTGGTGCGTCCGCTCCTCTCCCTCCTCGACCTCGACCTCGACCGCGCCAAAGCTGACCTCGCCCTCGCGTCCTCGCAGTGCCGCCGCCAAGGGAGCTGGCCTCCCCGCCATCATCATCTCGAAGTGTGTGACGCCTACACCCTCTGTTGTGGCGCGAGAGCTGACCGTCGCTCGCCTCGCGCGCAGCTTCACGTTCGACTCGTGCTACTCGTACCTGTCCCATCCTTCCCTCCCCTCGCACGAGTACGGCGTCGCCCAACCCGAGCCGCCACTCGACCACTCGGTCCTGCACCCTCTCGTCGAGCAGACGGTCGCCGACTACTCGAGCGCGTCGCTCCTGCTCCGCCTGCCCGGCGTCATCCCCATACCGGCGTTCGACACGGACGTGCCCATGCCGTCCGGCCGGTGGGTCAACGCCGAGCGCACCGCCTTCATCCCTGAGGTCGAGGCCATCCTGTCGCGCCCGACCGCCTCGATCCCGTCTGCCGCCCACGGCCGCACCGTCATCGACGTGCCGCTCATCGTGCGCGCGCCCTCGCCCGACGCCAACACGCCCGCCTTCCGCGCCGAGCTCCTCGCGTCGATGGGCGTCCCCGACCACCTCCAGCACAGCAAGGTCCTCCTCGTCTCGTTCGGCGGCCAGGCCATCCCGCGCCCGCGCACGCGCCCGCCGACCCCGCTCTCGTCGCCGCTCCTGCGCCGCACCATGAGCCAGATGTCGTCGAGCCTGAGCTCGCTCGAGCCGCAGCAGGACGAGCGGCGCGAGGCGGGCCTCCTCCCCAAGGGCTGGATCGCCATCGTGACGGGCCTGAGCGGCGGCGACAACGCGATCCGCGACGACTTGCCGTACGGCTTTTTCGCGAGCGACAAGGACGTCTACGTGCCCGACTTGACGTGGATCGCAGACTGTGTGCTCGGCAAGCTGGTGCGCCGGCGCTTTCCCCCTCGCCTCGGCCCTCTTCCGCGACCGACGCACTGACCCCTTGCTCGTCCCTCGCGCGCAGGGATACGGCACCTGCTCCGAGACGCTCTCGTGCCGGACACCGTTCATCTACGGTGCGTCCGTGCGCCTCTCCTCGACCCCCTCGCACCCGCTGACCCGCTCCCTCGTCCCGTCGCGCGCCCGCAGTTCCTCGCCCGCTCTTCGTCGAAGAGTTCGGCCTCAAGCGCCTCATGCACGCGCGCGGCGCGTCGCTCGAGCTCAGCCGGGTCGACTTTGAGGCCGGACGGTGGGAGCTGCACATCGAGGAGGCGTACGAGCTCGGGCGCGAGGCCAAGGAGCGCGCGAGGAGGGTCGGGTTCGAGGACGAGAGGGCGGGCGAGGCGATCCGGAGCGAGATTGAGCGGTTCCTCGAGGGGTGGGGGCAGTAGCGCAGGATGTCTATCGAGTGCATTGCATTGTCGTCACGTCTAGCCACGAGGAGGGCGCGAGGGCGAGGAGGAGGTCGGGCGAGGAGACGGAGGAGGAGGAGGAGGACCGAGCGTCGGCCTGTCTCTCTCTCTCTCGTTTCGGCGCTCGAGGGCTGGTCTTGCAGCACGCTCTCGACTCGCACAGACGTCGCACGTCGTTCCCGGCCAAGTCCGAGCCGCTGTCGGTGCGAGCTGCAGCTCGAGGTCGACGTGACCGAGGCCGGCCTTCGCTCGCCTCTTTCCCTCCTTCCCCTCACTCTCGCCACCTTCCCTCTCCCTCCGCACGCTCGCCGACAACCACCATGGCCACCTTCGCGTCGCACAAGCCTCACCACCCGTCGCCCCCTCCCTCCCACTTCCGCAGCGCCGTCTTCTCCTCGCCGCGCGCCCCTCTCTCGCTCGTCGACGTCGAGTACCGCCCGCCCAACAAGGGCTGCCTCACGCTCCAGGTCGACGCCTGCTTCCTGTCGCAGAACGACCGCATCGCCGCCTGCGGGCTCCGCAACGACCACGACCACTTCCCCGTCTCGCCCGGCCAGGCCGTCCTCGGGCGCGTCGTCGAGGTCGGGCAGGGCGCGCGCGAGGGCGGGGCCATGACGGCGAGCGGCATGGTCTCGAGCCTCCTCGGCAAGCTCAACCTCGGTGGCGGCGGCAGCGGCGGCGAGGACGGCCACAAGTTCAAGCCGGGCGAGACGGTCATCGGTGCGCTCGCTCCCCTTCCCTCTCTCTCTCCTCCTCGGCCCAACCTGACACACCATCCCCCCCTGTGCGCAGCGTCGGTCACGCACCAAGGCCTCGGCAAGTACTGCACGGCGCACGGCGTGTCGACGTGCGACGTCGTCGAGTCGATGCCGCTCGTCGAGCAGGCCGTCGTCGCCGTCTTTGGCGCGCGCGTCCTCGCCGTGTGGGACCGCTTCAAGTGGGACGCCGAGCGCAAGACGGACGACGAGCGCGAGGCGCTGCGCGAGATGTGCTCGTCGCACTCGGTCGGCGCGGGCGAGGGCAAGGGCTGCTCGGGAGGAGGCGTCGTCGTCGTCTGGGGCAGCGGGTGCGTCCTCTCTCCCTCTCCTCGTCGACATGGACGACCCGCTGACGCTGTCGACGACGTTCTGCTCGCAGCGGCCACGCGAGCCTCGGCTACCACCTCCTGCGCGCCGCCGCCGGCCCGACCCAGCACATCGTCGTCGTCTCGCCCTCGCCGCGCCACACGCACCGCGACTACGGCATCCCGGCGGGCGACTTCCTCCAGGTCGGCAAGTGCAACCTCGACGTCGAGCTGCGCAAGCTCGGCGGCGTCGAGCTCGCCGTCTGCGTCGACCAGCCCGGCGCGACCGAGGGCTTTGGCGAGCTGCTCGACGCCGTGTGCCCTGGCGGAGAGGTGTCGCTCGTGTCGATCGGCGGCGGCAAGGGCGAGCTCGAGCTCCCCGTCGGTGCGCCCTGTCCTCCTTTCCCCCGCTTCCTCACCCGCTCGAGCCCGAGCCCGCACTGACCCCCTCGCCCGCCCGCCCGCAGGCCCCTTCCTCTCGCGCTCGCTCACGCTCCGCGGCCTCCCCGCCCTCCACGCCTCGACGATGCACCGCGCGCTCGCCCTCTGCGCCAAGCACGACCTGCACCGCCACGTCTCGGTGCGCAAGCACGCGTTCGGCGTCGACGGCGTGCGCGAGTGCTGGAACAGGACGCTCGAGCCGCAGGAGGGGTTCGACGCGCACTGCGTCGTCTTTGGCGAGGGCGAGGGCGTCGGCGGCATCGGCGTCGGCGCGGCGATGTGAGCGGCTGAGGAGGGGGTTCGTGCGCGCTTGTCTCTCCCTCGCTTTCGCAGTCTGTCTCTCTCCGTAGCTTGTCGTCGCCTGCAACTGCTTGTCGTTCCTCAGTCGTCTTCTCGCCTCGGGAGGGAGCTGCGAGCTGTGAGAGCGAGCGAAAGAAAGAGAGGGCGACCTTCTCAAAGTTGGCCAAGCGCTCGTTCGCCGACCGAGAGGCACTGATACTGCAGCCTCGATTGCGCTCGCTCTACGCTCAACCCACTCACAGCTTGCCCTCCCTCCCGCCCTTGATCTTGACGACCGCCTTGCCCCACGTCTCCCTCGCGCCGAGCGCCCTCAGGCCCTCGGGCACGCTCTCGAGCCCGTCAAACACCTTGTCGAACACGGCGCCCTTGACCTTGCCCTGCTCGAGGAGCTCGAGGAGCGCGAGCCACGTCTGCGGCACGACCTCGGGCGTGCGCGACGTGAGGCCGCCCCAGAAGACGCCCATGGCCGAGGCCGACTTGAGGAGGAGGAGGTTGGCCGGGATCTGACGGGCGCGAGGGAGTGTGGGGACTCGTCAGCTTGGGCGCGCTCGAGGCGTGAGGGAGGCGAGAGGCGAGAGGAGAGAGAGAGGGAGAGGGCCGCACCTTTTCGATCGAGCCGGCGGCGAACCCGACGACGACGAGGCGGCCGTTCCACGCGATGCACTTGAGGCTCGGCACGATCATGCCGACCGGGTCGTACACGACGTCAGCCCCATGGCCGTCGGTGTACTCCATGACGAGCTTCTGCCAGCCCTCCTTGGTGTAGTCGATCGCAAAGTCGGCGCCGTACCGCATGGCGACGTCGAGCTTGGCCTGCGAGCCGGCCGTGGCGATGACCTTTGCGCCGAGCGCCTTGGCGATCTGGACGGCGGCGAGACCGACTGCGGGTCAGCGAGAGGGAGAGGCGGAGGGTCAGTGAGGGCGCCGAGGAGGAGGACGGTGAGAGGGAGGGGTGCGAGAGCGAGGGACGCACCTCCTCCGGCGGCGGCGTGCACGAGCACCCACTCGCCCGGCTGCGTGTTGGCCCGCGTGACGAGCGCCGCATAGCTCGTCGGCGCCGTGATGTACAAGCCCGCCGCCTCGTCGAGGCCCATGCGCTCGGGCACCTCGATCACGGTGCGCCAGTCGACCTTGATCTTTTCGGCGTAGGCGCCCTGGCCGGCGCCAAAGACGCGCGTCACGCCCGGGACGTAGGTGCAGCCCTCGGGGATGGGCGACGAGGACGAGACGACGCCGGAGAACTCGCAGCCGGCGATCCAGGGGAACGGGGGCTTGAGCTGGTACTTGCCCTGGACCTGGAGGACTGCGGGGGCGGGTACACGGTCTCGAGTCAGCTCGTCTGTGCACAGAGAGACGAAGGCGCCCTGGCAGAACGAGCGGGTGCGGGACCGCGGGAAGAGCGAGGGCGAGGACGCACTGTCGAAGACTGCGAGCACGGCGAGGGATCAGCTCCTGCGCTTGCGCATTCTAGGGGAGCGATGGATGGACGCACAGTTGAGGCCGGCGTAGTGGACGTCGACGACGATGTCGTTCTGGCCGGGCTTGGGCTCGTCCCACTCGACAAGCCGGGTCGGGAGGTCCTCGGGCTGGATGTACTTCTCGATGACGAACGCCTTCCTGTGGGCGGGCAGGTGCAGGTCAGCTGCAGTTCTCTCGCAAGTATGCAGGAGCAGAGAGAGGCGCACATTGTGTAGAGAGGGTGCGCGCCGGGCAGAAGTGGGGAGCGGGGAGGTCGAGGGGGAGAGCGGCGGCGAGCGGTGCGGTGCGGGTCTGGCTCGGCGGGTTGGTGTGCAGAGAGAGTAGGATCGTCTACGGAGTGCTAGCAGCTGTGCTCGAGCGGTGTGTGGAGAGCGAGGAGCGTCTCCTCCGTCGTCGGCTCGTCGCCTCGTTCCCGGCTCGTCCGGCTCTCGCTCGACCGGTCCTCCGCTCTCCCTCTGCTGAGCCAGCGACGCCTCGGATCCTCGTCCAGCCTACTTTCAACCCCGCCTGCGCCGGACCGCCGCCGCAAATACCTCGCCCCGACCGCCCCGCCTCGTCACCAACCTCCCCGGGGCGATGAGGCGCGGCGAGCTGCGACGATGGCCTGGGCGACCGCTGCGGCGCTGCGAGGGCGTCCTGCACAGGTCCTGCTGCTGCTAGAGCGAGCAGTCGTGGCACACCGAGGGTTCTGCGAGGCTCGCTCGGTGCACCCCGCCCGAACGCAGCTCGATGCTGCGTGCTCCGCTCGACCTCTTGCTCGCGCTCTCGCTTCCAGCTTGCTTCCGCTCTTCTTCCTCGACAACACTCTCGAGCTCGACAGGTCCGTCCCCGTCCTCTTCTCACAATCCTCGCTCGTCGTGCTGACCTCTCTGTCCCCCTCCCTTGTCCCCCTTTCGCAGCTCGACTGCGCCTCGCCGATACCGCCCAACGCGACTCGCCCTCTTCAAGCCCAGGTCACGATGAAGGCCGCAGCCGCGTCCTTGCTCCTCTCGGCACTCGGTGCGTCCCCGTCCCCGTCGTCGTCGTCGAGGAGCGCGCGCCCAACTGACAGCGCTTCCTCTACCTGCTGCGCAGCGCTTGCCTCTGCCTCTTCCGCCGCGCTCGACACCGCTTTCGCCGTCGATACACTCGACCTCGGCGCCACCGAGCCGACGAGCAACGCCGTCGCGCTCCACCCGTCCGCCGTCGACAAGCTCGCCGTCCTCGCTGCGGCGTTCAAGAACGCCGACGTCCCGATCAGCCCCGCCGCCCTGGGCGACCTCATCGGGCAGCTCATCAGCGCCGAGATCGCTGCGGTCGAGGACATGAGCCTCACCGCCGCCGCCGTCGCCAACGACGAGGCCGTCGAGGACAACGAGGCGACGTTCGACGACTTCCTCGACGACCTCGTCTCTGGCAGCGAGCCTCGCAAAGACGGGCGTCGCCCTCCTCCTCCGCCTGAGCACGGCCGCTTCCCGCACCCTCCTCCCGGCCCGCCGCCGGGCCCGCCGCCCCCTCGCGACGCGCCGCACCACCACCTTCCTCCGCCTCCTCCTCCTCCCCCGCCGCCCTCGCGCGGCAAGTGGCGCGGCCCGCCCCCTCCGCCTTACGAGCACCCCCACGACCACGACCACGGCCACGACCACGACCACGAGCACGAGCACGGTCGCGCCCCGCCGCCGCCGGGCCCTCCTCCGCACGGCCCTCCTCGCCCGCCCGGCTCGCCACCGCCACCGCCGTTCGGCATGCGGCCCGTGCGCCGCCCGCGCCCCGGCCACGACGACGACGAGCGCCCGCCGCCGCGCTGGTTCACCGACGAGCGCGAGCGCGAGCACGAGCACGGCGACGACTGGGCGCCGCGCACGGGGCATGCGCAGGGCCAGCACCACCACCATCGCCACCACCACCACCACCACCACCAGCACCGCCACCGCCACCGCGCCCCGTCGGCCCTGTCGCGCCTCGCGCACTCGGCGCGCTCGCTCGCGCGCACGCTCGGCGCCTCGCCCGCGCTCCTCGGCGCGTGGGCCGCGCTCCGGCTCGGGCTGACGGCGTGGGCGTGCGTGGTGCTCGTGAAGGCTGTCAGGGCCAGGCGCGCGGGGCGGGTGAGGCTCGAGGGGGAGGAGGAGGAGGGGCGCGAGGAGGAGGGACGGGAGAAGGTCTGAGCGGGGGACGAGAGGGCGGTCTTCCTTCTGCGCCCTGCGTCCTGCGTCTCTTCCGCTTTGTCGAGTGACGTTCTAGCACTCTGTCGACGCGCTCGTGCCCTGTCATCCACTACCGTCTGTGCGCCATCGAGCGTCGTCGTCGAGCGCAAAGCTGAGGAGAGCTTCACGGCCCGACGGCCGGTTCGAACCGGGATGGCCGGCGAACCGGCCGAGTTGATTTCGGCGCACGTGCAAGAGTTACGTAGCTCGTCGCGTCCCGATCCTCGCCCCACTTCGCTCGCGTGCTGCATCGCCTCGCTCGCCTCTTGCTCTCTCCGTCCCTCTCTCTGTCCCCTCTCACCGCACACCAACTCTCATGTCCTCCATCGTCGGCAAGATCTTCGCGCTCTCGTTCGCCCAGCAGAACGTGCCGCAGCTCGTCGGGCGCAAGTACATTGTGACCGGCGGTCCGTCCTCCTCCTCTTCCTCTCGCTCCTCGCCTCGCGCCTGTCGCGCGCTCGCAGCCAGAAAGCTGACCTGGGCACTCTCGTGCAGGCACCAACGGCATCGGGCTCAGCGTCTCGCGTACCCTGTACTCGCACGGCGCCGACGTCACCATCCTCGGCTCGCAGCAAGCCACGGCCGACGCTGCCGTCGCCTACATCAAGACGGGCGAGCTCAGTCGCGCGCCGCAGGACTACCAGGACAGCTTCAGCGGGATCCTCGGCACCTGGACCGACAATTCGGCCGACGGCGCCAAGGAGAGCGGCGAGGTCAGTGCGCGCGTCCTCGACTTTAAGGACCTCAAGGCGGTCGCACGCGTCGCCAAGGAGCTCGCCGGGTCGCTCGACCGCCTCGATGGGTTCCTCGGCATTGCCGGGATCGGCGTCAACAAGTTCACGCTCACCGACGACGGCTTCGAGTGCGTGTCGCCGTTCCTTCTCCTCGCTCCTTCCCGTGCGGCGTGCTGACCCGCTCCCCGCGCCCGCAGCTCGCACCTCACGATCAACGTCCTCTCGCACCAGCTCCTCCTGTCGCACCTCCTCCCCGTCCTCGACAAGACGGCCAAGGCGCACCCGGACGCCGACGTGCGCGTCGTCCTCGAGGCGAGCGAGCTGCACCGCACCACGTTCGGCGGGCCGTCCGAGTCGTTTGGCGGCGACAAGTTCCGCACGGTCGACGAGTTCAGGAAGGACGTTGGGCAGCAGAACCTGTATGCGCGGTGCGTCGCCGTCGGTCCTCCTCGCCTCGGTCGTCCTGTCTCTGGGCCGTGGCGCTGACGCTGTGCTTCCTCCTACTGCAGCACCAAGCTCGCCCAGATCCTCCTCACCAAGGTGCGTGCTCACCGCTCTCGATCGGTCCCCGTCGCTGCGACCGTGGCTGATATGATCTGCACGAGCTCGCACAGGCCCTCGTCCAGCGCTACCTCTCGCCGCCGTCCAAGATCGTCGGCTACTCGGTCCACCCTGGTGCGTCTCGATCTCTCTCACACCCTCACCCTCGCTCTGACTGACGAGCTTGTCCCTCTCGCAGGCGCCGTCGCGACTGATGAGTCCCCCCTCCTCGCTCCTCTCGCCCGCTCGCCTCCCTCCCGCTCGAGCCTGACCCCCTCTCCCTCCTTCCCCGCAGCTACGCCAGACCCGCCAGTACAAGGAGGCGTACGGCAACGCCGTCGGCGGCCTCGTCGAGGCGGCGGTGCGCCCCGGGATGCGCGCGGCCGACGAGGGGTGCGGGCGCACTCTCTCGGCTCGTCGCGCTGTCTCCCTCTCATGGGCGATTGACTGACTACGGGACCGGTTCGTCTGCGCAGCGCGCTCTCGGCGCTCTGGGCGGCGACGGCGCCCGACGCGCGCGATCCCAAGTACGAGAACGGGTGCGTCTCCTCCTCCCTCTTCCTGTCCCTCTCGCCTCCTCTCGCGCGCTCCATCGACGAGCCAGACCTGACCCAGTGCACACGCGCAGGACCTACTTCACGGACCCGGCGCAGAAGGGCGGCGAGACGAGCGAGGCGAGTGACCAGGAGGTGCGTCTCGGCGGCTTTGCCTCGTCCGCTCCTCCTCCTCCTCTGGGATCACGAGCTGACTGCGGTCCTCCTCGTAACCGTGCGCACAGCTCATCGACAATCTCTGGTCGACCGGCCTCGAGGTCATCAAGCAGGTCGTCGGCGACGAGAACGTCGGCTCGTTCAAGGCCTGAGCGCGACTCGCCCGCTTCCTCCCTCGCCAACGTGCAGCTCCCGCACGACTTCGTACCTAGCTTGACGACCGACAGAATTTGCAGTGACAGTGTTTCCCTCAGATCCTGCTCGAGAGCTCTCAGCGAAGGTCCTCGTCGAGGCGAGAGCGCGTGTTGAACGTCTTTGCACAAGCTCTGCCTCTACAGGCCCTCGTTCTAGTCGCACCCGCACCGCAAAGTCTAGTTGAACAGATACGCCCCTCCTCGAGAAAGGTGCGCCCGCCGACGTTCGCTCTGCGCTCCTGCGCTCAGGCCTCGACGACCTTGCTCGCCGTGTCCTCGAGGTCCTTGACGGCGGCGTTGCCGGCCTCGTCGATGCGCTCCTTGGCGTCGTCGTCGAGGAGCGCGGAAGACTGCTCGACTGCGGGCGAGAGAGAGAGAGAGAGAAGGAGAGCGAGCAGCGGGAGGGTCAGTTTGGGAAGGCCGACTCGGAGGGGGAGAGAGAGAGGGGAGCGAGCGCACGGGTGAGGCCGGCCGTCTCGGGGAAGACGAAGTACACGACGACGAGGTTGACGGCGATGACGCCGATGTAGGGGTAGTAGTAGGACGTCCCGAGGCGGTCGAAGCCGATGGGGTTGACTGCGGGTGCGAGGGGAGGAGGAGGGAGACGAGGAGGGGCAGGCGAGGTCAGCGGCGGCATCCAGGGGAAAATCACGAAAAGGTCAGCGAGAGAAAGGGCTCGACGCACTGTACTGGTTGAAGAAGAGCGCGCCGTAGTCGGCAAAGAGGCAGAGCGCCATGCCCTTCGTCCGCATGTGGAACGGCAGCAGCTCGAGCACGTATGAGTAGAACAGGACCGAGTAGGCGACGTCGTAGAAGGCCGAGTAGCTGCGAGAGACGCCGAGACTGTGAGCCGAAGGCGAGAGAGGGTGCGCGAGCAAGAGGGAGGAGGAGCGCGCACAGGAAGATCAACGCGACCGCCGCCCGTCCCGCATGCACGTCGCCCGTGCTGTTGAACCTCGCCGTCGCGAGCGTGAACATTGAGTAGCACAGGAGGATGCCGCACGTCGAGAAGAGCCAGGTGAACCGGCGCGAGAACCGCTGGATGTAGATGCTCGCGAGGACCGAGACGACGAGGTTGAAGATCTGCAGGCTGCACGCGAGCGAGAGCGTCAGTGATGCAGATGGGGCCCGAGGAGGGACCTGGGAGGCCAGGAGGAGTAGGGCTCGGCGGCCGCTTCGAGGAGGAGGAAGGCGAGACGCACCCGCCGTTGATGCCCTGCTGCTGCGCCGAGCCCTCGATGCCGATGCTCTCAAGTACTGGCAGCAAGAAGTAGCTGTAGACTCCGTTGCCAACCCTGCGTCCGAGAAGGCACATAGTCGTGTCAGCGGAGAGTGGAAGGGCGAGCGAGCGCGCGAAGCGGCCCGTGCGCCGGTCGTGAGGGTCAGAAGAGGTCCCGCGAGGGCAAGAACGCACCATTGAACGATGACGCCGATCCAGATGCACATGAAGAGGCGGTAGCGGTTGGCCTTTGTGCGCAGGAAGTCGAGGTAGCCGAACGACGAGGCGGCCTTCTCAAGCTCGAGGGCGGCCTGGATCCTGCGAGACAGCCCCGCGCAGGTCAGCGGACGTCGTCGAGTGACTGTGAGAGAGTGTGTGGGACGCACTGAGCCATCTCAGAGAGGACGAGCTCGTCGTCGTGGTCGCCGTTGGCGTGGTAGGTCGCGAGGATGTCGTGCGCCTCGTCGGGGCGCCCTTGCGCGCACAGCCAGCGCGGCGACTCGGGACTGCAGGGTTCGCTCATCAGTACATGCACACTCTACCGGCAGGATGCAGGAGGGCAAGTAGGAGAGATAGGAGGACGACATGACGCACACGGACCACAGGGCCGCGAGCTGGATGAGCGACGCGAGTCCCTGCAGGAGCGACGGCAGCCGCCAGCTCCAGTTGCTCTCGATGAACGCCGAGCCGTACGTGCACCACGCCGCTGTGACGGCGCCGACCCAGTAGAACGCGCCGAAGAAGGTGACGAACTCGGCCGCCTGGCGCGGGTGCGCAAGCTCGAACAGGTGCGCCGACCCGAGGGTGAGGGGGAAAGCGGCGCCGAAGCCGAGGAGGATGCGAGCGCCGAAGACTGCGAGGGAGAGGGGCGTCAGGGCGGGCTCTTGCTTGAGCGAGAGCTACTGCTCGTGCACGAGCCGCCGGGTCGACTCGAGCCCCGATCGAGGCCGCCTCGGCTCGGCGCTCGTGCAGGCTCGACGCATCGTACCGAACGCTCCACCGAGAGAGAAGGTACGCACACTTCCACCCGCCGATCGCAAAGCACTGGACGAAGACCGCGACGACGACAACGAACGAGCCTGCGATCTGAGGGAGCTTGCGGCCCCAGCGGTCGCCGGCCCAGCTCGAAGGGAAGAAGCCGATGAGGTACCCGAGCGAGATGGCCGACGAGATGAGGCCGAGCTTGTTGGCGTCCGGGTTGTCCATGTCGTCGAGGAAGGCCGGGAGGCCGAGGGCGGCGTTCAGGACGCTGCCGTCGTACCCGCTGGGGCCAAAAGAGACAGTCAACGTTTGTTCGTGTTCAGTGCATGTCTGCTAGCTCGTGCGGCGAGGACACGACCGGCGAGAAGCCGCGAGGAGGTCGAGCCGAGGGCACCACTCTTCGCGGGGTGGACAGGTGAGGGGCGAGAGCGGATGGACGCACCATACAAAGGACCCGAGGAGGAGCACGGCCGCATGCATGTTGAGCTTGCGCAAGCCTGGGTCGCGGTACCACTGCGCGTGCGCATTGTTGACGAGCGGGGCGGACTCGGCCGACGGGACGGGTTTGGGCGCGAGGATGGACAGGTTGAGGGGCATGGCGGGCCTACGTCGCGACAGGCTCGGGTGTGCTGGATCGAGCGCAAGCGTAGGAGAGCGAGAGGGCGTTGGACAAAGAGGGCGAGCCGCGAAGGGGAGCCAAGCCGGTGTGATCGGGCGAGCGGCCGGCGGCCGCCTCTCGCCCGCACGCCCGGCCCGGCTGCCGGCGCCGCTCCAAACGGCTCCCTCTCTCGCTCTTCCTCCTTTGCAGACGCTCTCCCCGACTGCACACCACCACCGAGCAAGCCACTGCTCGTCCAGCTGCCGACCCACAGCATTGCGCCTCGTCCACTCGCCGCACGCTCCGCCCACCCCGCACTCGGCCGACCCTCGTCGACCCTCGCCGCTCCTCCCTTCCCGTCCACCAGCCAGCAGCTCGAGCGGTGCGTCTGGACTACCCTCCAATACTGTCGCACGACGAGGGCCGCAGGGCGGCGGCACCAGCTGTCTCGAGCTGACGCCAAAGCGCTCCTGCAGCTCCACCACCCTCTTCACCGCCGCCATCAGCAGCAGCTCACGCGCATCCGCACCGCTCAGCATGCCTGACGCTACGCCCACCTGGAAGCGCGATCTGGAGGAGAACGGCTTTGCGATTGTCAAAGGCGTGATTCCTTGCGAGCGAGCCGCCGAGTACGAGGTGCGCCGCAGAGCTTTCTTCCTCACGCGCCTCTTCCTCGATCTCCTAGTGACTCGTACCACGCGCACAGCAACGAGCGCTCTCTTGGGCCCGCCAGTTCGGCTTCGACAAGGGCGACAAGTCGACCTGGACGGCCGACCACCTGCCAGTCGGCGAGAACGGCCTCTGCAACGACTACGGCGTCTCGCACGAGGCGTGGGTGTGGGACGCACGCCTCGAGCCCAACGTCGTCGAGACGTTCGAGGACCTGTGGGGCACCAACGAGCTCCTCGTGTCGTTCGACGCCATCAACTTCTCGCTCCCGGTCGGGCCGCACGGGCGCACCGACATCCAGCCGGCGTCGCCGTGGCCGCACATTGACCAGCAGCCTGCACCGACTGAGTGAGTCTCGCGCTCGCCTCCCTCGCACTCCTCCTGACTGTCGCTGACGCTCCTCTTTCCCCTCCTCGACCGACAGCCGCCCCGCTCTCCAGTTCGAGCTCGCGCAGGGCCTCCTCGCCATGACCAAGAGCGGGCCTCTCGACGGCGGCCTCGTCGTCCTCAAGGGCTCGCACAAGCTCCTACCGCAGTTCTTCGCCGAGACGGGCGGCGTCAAGCCGGAGCAGGACTGGGGCGCTCGCAACTAGTGCGCACGGTCCCCCTCTCCCTCTCATGCTGCCACCGCCGAGCCCGCACCTGACGAGCTCTTCATCGTACAGCTACACGTTCACGCCGACCGACCTCGCCTGGTTCAAGCGTCAGGCCGGCGTCGTCGAGATCAAGGTCGAGTCGTCGCCGGGCGACCTCGTCCTGTGGGACTCGCGCCTCATCCACTGGAACCGCTCGCCGACGGCCGACCAGATCCGCGTCGTCGTGTACGCGTGCTACGCGCCGAGGAGCATGGCGAGCGACGAGGTGCTGAGCAGAAGGAAGGAGTGCTGGGAGAAGCGGCGGGCGACGACCCACTGGTGCGTCCGCTCCTCCTCCTCCACGTCACTCGTCTTGTCGCCCGTCTCACTCGACCGGGCCTCTCGAGCTGAGTCTCTCGCGCCCGTGCGCCCGCAGGCCTGCGCCGTTCATCGTCGTTCCGCGAGACGAGTACGGGCCGCCGCAGCGCAACGGCGTCGACGACCCGCACGACCACGACCGACCGCTCGAGGAGCCGCAGGAGACGGAGCAGCTGCTCAGGCTCGTCGGGGTGCGGCCGTATTAGAGCGTCGAGCTGCAGTGCTAGAGCGAGCGAGCGAGATGCTGAGCGAGTCGCAAGCTGCGAGCGTGAGCGGAAAGTCCGCTTTGGCAGCGGGCGTGCCAGCGCTGTGCTGACCGCGATCATGGAGTGGCTGAGAGAGCCTGCGAGCTGCCACATAGCAAAGCGCGAGGGCGTCATGTCCGTCGGGAGGAGGCAACGAGGAGGAGCGGCCGCGAGGTGGACGTCCGCCTCGACCTCTCGCTCGCAACCGCCGCGCATGGCGTGAAGCAGGCTCGACGAGCCACTAGAACCACCTGTGGCCACCCAGCATGCCCGACCCGCCTTCTATCGAGCCGTCCACGTCCTCAATCGCCCCTCCTCCTTCCCGAGCTGATGAGGCGGCCGCAACGACACCAACACCCGCCGAGGACGCGGTGCCGGCACACAGTGTCGTAGAGCAGTCCCAGATCGGCACTGGAGGCGACTGGGTCGTCGTCAGCGAGGCGCTCGCCGACCTTGCCCCGCCAGCACCGCCCCCTCGGCTCACCTCTCGCTCCTCGTCGTCGTCGCGCCAGTCGGGCACGTTCACCATCCCCGTCGAGCTCGTCAAGCCCGGCATGGAGATGCTCAAGGTGTCGGCCAAGAGCGCACGGCGCGTCAAGCCCCGCAGGGTCTGGCTCGAGCTCGCGAGCGAGACGCCCGACGACGGCGAGATGGGCCTCGAGGTTGGGATCGGCGTCGTCGGCGGACAGGACGTCAGGCTGTGCTGGGAGAAGAACGGTCCCGGACTAGGTGAGTCCACGGCCCGTCGCCATGCTCTCGCCGACGCTCCGTCGTCGTCGACTGCTGACCCACCCGCCCCGTCCACCGCAGGCTTCTCGCGCTCGCCCAACTACGCCTCGGTGCCCCTGTCCCGCATCCGCGACCTCCGCTTCGCCTCGGCCGGCTCGCCCTACCGCACCTCGCTCCACCTCCCGCCCTCGGTCGAGCCGCGCTGGATGACCGTCATCTACGCCGCGCCGCCCTCGTCCGGCTTCCTCAGCTCGGTCGCCGGCAGCCCGTCGTACAAGCTCGTGCACTTCATCGCCCTCTCGCCGCACGACCTCGACCTCGTCCAGAAGACGCTCGAGGGCTTCAAGGAGGGCCGGCTCGCCAAGGGCATCTCGGGCGGCTCGAGCGCGCACGACGTCCCGCCCGAGGAGGCCGACCGCGTCGTGCACGAGGTCGAGGTGCATCAGCTGTGCGCGCGTCTGGGCATGGGCATGAGCAAGGGCGAGATCAGTGCCGCGTTCCAGGTGCGTCGCCGCTCGTTCCCTCTCCTCGCCCGGCCCCGACTGACCCCGCTCGCCCCTCTCGCAGCGCTCGGCCGCCCCGAACGACTTTCTCGACTTCAAGGCGTTCCAGACGTTCGTCAAGCTGCTCAAGCGCCGCGCCGACATCGAGGAGATCTACCGCGCCGTCGTCGGGAGCGACCAACCCGGCTTTGACGAGCCCGCCTGGGCCGCCTTCCTCCGCGAGACGCAGGGCATCTCGTCCGACGAGACGATCGCCAAGACGTTCAGCAAGTACGCGTCGCCGGGCGAGCACCCGCTCGTCTCGCTCGACGGCTTTGTCTCGTTCCTCATGTCGTCCGACAACGCGGCCATCAAGGACGAGTCGAAGCAGGACATGACTCGGCCCCTGCCCGAGTACTTCATCAGCTCGAGCCACAACGTGAGCCTGCTCTCTCTGCTCGTCCTCGTCAAGTACGACGACGAGGCTGACCCACACTCGCCGACCGCAGACCTACCTCATCGGCAGCCAGTTTCAGGGTCAGAGCACGGTCGAGGGCTACATTCGGGCGCTCCAGCAGGGTTGTCGCAGCGTCGAGCGTGCGTTGAGACCTCTCGCCCCTCCCCGTGAGCCGCACTGACCCTCTCCTCGCTCGTGCGCGCAGTCGACGTGTGGGACGGCGACAACGGCGAGCCGGCCGTCACGCACGGCCACACCCTGACGACCAAGATCCCCGTCCGCATGGTGCTCCAGGCCATCGCGCAGTACGCCTTCCTCGCGTCGCCGTACCCGGTCGTGCTCAGCGTCGAGGTGCACTGCGAGCTCGACCAGCAGGACAAGCTCGCCACCATCCTGCACGAGACGCTCGGCGACCGCCTCGTCAGCCGGCGCCTCGACGAGATGGAGGCCGACGCCGAGGTCGACAAGCTCCCGAGCCCGCACGACCTGCGCGGCAAGTTCCTCCTCAAGGTGCGTCCTCGTCCCTCGTGCTCGCCGGAGCGGCGCGTCCTTAACTCGCCTCGCACCCCATGCCGCAGGCCAAGAACAAGTTCATGACGTCGAACGAGAACGGCTTCCCCGTCAAGCTGGTCCCGAGCGGCGACTCGTCGTCGAGCGAGCTGTCGTCCCAGTCGAGCTCTGACGGCGACTTTAAGAACAGCAAGTGTGCGTCGCTCTTTCCCGCTCTTCGAGCACGAGGTGCACCAGCTGACGCCCTCGTACGACACAGTCTACCGCGCCATCCGCCAGTTCCGCGGCAGCGACAGCAGCTCGACCCGGCCGCCCATCCTCCGCGGCCGCAGCTCGCGCTCGTCCATCTCGTCGGCCGGCTCGCAGCCCACGCCCATGCCATCGACCCTCGCCGCCCCGTCGAGCACCATCACCGGCAGCGAGCTGTCCGTCTCGCCGCCCGCCATGCCGTCCATGCTCTCGCCGCCGCTCGGACCGCCGCCGCCGCCAACCTTGCCGACCAAGCCCAAGGACATGGCCATGTCGCACGCGCTCGCGAGCCTCCTCGTCTACACGATCGGCGTCAAGGCGCGCGGCTTCAACAAGAAGGAGAAGTACGCCGCGACGCACGTCATCTCGCTCGGCGAGTCGCGCCTCGCAAAGATGCTGCGCGACGAGGCGACCCGGCAGGACTTTGTCGCGCACAACCGCGCCCACCTGACGAGGGCGTACCCAAAGGGGAGCAGGCTCACGAGCAGCAACTTTGCGCCGCACCACATGTGGGCCGCCGGCGTGCAGCTCGTCGCGCTCAACTGGCAGACGTTCGGTGCGGCGCTCCGTCCTCTCGTCGTCGTCGCGCAGGGCACGCAGCTGACTCGCGCCCTTCCTCGTCGTGCAGATGTCGGCATGGAGCTCAACTCGGCCATGTTCGCGCGCGCGGCGAGGTGCGGGTACGTCCTCAAGCCCGACTTTCTGCGCAAGAAGGGCGCCGAGAAGGACAAGGTGGCGTCGCTGCGCTCGGAGAGGTACTCGCTCGAGATCGAGGTGCATCGCTCTCTCTCCTGCTCGACCCTCGAGCGACGCTGACTCGTCGCGAGGGCCGTGCGCAGGTCATCTCGGCTCAGCAGCTGCCTCGGCCTCGAGGGTCGGGCAGCGACATGGACGCGTGCGTGCTCGACCCGTTCGTCGAGGTGTCGCTGTTCGTGCCGGGCGTCGTCGGCATGCAGAAGCGCCGCACGCCGGTCGTGCTGTGCGTCGAGATCTCGAACCTCGTCCTCCTCGCCGTCGTCGACACTGACCTCGTCTCGCCCGCCTCGCCTCGCCCACTCGCAGCGGCAACGCCTTCAACCCGACCTTCCGCTCGGCCTCGAGCACGTCGCCGACGTCGACGTCGCAGTTCTCGTTCACGTTCTCGTCGCACCCGTCCCCGGGCATGCTCGACCTCGCCTTTGTCCGGTTCGAGGTCCTCAACGCCAAGGGCAACGTCAAGGCGGCGCTCGACGAGGGCAAGGGCGACAGCGTCGGGGCGTACACGATTGGCGTCGGCGCGCTCATGCCTGGTGCGTGCCCCCTCTCTCTCTCCTGAGTCGCCGCCGAGGAGGAGAGGAGCGAGCGCTGACAGGACGAGGCACTCGCAGGGTATCGCCACCTCCCGCTGTACGACGGCATGGGCGACCAGCACCTGTACTCGACGCTCTTCATCAAGTCTCGCGTCGTCGCGACGGGCGTCGCGGGCTGAAGCTGTCGCCCTCGTCGCCGTCGTCGTCGTCGTGGGTCTCCCTTTCCCTCGGTCCCTCTTGGCCGATACCCTCTCGCTCTCTCTTCTGTGCATACCCCGTCTCGCTGTAGATTCCCCCTGCGCAACGCTGTCCTCGTTCCTCCCCATGCACGAGCGAGAGCCGAGCGAGAGCCTGCCTGATCGGGTCGAGGAGGAGGCGGCCGAGGAGGGGGATCGCCTCTCCCTGCCGCACAACTCCGCTGTCGCCTGTGGGACCCGCACGAGAGGCTCCAGGTGCAGGCTCGGTCGGGCTCGTCGTGCATGCCCGCCCGGATCTGCTCGCTCGAGGCAACCCTCGTCCTCCGAGTCCCTCCTCCTCATCAACTCCGACCCCGAGTACGTCCCCCTCTCGCTCTCAGACTCGCTGAGCGTGCGCCTACTGACCTGCCTGTGCCCACAGTGAGCCAGTCGGCCCCTCGTCGCACCGCCCCGGGCCAGGCGGCGGCAGCATCCTCGGCCCCGCCTCCGTCCTCGTCCTCGACTCGCTCTCGCCTCACGCCCCTCATCTTCCTCCTGCCGCTCGCCCTGTCGCTCCTCTTGAACCAGCAGCGCATCGACCAAGTGCGCGACTGGGTGGCGGGACGTCCCACGGCGAGCGAGGTCGTCGTCGACCTGAGCGGCCCGCTCGTCCTCGAGGGCGTCAGCTGCCCGCCCGTCGTCGAGCCGCTCAACGTCGGCGTCGACTGGCGACCTGAAGACGACGAGGCGTACAAGACCCTTGCCGTCGAGCGGCTCCAGGGCGCCGTCCGCATCGTGCGTCGCCTCCTTCCTCCTTCGCACCCCCTCCCTCCTCGCTCTCGTCCCGAGTCCCCCTCACTGACGCTGCGCACCCTGCGAAAAAGCCTACCGAGTCGTTCGACGACATGCTCGGGCCCGAGGACCCGCGCTTCGCCATCATGGGCGACCTGCACGCCTACTTTGAGCGCACCTTCCCGCGCGTCTATGCCGCGCTCGACGTCGAGACGGTTGCGCAGTGGGGCCTCCTGTTCACCTGGAAGGGCTCGGACCCGTCGCTCAAGCCCGTCGTCCTCATGGCGCACCAAGACGTCGTCCCCGTCAACGCCGTCACGGCCAAGCGCTGGACGCACCCGCCGTTCTCGGGCTTGTACGACGAGCAGGGCTGGATCTGGGGCCGTGCGTCCACCTTTCGCACTGGTTCACTCGTGCACACGTCGCTGACGGTCTGTCGGTGCGCACAGGCGGCTCGGCTGACTGCAAGAACACGGTGTGCTCCTCTCCTCACCCTCACGCACTCCTCTCGGTCCCGACCTGACGCTCCCCGCAGCTCGTCGGCGCCCTCGCAGCAGTCGACAAGCTCATCCAAGAAGGCTTCAAGCCGACTCGGTGCGCCCTCGGCCTCCTTTGAGCCCGTCGCGCCGCGGCTCACGCCTCTCCCTCCTCCCGCTCTGCCTCGCGCGCAGCTCGATCATCATCTCGTCCGGCGCCGATGAAGAAGTCGGCGGTCGTCGCACGGCGCTACCGATCGCGCGCGAGCTCGAGGCGCGCTACGGCAAGGACGGCATCGCGCTCATCGTTGACGAGGGCTCGGGCGGCGTCGACACGGTCTTTGGCGTGCCGTTTGCGCGCTTCGGCACCGCCGAGAAGGGCGCCGTGTCGGCGCACATAGAAACGTTCATGAGCGGCGGCCATTCGTCCGTCCCGCTGTCGGCGCACACGAGCATCGGCGTCCTCGCGAGGTGCATCGTGGCGCTCGAGGACAACCCGTTCCTGCCCGGCCTGCGCGCCGGCAGCCCCATGCTCCAGCAGCTGCAGTGCGCCGCCGACCACGGCCACGTCAGCGACGCCTGGCGCCGGCGCGTGCACGACCCGAGCCAGTGGGAGAGCCTCGGCGCCGACCTCGCCAAGAAGGACCCGATTTTCCGCGCTTTCTTGGGCACGACTCAGGCGGTCGACCTCATCGATGGCGGCATCAAGCTGTGCGTGCCTCTCTCTTGCTCTCTCAGCTCGAACGCGAACGGCGCGCTCGAGCTGACCCGCTCGGATCCTCTCGCAGGAACGCCCTCCCCGAGTACGCCTCCGCCTTCATCAACTACCGCATCGACTTCCAGTCGTCCGTCAATGAGACGCTCGAGCACATTGCTTCGATCCTCGAGCCCGTCGTCGCGCCGCTCGGCCTCGTCTTTGCGCCGTTCGGCTCGCACCCCGACGTCGACAACAACGTCGTGCGCCTGTCGCAGTTTGGCACGAGCGGCATCGAGCCCGCGCCGCTCACGCCGACCGAGGGCGCCGTGTGGGAGCTCATGGCCGGCACGACGAGGCACGTGTGGCCTGGGGCGGTCGTCGCGCCGAGCGGCATGATCGGTGCGTCCCTCTCCCTCTTCCTCCCTTCCCGCCCTGGGCGAGTCGTTTGAGAGCTGACGCTCGTCTCGCCGGCAGCCAACACGGACACGAAGCACACGTGGAACCTGACGCGCCACATCTACCGCTTCGTGCCGGCGTCGACCGACCTCATCAAGGGCTTCCACACGGTCGACGAGCGGCGCGTCCCCTTCCGCCTGCCTCTCTCTCTCCTGCGTCCTCCGCGAGCTCTACCTCGCCCTCACGCACTCTCTCGAGCTCGACTGACCCGCTTCGTCGCTCGCCGCAGAATCCACGTCGACGCGCACATCTCGACCATCCGCTTTTACCACAAGCTCCTCCACAACACCGAGACGTGGAAGGCGCCTTGAGCGGTCCGTCCCGGCCTCGCGCGTCGCCGCACTGTCGAGTGCTCGCCGCCCTGCGAGGGGGCGGCGCGAGGAGAAGGTGCGCGCCTCGTCCTCGTCCCCGTCGACGCCCGGACCGTGCACTGACCTCCTCCCTCATCCTCCTCGCTCTTCGTGCACAGTCACTCTCTTCGCTCGACGCACAAGTACGTGTAGAGCCTGTGCAACACCGAGATCTATTCGCAGTGAGCGACGTGCGACCTTGAAAGCAGCGAGCGCGCGAGGAACTGGAAAATCGAGCGGGCTCTGTCCCGGTGAGCGGGTCTCCAGGCAGTCCTCTGAAGCGAAGCTGAGCGTGTTTCTCGTCACGCAGCAGGCCCTGCTGTGCGATATAGGATTTGCGAGAGCCACCTTCGCCTCGTCCGCGCGAGCCGTCGGCTCGCCCTTCTCTCTTCCCCACAACCGCCGTCAACAAGTGAGTGCGCTCGCCACAGCGACAGATGGACGCAGCTGACGGCTCTCGACCACTGCAGTGGGTCGTCCCGAGGTCCTGCCGCTCGCAGGAGAGCCCGCGCTCCCCACCTCGTCCTCATCGCCTCCTCCCCCGACCTCGACTCGCACCTCGCGCTCCCGCCTCGCAGCGCTCCTGGTCCTGCTCCCACTCGCCTTCTACCTGTCGTTCCCGCGCCAAGAGCTCGACCACGTCAGCTGGCTCGCCCCCTCGACCTCGGCCGACCGCCCCGTCTCGATCCTCGGCGCGAGCTGCCCCGTCCAGAGCGAGCCCAGGAACGTCGGGCCCGACTGGCGCCCCGAGCAGGACGATGCGTACAAGCAGCAGGCCATCGAGCGCCTCCAGGGTGCCGTCCGCGTTGTGCGTCCCGTCCTCCTCCTCCTCGTTGTCGGCTCGACCTCGCTAACCCGGCTCTCTGCTCTCACAGCGCACCGAGTCGTTCGACGACATGGCCGGGCCCGAGGACCCGCGCTTTGACGTCATGGGCAACCTGCACGCTTACCTCGAGCAGACGTTCCCGCGCGTGTACGACAAGCTCGACGTCGAGAAGGTCCAGAGGTGGGGCCTGCTTTTGACGTGGAAGGGCACCGACGAGCAGCTCAAGCCCGTCGTCCTCATGGCGCACCAGGACACGGTCCCCGTCAACCCGTCGACGGTCGACCAGTGGACCTACCCGCCGTTTGACGCTCATCTCGACGAGAGCGGCTGGATCTGGGGCCGTGCGTCGCTCCTCCCTCTCCTCCTTCAGCACGGTCAGAGCTGACTCGGATGTCTCTCTGCAGGTGGCGTCGCCGACTGCAAGAACACGGTGCGTCACCGCTGCGAGGCCTCGTCCCGCTGGCCCGCCACTGACGCTCGGTCCTCGCCCGCAGCTCATCGGCCTCTTTGCCGCCCTCGACAAGCTCATCGAGGACGACTTCGAGCCGACTCGGTACGCCTGCTCTCGCTCTCGACGCGCACGTGCTCGAGCTGACTCTTCGCCCGCCTGCAGCACCATCATCCTGTCGTCCGGGTTCGACGAGGAGATCGGCGGTCACCGCTCGGCGGCCTACCTCGCGTCGACGATCGAGGCGCGCTACGGCAAGGACGGCGTCGCGCTTGTGCTCGACGAGGGCTTCACTGGCGTCGACACGGCGTACGGCGTCCCCTTTGCGCGCTTCGGCATGGCCGAGAAGGGCGCCGTCAACGTCAAGATCGACGTTCGCACCGTCGGTGGCCACTCCTCCGTACCGCTGTCGGCGCACACTGGCATCGGCGTCCTCGCGCAGTGCATCACGGCGCTCGAGGCGCACCCGGCGACGCCGCTCCTCCAGAAGGGCAACCCGCTCCTGCAGCAGCTCCAGTGCGCGGCCGACCACGGCGACGTCGACAAGCACTGGCGCCGGCGCATCCGCGACCCGAAGCAGTGGAAGAAGATTGGGCTCGAGATGGCAGCGCGCGATCCCGTCACGAGAGCGTTTTTAGGGACGACCCAGGCGGTCGACCTCATCGAGGGCGGCGTCAAGCTGTGCGTCCCTCTCTCTCTCGCTTGTCGCTCCCGGCGTATCGTCCTGACTTGACGCTCAACTCGCTCGCAGCAACGCCCTGCCCGAGTACGCTTCGGCGTCGGTCAACTACCGCATCGACTTCCTCTCGTCGGTCAACGCGACGCTCGAGCACATCTCGTCGATCCTCGCGCCCGTCGTCGCCAACCTCAACCTGACCTTCTCGAGCTACGGTTCGCGCGCCGAGGTCGACAACAACGTCGTGCGCCTGTCGGTGGTCGACGCGAGCGAGATCGAGCCGGCGCCGCTGACGCCGACCGAGGGCGACGCGTGGGATCTCATGGCCGGCACGACGAGGCACATCTGGGAGGGCGCCGTCGTTGCGCCGAGCGGCATGGTCGGTGCGTCCTCCCCTCCGCTTCTCGGCGTCGCAGTGCTCGGGCGTGCACTGACCCTCCTTCTCCCTCACGGCGCCTCAATCGCCCGCAGCCAACACGGACACCAAGTATTCGTGGCCGCTCTCGAAGCACATCTACCGCTTCGTGCCCGGCTCGCTCGACCTCATCAAGAACTTCCACACGGTCGACGAGCGGTGCGTCCTTCCTTCCTCCCTCTCCCTCTCCGCGAGCTCTCGACTGACTCTCCTCATCGCCCTGCCGCAGGATCCACATCGACGCGCACTTGACCGGAATTCGCTACTTCTACAAGCTCTTGCGCAACACGGAGGGGTGGCAGGCGGCGTGAGCGGGAGGCTCGGTGGATGACTAGGAGGAGGGGGAGCGTGGCGAGGGAGGACATTTCCGCTGCAACGAGAACAAGTCTGTATGAGCCGTCTTTCTACCTGTCGTCGTACGAGAGCGGAAGCAGCTCGACGCTCTGCGCAGAAAAGGTGATACACCCCGGATTTGGTCGTGGGCTGATGAGGACGAAGAGGTCGTTCGAGCCGAGAGAGGCGGCGACGTTCCTCCTTCTCCTCCTCACACCGCTCACTCGCCTCCGCTGCGAGCACCATGAGCACAGACGATCCCTTCTCGGTCCACGGCGCGTTCGCTACCGACTGGCTCGCGCAGAGCGACCCGCGCGCGTTCGACGGCTCCGCCCCGGGCCCCGACTCGTCGTTCGACCACCAAGACTCGCTCGCGTTCCTCACGGGCAACCCGTTCGGCACGCTCGACGTCAAGGGTGCAGGCATGCACGTCGCCCTCACCCAGGACGAGCTCGCGCGGGCCTTGATGGGCGGCATCGACGACGGCGTCGGCGGCGGCGGTGCGACGCTGGGCGACCTCTCGAGCGCGGGCACGTCGACGGCGGGAGGGAGGTCCGACGCCGGTAGCTCGCCGTACAGCTCGAGCATGAGCCACTACGGCGGCGCGCAGCACCCGGCGTCGTCGACCCAGTTCGACTTTGCCCCCGACGCCGCGCTCGGCAACTCGCCGCCGTTCTCGCTCCCGCACAACCTGTCGTGCGACTTTGATACGGCGGCCCTCCAGAGCCTTTTCACCAACTCGTCGCCGACGACTGGGCCCGGCATCAACGCGCACCTGTCGCCTTACCCTTCCGCACCAACCTACCCTCCCCTCCAGACCCGCTCGCCGGCATCGAGCGTCTCGCCGTACGCCGCGTCGGTCTCGACCTTCCCTCAGCCTCACCATCAGCAGCAGTCGATCGACACCCGCGGTATGTCGGGCTTCAACCCGGCGCAGCTCTTCGCCCCGACGCCCGCCGCCACCTCGGGCACCTCCCCCTCGGCCCCTCGCCTCTCGGTCGACTACACCTCTCCCCTCTCGACCTTCTCGTCCTTTTCGCCCCCCGTCGCCGCCCAGGCGCCGCTCGCCGTCGCACCGCAACAGCAGCCGCAGCCGCACCACCAGCGCCAGCCGCTCTCGCAGCACCCGCAGCAGCAGCACCAGCCCGCCTTCACCTCGCTCGCCGCGACGGCGGGCATCGCCGTCCCGTCCCTGCACGCCGGCCCGAGCGCCCAGTCGGGCCTGTACGGCTTCTCGGGCGCGCACGACTCGTCGGCGTCGGCGTCGCTCGGCGGCGGCGCGCGCGGGCGCACGACGCGCACGCGCACGCAGGCGCCGCTCGAGGCGGGCGCGCACGAGGGCGAGCAGAGGGGCCGCAGCCCGATGGAGGTGATCGCCAATGCGGGCCTGCAGAGCGCGGTTCAGCCAGCTCGTGCGTCCTCTTTCGCCGTCTGCTCTCTCGCCACTCGGACCTCGCAATTGACCCTGCCTCCTGCGCCGCCCGCAGCTCTTCTTCAGCTCAACCCGGACGTCAACCTGCCCGGTATGAACCGCACGTCGGCGCGCAAGGGCGCGGCGGGCGAGGACGGCGAGGCCGAGCAGGAGGAGCAGAAGCCGGCGGCGGGCAAGGGCGGCAAGAAGGGCAAGAAGGTCGACCGCGGGCACAGTGCGTCTCTCCTCTCCTCTCACTGTCGCTCTGCGGCTCCCTCGTTCTGCAGGTGAGCCTGACTGACTCGGAGCACCCTCTCTCGCAGACGCCGTCGAGCAGAAGTACCGCAACAGCATCAACAACGCGCTCGCCTCTCTGCGCGACACGATCCCGGCGCTGCACCACCTCAAGCCGCTCCCGTCGATGCCCGTCTCGAAGCGCAAGGCGTCGCAGTTCACGCTCGCGTCGGCCGCCATCCCCGAGACCCCGACCGGCCTGGTCGACGGCGTCACGCCGGCCAAGACGCTCTCCAAGGGCGTCATCCTCAACAAAGCCAACGAGTACATCGACTACCTGCGCTTTGCGCGCGAGAGCCGCGACGCCGACATCGAGCTCCTCAAGACGATGGTGCGCGACATGGTCGGCGGCGGCGACGCGCTCGTCGCCGAGTTTGAGCGCCGCCGCGAGGTCCTCGAGGTGACGCGCGCCGAGGAGCGCGAGCAGCGCGCGCGCGACGAGCAGGACGAGGACGGCTCGGGCGGCGAGGAGGACGAGGACGAGGACGAGCCGGCGCCGGCGGCCAAGCCGCCCAAGGCCGCCGCGACGGCCGGCACGAAGCGCGGGCGCAAGGGCGACGCGCCCGCTGCGGCAGCTGCGCCGGCCAAGAAGGCGCGCGGGCGCGGCGGGGCGGCGGTCGTGAGCTCGGCGTCGGGCCTCTCGCCGCCGCTCACGGGCGAGTACCGCCACGTCCAGGCGCACAACCAGGCGCACCTCGACTCGCTCGCCGGCGGCGGGCAGCAGGTGTTCCCGCCGTCGCCCATCTCGTCGGGCGACGAGCTGTCCGTCTCGCCCGGCGCCGTCATGGGCCAGCACGGCGCGGCGGCCAACGGCCGCGTCCTCCTCGCGTCGTTCATGGGCGTCAGCTTTGCCGGCGGCCTCGGGTACGACCTCGTCGGCTCGGCCGTCGTCGCCGAGGAGTCGATCGGCGCGGCGGCGGCGCGCGTCCTCACAGGGAGGCTTGTGCGCCGCTCGGGCCCCGCCGGCAACGCGACCGAGTTCCCGCTCGAGGTGACGCTCGCCGACCGCCTGCACCCGTCGCTCGTCAGCGGCCTCGTCGCGCTCGGCGCGGCCACGTTCCTCGCCACCGTCGTCTACCTCGTCCTCCCCCTCTTCTCGCGCCGCTCGTCGCCCGCCGTCGCCAAGCCCTCTCCTCGCGCCCGCCGCCGTGCGCAGGCCGTCGCAGCCCTCACGGCGCTCTCGGCCGCGTCCGCGACGGCCGACGGCTCGCACGCGAGCGGGCGCGCGTCGGCGCTCGCCGCGCGCAGGGAGCTCCTCCGCATCGTCGGTGCGCCGGGCGCGCTCGGCCTGCCTGTCGCGCTCGCCAAGGAGGCGCTCGTGTGGGCGGCGAGGAGGGTCACGGGGCTGACGTGGTCGAGGGACGGGGCGGGCCCGAGCGAGGAGGACGTCGAGGAGGCGGTGGCGTGGGTCCGGGTTGCAGAGATCGAGGCGAGCGTCGGTGCGTGCTTGTCCTCCTCGTTCTTCCTCTCGAGCTGCCGTCGTGCTGATGCTCTACCATCCTCTGCAGGTGACCGCCTCGCCCGTCCTGCCCGCCTCTACACCTTCCTCCGCTTGTGCAACCTCTCGCGCTCGCCCGCCTGGCCCCAGGTCTCGCCCTCGACGACGCACTCGGCCGTCGACGCCCTCCTCGCCATCCACCTCCTCTCGCTCGGCCATGCCCGCTGGGCCGAGGCGCGCTGGCAGCGCATGGCGGCGCGCCGCAAGAAGGTCGACGCGCCCGAGGGCGACTCGTTCGTCGACCTCGCGCTCGCGAGCGAGTGGGCCACCGTTGCCGGCCCGCTCGCGCCCGAGTCGAGGATGCTCAAGAAGGCCGGCGACGTGTCGGCGCCGAGCGACACGGTGCCGCTCCTCGTCGTCGCCGAGGACGCGTGCGAGGACGCGATGAAGGACGCGTGGTCGTCCATCTTTGTCGCCGTCGCGGGCTCGACGGCATCGTCGTCGTCGTCGTCGTCGCCGAGTGCCGAGGCTGCCGCAGAGTCGCTCGCCAGCCTCGCCGACGCCGAGGAGACGGCCGGCGTCGTCTTCCGCGCCATGCCTGAGGGCACGGACCTGCACAATCTCGCCCTCGTCACCAAGGTCTTCCTGGCGTGCTACCGCGCCGGCGCCTACCCGTTGCCGTCGGGCTCTGCGTCGTCGGCCGCGTCGTTGGCCGACGGCCTCGCCGAGGCGCGCACGCTCCTCGCGCAGCTCGTCCTCGGGTCCAAGGACGCCCTCTCGCGCCTCGCGTGCGCCTCCCCGCTCCTCCGCCTCATCGCGCCCGCCCTTACTGGGCCCATCAGCACCGCCCTGTCGACGTTCCTCACCTCGCCAACCGAGCAGCCCTCGTCCGACGTCGACCTCCTCGCGACCGTCACCCTCTCGTGGCTCCTCGTCCGTCGCCAGGGCGCCTACGTCGAGCCGTCCACCTCAAGCACCGACGACGACGTCAAGGTCGCGCTCAAGCCGAACCCGGCCCTGCACGCCCAGACGCTCTCGCTGCGCCGCCTCCTCGGCAGCGACCTCTTCCAGGCGCGCGAGCCCGAGCACGACACCGACGAGCTCGTCGACGACGACGAGGCGGCGAGCCGTGTCGAGGACGCCAAGGAGCTGCTCGTCGACGCGCTGACGGGCATCGCGCGGCGCGCGGCGGGCCTCGCGAGCATGCTCGACGAGGACTCGGGCGTCGAGCTCGAGGCGTGCTAGACGAGGCGCGCGCCGTGTACCACTTTGTCCTTAGCCTTTCCCTCCCTTATCTCTTCGTAGACCCTTGTCGCTTGTAAGCTCTCGAGACTTTCTCGCGCGAGCATGGACGAGAGGACCGTGCGCCGAGGCCCGTGCGCGTGCGAGCCTTCTTTCGCTCCTCGAATGTGTTGGCGGTACTGGGTCGCAAGGTGCCGCTCATCGAGCTCTCAGCAGGTCTGAGCTGTGCTTGCAGCGGCGGAAGAGCTTGTAGCAGGGAGACGAGCGGCAAGCAGAGGAGGCAGACGTCCAGCTCGCTCTCGACGCTCTCGAGGTCGACACGATCGAGAGTGAGAAGGGTGCGACTTGCAGGGAAGCCAGTGATGTACAGACATCAGGTGCGGGTGCAAGCAATGGTCGAATAATGCTCAGGACGGCGCCGACGTCGCTTCGTCCTCCTCGTCGACATCATCGTCGTCTGGGTCCTCCTCCGCCTCTCCCTCCTCCTCGTCTTCTTGCTCGTCGACCTCGCCAACCGGTAGTGTCTCCTGCAGCCCCTCGAGACCTGCCGCAATCAGGCGGTCGGTGAGGCCGAGCACGAGAGGCGAGGTCGGGTCGGGCCTGAGCGAGCGGTCCATGAGGCGCTCGAAGAGGTTGAGCGTGTCTGCAAAGACGACGCACAGTGAGCTCGTTACGATCGTGCGAAAGGGAGCAAGCGAGAGACGCACAGCGCGCATCGTTGCCGGCGTTGTGGAAGAGCTCGCTCGCCGTCGGCACCTTGAGCTCGGCACAGGCCTTCTCGAGGCCGATCCTCGGCGCTCTGCCGGCCCAGGCGCTGAAGAGGCGCTGCGTATCGACGACCCATGCGGCGCCTTCGTCTTCTCGCGCCGTGTTGAGCTCGCGCAGGCGCGTGCGGAAGCTGCGCGACGTGTCGAAGCCGAGCTGGTCGAGGGCGCGCAGGTCGGACCGAGGATCGTGAAAGAGGAGGAATACGTGCTGCTGGTAGGACAGGGCGTGAAGGAGGGCGGCGAGGGTGTGGTAGATGGCGCGCTGAGGCAGGACGAGGGTCCGGCCGAATGCAAAGTCGAGCTCGTCGTCGTCGAGCGGAAAGTCGTCCTCGCGCATGTTCTCGCGCACGACTGCGTTCAGGGGGGCGTCCACTTCGTCAGTATGGCGATTCGGCCGAGAGGAGTCGAGAGGCGGGAGGGAGACGAGGACGCACCGGCATGTTGGCTAACTCTGCGCTCCTCGACCTCGCCCGTCTTGGGATCGACGACGAACTCGAGCGAGGTCCACCCCAACTCGGTGACGCGCGGGACCCGTCGAGCCAGACGACCCTCGACGTCGATCGAGAGGAACGCTGCGCCGCCGTGCCGCTTGGCGTGCGCGTAAAGGAGCCGCATCGTCTCGAGGTCAAAGTGCCGTGCGGCGACCTGGCTCGCCTTGGAGACAAGCTCGCGGTAGCCCATTTGCGCGTCGGCGGCAAACACGAGGCGCGCTCGACGAGGAGAGGGCTTGTCGGCGCCTGTACTGCAGCCGTCGTCGAACGCGTCGGCGAGCTCGTCTGAAAAGTCGTCCGGGCGGGTGTCGCCGGGGACGAGTGGGGCTGAGGGTAGGCCTGCTGGTGGCGTACTCGGCGAGAGAGGTGGGGGTGTCGACGAAAGGGAGAGCGCCGCAGGGCGCACTGCTGCTGAAGCTGCCGCCACCGATGACCTCGTGCCCGAGAGGTCCGTGCCCGGCTGAACGACAGGCGCCGAGAACCGAGGGTAGTTGCGCGCCGGGACCTCGGGTGCGTTGTGGTCGATGCTGTCGAGACGAGCGCCTCGCGGGAAGAAGTGCGCAAGCTCGTCGTGGTCGACGAGGACGAGGTTGGCGTCGGCGCTTGGCGAGAACCGGACGCCGACGAACGCGGAGACTTTGGCGATCCATGCAGCGCTGGCCTGCTTAGCGCTGCAGAGAGAGTCCTCGATGCGAGCGACCTCGCGATGGCTGATGAGGAGGCGGACCGGCTCTCCTTCCTCGCAGCGTTTGTGCATCTTGATCGGCGACGCGCCTCGAGGAAGCCAGGTCGACGGGCGGTAGAAGTCGAGGTTGACCTTGTTGCAGGCGAGGTTGAGCTTGTAGAGGTATTGACAGACTGCGCGCACGCCATCTGTGAGTGACGGCTCGTGAGAGGTAGCGAGGAGACGACGCACGCTTGGCTCGACTGATGTAGCCCTCGCCTCGCGCTCGCCGCCATGCCCACTTGTCGACCTTGGCTGTCTCGTCGACGTCCTCGACCGGCGCCGTTGTTGGTGAGACTGCCGACGCAGCCGAGCTTGAAGAGGCGGAGGCGGCCGGCTTGAAGTCCTCCACCCGCTCGACCGCGACGCCTGGCGCACCGATCTGCCTGGCTGGCTCATGTATGGGCGTGTCGGGATCCGACAGGCGAGCTAGCTCGACGGCTGCGGTCGTGGCCGAGCTGCAGAAGCGGTTTGAAGACGCGGCGGCGATGAGCGAGCGGCCTCGCGGGCCGTGGTTCGCCGCGCGCCTACAGGGCGCGAGCAGGCGCAGCAGCATCGCGGCCAGTCGGCAGGCGGGCGTGCTCTGAGCGTGTGAGCTGTGCAGGAGCGATAGCGAGCGCGGACGAGGCGAAAGCGGCGTCGCGCCCCTTTGTTGCTTCATCTCGGCCCGGCGCCGGCGGAGAGAGGTCTCGCAAAATCACGATGGAGCTCTCCTTAAAAGTACAGACAACACGCCTTGCTACAGCACCACGTCGCACCCAGACGAGCCGACTTCCACCGAGCGAGGCGACCCGCTCCTCGCTCGCTCGGACCTCCTCGACCCGGCGCTCAGGCCGTCGCTCCCTCTGCTGCTGCCGCCGCTTCCTGCTGCGCCGCCGCCATGCGCCGCTTGATGAACTCGCTGCGGGCGTGGAGAGCCGAGGTTAGCGTCGAACGAGCAGCAGTGGCTACGCTCTCGACCACCTCGACGACGAGGCGCACGAGCGCGAGCGAGACGACGCGCGACGCACCGGACCTGCAGGTGCCCGTCGGCCGTGACAAAGACCTTGCGCGTGCGCGGCTCGTCAAAGACGATGGCGCCGATCTCGCGCGCATAGTTGACGACGAGCTCGTAGTCGTGCGTCGACGAAAAGTCGTCGTACAGGAACCCTGTGGCGGAGCATGCGGCGTCAGCGCTCGTGCGCGGTGACGTGGCGAGGGATGTGAGAGGAAGATGATGAGGAGGAACGCACCGTCGGTCGTCTGGATGCGGCGCCGCTCGTGTTCCCACAGGCGGATCTGGTCGACGACCGTCGTCGGGAGGAGCTTGTCGTCGTTGCCTGCATGCGCGCGCATCTGCGGGTGCGCTCGAGACGAGAGGTACGAGATGATCTGCACAAGGGAGCGGGCGACGAGAGGGAGACGAGTCAGTCTCGGCGAGGTAGAGAGGGCGAAGACGAGCGGAGGAAGGAGAGGAGGACTGCCGACGCACCTGGTTCGCCGTGATGCCGTTCGCGAGGCCCTCGCGGATGCTCTCGCGCGTGATGTGGCCCGTGACAAAGTTGGCAAAGCGCGTCTTGAGGTGCGCAAACAGGCCGAGGACCGAGATCTGGAGCGGGTTGGACGTGTAGGCGTACAGCTTGTAGTTGGTCTCGAGCACGATGAAGCCCTTCTCCTCGTTCGTGTGGCGGGACGAGACGAGGGGTGGGGCGGACGAGGTGAGGGTGGTGGCGAGGCGGGTCGGGTAGAAGAGGGCCGAGCGCGGCTGCAGGGAGGTCGAGGTCAGAGCGCCGCTCGTCGAGAAAGGGCAGCAGCGCGGACGCACGTCGGGATAGTACACGAGCCCGTAGTCGGCGAGGTCCTGCAGGACGCCGAGCTGCGCTCGGCTTAGGCTGTCGGTGAGGTAGGCCTGCGAGGACGAGGGAGAGGTCAGCCTCGGACGGTCGAGCTCGACAGCTCTGCAGACGCACCCGTCCTAGCTCGAGCGAGCTGAGCATGAAGAGAAAGCCGATCGTCTCGACGAGGTCCTGCGCGAGGCGAAGCGAAAGTCAGGCTCGGGCGGGTCGGTGGGGGAGGGGGACTGAGCGCACCTGGGACTCGTCGAGGTAGACGAGGAGCAGGTCCCACAGCTGCGTGTTGACGTCCTCGAGGAGGAACTGGAAGCCTTTGGACGTGATGCGCATCTTGCGGAGCGAGGCGGTCCTGCGCGGGCGGCGACGAGCGGGTCAGTCGTGGAAGAGGGGGAGGAGGGGGAAGAGGAGCGAGGGCGCACGTCGACAGCATGAGGCCACTCTTGGCGAGCAGACCAAGCACCTTGTCGCCAGGCTTCTTGGCGCCAGACTCGGACCCGACCATGAAGTGCTGGATCGTCTGCACGAAGAAAGGCCGGGTCAGCCAACCTCGAGAGCGCGAGGGGGACGAGCGGAAGCAGGACGCACCTCCCACTGCGCCTCGGCGTACGTGTCGAGGTACTGCACCGTGATCTCGTCATCTTGCACCGTCGCCGCTGCGCCAAACGAGCCCTTCTTGCCGCTGCGGACGGTGAGGACCAGGTCAGCGTCCCGCTCGAGCGGCACCTCGCACGTCGAGGAGAGGCTGGACGCACCCGCCGGTGAGCGCAAGCTTGAAGCTCTCCCTGAAGCCCTCGCTCATGTCGAGGACGGCGTCGTCGCTCAAGGCGCTGGAAGGGTGAGCGCCTCGGGGCGTGAGGATGTGCAGGTGGAAGAGGGCCGAGAGAGTCGCCGTCAGGTGTCTGCGCGGGGAGGGTCATGGTCAGCTCACCCGAACCTCACAGCGAATCCTGACGTGCACACGAGCCCGTCCAGACACTGCACGAGGCTGAGAGGAGACGCACCTTCGCTCGCCCTTGTCGCCGCCCTCGCTCTTGCGCTCGCGGACCCACAGGGCGACGTCGCGCACTCGCACGAGATCGTCGTACCACAGCATGTTGAGCACGACATGCCGCGCCGTGACGGGGAGGATCCTGAGCGTGTCATCAGTGCGAGGTGGGGAGGGGGACGAGGGAGGGTCAGCTCTTGCTCGTGGAGCTGCGCGCGCCTCCTGAGAAGAGTCCAGGAGGGTCTGAGGACGCACCGGAAGATGGACAGGCAGCTCGCAGGCGCAGCGTACAGGCGGCCGAGCTGGGCGCCAGAGAGGCGAGCGAGCGTCGACACCAAGGGCGACTCGGCTGGTGCGTCGGCGCCACCGATGCCGCCATTGAGTGCAGCCATTGCACGTGCGCCCTGTCGTGCGGGTCGAGGCGTGAGGTGAGAGGAGGTCTTCCGCCGCCGTCGTCCTCCCCGCTGGCGCCGCTGGCGTGCGGAGCGGCTCGACTTGGCTCGCTTTCGCCCTCTCGACAGCGCTATCTTGCTTTCGCGGTCACAAAGGCTGTGCTGTGGCTCTCGCTGAAAGCGACGCTGCTGAGAGAAAGAGAGTGCGAGCTCTCAAGGCTCTCGCTGCAGCTCGCGAGCGTGCGGAAGGCGGACGGGGCAGCGTCGCAGAAGGTGCGCACAGCGCATCTACACAGATCTCTATAAGTAGGTCGGAGGAAAGAGTTTGGCGAGGCGAAGAGGCGCGCGAGAAAGGAGGAGAAGAACCATGTGCGGGAGAAAGTCAAAGGAGGCGCGAGAGAGTTTCGGGGCGGCGAGAGGATGCGCTTGGTCTTAAGCAGGAGCGCAGAAGTTGGGGAGCTCCGGGTGGTGCGAGAGGAAGTTGGTCCAGCCGGGCGGGCAGCCTGCGCGACGAGACGAGGCGAGGAAGGGAGAGAGGGTCAGTGCGCGCGCTCGAGGACGACGTGCTCGACGAGCGCTCGACGCACGGAGCTTGCAGTGACCGTAGTCGCAGTGCGGCGTCCCGACGCCATTGTACGAGGCCGGGCACTCGAAGAAGGGCTGCAGTGAGGACGAGCCGGGGTCAGGCTGCGGCTCGAGAAGGTCGAGAAGGCGAGCTCGAGCGCACCCTGCCGCAGTTCTTCGGGTCAAAGTCGAGGTCGGGACCGTTACCGTGACCGTGACCCTTGCCCTTGTCGCCCTTGTCCTTGGCGGGACCGCGCCCGTTGCCCTGCGAGTGGCCGAACGCAGAGTTGCCCTGGCGCTTGGTGAGGTTGGCCTGCTCGGCGGCGTCGCGAAGAGCGCGGACCTTGATGATGCGGGCCTCGCGAGCGTCGTACGCTGTGGTATGAGGAGGAGGAGGGAGGGAGGTCAGCTTGGGCGCACCAAAGGAGGGAGAAAGGCGACGCACGGACGGCGCTGGCGAGGACGACGCTCAGCAGAGCGGCGATAAAGACGGCGAACGAGAGCTTGAACATGTTGGACTTGTACGAGTCGAGGAGAAGAGGAGCGAGGGAGAGGGCGAGGAAGGAAGGAAGGAGAACGAGCGGCGAGGTCGGTGGGAAAGGGAGGAGAAGAGGAGAGGGGGGCGCGCCGCGAGAAGGCGAGGACGTCCTCGCTCTTCGTGAGAAGCATCGAGCGATTGAGTGCGCGCTGCCCCCGCAGCAGTCTTTAGGGTCGTTGAGCGAGCAGGGGCGATCTCGAGGCGAGAGAGAGTCGAGGGAGGAAGAACCAAACGCGCGAGCGAGGCCTATGATAGCGCTAATTCGACCTGGACGCGGAGAAGGCGATCGAGGCTTGTCCAGGAAGGATGATTCGGGCAGGACGATGCCGAAGACGTGTAGAGATCGTGTCGGTAAGAGGGATGGTTCCTCGCGCCGGCGAGGACCGGGCGAGGAAGGTGAGCGCGCGGCGAGGGAGCCATGCTGACGATGGCGGCGCAGCGGATTGACGGGGCCAGCGAGCGCAAGCCAATACGCACACGTTCGGCGTCGAGCTCTCGTCGCTGTATCGCAGGTCGCGACGGCTCGAGGAGGAGTCGGGCAGGCTGCGGGTCGGAGCAAAGTTCAGCTCCCGGGACGAATATGAGCGCCCGCCTGCGGTGGCGACCTTGGGCGACGAGCCGCAAGATGACGACGGCGAGCCAGCTGGGGGCGACCACCATCGGCAGGTGCGTGCGAGCGCGAGCGCGAGCTGTGGAGCAAGAAGGGTCGCCGTCGAGCCGCAGGGCGCGGGAAGACGCAGCTGGCGACGCGCTACGAGGAGCCGCGCTACAGCTTAGGGCACGCTCGCAGCCGAGAGCTTCTCCATCCGCTCGCGGCGTGCGGGGAGGCGACCGCAGCCCTTGAGCGGGGTCGAGGGAAGGTGGAGGTGGGAAGCGCTCGCTCACGCGGCGAGCTGGGGTGCGGCTATGGCGCGCAGCGGTGGACGAGGTCGCCGTGCTTACTGCTGCAGCACGTGCACGAGCGGCAGCGGTTGTGGTCGAAGCAGGGGGACGAGCCGAGCCAGCTCGCGGACGACGACGAGGGGCCGGCGAAGCTGCCGTCCTCGCTTACCTCCCAGCCTTGCTGCAGTGAGTGCAGGCTGCTCTACCTGCTACAGCCTCTGCACCCGTCCAACTCGCACTCGCCGCCTCGACGTCGCCGTTCAACTGGCTCATCGCTCCGCGTCGTCATCTCCCTCGACTCTTCTCGGCAACAAGGTGAGCTCCAGGCGCTTCTGGGCCGCGCAGGGACGTGCGCACGGTGTGTTAGAGTGTCTAGCGAGCTGACTAGGGTCTGTCCTCGCTCTCTCGCAGCCGGCCCGACCTCGACCACCTCCTCGAGCCTCCCCGCTCAGCTCCCGACTCGACTCACGCCCTCGCACGCCTCCGCCTTCTCCAGTACGATCATGGCCACTACGCAGAAGCGCCTCATCCTCCTCGGCGCAACCGGCGAGACCGGCCGTCAAGCCCTCACCGCCGCGCTCGCCGACGCCCGCATCTCGCGCGTCCAGACCTTTGGCCGCACCGCTCCCTCCGTCCCGGCCACCGACAAGCTCCACCACGAGTCGCTCGACTTTGAGGCCCTCCTGAGCGAGGGTGCGGCGGGCGGGCCCGAGACGACCAAGCTGCGCGAGGCCGACGCCGACGTCGTCCTCATCACGCTCGGCACGACGCGCGCCAACGCCGGGAGCGCAGAGCGGTTCGAGCGCATCGACCGCGAGTACGTGCTGGCAGCGGCAAAGGCGGCGCGCAAGGAGGGTAAGGAGCAGACTGTCGTCTACGTCTCGGTGCGTCCTCGCTCGCTCTCGATCACCTCGTCGCCCTCGTCTCTCGATGCGCTCGATGCGGGCACGTGCAGCGACTGATACGCTCGTCGTCGTGCCTGCAGTCTATCAGCGCCAACTCGTCGTCGTGGGCGCCCTACTCGAAGAGCAAGGGCCTGACGGAGGAGGGCTTGGCGGCGCTCGGCTACACGCGCTCAGTGATCTGCAGGCCAGGCGTCTTGCTCGTGCCGGGTGGGCGAGGCGAGAGGCGCATCCCAGAGAAGGTGGCTGTGTGAGTGGATCGCTTCCCCTGCATCGTCGCCGACCCTCTCACTCTCTCTTTCGCTTCTCTCCCTCATCGTCGGCTGACTCTCTCCTCGCCCCCCTCGCCTCCCTCATCTTCCTCTCTCGACGCTCTCGACACCCTCTCGACACCCTCTCGACACCCTCTCGCAGCGCCCTCGTCCCTCGCGTCCCCTTCTTCGGCTCGTCCTACTCGATCTCGACGGTCACCCTCGGCCGCGCTCTCGTCAACGCCTGCGTCTCGACTGCACCACTCGGCCGCCAGGAGACGCTCGCCGGTCACCCTGCGTCGGTCCTCGACAACAACGAGGCGCGCAAGCTCGGCGAGTCGACCCTCTGAGCTGCTCGTCCTCGTCTCTCTTTCTCGTCGGCGGCGCTCTCCTTGCGCCGCCCTCCTTTTCCCTCCTGTAGCGTCTGTAATCTCACTTTGAGCACGTCAGCGGCAACGAGGCGCGGTTCGCGCGAGCGCGGGTGGGAGAGTTCCGTGGAGACGGCGTGCAGAAGGCCTCAGCGGAGGCGGTGCCAAGCGACTCCGACACGGCCAAGGAAGGCGGGGCCGAGATCGGCGCCGCCGGCCCGCGGCCGCACGTGCCGGCGAGAGGAGCGTGCGCCGGCCGCGGCCCGCGCCGCACGGTTCCCGCTTTGGCTGGTGCAGCTCGACTCGCTTCCTGAGTGCACAAGGAGCTCGCGGGAGAGCTCAGGAGCGAGTGAGAGTCCTCGTGAAGGAAGGTGCAGCGGCGGAGAATTCGAGACCCGCCCGTTCTTGGCGTGAGGGTCGTCTCTTGGGTCGGCGCCGTCATGCAGGATCTGCTCGCGCTGCACGGGCAGGCGCTCGGCCTTGCTGCCTGCCCCTGGGCTTGGCACGATAGCCTTGCCCCCACGGCAAACCACCTCGCTCGAGGCTCGCGCTTCGGCGGCCGACAGCTTCTTCCTCCTCCTCCTCGCTCATCGCGCACCAGCTCTCGCACACCACCAGAGCTCCGACACGCACCTAGAGCTTCCCCTACAGCAACCCAGCACCCTGTCCCGACCACCCACGACCCAGCAGCCGCGACTCTCGACCTTCGATGCCTGCTTCCGCCTCGAACGGCAAAGCTCCCGCCAGCGATGAGAAGCTGAGCCCGAGCATGTCGGGCCAGACGGCGACCGAGACGTTCTGGTTCGCGCTCAAGCCCAAGGAGGTTGCCGCGCGCGTCGAGACGTCGCTCGACGACGGCCTCTCCAAGAACGAGGCCGACTCGCGCCTCAAGCGCGACGGCCCCAACGAGCTCCAGGGCGGTGGAGGCGTCTCGCCGTGGAAGATCCTGTTCGGCCAGGTCTGCAGTGCGTCCTGGCTCCTCTGTCGCCGTCGCCGCAGGCGCAGAAACTGACCTCGCCGGCCCGCCCGACCCTCTCCTCCCCCTCGCGACCTCCTCGTCGCCTCCTACCTGCAGACGCCATGGTTCTCGTGCTCATCATCTGTCTCTGCGTTAGCTTCGGTGAGCCTGGACTGTTCCCGTACCTTGGGTGGCCCTTGGCGGCGACCTGACGGTGTTCCTCCTCCTCCCGCAGGCATCCAGAGCTGGATCGAGGGCGGCGTGATCGCGGCCGTCGTCGCTATCAACGTTGGCGTGGGCTTCGTCCAGGAGTACGGTGCGGGCCTTCCCGTGGTCCCTACGCGTAAAGGGGAACCGCGAGCTGACGTCGACCTCGCCTCGCCCGCAGGCAGCGCCAAGACGATGGACTCGCTGCGCTCGCTCGCCTCGCCCAACGCCCATGTCGTTCGCGACTCCAAGATCGTCACCATCCCGTCTGGAACCGTCGTCGTCGGCGACATCGTCGAGGTCAAGACGGGCGACACGATCCCGGCCGACCTGCGCCTGTTCGAGACCGTCAACGTGCGTCCTCTCCTCCTCTCGACTCTAGTCAGCTACTGACCCTCTCCGGCACACACAGTTCGAGACCGACGAGGCGCTCCTCACGGGCGAATCGCTCCCCGTCGCCAAGGACGCCGAGGCGAGCTGGGAGGAGGAGGCCAAGGGCGGCAGCTTTGACCCTCGCGACGTCGGCGTTGGTGGTGCGTCACGCCCTCCCCCTCCCTGCATCTCATCCACTACTCGAGCTGACGCCCTGACCCTCCTTCCTGCAGACCGCATCACGATGGCCTACTCGTCGAGCACCGTCACCAAGGGCCGCGCCAAGGGTGTCGTCGTCGCGACCGGGATGAACACGTCTATCGGCGCCATCGCCGAGTCGCTCCGCGGTGGCGACTCGAAGGTGCGCAAGGTCCGCCGCAACGAGGACGGCAAGGCGCCATGGCACCGCTACCCGGCCGCTTGGGCCCTCACGGTCTGGGACATCATCGGCCAGTTCCTCGGCACCAACGTCGGCACGCCCTTGCAGCGCACCCTCTCGTGGCTCGCCATCTCGCTCTTCGGTATCGGCTGCGTCTTTGCGCTCTTCTGCTTCGCCGCCAACGACTTCCAGGGCAAGAACGAGATCATCCTGTGCGTGCTCCTCCTCTTCGTCCTGCCTTCTCATGCGCTCTCCTCCTGACTCCTCTTCCCCCTCGACTCGCAGCTACGCCATCGCGACGGCCCTGTCCATGATCCCGGCCTCGCTCGTCGTCGTCCTCACCATCACGCTCGCCGGCGGCACCAAGGCCATGGTCGCCCGCAATGTTATCGTCCGCAAGCTCGACTCGCTCGAAGCTCTCGGCGCCGTCACCGACATCTGCTCGGACAAGACTGGCACGCTCACACAGGGTGCGTCGTGTCCCGCTCGTCTTCGTCGAGCTTGAAGCTGACCTTCTCAAATCCGCTCCCAGGCAAGATGGTCGTCCGCGCCGCCTGGCTCCCCGCTCGTGGCACCATCTACGTCGGCGAGTCGCCCGAGCCCTTCAACCCGACCATCGCGGAGCTCTCGCACTCGCCCATCTCGCCCGCCGAGTCGGCCGCCGCCGCCGACGCCAAGAAGTCGGACAACGAGACGACCGAGGCCGCCGAGGCGTCGCAGGAGCCCAAGAAGCAGTCGCGCCCGCAGCCCAAGGGCCCGTCCGACCTCCTCAAGGACGGCGGCGAGCCGCTGTCGCAGTTCCTCAACATCGCGAGCATGTGCAGCACGGCCAAGGTCTTCAAGAAGGAGGGCGAGGGCTGGACCGCTCGCGGCGACCCGACCGAGTGCGCCATCCAGACGCTCGCGCATCGCTTCGACTGGGGCCGTGAGCGCTGGGTCGAGGGTGACTCGCCCGACTGGCGTACGTCCTCGCTTTCCCTCGTCCCGCTCTACCGCGAGCTGACTTGTCTCCCTTCTCCTCCTTCGCAGACCTCATGTACGAGGCGCCCTTCGACAGCGACGTCAAGCGTATGAGCACGCTCTACGTCCGCAAGAGCGACGAGTGCGTCCTCCCGCTGGTCGCGCTCGAGCCCCTGCCCAAGCTGACCTTCTCAACTGGCCGACTCGCAGGAAGCAGTTCGTCTTCATGAAGGGCGCCGTCGAGCGCCTCATCGAGGTGTGCGAGACGATCGAGACGGCCGACGGCCCCAAGCCGATCGACGACAAGACGCAGGAGGAGATCTTCGCTAACGTCGAGGCGCTCGCCGAGCAGGGTCTTCGCGTACTCGCCCTCGCCGCCAAGCCGTTCGCCGGCCCGTCTACCTCGAACGGCGACTACGACCGCACCGAGCTCGAGAAGGGCATGACGCTCTTCGGCCTCGTCGGCCTGTACGACCCGCCTCGGCCCGAGACCAAGGGGGCCGTGCGCCAGTGCCACGGCGCCGGCGTCCAGGTCCACATGCTCACGGGCGACCACGCCGCCACCGCTCGTGCCATCGCGCTCCAGGTCGGCATCCTCCCCCGCCAGGTCAACACGATGAGCAAGGAGGCCGTCGACGCCATGGTCATGACGGCCGCCCAGTTCGACCGCCTCTCGGACGACCAGGTCGATGAGCTCCCGATGCTCCCCCTCGTCATCGCGCGCTGCGCACCGCACACCAAGGTCCGCATGGTCGAGGCGCTGCACCGTCGCAAGGCGTTCGTCGCCATGACCGGTGACGGCGGTGCGTCCTCTTCCTCCTTCTCGAGCACCTCGACCCGACACTGACGCCTCGTCCTCTCTGTCCCCCTCGCTCACAGTCAACGACTCGCCCTCGCTCAAGCGCTCGGACGTCGGCATCGCCATGGGCCAGAACGGCTCGGACGTCGCCAAGGACGCCTCGGACATCGTCCTCGCCGACGACAACTTTGCCTCGATCCTCGCCGCCGTCGAGGAGGGCCGCCGCATGTTCACCAACATCCAGAAGTTCGTCCTGCACCTGCTCGCCGGCAACGTCATGCAGGCGCTCGTCCTCCTCATCGGCCTCGCGTTCAAGGACGACGACAACCTCTCGGTCTTCCCTCTCGCGCCCGTCGAGATCCTGTGGGTCATCATGATCACGTCGTCGTTCCCGGCCATGGGCCTCGGCGCCGAGAAGGCCGACCCGGACATCCTCACGCGCAAGCCGCACAACCTCAAGATGGGCGTCTTCGCTCCCGAGGTCCTCCTCGACATCCTCGTGTACGGCATGATCGGCGCCGCTGTCGACATCGGCACGTTTGCCGTCATCGTCTTCGGCTTCGGCGACGGCAACCTCGGCCGCGACTCGAACAACAACATCAACGGTGACCCGGGCTCGGAGCTCGTCTTCCGCGCTCGCTCGGCCACCTGGGCGACCATGGTCTTCTGCCTCCTGTTCCTCGCCTTCGAGATGATGGACCTGCGTCGCTCGTTCTTCCACATGGGCCGCCCCGGCACCGAGAAGCGGTGCGTCGTCCTCTGCCTCCTCCCTTCTCCTCCTTCCTTCTCCTCCCTCGACAGCGACTGACTCGCCTTCCTGCACTACAGCCCGTACACGCAGTGGATGCACGACGTCTGGGGCAACCAGTTCCTGTTCTGGAGCGTCGTCATCGGCTTCCTCATCACCTTCCCGTCCGTCCACCTTCTCCTCCTCCTCCTCTACTTTCCCCTGGCTGACCGTGGACTCCCCGTGCAGCCTCGTCTATATCCCAGTCATCAATACGACTGTGCTGAAGCACGCGCCGATCAGGAAAGGAAGATTTCGTCGTTGTCGAACATGCCGAGCCCGTGCTGACCCCTCCTCCCGCTCCTTCTTTCCTCCCTCCTCCCTCGCCCTCCTGCGCACGCGTAGTTGGGAGTGGATAGTCTCCTTTTTGGCTTTCCTGATCTTCGCGTGCGGCGTCGAAGGCTTCAAGGCCCTGAAAAGGGCGTACTTCCGCCGGCGCGCCCGCTCGCACCCGGAGGAGGAAGAGGGCTTCACCGGCGTGTTCGCGGCGTGGAAGACGATGGGTGCGGGCGATACGAGGGAGCCCAGCCAGATGGCTTGAGGTGGGACGGTCCCGTTTCGTCGGTTTGAGTACTTTGCACATAGACCTTGCACCGCACGTTCTTCTCTCTCTTCCACTCGTGCGCGCCTCTCGCTCGTCTCAGGCGAGCCTATCGTGTCTGCTGCGGCGCGAGGGAGCTGCGAGAGAAAGCGGCGCGGGCCGAGCTCGTCTCGAAGATGCGCGAGAGGAGGAGCAGGATGGGGCTCGCCCACACCGTCCTTTAACTGCCACTCTGCACTTCGTGCTCCCCATGCGAGCTGCTGACACTGTGAGCGGCAGCGCGGGAGCACTGGATGCGTGCTCACTGGAGCAAGATGGCTTCGAGGAGGCGAAAGCAACTTGAGAAGGTCGCGCACGGACCGCTCCTTTGGCTCGACCCAGCTTCGCCGACACGCCGTCGCTCGAGCATGGCCGCACTGCGTCTTTCGACGGGCTCGCTCGAGCACAGCACGCATGCTAAAGCGCCCGGACGCAGGCAAACGACGCTCCCTCGAGGAAGACGAGCGAGCGCGGTCCTCCTCGACCCTCTGCAGCTCTCTCTTTCGGCGCTCATCGGCCGTCCTTCTCTGGACGTGCCGAGAGCACCTTGAAGCAGTCGTGTGCGCTCACAGGGGCCGCCCTCGGTCGCCCTGCGCGAGCTACGCAGGTCGAGCTGGCTGCGACCAGGAAAAGGCGCACGGACCGCTCTCTCCAACCTGCTCGCGCTCTCGAACGCAGAGAGAACAGTGCTGACCGAGCCGTGACGACGAGCCTCAGGGGAAATGCGCAGAAGGATCAGCAGGGACGAGCGAGGGGAGGAGCAAGTGCGAGGCTCGAGCGGCCGAGGCGCAGCGCAAGGTCGCGGCTTGACTTGCGAGGCCGGCCAGAGGATGACGCTGCACCGGAAAGGGTCGCTGACGAGCCGCTGACGAGCTCGACGAAGCACGCCGGTCCCCCGTGAGCGAGTGAGAGTGCGAGAGCTGCGGGCGCGACCGACCTCTCGAGGCTCGAGGGAGGATCAGCGGGTGATCGTCGCGGTTGCTAGCCAATTCAGGATCGACCCCGCTCGAGTGGATGACGCTACCGACTGCCTCAACGAGAAGGCGGTGCAGCGGCTCTCGTCCCGGCTCGTCCGCGCTCTCCTTTTTCCCTCCTCTTCCACCCGCTCAGTCAACCGCACAAGCACCTCGTGAGCACCAGTGCACTGTGCTCGCTGTCGAGGAGCTGCCACTGACCTACCACCGCCCTCCCTCGCCGCCTCGCAGCCTCTCGAACATGCGTCCCTCGACCGCCCTCCTCTCGCTCGCCGCCCTCGCCGGCCTGGCCACCGCCCAGCTGCCTGCCAACGCTCCGGTGGGTCCTCTCCATCAATCTATGCCGACCGCACGCGGTCTGGAGCGGTCGCAGTCGCAGGGGAGGAGCTGGTCGGCCCGCGGGGTGATGAGGGGTGAGGGGGTCTCTCACTCGCTCATTAGTGCTCTGCGGGTGCGGCGGAGCGAGCAGGGACCCCTAGAAGCTCTCGAGCACACGCTGCGAGCCTCTACACCTGCGCTCCCTCCAGACGAGGACACCTGGCTGACCCCGTCCTCGCCCTCCCGTGCCTCCGCCTCTCCCGCAGGGTTGCGCGACCCGCTGCTTCGCCATCAAGATCACCGAGGCCAACTTCCTCGCCCCTGGCGTCCCCTCAACCGACCTCGCCGGTGAGCTCTCTCTGTCTACGGTCCGGGCGGGCGTCTCCTCCTCGCCGTCCGTCCTGCTCACTCTCCTGCCCTCTCGCTCCCGCAGGCCTCTGCGCCACGCCCACGTTCGTCGCCGCCTACACGCAGTGCCTCGCCGACAACTGCCCGAGCACGTCCGACTACGTCACCGGCGTCGCTCTCGGCCAGGCCGTCTGCGCCAACGCCGGCGCCCAGTTCGGTTCGTCCGTCCTCGCCTCTCTTTTCTGTGCACGACGACTGACTCGTGGCGCCATCCTCACAGCCACCTCGAGCATCCGTGACGCCGCCTCGGGCGTCCTCGCCACGCTTTCGTCGGTCCCCGTCGCGACCGGCACCGCCGTCTCCTCGGCCCAGGGTGCCTTCTCGAGCTTCGTCGCCGGTGGCGGCGCTGGTGCCGTCTCGTCGGGTGCTTCAGGTGCGTCTGACCCTCTCTCTGCTGCCGCCGCTCACAAGCTCGAGACATGAGGACTGACGCTCGGGCCTCTTCTTCTCGCAGCTGTCACCTCGGCCGCCTCGAGTGCCGCTTCCGCCGCCTCCTCGGGCGTCTCGTCGGGCGCCGGCGCCGTCAGCAGCGGTGCCTCGTCGGCCCTGAGCGGCGCCTCGTCGGCCGCGTCCTCCGTCTCGAACGACGCCGCCTCGGCCGCCTCGTCGGTCTCGTCGGGCGTCTCCGATACGGCCTCGGCTGCCTCGGGCTCGATCGCATCCGTCCTCTCGTCGGCGACCGACTCGCTCGCGTCGGTCAGCTCGGTCCTGTCGTCGGCCGGCGCCGAGGCGTCGAGCGGCGCGTCGGGCGTCGCCTCGTCGGCTGCGTCGGGCGCGAGTGGCGCGGCGGGCACGATCACGTCGGGCGCCGGTGCTGCGGCTAGCTCGGCGACGGGCGCGGTCGGCTCGATCGTGAGCCAGGCGACGTCGGCTGTCGGTGGTGGCTCGGTGCGTCTCCTCCCTCTCTCTCCGCCCTCGCCGCCTCTCGAGCCTCGCTGACGAGCTCTCTCCTCGCCTGCAGAACGCCGCCTCGGGCCTCGTCTTCCCGACTGCGACCCTCCTCGTCGCCGTCGCCGGCGCCATGGCCATCTTCGCCTAAACCGCCCTCCCCCGCCCCTCCCTCACCTCCCCCTCTCGCCCTCTCTCTATCGCACGCGCAAAACCCGCCTAGCCCTCAGTGCCCTCAGAAACCCCTAACTACTAGCCCGTTCCCCTACTTTCTATCCCCTCGCGCTTGTATCCCCAGGCCCGCGCTCCTGCTGCCCTCGAGTGCGCGGGAGAACGCTCGGTGCCCCCCCTCCTCCTCCCCTCTCCTCCGCTTTCCCTCGCCTCGCGCTTGCCGTGACTTGTAGCTAGCCTTGACTTGAATTCGTCCGTTTTGACTCGAGCATCGTGCACGCCCGAGGAGCGAGCGAGAGCTTCCGCAGCGAGCTCCGAGTCGAGCGGGCGAGGTCCTGTCGCCGCACCTCGTCGCCATCGCCGGTCGTGCTGCGTATTTTCCTCGGCTCTTGTGAAAGACTAGCAAGCGCTTCCCGACCATGCAAAGCGACCACAGCGAGGCGAGAGCGGCCGCCGTTCTCGGCCTCGCCTCATTCAACCTCCGCCGACCTTCCCCCTCCTCGCTCATCTCGAGTATCGCCCAGCCGCCCACCTGCACCTGCTGCAGTACTCGCAGACCATCAGCAAGCACCACATGGGCCGCCGCACCCGCACCCGCGTCGCCCTCGCCTGGTGGGCCCTCGCCGGCGGCACCTCACGGACGGCCGTCCTCTCGGGCGCAGAGCACGGCTCGTCGAGCTGGCTGGGAGGCTGCGGTGTACTCGGTGCACATGCGCAGACTGTGGAGGGCAACACTGGCCGGTACGCTCTTCCCTCGCTCTTTCTGCGCCGTCCCCGTCCTCGGTCGCGCTGATCCTCATCTCCCCCTCCTCGTCGCCGCAGCTGGGCCCAAGCCTCGGCGCTCCTCTCGCCCTCGGACGACCCGACACTCCTCATCATCTCGGGCAAGACCGCCGCCGCAGGGCAGACCGTCGACTCGGCCCCGTCGACCTCGTCCGCCCTGTCGCTCAACCTCTCCCAACCCATCCTCGACCTCGACAACCCGCCGTGGTCAGCCCTCGACGGAACCGGGCCCATAGCATCCTACGCCTCGCTCGTGCCCCTGTCGTCCTCGGCGGCCCTCTTCTTCGGCGGCGACGCCTCGAGCGACCCGGCCGTCGCCGTCCAGACGGGCAACGACAGCTCGTGGCTCCTCGATCTCGCCCCGCCCTCCTCCTCGCCGACATCCGCCGCCCTCGTAGCCTCATGGTCGCACGAGACCGCCGGCCTGTGGCCCTCGCAGCCGCAGCGCCGCGAGCTCGCCTTGACGGCGTCGGCGACCAACGGCACCTTGTCGCGCGCGTGGCTCTACGGCGGGCAGCGCCCCGACGGCTCGGGCACGACGTTCGCCGAGCTGTGGGAGCTCGAGGTGACCGTCGGGCGGGACGGCGCGCTCGACTCGCCGCGGTGGGCGGCGTGGGTGGCCGACCAAGGCGCCGACGTCCCGCCGCCGATGTACGACGGCGCGGCCGTCCTCGTCCCGGGCGCCAAGACGACCGACATGCCCTCGGTTCTGCTCGTCGGCGGCGCCCAGGTCGACCAGGGCATGGCGTCGCTCGTCGACCTGTCGCGCGTGTGGGCTTTTACGCCCGACTCGACGCTCGGCGGCGGCTCATGGGCCGTCGTCGAGACGTCGGGCGAGGTGCCGCCGGGGAGGAGGGGCCACGTCGCGGTCGCGGTCGGTGGCGGCAAGGTGTGGATCCAGGGCGGGAGGAGCCTCGATGGCGCGACGGTGCTCGGCGATGCGTGGGTGCTCGACTCGAGGAGGAAGAGGTGGACCGAGGCGAGGACGGGCGCGCAGGTGTGGGGGCACTCGGCGGCTATGGTTGGAGAGACGGTCGTCCTCACGTTCGGTGCGTCGCTCTCGCTCTCCGACCTCTTCTTGCTGTTCTCGAGCTCACCCTCCTCGACTCGCAGGCTACGGCGTCAACTCTCCCGCGTCGACCGCCCTCACCGTCTACGCGCCGGGCAACAACACGTGGCTCGACGCCTACTACCCGTCGTACGCCGTTGTCGTCTCGAACCCGAAAGCCGGCGGCTCGTCCTCGCCCTCGACCGCCGCCGACCCGGTCAGCCCCTCGACCAACGTCGGCGCCGACAATTCGCCCGCCGCAACCGCTACCGACTCGCCCACCGACCCGTCCGCGACCGACTCGCCGTCCCCCAGCCCCTCCGACGGCAACTCGTCCTCCTCCTCGAACGACGACTCGCCGCCCGCTCCCGCCTGGACGGCGCCTGGGTCCGCCGGCACCTCGCCCAGCGACGCCGACGGCTCATCCTCTTCGCCCGACGGCACCTCGTCCGACGGCAGCTCGAGCAGCGACGGCGGCGCGCCGTCCAAGTCGACCATCGCCGGCGCCGTCGTCGGCAGCCTCCTCGGCGCACTCGCCGTCGTCGCCGGCGCGGCGTTCGCCGTCCGTCGTCACCGCGACGCGCAGAGCGGCGCGCGACGGTACGCCGGCGCGGGCTTGACGGGCGACGACGACGAGTTTGGCCGGCCGCGAGGAGGAGGAGCAGGGGCGGGCAGCCTCATGGCTGAGCACCGCCTTCAGGGCGGGTACGCGAGCAGCGAGGCGTACAACCTCGACAAGGTGCAGCCTGCGGCAGCTGCTGCGGCAGCAGGAGGCGGCGTCCTCGGCGCGCTCGCCGGGCTGCTGAGCCCGCGCGACAAGTTCGCCTCGGCGGCGGCGGGGCGCAAGCGGCGGTTCGACATCCTCAAGGACGAGGAGAACGACGACGAGGGGTGGAACGGGCGCAAGGAGGGCTGGACGCGGTTCGACGGCGAGGGCGAGGACGACGTGCGCGACGAGGCGGGCGGGGCGCTCGGCGCCGGGCGGGGCGGCATGGGCATCTGGGAGGGCTTCGGCGGCGTGTCGGGCGGCATCGACCGCCTCAGCGACTCGCTCAAGTCGTCGAGCTCGTACCTCGGCGGCGCGCTCGGCGGCTTCATGGGCGCGACGGCGACGTCGAGGTCGGGCTCGCGGCGCAGGCGCAGCGGCGGCGGGATCGGCAGCGAGGACGACGAGGACCGCTTCGCCGACAATGCGCCCGTACAACGTGCGCCGCACGACCACGCCTACGCCGCCGTCGCCCCGCTCGGCGCTCCCGCAGGCGCCGACCCGGCGCTCGCACCCATCGCCGAGTGGGAGGAGGACGATGACGACGAGGCGCGCTACGGGCGCGACGAGGCGCGCACGCTCGACACGCACTCGAGCGGGACGCACGCGACGGGCTCGACGGTCCCCTCGAGCGGCGCCGACTCGTCGCCGACCAAGGCGGCCGCCGTCCGCATCGTGCGGCCCTTCTCGCCGGCGGCGTCGTCGCTCTACGGCTCGGCGTTCGAGGGCCACCAGCCGCTGTACGGCGTCGACCCGGCTCTGACGCGCACGGCGTCGGACCGCAGCCTCGCGAGCGCGACGACCCGGCTCGTGCACCGCAGCAACTCGTCGTGGTGGAGCCGGCTCAACCTGCCCAAGCCGGCTGCCGCCGATGTCTCGACGCCGACTGCCGCCGTCGCCATCCGCGATCCTGCGCCTGCGCCCTCGGTCGTGGGGCTCGCGTCGGCCAACCCGTTCCTCGACCCTCCTCCTCCACCTGCGTCTGCCGAGTCGGCCGACGCTCAGGCCTCGTCCTCCTCCCACTTCGTTGCCCCGACTCGCCACCCCTCGTACCGCGTCACTCGTCCCGACGAGATGGGCCGCTTCGGCGCAGGCGGCAGCGGCCACCTCGTTCGCGGCGAGCACGACTCGTCTTTGTCGTCGAACGCGACCGACGTGACGGCGACGTCGTCGGTCCTCGAGGAGCGCCTGCGCCACATGGACGTCGTCGAGCGCATTCGCACGGGCAGCGCCGGCGACTCGTCGGTCGAGGTGACGCCCACGCTCGGCGGCGACGGCTCGTCGTTCGGCCAGCTCCCCTCGTCGTCGCTCGACAACCCGTTCGCCGACGCGCCCGCCCGCCCTCAGCTCGCGTACACGCCTGCGCAGGACTCGGTCATCTGGGCGGGCAGCCTCGCCGGCGCGCTGTCCGAGGTCGGCGGCGGCGGCGCACGGCCCTCGACCCCGCCGCCTCGAGTGCCCTCGGTCCCGGGCATCCTGCCGCCGACGCCGACCTACGCTCCTCCCGACTCGCCGCGCAAGCGTCTCGTCGGCCCTCGACCGCAGCCCATGTCGCCCGGCGGCAGCAGGCCGGCGCCGTTCGGCACGCCGACGCGGTCCGGGAGCGTCAAGGACCTCGTCGCGAGCATCGAGCAGCGCCGTGCGGCCCCGCCGCCGCAGCCCGTCCTCGCGCCCGCACCGTCGTCGGGTGCGGTTGCGCGCAAGCGGGCCAAGGTCGAGCACGGCCTCGTCAAGAAGCCGCTGCTCTACTTGACGAACCCGGACGTCTAACCTAGCGAGGAGGCGCTCTCGGGCACAGACACTTGGTTCGTTCTTTCAGTACTGGTAGTTTTCGTATGTCGTTGCACTGCATGATAGACTCTCGTCTTCTGTCTGTGTCCTCTGCGAGAAAGGCGAGCTCGAGGTCCGCGGAGTCCGACGCGGCCGAGGTCGACTCGCGCGGACGAGACCAGCTCAAGCTCGCACACTCTATCCCGCCTAGAGCACTGCAAGCGCGCCTGTCTGCGCTGCGGCAGCCCACCCTGCCTCTACTCGCCCTCCTTCGACCAGCGGCGTCCCTCCCGCTCGCCACTTTTCGCTCGTTCGCCGCCCGCCGCCTCATCAGCTCGACGTCGGCCCTCCAGAACGCGCACGAACGGTCGGGCATGCCGCAGGAGCTCGTCGGCGAGCTGCCAGAGCGCGCAGGGCCAAGCAGCGCCAGCAGCAGCAGCAGCGCGAGCGCGGCCGTCGTCGACTCGAAGGAGGACTCGCCGTCTCGGCTCGGCTCGTCGAGGCGGGCAGCGCGAGAGTACGCAGACTGGGCGTGGAGGACTCAGCGAGGCGGAGGCGTTCTGCGCTGGAGAGAGTGTGCGTCCTCGCCGTTCCTCCCCTCTTCCTCTCCTTGTCGTCCTCCTTGCTCACGTCGGCAATCCTCGCTCGCAGTCCGACGATGGAGGGCTTCGCTCGTCAAGATCGCCGGCCCCGACATGTACCACCGGTTCAAGCCCTTGCGCCCGTCGACCTGGCTGCCCGAGGGCGAGCCTCCCGTCGAGTTGCGCAAGTACAGCACGCGCGACGGCCAGTACCACCTCGCCATCCGTCATACCGACCTCGCCCGCATCGAGCGGCACATGGTCGACTCGGGCCTGGCGACGGCCGCGCAGGTCGCGCAGGCGTGGCGCGCCTTCGCCGCCGACAACGGGCGCCTCGTCCCGATCTGGAACGGCGACCTCGTCAGCGTCGACGACGACTCGCTCGCCCTGCGCCTCGACGAGATGGGCAAGCACAACGAGCCCGTCATCGCCGCGTGGAAGATGGCGCAGGCCGTCGCCGAGGCGTCGTCTACGCCGTCCTCGTCCGAGCTCCCCGAGCACTCGGCGCTCGAGCCTCCTCTTACGGCGCCGTCTTCGCCTCCGTCACCCGTCGTCGCCGACGCTCCTCCTGCTCTACCCTTCTCGCACGAGTCGAGCCCGGCCCTGTCGGACGCGATCGAGCCCGTCGAGCTCGCCGACCCGCTCGAGGACCTCGACGACGCGCTACGCGAGGCGGACGAGGTCGCCGCACCGAGCGCGAGTGCGACGATGCTCAAGAAGGATCGCGTGGTTCACTGGGGCCAGAGTGCGTCCTCGTCTTCCTTGCCCTCCCCCGACTCGTCGAGCCCAACCTGACGCTCTGTCCCGCCGCCCGCAGTCGTCGAGGGCTGCAAATCCTGCACCGAGAAGCACCTCACGACCGAGAAGAAAGAGCCCGGCACGACGCCCAACAGCATCCTCGCCATGCTTCCTCTCACGCCCGCCAAGCTGTTCGCGTCGACCCTCGCCCTCGACTTTGAGGACTCGACCTTCGCGCACGTCGGTCCGGACGGGACCCGCAGCATCCTCCTCCGCCACCAGGTCTTCCGCGAGGCGATGCACGACCTCTGGCGCCGCTGTGGGCTCGCCAAGCGCGACGGCGACGGCAAGATGCGCTTCCCGGTCCTGCTCTTCGACAACCTCAAGATGTACCCGGGCGCCGACCTTCTCGCCGCCACGTCGGTCGCCGACGTCGATCGAGCATGGGCTGCGGCAGGTCGGCCACAGCCCGGGCACGATGCTTTCGGCCAGCCGCTCGTCGACGGGAAACCGGGAGATGCGCCGCCGTACGTCGTCGACTGGACTGAGCGTGCGTCTGCTTTTCTCGCTCGGCCTCAGCGTTCTACGTGCTGACTCTGCCCCTCTCCTCGCAGTCGTCGAGGCCTGTGAGGCCTTCAGCAAGCTGCAGACTCGCCCGCTCACCGTCGCCGGGCTGATGCCCCTCACGCCCGCCAAGCTCTTTCAGTCGGCCTCCTCGAACAACATCGAGAACATCTCGTTCCAGCACAAGGCCGCCGACGGCACGTGCAGCGTCCTCATCGGGCACAAGTTCGTCCTGAAGGCCCTGCGCGAGGTCGCGGACCGCGTCTCGCGCAAGACCAAGCGTCTGCAGTTTCCCACGCTGCGCAAAATCACCCTCGCCGACTTTCCCGGCGCCGAGCTCCTCGGCGCGAGGTCCATCGCCGACGTCGAGCGCGCGTGGGAGGCGGTCGGCCGTCCTGCTCGTCGCCTCGAGCCTGGCCCCGTCGTCGAGCCTCTCGTCGGCAAGAAGCGTCGCGCCGAGGCCGTCGCCGCCCCGCCGTCGTCGACGACTTCCTCGCCCGCACCTTCGACGCCGGCCCTCTCGTCCGTCGAGTCGCCGCCCGAGCCGCCGGCCAAGAAGGCCCGCACGATCGCCGCCGCCGTCCCGCTCACCGCACCAGCGCCACTCAACGCGCCCGACGTCGTCGAGGACGAGCGCGCGCAGCGCGACGCGCTCAGCGAGGCGAAGGAGCTCGGCGCCAAGCACTTTGAGCTCGAGACGCTCCGGCTCGCGCACGCGCACGCGCTCAAGCACGGCGGGGCGTCTTTCCTCTCGGTCGACATCGAGATGTGGGAGCGCAATATGAGCGACCTGCTCGAGTTTGGGTGGAGCACGCTCGAGCTCGTCAAGAACCGCAAGACGGGCAAGGTCGAGACGAGGCGCGACACGCAGCACGCAGGTGCGCTGCCCTCCCTCTCTCTCTCTCTGGCTCCCCTCGATCTCGAGCTCGACCTGACGCTCTCTCGCTCGGCTCGCAGTCGTCAAGGAGAACGCGCACCGCCGCAACGGGCGCTGGTCGCCCGACAACCGCGACAACTTCGCGTTTGGGCGCACGGTCCGCCTCCCGCAGCAGGCCATCTACCACACGCTCGCGGCGCTCCTCCACACGCTGTCGGCGCACGCCCACGTCTTCCTCATCTTCCACGACCCGCGCGCCGACCTGCGCGCGCTCGACAGCATCGGGTTCGACACGGCGAGCGAGTTTGAGCCCGACCTGCGCCGGCTCGGGTCGCCGACGAGCAGCGGCAAGGTGTACAACGACGGCGGCAAGGTGTGGGTCGTCGACACGCAGAGGCTGTTCTCGGCGTGGATCAACCGCAAGGTGCAGACCGGGCTCGAGAAGGCGTGCGCCGAGGTGCAGGTGCCGACTAAGAAGGCGCTCCTCCACAATGCCGCCAACGACGCCTACTGTGCGTCTCTCTCCTCCTCCTCCTCACGCTCTCACTCGCCGCCGACCCTCTCGAGAGCCCTACGAGCTGACCGCTGTCGACCGTCGTCGCCCCGCTCGCAGACACGCTCAACCTCTTTGAGCGCCTCATGGACCGCCAGCGCACGCCATCGCCGACCTCGACTCTCGTCAAGCACCTCGACGAGCGGTCTCGCATCGATGCCGAGCGCAAGCGCACCGTGGCGGCCGACAAGGCCAAGCGGATCGAGGAGAGGAGGGAGCAGACGGCGTTGGCGCGGTGAGGTCGCTCGGTCGCGTGCCCTGTTGTGCTGCATCTTGTCCCTTGTTGTCTTTAGATTATCCCCTCTCGCCCTAGACGCTTATCGCACTGCAACTCGCATCGCGACGACTCGTCGTCGTCGTCCCTCTCCTCCTGGGCACGGACCTCGTCTCGCCGCGAGCGTCTCGTCCTCCTTCTCCGTCCTCGACTGTGCGATGCTCGGGCGAGCTCACCTGGCTCCTGCTCGTCGTCTGCGTGCGCTCAGGCGGGCTTTCGCCGGCTCGCGCTCTCCTACCATAAGAGGCTCGCGAGGTGGGCGGCCCAGCTTTTCCCTCGCTCGCCCGGCTTGACTCTGCACCGTTCACTCGCAATCATCATGCTCCGCTCGGCACGCACGGCTGCGCCCGCACTGCGCCAGGTCGCTCCTCGCCGCTTGGCCTCCTCATCAGCCGGCGCGGTGCGTCTTCCCCCACATCCCTCGTCGCTCTCTCCCACCGCACGGGCTGACCTGGGAATCACACGCAGCAGGTCAAGCGCACGGCATTGTACGACTTCCACAAGCAGCATGGCGCCAAGCTCGTCGAGTTTGCCGGGTGGGAGATGCCGCTCGTGTACGAGGGCAAAGACGCGACCAGGGTCGCAGGCGGCGCAGGTGCGTCCTCTTTCGCCGCTCAGGAGCTCTATGTGAGCTCCGTGGAGGGTCTGGGTGGGGGAGCAGGGCCGGGCGGGGCGTGCTGAGGGGGCTCTCGAGCGCGAGGCGGGTTGCCGGATGTACAGCGACAGAGCGGCCGGATCTCGCCATTGCCCTCGTGCTGGCTGGAGAGCTTGCACGACACGAGCCTGAGTCCGTGAGCCACGCCGAGCTTACCTCGCCCCCGCCCGCACGCAGTTGCCGAGCACCACCAGGTCCGCAAGTCGGCCGGCTTGTTCGACGTCGGGCACATGGTCCAGTCGACGTGCGCTCGCTTCTCTCTCCCTACGTGATCCTCCAGGATCATGCTGACGAGCTCGCCGAAACGCGCGCAGCTTCGAAGGACCCGGCGCCCTCCCCTTTCTCTCGCACCTCCTCCCTTCCTCGCTCTCGTCGCTCCCTCTCCCAGGCGAGGACGCGCACCGCCCGTTCGGCTCGACCCTGAGCGTCCTGCTCAACGAGGAGGGCGGCATCATCGACGACTGCATGATCACGCGCTGGGGCGAGCAGTCGTGCGGCATCTCCTGCTCCTTCTCACGCTCGAGAGCAGAGCTGACGTCGAGCTCTGCAGGTTCTACCTCGTCACGAACGCCGGTCGCTCGGACGTCGACATTCCGTGGATTGAGAAGCATGTCGAGGAGTGGAACGCGGCGCACGAGGACAAGGTCACGTTCGAGCTCATGCCGAACAACGCTCTCGTCGCTCTCCAAGGTGCGCCGCTCTCGTCCTCCTCCGCCTCTCCGAGTGCTCGCCTCACGTCACTGACTCCTGCTACGACGCTCACAGGTCCCCAGGCTCACGTCGCCCTGCAGCGCCTCCTCCCCTCGGACCTCTCGCTCCAGAAGCTCCTCACTTTCGGCCAGTCGCTCCACCTCTCGATCCCCTCGCTCTCGTCCGCCTCGGGCCCGGTCCACATCGCGCGCGGCGGCTACACGGGCGAGGACGGATTCGAGATCTCGGTCCCGAACGCGCACGCGGCCGACTTTGCGAGCATGCTCGTCGAGCAGGACGAGGTCAAGCTGGCGGGGCTGGCGGCGCGCGACAGCTTGAGGCTCGAGGCCGGGCTGTGCTTGTACGGTCACGACCTCGACGAGTCGGTCGGCGTCGGCGAGGCGGGGCTCGCGTGGGTCGTCGGTGCGTCGTCCCTCGCTCCTCCTCCGCGCGCTCGAGCCCCCTCCTGACGCCGGCGCACGCACACAGGCAAGGACCGCCGCACGCCCGGCGCCTTCATTGGCAGCGAGCGCACGCTCGCCGAGCTCAAGAAGGGCGGCACGACGCGCAAGCGCGTCGGCCTCGTCGTCGAGAAGGGCGCGCCCGCGCGCGAGGGCTCGCCCATCTTTGACCCGGCGCAGCCCGGCGGCCCGCCCATCGGGCGCGTCACGTCGGGCCTGCCGGCGCCGACCGTCGGGAGCAACATCTCGATGGGGTACGTCGAGACGCGCGGCGGCTTGAATAAGAAGGGGAGCGAGGTGCTCGTCGAGGTGAGGAAGAAGATGCGCAAGGCGCAGGTCGTCGGCATGCCGTGGATCAAGACGGGCTACTACCGCGGCGAGTGAGCAGGCGCGCGAGCGGGTCTCTCTCTCCCGAGGGCGTTCGAGCCGGGTAACTCTGGCTTCGAGTTTTTGCAGTTCAAGCAGTGCTACGTCAACTTGGCCTTGGCCTTCTCGAGCTTGGCCTTGGCCTCTGCGCTCGAGGTCTCGATCAACGTCAGCTCTCGTTGCGCCGAAAGAGGGCGCGCAAGAGCGAGAGGAACGAGAGCGACGCACCGCTCTGCACGGTCCCCGACCCGGTCCTGACCGCCTCCTCGAACGCCCTCACCGCCTCGTCCGTCCTCCCGAGCCCCTCGAGCGCCTCGCCTCGCCGCACGTGGCCCTTGGCCCAGGTCGGTGCGAGCGCGACGGCGGATTCGGCGTCGGCGAGCGCGGCGGACCAGTCGGGCGGGGAGAGCTTGAGCGACGCGAGGGCGCGGTTGCCGAGGAGGATGAAGGACGTTGGCTGTGCGGAGCGAGACGTGGTTTTTGAGTCAGTCGCTGCTGTGCGGGAGCGGCCACGGCGAGGGCCGAGGAGAAAGAGGAGCCAGAGAGGAAGAGAGAGAGAGAGCGCGCACCGCCAGCTCGATCGCGCTCCCGAACGCCTCCCTCGCCTTGTCGTACTCGCCCGCCTTGAACAGCGTGTTGCCCTCGTCCTTGAGCTGCTCGGCCTCGGCGCTGAGGGGTGGCACGGGCGGGTTCGGGCCGGCGTGCGCCTGGGCGAGGCGCGTCAGGCCGGTTGGGTCGGCGCCCTTCAGCTGCGGGCGGGGCGGCGAGTCAGCAGGGACGCTCAGGAGACGATAGAGTGCCCGAGACGCACCGTGTCGACGACCTGGCCGGCCTTGATGGCGAAGAAGGTCGGCATCGCCGAGACCTGTCGAGCAGGAGGAAAAGGACGAGGTCAGGCGCTGCGTGCACGGACTCGCGCACAGGGAGAGCGACGACGCACCTTGTACTTCTGCGCGATGGCGGCCATCTTGTCGACGTCGACCCGGACAAAGACGACGTGCTCGAGCTGGGCAGCGAGCCGGTCAAAGACGGGCGCGATGGCTGCGAGCAGGCTCTGGGTCAGCTCGGCCCAATCTCTGAGGGCGAGAGAAGGGCCGCAACTCTTGCAGGGGCCGCACCAAACTGCGTAGCAGTCGACGACGACGGTTTGGCCGGCGGCGGTCGCACCTCGGAGAGTCGAGTTCCACTGGGCGACGGACGTGATTTCGACCGGGTGCGGCATGGCGGGTGCGTCGAAGGCTGTGGATGGAAGATGCGGATCAGCCTGGCTCGCTTCGTGCGGTAGGGAGAGCGGGCGCACCTGGCAGGCTGAGTGAGCGAGAGGGGCGGAGGAGGAGCGACGAGAGCGAGGACGGCGACGGGAAAAGCTGAGGCTAAGCGTGTATGACCGTGGAGCAGTACTAGCTTGAGCACCTGGAGCGGTTCAGAGGAGTGGAAGGCTCATCTCCTTCGTCGTCGTCGCCTCCACCTCTCGTCCTCCGCCACCTCCCCACCTCGCAGCTCGCCGCGATGACTGCCAGGGTGACACGCTCCAGTACAAAGAGCCAGGCAGCCGCCGAGTCGCTCCCGCCGCCCGCATCCCCGTCAAAGCGCCCTCGCCCCACTTCGGCGTCGTCATCAGCACCAGCGCCGCCCTCGACGCCCAAGAACAAGCGCGCAAAGCAGCAGCATCCTGCACCCGACTCGCCCTACGTCCCGCCGACCCCGAACACGCAGCGCCAGATCGAGGACGAGGCGCACGAGGCCGACGAGGCGGGCGAGAAGGAGGGCGCCGTGCTCCTTCACCCGCCTCTGCGGTTCAAGTACGAGGACGCCAAGAAGCACATCATCGCGACCGACAAACGCTGGGCCGCCGTGTTCAGCGCCATGCCGTGCAAGCCGTTCGAGGGCGAGCAGACCGAGGCCTTCAACCCGTTCCGCACCCTCGTCTCGTCCATCCTCGGCGCACAGATTTCCTGGCTTGCCGCGCGCGCCATCCAGCACAAGTTCTGCCGCCTCTTCTTCCCGCACCTCCCGGAGAAGCTCGCCCCACCGGCCGCCGGCGGCCCAAAGCTCGACTCGCCGTTCCCGACGCCGCGCATGGTCCTCGACCTGCCCGACCGGTTCGCGGCACTGCGCGGCGCAGGGCTCAGCGGGCGCAAGGTCGAGTACGTCGTCGAGCTCGCAGAGCGCTTCTCGGACGGGCGCCTCGACGCGCGCAAGCTTTGGTCGATGGAGGATGAGGAGCTCACCGAGGTGCGTCCCGCTCTCTCTCTCCCTCACTCTGAGCAGTGCTGACTCCTGCTTTCACAGACTCTCATCGCTATCCGCGGCGTCGGCCCTTGGACGGCCCACATGTTTTTAATATTTGCCTCGAAGCGAGCCGACGTCCTCCCCGTCGGCGACCTCGGTGCGTCTCTCTCTCGCTCACTCCTCTCCTCTCCTCCTTCGCTGACTCCTCCGCCTTGCTCGCCCGCACGCAGGCATCCAGAAGAACCTGTGCCGCTGGTTCTCGCACGACCCGTCGTTCGTGCCCGCCATCCACCCGGCCAAGCTCGCCGGCGCCGCGCCTGCGTCGCCGACCAAGCTCGCGTCGAGCACGGGCGCCGTGCACCCGCCGCCGACGCCGCGCAAGGGCGGCGAGCGGGAGAAGGAGGAGCACGAGGAGGACGAGGGCGGCGAGGGTGAGGAGAAGGAGGTCAGGAGTGCGGCGCTGCCAGGAGGGGACAAGCAGGGCGAGGGGCACGGGCTCGGCAAGCTCGCTGCGCTCGGAGCCGTCGAGGTCGAGCAGGAGCGGGTTATTGACCTCGATGGCGGGTCGGGCGCGCCTCAGGAGGAGGTCGAGGAGGGCAAGGTCGAGGAGAAGGAGAAGGAGAACGTCGAGGGCGGCGAGTTCGAGTTCCCCGAGACGTCGAACGGGCTCACGCCTGGAGTGCTCAAGGCGCGCCTCGGCGGCAAGAAGCTCAAGTGCGTCTCTCTCTCGCTCTCCCTCGCCGTCGTCGTCGTCGTCGTAGCCGTTTGGGTCGCGCTGACGAGCTCGCACCTCGACCGTCCGCAGGGGCAACATCTACCTCACGCCCAAGGAGATGGAGGAGCTCACGGCGAGCTGGAGGCCGTACCGCTCGGTCGCGTGCTGGTGCGTCGCCCTCTCTCGCTCCCTCTCGGTCAGCGAGGAAGGCTGGGTGCTGACTCTCCCTCTCGTGCGCTGCAGGTACTTGTGGTCGCTCGCCGACGGCGATGGCGATCCGTAGCGGCTCTTTGTGCAGCTATAGCGCTGACGAGGAGTGTGCAAGTCGTGCGTGCGCCTTGAACTTCGAGGAGAGACGCTCGGACCTCGGAAACAGCTCCCGCCGTCGGCGCATCTCCTTCTTCGCTTCTTCGCTTCCTCTATCTCGAGCTGCTCGTCGCTGTCGTCTCGTGCACCGCGAGTGCGTGCTCACGCAGCTCGCGCGTCTGGCAAAGTCGACCTTCCCAAGTGGCTCCCCACGCGCTCGAGCCGCTTCCGAGCCTCGCTTCAACCGCTCCTCCCGCGCCGCTTGCTGCTCGCGATTGCTCAGCGAGCCAGCGACGCATGGTGTGCTAATTCCGAGACTGCGATCGACGGCCCCCGCTCGCCGAACGCGGACTCGGAGTCGGGACGTCGGTGACGCTCGCTCGCTCTTCCCTCTCTTCTCTTCCTCCACCACAGCTACCGCTACCGCTACGAGAACCATGTCGAACGCTCCCAAGACCTACAAGGCCGCTGTCATCACCAAGGCTGGCGGCAAGTTCGAGATCCAGGACGTGCGTCTCGTCGTCCTCGCTCCCGCCTCCACCTCCCGCCTCACCTCTTGTCGTTCCTCGAGGACGCATGCTGACAGCGATCTGCTCCACAGGTCGAGTACAAGAAGCCGCAGAAGGGCGAGATTGTCGTCAAGGGTGCGCTCGGCGTCTCCTCCTCCTCCTCCTCCTCCTCGTCCGGCTCTTGCTGACCTCCTTCTCCTGCACGCAGTCCTCGCTTCGGGCGTCTGCCACTCCGTGCGTGCTCTACACCCTCCTCTGGCCTCCTCTGTACCGTCGACGCTCCTACAGCGCTTCTTCAGCGGCCGGCCGAGCGGCGGAACCCCTGGCTGACCCCCTCGTCGCCTCCTGCAGGACTCGGTCGTCGTCGAACAGCTCTTCCCTACCGGGCTTCCTCGCGTCTGTGGTCATGAGTTGATTGGATCGGTCTTCGAGGTGCCCGAGAGCGAGACTCGCTGGAAGGTCGGCGACCGCGTCGGGAGTGGGTGGCATGGTGGGCACTGCGAGCGCGAATGCAAGCGCTGCGTGCGCGGCGACTTCGTCACGTGCGAGAAGGAGGCCATCAACGGCGTCACGAGGGACGGCGGTGCGTCGTCTCCTCTTCTCGAGCAGGAGGTCGAGGCTGACGCGGTTCGTGCGCGACGCAGGACACGCCCAGTTCGTCACGCTGCGCACCGAGGCCGTCACGTACATTCCCGAGGATATCGAGCCGGCCAAGGCCGCCCCTCTTCTGTGCGTCCCTCCCCTTGGAGCTCCCTCGTCGTCGCCGAACCTGACAACCTAGGCCTCTTCAGCTGCGCCGGCGTGACCGTGTACAACTCGATCCGCAACATGGACGTGCACCCGGGCGACGTTGTGGCAGTCCAGGGCGTGCGTCTCCTCGTCGTCGCGCTCGAACCCCTCCAGCCGCCCGTCCTGACCTTTCTCTCCTCGACAGCTCGGCGGCCTCGGTCACCTCGCCGTCCAGTTCAGCCGAAAGATGGGCTTCAAGACGGTCGTCGTCTCGCGCGGCACCGACAAGAAGGACCTCGCGTTCAAGCTCGGCGCGCACCACTACATCGACTCGGAGGCCGAGGACGCCGCCGAGGAGCTCCAGAAGCTCGGCGGCGCCAAGGTCGCCGCGTGCGTCGCTCCCTCGGGCAAGGCCATGGAGTCGCTCATTGGCGGTCTCGCAGTCGGCGGGTGCGTCGCCCTCTCTCCTCGTCTCGAGCCGATTCTCTCCACCTCCGCTCGACCTCCTGCCTCCTCGCTCCTCGTACTGACGCTCTCTCCCGCGCAGTCAACTCGTCATCCTCGCCGTCGCCGACAAGCTCGAGGTCCCCATGATGTGCGCCCCTCTCTCGAAGCGCCTGCGCTCAGGCCTCGGAAATTGACCTTCTCGACCTTCTTCCCCGCCGCAGGCCTATGATCCAGAAGCGCCTCTCGATCCGTGGCTGGCCCTCGGGCACCGCTGCCGACTCGGAGGACACGGTCAAGTTCGCGCAGGCGTCGGGCGTCGAGTGCCAGATCGAGACGTGCGTCGACTCCCTCTCCGAGCAGCTCTCTTCGCCGGGTCGACCTCGTGCTGACGGGTCTCTCACACGCACAGCTACCCTCTCGAGAAGATCCAGGACGCCTACGACTCGATGATGAACGGCAAGGCTCGGTGCGTCCCTCGTCGCGCTTCCTCTCCCGTCGTCGTCGTCGTCGGCGCGCACTGACCCCCTCCTCGTCGCCGCTCCCTCAGCTTCCGCGCCGTCATCAAGATGGACTAGGCGCCGTCTTCCTCTCGCCTCCTCGTTCCGTGTCCATACAGAAACCCTCGAGCGTGTCGTGCCGTGCAATCCCTGTTCTACTCGTCGAGGTCCGGGCGAGAAGGCGAGGACCCGCTCGGCTCGACTCGCTGCTGCGCCTTGCGCTCTCCCTTCCCTTCCTCTCCTCTGCGCCGAGGACCCTCGAGGCCCTACTCGAGCGCACGTCTCGCTCGTGTTCCCGCTCTCGAGCCTCTCGACGTTCGTGAGCCGGATCGTGCGAGGGAGAGGTGGCGGTGCACTGCAGGCTGCCATTTTCGGGCGCGAAGGCGTGCGAACAAGGAGGAGGGTGACTGAGGGTGGTACAACAGTGGATGCGCGAGGGAGTGAGGGAGGAGGTTGGCGAGGAGGAGGGAGAGGAGGGAGGGGTATGTGCACGAGGGGGGATGGCGAGTGAGGGTAGCGGGGCGAGCAAGAGGTGGTGCGGATAGAGTGGGGCGAGTCTAGGCTATGGACAGGGCGAGTCGGCAGGGCGGTGAGTCGGGGAGGAGGGAGGAGGAGGGTGGTCGAGGGGGAAGAGGTCCGAGCGTGCGGCCCGAGCACGCTCACGACACGTGCGGCGGCGACGGCTCGCGGCGCACCTCGTCGGGCATGCGCACGAGGTCGGCCTCGGGGTCGGCGAGCGTCGAGTCGGCGTAGTGGTACTCGCGCAGGGCGGCGTTCTGCCACTGGATCGGCTGCGAGCGAGGACGAGGCGGGTCAGGAAGACGCTCGAGGTCAAGCGGGGAGGAGGAGGAGCGAGGACGACGCACCGACTTGAGACGGTCGTGCGCGTGCGGGGCCTTGACGATGCGCCGCAAGAGGCCGTGGTGGCTGATGACGACGACCTGCTTCTCGGGCCGCGAGCGGATAAAGTGGCGCACCCACCTCGCGCGCGCAACGTTCTTGTCCTCGGTCGCCTCGAACACGCCCTCGTTGCGGTTCCACTCGACGTTGCGCTCGACCTCGGACCAGTCGAGCCACGGCTGCGGGAAGCGCTCCTTGGTCTCGGCGAGGGGCGCGCCCGTGTCGCACGGGAATGCGCCGCACTCCTGCAGCTGCGGGAGGATGATGACCGGGATCGGGTGGGCGTTGGTCGACGAGGGGAGGTGCGCCGAGAAGCCGAGGAGCATCGTCTGGAGCGTGCGCCTCAAGGGCGAGACGAGAATGACCGTGTCGGCCGGGTTGAGCGACGCGAAGAAGTTGGGGTAGGTCGTCGGGATCGCGATGCACTGCGTCACTCCGCGCTGCTTGGGGGAAGCGGCATCAGTGAGGGAGCGCAGGCGGACGAGGGCGGCGAGAGGGACGCACGCTCGTGAGCTCTGGGTCGAGCTGGGCGTGGTCGGGAGGAGGGAAGGGCGGTCCAACGTTGTGCTGTGCCTCCTGCGAGCGTCGAAGCGTGTAGGGGATTAGCGCTGGACGGCAAAGGTGCAGATGCCGCGGTTTGGCGCTGCTCGTGTGCGTGAGCCGGCGGGGCAGTGGGGAGGAAGCGCGGCGACAGCACGCCACCGCTGCGGGACACGCTCGTTGTCCTCCTGCGCACCGTATGGAGCGGCTGCGCCCGTTCGCTGGCCCATCGCCCGCCGTCGAGCTGAACCCGGTCACGTCCGACCGACCCTCATCATCATCGCCGGCTCGTCGCCCACAGCTCCCGCTGCCCCAGTTCGACCCGGATCGTCGTCCACAGATTTCCCCCTCCTAGTTTCCGCCGCGATCGCGGCGCAGGAAGAGCGAGGCGGTGTCGTGTGGCCGTCCCACTCGGCCGGCGTGAAGTCGAGGCGGAGGGACGAGAACGGGCGGCCAACTCACGCCGTGGCGAAGGAGAAAGACGCGGGGCGGCATGGCGAGCTGTCGACGGTGGTGCTCGAGCTGTCCAGGCTCGCACAGAAGCGAGGGGCGGTGGGTGGAGCGAAGGACGAGGTTGATCCTCGGAAGCCAGCCTCTCTCTTGCTCTCTCCGTCTTCAGCTCGCCAGCAGGACTACCGGCCAAGATGCACCCTCCATTGGCAGACCACCAGCAGACCGGTGCGTCCTGGTCTCGCTCCCGCCCGTGCCGCCGTCGCTCATCTCTACCCCCTCCTCCTGCTTCTCTCTCTCCGCTCGACCACGCAGCCTGCATCGAGGTCATGAACCAGCTCAAGGACTGCCACGACTCGTACCCGTGGCTCAAGTTCGCCGGCCTGTGCAACACGGAGAAGGGCGCGCTCAACGCCTGTCTCCGGCAAGAGGTGCGCTCGCTCTCGCTCTCGCTTCCTCGACAGCGAGATCCTGACCCCTTGTTGTGCCCGCAGCGTCTCGAGCGCACGTCCAAGAACGCGCAACTGGCCAAGGACAAGCGCAAGGAGATCGAGCGCAGGTGGAAGGAGATCGAGCAGGACTCGTGAGGGAGGGTTCGGCTCTGTTCTCGAGCACGAGTCGGGTATCGCGGTACGTCCTGCCGCGCTCTCTTTGCCTCGACGCGTTGCGACAGGTTCCCTGACCGACTTGCTGTCCACAGCACGGGCAAACCTAGACTGCCGACCCTTCCTCGGCCCTCGACTCGCCGCGCATCTTGTCATCCTTGTACCTCTACGCATCGCACATGCAGCACCTCGTTCCCCCAGCATGCTCGACCTCGTCACGGCATCTTCGAGCTCCTTCTCGCGAGGCTCGCCTCTCGTTGGGGCAGCGAGGCGGCGGACAGACGCTGCCGAGGAGAGCGAGCGTGCGAGAGGGTGCACCGTGCGCGGCGAGATCGGCCTGCGGTCGAGTCGCCGTCGCCGTCGACGATTCTGTGGCTTTCGTGCGTCGAGTCGGCCGAGCGACGGGAGGACGCTCTGCGTTGTTGGCGCAAGGCGAGCCCGCCGCTGTCGGCAGCGCGGGAGGTCCACCTCGTCCGCTCGTCGTCGCCTCATTCTGCAAAGGCGGCCACGCCAGAAATTGTAGCTTGCACTCGTACGACTGTCTACAAAAGGAGAGCCCGCAGGAGAGCGTGATGGTGGTGTCAAGCTCCCCCACCTCGCCCTCTCGCCTCGTCGCCCTCTCTCCTCCTCCTCACGCTTGCTCTCGCCCTCGCACGCCCACACGCTGGACGAGGCGTTCGGCATCAACCCGCTCACCGCCCGCACCCTCGGTCCTGCGCACCGCCGCCCTCGCCCGTCCTCATCTCGACCAGCAGCAGCAACGACGACGACGATGGGCGACAAGGTCATCAGCAGCTTGCGCACCAACGTCGAGCGGCTGGGAGCGAGGCTGGGGGAGAACCTGGCAGGTGCGTCCTGGCCTCCTGCTCGCCAGAGGCGTCGCCGTCGCCTCGTCGACCGTGACCCGCCCAGCGACGATGAGGTTGATCGGTTCCTCCCGAGTGTCGAGCGTTGCACTGACCTGTTCCCTCGTTCTGCAGAGCACTCGCGCGATCTTGGCCTCGTCGTGCGTCCTGCCCTCATTGTCCTGGTCGCCAAGAGCGCAGAGACCTCCATGCTCACCTCCTCTCTCCTCCCCACCCTCGCAGGACTCGTTCGCCTCGGGCAGCGGCGGCGGCGCGGGCAAGTACCTCGAGAACGGCGCCGTGTTGACGGCGGCTGGCGTCGAGGAGACCAAGCGCATGCTCGCCTCGAAGCGCGAGCTCGAGCGGACAGAGGGCCTCAAGCGGGTCATCGCCGTGCGCTCTCCTTCCTCTCCCTCGCCTTCTCCCCGCCGCAGCCGAGCTGACTCGCACCTGATGCAGATGATGACCAAGAACCTCCCCGTCACGTCCTTCTTCCCGCTCGTCACGTCGCTCCTGTCGCCGACGACGTCGCTCCAAGCGCGGTCCCTCATCTCCCTCTACATCGTCCACTGCGCGTCGCACGCACCCGAGCTCGCCCTCCTGTCGATCAACGCCTACCAAAAGGACCTGTCGGACCCGAACCCGCTCGTGCGCGCCGGCGCCATCTCGACCCTGAGCGCCATGCCGCTCCCCGACATCCGCGAGCTCGTCGGCATGGCCATTACCAAGGGCGCGCGCGACACGGCGTGGTACGTCCGCCGCGCGACGGCCGACGCCCTCCGGGCCCTGTACCGCGCCGACCCGCTCAACGCCGACAACCGCAACAACCTCGTCGCCGTCCTCAAGGTGCTCCTCGACGGCGCGAGCCCGCTCACGGTCGGCGCCGCCCTGAGCGCGTGGGAGGACCTGTGCCCGGCCAACTGGGACCCGGTGCATGCCAACTACCGCCGGTACTGCAAGATGCTCATGGACGTCGAGGAGTGGGGCCAGACGGTCGTCCTCCGGGTCGTCGCGCGGTACGGGCGCACCTTCTTCCGCGACCCGGAGCAGCTCGGCGGGCAGGTCGATCCCGACGCTGAGCTCGCCCTCAAGAGCTCGGAGCCGCTGCTGCAGCACCTCAACCCGGCCGTGCGTCGCTCGTCCGCTCCTTCTCGCCTCGTCTCTCTTCGACCCGTCGACTGACCCTCGTCGCCCCTCGACAGGTCGTCATGGGCGTCGTCAAGCTCCACTACTACCTGTCGCCGCCAACTCGGCTCGCCAAGGTCGCGCCGCCGCTGTTGCGCCTCCTGCGAGGCCCGCCCGAGGTCGCGACCGTCGCCCTCGAGGACTGCGCCCTGATCGCCGAGCAACGACCTGTGCGTCCTCCTGCCGCTCTGCACTCTTCGTCTCGTCCGGCTACGATGCAGGCGGGCTGACGAGACCTGCTGCTCGCCCACAGGAGCTCTTCGCCAAGCACCTCTCGAGCTTCTTCGTGCGCTTCTCGGACCCGGTCGAGAGCCGCAAGACGCGCCTGCGGGTCCTCGTCGCTCTCGTCACCGAGACCAACATTCGCATCGTCCTGCGCGAGCTACTCGTGCGTCGCCTCTCTCTCGCTCTGCGCCTCGTCCTCGTTCTAGAGCTGGACGTCGTGCTCATGCCCAGGAGCGTTGGCGCAGACCTACATCAAGGACGACGACGACGCGTTCGCCGCCGACGCCATCACAGCCATCGGCACGTGCGCCATGCGCGTGCCCGCCGTCGCGACCGAATGCCTCGAGACGCTCACCAAGCTGCTCCAGAGCAAGCACGGTGCGCCCGCTCTCCTTGTCGCCGCGCTCGCCTCGCCGACGCTAACTGACCGGCCGATTCTCCTGCGCACAGACCGCACCGTCACGTCCGCCGTCCTCGTCTTCCGCACCCTCTTGCGCTCGTCGTCGTTCCCCTCCTCGTCGTCGACCAAGTCGCCCTCGCGCACGGCCGTCGTCATGCGCCTCGCGGCCCACCTGCACGCCGGGCGCATCACGGACCCGGCCGCGCGCGCGACCGTGTTCTGGCTCGTCGGGCAGTTCGCGGCCGAGGAGGGCGGCGCCATCGTCGAGGGGTGCGGGGCCGAGGTGGTGCGGCTCGGGGCCAAGGGGTTCACGACCGAGGTGCGCTCTCTCTCTCTCCTCTCCCGCCTTCGCCTCGTGAGCCTCGACTGACTCTCCTGGAGCGCGCCCGCAGGCTCTCCCCGCCAAGCTCCAGCTCCTCACCCTCTCGGCCAAGCTCCTCGTCCTGTCGCACCTCGCGCCCCTCACGCCGGCGACGCACGGCGCCCTCGTCCTCCTGTTCCAGTACGTCACGCTCGTCGCGCGGTACGACCGCGCGTACGAGGTGCGCGACCGCGCGAGGTTCCTCGCTGGGCTCGTAAGCGCGGGGGGGATCGGGCGCACGAGGAAGGGCGGCGAGGAGGGCGAGGGCGCAAAGGTGGTGCTCAGCGCCGAGGACTTTGCGCGGGGCGTCAGCTTGGAGGATGTGGGCGCGCAGGGCGCGAATGGGGAGGGAGCGGAGGAGGAGGAGGCGCAGACGATGACGGGCGAGCAGGTGCGCGCGGTGCTCTTTGACTGCAAGGCGTTTGAGGCTGCAGCAGGTGCGTCCCGTCCTCTTCTCGCGTCGCTCGACCCGCCTGACTGACCTCAACCCGCATCAGACCGCCCGTCCTCGACCGCCCAGCTCGGCACCCTGTCCCTCTCGCTCTCCTCCTCCTCGTCGACCTCGGCCCCGCCGCGCCCCTTCGGCCCCTCGGCCCTCTCGCTCGCCCACGTCCCTCCCTACCCGACCTCAGTCCCGCCCGCGTCGATCCGCGACCCGCCCGCAGACGCCAACGGCTCGAGCGCCGCCTCGCGCGCCCAGACGCCGCTCCAGGGCTTTGGCAGCGAGTCGTTCCGCCCGGGCAGCGCTGCCTCGGGCGCGCGGCAGCTCCAGGGCGCACCGAGCAGGGTCGTGCTCACGCCTGGCGGCGGCGGCGGCGCGGCAGGGTCGGCGTCGTCGAGGACGGCGAGCCCGATGCTGACGGCCGCGGCAGCGGCTCAGCAGAAGAAGGTGACGCTCAACGACTTTTTCGAGAGCAGCGAGGAGGAGTCAGAGGAGTCAGAGGAGGAGGAGGAGGACGACGACGACGAGGAGGAAGAGGAGGAGGAGGCGTCGAGCGAAGAAGAGGAGGAGGAGGAAGGAGACGAGGAGGGTCCGGGCGCGGGAGACGGGGACGAGTCTGGAGAGGATGAGGACGAGTCGAGCGAGGCAGCAGATGAGGCGCAATAGAATGCTGTGCGTGCTGCCCAACCTTGCGCTGTCGAGACGGTGAAAGATAAGCTTTCGCGCTCCGACGTCGGACGCGGCGACGGAGTCCGTGGAAACGAGCCGGCCACCTCGCTCTTGCTCGCCTCTCTCACCCTGCGCTGCTGCAGACTCGAGCCCCTGCTGCTCACTGCTTCTGAGCCCTTCAAGCACACGCCTGAGCCTGGTCAACAAGCCCGCGCACGTCGTCGTGAGCTTCCCCCGCTCATCTGCGTCCCGTCCCGCCCGAAGCCGCCTCGCTCACCTTGCACACGCTCTGCAGAGCTGCCGAGTCGCTCAGAGCCTCCCTACTGCCCTCTCTACACCTCTGGGCGTCGTTCCACCCGCCTCGCCTCACACCCGCCTCGCGCCATGAACTCGAACCCGCCTGTTGGCGCCGTGATCCTCGCTCGCCACGGCGACCGCAGCGGCTTCTACCGTGCGTCTCTCTCCTCCACCCGTGCACCATGGAGCGCAAGCTGACCACCGTCCCGCACCCGCGCCGCGCAGAGGACCCCAAGACCTACACCGCCTCGTCGACCACCCTCACCCCGCTCGGCGAGCAGCAGAACTACCTTCTCGGCCAGCTCATGGCGAGCATCTACGCCGGCACCAACGAGTCGACGGCGATCGCCAAGTTGAGCAAGGACGTCTTCGTCGACTCGCAGGTCAACTCGACCGCCGACGCTGGCGGCGAGGGGAGCGTCATCAGCGACAGCGCGCTCGCGTTCTGGCAAGGTGCGCTCGCCTCTCTGACGAGGATAAGGAGCTCCCTGTGCTTACGCCGTTTCCCGCGACCGCAGGCTTTTACCCGCCGAGAGCAAAGTAAGCTCTTTCGACCCTTCCTCGCCCTCCGCATGGACCCCTTTCCCATATCCGTGTGCGCGACGAGCGAGATGAGGTCTCCCCAAGAACGTCTCGACGGCTCTACTGACCCGCTCTCGTGCCCGCAGCGCATCGACGACGACGCTCGCCAACGGCTCGACCGTCGCCTCGCCCCTCGGCGGATATCAGTACGTCAAGGTCGTCACAGTTCTCCCCGAGGACGACATCGACTTTGAGCCGTGGACCAACTGCGCCGCATGGACAAACCGCACGACCGAGCTCTACGCGTCGCCGGCGTACACCGAGCGCGCCGAGCAGGACAAGGACTTGCTCGACCTCATCTCGTCGAGCGGGCTCGTCGGCGACCGCACCGTGTCCATGAGTAACTTCTACAACGTGTGGGACTACGTGCGTCGACCCCTCTCGCCGCTCAAGGCAAGCCTAGACGTCCTCGAGCACTGACTCTTGGTCGTCCCCCTCCCTCTCGCTCGCCCTCGCGCCCGCGCAGATGAACGTCAACTCGATCCACAACGCCTCGTTCGTCGCCAAGCTGAACGAGACCGGCGGCGAGAACACGCTCGCGCGAGCGCGTGACCTGGCCAAGTGCGTGCCGCTCCTCTTCGTCCTGCTCTCCAACGACCCTGACCTCTCTTCCGCTCGCGCAGCTTCCACGAGTACAACCTCTTCACCGACTCGACGCCTGGAGGACTCGGCAACCGTGCGTCGTCGTCGTCTTGGCCTTGTTCCCGCTCGTGCGCGCACTGACCTCGCCTCGCCGCACGGACCTCTCGCAGTGCCCGGCCGGACCATCTTCTCGCGCATCCTCGAGTCGCTCGACGCCTTCTCGGCCGAGGACAACGACGTCGTCCTGTCGCACTACCACTTTGCGTGAGCCCTGCTGCCCTCTCGGTTGTGCGCGAGCGCAGGGGGCTGACCTCGCACCTCGACCTGCAGCTACAAGCCCTTCCTCTCCATCTTCAGTGCGCCTCGCCTTCTCGTTCTCTTTCCGCCTCTCGAGCAGCACTGACTCGTCCTTCTCTCGCAGACATGACCAACCTCGCCGCCGCGCCGGGCATCGAGAACCCGAACGCCATGGTCGACTACGCCTCGGCGGCCGTCTTCGAGGTGCGCGACGGCGGCTCGGGCCCGAGCGGGTTCGACGTGCGCTTCGGCTTCCGCAACGGGAGCGAAACCGAGGGCCTGGAGTACTACCCGCTGTTCGGCACCGACCAGGTCGACATGGACCTCGAGACGTTCAAGGGCAACCTCGAGGTGCGTCCTCCCTCCCTCTCTCTTCTCCCTTCCCTCGCCCGAGCTCACGCCCCTTTCTCTCTCGCAGCCGCACGTCATCCCCAACAACACTGTCTGGTGCAACCTCTGCTCGAACAACGGCTCGGTCGCCGCGTGCTCCGAGATCGCCCTCGCGCAGCAGTACGAGGACCTCGCCGCCAAGTACAAGGACGTCGCCGACGGCCACTTTACGAGCATCGGGTCGGGCTTCATCGGCGCGTGCGTCACGATCGTCGTCGTGCTGGCCGTCCTCGGCTGTGCGTCGCGTCCTTCCTCTCTTTTCCCTCCTCTTTCGCCTCGACTCGCGCTCTCAAGCTCTTCGGGACCCGCTCACTGACCCTCTTCCTCTCTCTCCTCGCTCGCAGTGCTACGTGCGCTCGGCTGGGTGCAGTTCGGCAAGCGCAGACCGAGGGTGGAGGACCGCTACCCGCTGCACAGCGCGCAGAGCTTCAAGGGCTCGGTCGCGAGCCGAGGGTGAGGGTGAGCGGCGCCGGCGCACGAGCACGGGAAGCTGTAGGGCCCTCGCTCGTCTGCGTAGATCGTGTAACGCTGTAGCTGTTCGCTGTCGAGATGGGGCGGCTCGCTCTCGGGTCGTGCACGGACCGCTTCCCAGCACTCGTTCGTCGGCGCCTCTCGCTCGCTCGACGGCTCAGCGCAGCGGCTCTCTCCTCTCTCGCTACATGTGCTCGACACATAGAGTCTGCTCAGGCTCATCGAGAGCCAGCAAGCTTCGCTCGAGCTCGCGGGAGACGACGCGCAACACGACCTTCTCAAGGCGCTGCAGCGAGGGACCGGCGAGTCAGCTCCCGCCGACGACGACGAGCGCTCTCGAGACGACGGACCCGAGGTTGACGAGGCGGCCCTCGGCGAGGAGGATGATGTGGCGGCCCGACTTCATGGTGTAGCGGTCGACCTGGGGCTTGACGTTGATGCACTCGGCGGCGTTGGCCTTGAGCCACGCGATGTCGATCTCTGCGACGTGAGAAGCACGACGACGACGACGACGAGCACGGCACGAGGGAGAGGGAAGAGGGGCATGCAGAGAGTCAGCACGAGGTCAGGAGAGTGCAAGAGAGGGCCGGACGCGAGGAGAGACGGCAGAGCAGGACGAGGCACAGAGCTCGCCGCTGTCGCCGCCGCCGCTCGCGCCGCTGCGAGAGGATAATCGCGCGAAAGATGACTCGCCGCAGTCGAAGGGCCTATGCTATTAGAGGAGGACGACGACGCTCGGTTCAGGAGCCGCTCTCTTCCCTCCTCGCTGCCCCTCCTTGCTCTCGCGCTCGAGCGAGAGCTCGCCGTCGAGCGCACCAGGTTTACGTGCGCTCCAGGACAGCTCTCGAGACGCCCCTCTCGGGCCACCTTACCAGGCGAGGGAGCCTGAGAGAGAGCAGGAAGAAACAAAATATGGCACGCACGGACCTATCCTCGCCAAGTCGCCCTCCCAAGTCCTCGCCGTCGACCTGCTCACCGCTCACATGTCGACGTCCATCGTTCCGTCGACGACACCGAGGCGCTCGAGCTGAGCTAGTGAGCGCTCGACGACGTGCTCGTCGACGACGGCGTCGCCGAGGACCTGCCTCGCGAGCCCGTAGTCGCCCGTCGAGTCGCCGTGCACGAGGAGCGCGACACGCTGCTCCGCCGCAAAGGCTACGTGCCACGCAAGCGCGCCGAGCGCCGAGCCCTCGACGACGATAGCCCTCGCCTCGGCGACGGCGACCGCCGTGCGCAGGCCCGCCTCGGTGCACCCGCTCGGGTACTCTGGCTCGCTCCAGCCTTGCCACAATGGGCGAGAAAGCCAGTCGGCGTCGACTAGCCCGGGCGCGCCGCCCATCTCGGCGACCGTAGAGCCCTTGACGCCGCCGCCGACGTGCGACAGGGCGAGGCGCTCAAGGCGAGGAAGGTGGCGCGGGTCGTCGAGGAGGCCGGCGAGAAGCGCGTCGGTCGCGATGGGCCCGACGAGGTGCAGCGAGCGAAGACATCTGACCCTGCGGAGGCATGCGAGGCGCGAGTCGAGGTCGTCCGAGAACACGCCGCCGCACACGCTCAGGTCTTCGAGGTGCTCGAACCTCGGCAGGACGCCGTCGATCGGGTTTGTCGCAGCGACATCGATGGATACGCCGGTCGCCTCGCTCATCGACAGCTTGCGCAGGCCAGTCGGGGCCGTGTCGAGGAGCGAGGCGAACCAGGCGACGGGCGAAAAGTCGGCGACCGTGAGGTCGACGACGTGCGGCACGAGCGTGTGCAGCGCAGGTCCAGCCCAGGTCTCCTTGAGCACCGTGCCAGTGAAGCTGAGTCGAGTGACCTGCGGGAACGAGAGCGGAACCTGCAAAGTCGGCAGGATCTGCGCGCCCGGGCGGTTCTGGGCGATCGAGAGGGACTCGAGGGCCGGGAGCCGAGCGAGGCGGTCGAGACAGACCCGCTCGTCGGCGACAATGTCCTCGTCGTCGTCGGGGTCGACCTGGTCCACCTCGGCGCTCTCGACCTCGAGCCGCTTGATTGAGGCGAGCGAGCGAGGGTCCGTCTCGCCGAGGACGACCGCGAGGCCCGCCGGGCGGATCCCATCGAGCTTGAGCACCTCGACTCGATGCAGGCAAGAGAGGACGGCGGCCAGGGCGCGCGGCGAGATGATGCGGCCGACCTCGTCCCAGTGCGCCGACAACTCGCCCGTCTCGACCGGTCCCGCATGGCTCTGGCCGACGCCGTCGCCGTCGTCCTCGGCCGTGTCGCTGCCCTCGTCCGGGATCGAGACGGACAAGTCGACAGCGAGCTCGCGCACCGCCGGCTGGTTCTCGACGGTGCAGCGGAACGAGTTGAATTGGTCGGACGTGCGGATCTCGACACGGTGGAGGTAGGACGGCTGGGCGCAGGCGAGACGCCGGTCTTCTGGCCCCTCGTAGCTGAAGTGGAGCATCTCGGTGAGTACACGGTTGGCGACGGAGGGAAGGAGGAGGAGGAGCGTGCTCTGATGACGACGAGCTGATGAGGACCTGGCGGGGCGGGCACAGTGTCAGCGAGCGCACTGGAGCGTGGAAAGCGCACAGACACACCTGACGGACGACCTTGTGCTGCTGAGCCGAGTCTCTGGCGGTGTCGAGAAGAGCGAGCGAGGTGGAGGAGGACGAGGAGGAGCGCGAGGCAACCTCGAGACAAAGGCTGGTCGCACACGTCTCGCGAGGCTCTCTGCTGGCGGGAGGTCGCATACGAGGTGATCAGAGTGAGGCGCCGGCAAAGCGAGCCCGGGGAGAGGTGAGGCGAGCGCGCTCGCTCCTCTCAGCTTGTCGGCCTCTCACGAGTCGCTCGACGAGCGGCTCGCGCACTCGGAGAATGACGAGACGCTCTCCTCTAGCGGAAGAAGAGAATAGAGAGAGCACCGACACGATGCAGTCTCGATACAGCAACCAATCGTCGCGCTCGAGCCGGTCCAGGTCCCGCTCCCTCGCTGACTCCTCATCGCCGCCTGACGCCTCTGCCCCGCCAGGCTCACACACGCACCTGCTCGATCAGCGCTCGCCGAGGTGCGCATCGACGACGGCGTTGCCGAGGACCTTCCTCGCGAGCTCGTAGTCGCCCATCTCGTCGCCGAGCGCGAGATGCGCCGCGCGCCGCTCGGCCTCGAAAGCCTCGGTCCAGCCGAGCGCCTCGAGCGCGTTGCCGTCGACGACGACGTTCCTGCGCTGCGCCGCCTGGATCACGGCGCGCAGGCCCTCCTCCGAGCAGCCGGGCGGGTACTTGGGCCTCTCCCAGCCCGGCCACATTGGCCAGTGCGCATAGCGCTCCCTGCGGCTCGATCCACCCATCGCCTTGACCGTGCTGCCCCTGCAAGGCCACATGCGGTCGACGACGACGCGGGCGAGACTCGGCAGGCGGGGCGAGCTGTCGAGGAGGTCGAGGAGGTTGGCGTCGGTCGTCACGGCGCCGATGAAGGCGAGGGTGTGGAACAACTTGTGCGGGAGGATGTCGTCGAACGCCATGCGTGACCAAGTGTCGAACGTGCCATTGCGGAGCTCGAACTGCTCGAGGTGCTCGAAGCGAGGAAGGACGGTGTTGAGCGCGCTCGGCCGGACGCAGCACGAGAGGGAGATCTTGCGCAGCTCAATCGGCGCCCTTTGGAGGGCGGGCATGATCCAGGGACGTGTGTCCATGTCTGCGAGGTGGAGCTCGACGAGACGAGGCGCCACGCGGTCGAGATGCGGGCTCGAGGCGACGAGCCAGTCCGGGGCGTGGCAGCCCTGGAGCGACAGGCGCGTGAGGTGGGGGAAGGACGCCGACGCGCCCACCTCGGGCAGGATCTTGACGCCTTGGCCGGACTGGCGGATGGTGAGGTCCTCGAGGCGGGGTAGGCGCGCGAGCGACTCGACGAGGGCAAGGCTCTGCCACGCATCGCGGAAGCTGCTGCCCGAGTTGCTCCCATCGTCGATCTCGAGGCGCTTGAGCGAGACGAGCGACATCGACGCCGCCTCGTTGAGGAGGAGGACCTTGAGGAGCGGGATGGCGAGACGGCGGACTTGGAGCGTCCTCAGGGCGGTCAAGCTTGGGATGATGACCTCCAAGTCGGCGGGTGCGACGACCTGGTGCCCGGTGCGGCCGTCGCGAGCCTCCTGGCTCGTCATGGAGCGCGAGTCGTGGTCCTCGTCCTCGTCGTCCGAGTCGTCCGGCGGCAACGCATTGCGCTCGTTCTCGAGATCGAGCGAAAGACCGACGACGAGCTTGCCCGTTCCCTCGACGGTGCGCAACGTGCGGCAGAAGAGCGCGAGCGACTCGTACGTCTGGAGCTCGACGTCGCCGTACAGGTGGGCGCGCTGGATGGGCGCCAGGCGGCGGCAGACGGGCCTGCGGGCCAGGCGGCGGTCTTCTTGGTCCTCGTACGCCTGGCCGAACACCTTGTCGACGAGCTCAGTCGGGAGGCGGAGGAGCGAAGAAGGAGGTGCGTGTGCCATTGACGACTCGGAGCTGATGAGGATCTGGAGCGGCGGGCACGGCGTCAGCGGGCGCACCAGGAGGGGGAGTGCGGGCAGACACACCTTGCCGTCCGTCTTGGGCTGCTGCACAGGCGACCTGGGCGAGACGAGAAGAGCGAGCGAAGGTGGAGGAGGACAAGGGAGCGTGAGCGCGAGCGCGAGCTCTCGGGGCGCCGTGTCTCCGACTTACGAGCACAGCGCGCTCGTGCAGGCAGCGCAGCGCCTCACAGATAGTCTCTGCGTAGAATGAGAGGCCCGGTGAGCGGTTTCGCAAGGGTCTGGAGCCCTCCTCTTTCCTCGACGACCTCTTCCTCCTCGACTTGCTCGACGCGGCGTTTGGGGAACAGTTGATGTCATTCCGACGATTGCTAGCGAGCTCGGGGTGCTCGACTCGATGCGAGGGAGAAGGTACAGAAACGAGGGAGGGAGAGAGGGGGTATCAAAGGGGAGGGAGGGAGGAGCGAGGCCGTTGAGGACCTCGGGTTCTTTTAGCCGCACGCCGACGCTCTCCCAGGAGAGAGAGCGACGACGCAGGCCACCGTGCGAAACCGACTAGGGACCCGAAGAGACGAAAGCGAAGGAGGAAAGGCCGCGAAAGGGCGACGACGCTTAGTAGCGGTCTGCGAGCGAGAGGTCGACGTCAGCGAGGAGCAGCGGGCTCGAACGACGGCGGCAGGCACGCACAGTGGTTCGACTTGTACGGGCCGTTCTCGGGGAGGCCGAGGTAGTCGGCCTGGACCGAGGTGAGCTTGGTGCTGCGGAGGGGCTCGAGCGGGTCAGCAAAGGAGCTCTACGCGCGCAAGGGGAGCGGGAGACGCACAGGCGGACGTTGAGGCTCTGGAGGTGAGCACGGGCGACCTGTGGAGGAGAGAGGGGGTCAGAAGGGCCGCCAGAGGGTCGGGAGAGCTCGCGCGACGCACCTCCTCGTCGAGCTCCTTCGGCAGGACGTGGACGCCGAGAGGGTACTTCGAGTTGTCGGGCCAGAGCGCCATTTGAGCCAGGACCTCCAGACGTGCAAATGGGTCAGAGCGTGCGTCTGGCGACGCCGGAGGCAGAGCAAGGGAGGGAGGTGGAAGTCCGGCCCGCCGGCGGTCCAAGCGCCGCGACGACGCCGGCTCCTCCTCTGCCTCGGTGATGGAAGACGCACCTGGTTGGTGAACGAGCACGACATGACCCACGACGGGTGGCCGGTGGCGCAGCTGCGGGCGGGAAGAAGAGAGTCAGCTCAAGTCGGGGTTGACGACGAGCGCTCTCGAGACGACGGACCCGAGGTTGACGAGGCGGCCCTCGGCGAGAAGGATGATGTGGCGGCCCGACTTCATGGTGTAGCGGTCGACCTGGGGCTTGACGTTGATGCACTCGGCGGCGTTGGCCTTGAGCCACGCGATGTCGATCTCTGCGACGTGAGAAGCACGACGACGACGACGACGAGCACGGCACGAGGGAGAGGGAAGAGGGGCATGCAGAGAGTCAGCACGAGGTCAGGAGAGTGCAAGAGAGGGCCGGACGCGAGGAGAGACGGCAGAGCAGGACGAGGCACAGAGCTCGCCGCTGTCGCCGCCGCCGCTCGCGCCGCTGCGAGAGGATAATCGCGCGAAAGATGACTCGCCGCAGTCGAAGTGGCCTATGCTATTAGAGGAGGACGTAGGAGGGAGTCAGCTCGAGGTCCTGCGAGGCTCAGGAGCCGTCGGGGCGGCCTGGGAAGGTCGGGAGGCCCGATCACGCCGCCTGCACGTGCCCGGCGCCTGCGGCGCAGCTCAGACGTAGCTGAGGATGCACAGAGTGTGGGCGAGGCATCCCGAGGCGCGCCGAGGCCGGGTCGGCGCACGAGGCGAGGAGCGGGCCGAGTACGTCGAAATCTGGCGGCGACGACAGCGGCGCTCTCGCCGCCGCACAGGCGGCGCGCCGCCTCGCAGAACGCCCCATGAGAGCGCCTGAGAAGACGGACGGCGAGAGAAGGCGACGCGAGGCTTGGAGAGGCCGACTCGAGGTCGAGGAGGAGGGAGGACGAGGCCGACTCACTTGCAGACGATGGCGTCCTCGGGCATGGCCTCGAAGTGCTCGGCACGGATGATGTCGCGGCAGCCGGTGGTGGTGACGAAGATGTTGCCCTGGGCGGCGGCGTCCTCCATGGTCGTGACCTCGAAGCCGGCCATGGCGGCCTGGAGGGCGTTGATCGGGTCGATCTCGGTGATGATGACGCGCGAGCCGTACGAGCGGAGCGACTCGGCGCACTGTAGGATGAGGGAGAGGGGTCGAGCGAGCAAGAAGAGAGAGCGAGAGAGGAGATCGGGAGAGGGGGTCAGTGCGCGAGCGGGCGGGAAGGTCGAGGAGGACGGCGAGGACGCACACCCTTGCCGACGTCACCGTATCCAGCGACGATGGCGACCTTTCCGGCGAGCATGACGTCGGTGGCGCGCTTGATGCCGTCGACGAGCGACTCGCGGCAGCCGTAGAGGTTGTCGAACTTCGACTTGGTGACCGAGCTGTTCGAGGAGAGGGTCAGCGCTCTTGTCTCGAAGGGCAGAGAGACGCATCAAGACTCACTCGTTGACGTTGATGGCGGGGATCTTGAGCTTGCCCTCCTTGTGGAGCTTGTAGAGGTGGTGGACACCGGTGGTGGTCTCCTCCGAGACGCCGTTGATGCCTGCGACACGTGAAGGAGCGAGTCAGTCGTCGCTCTAGCACGAAGCGAGAGTGCAGGAGACGCACCGGCGAGGAGCTCGGGGTACTTCTCGTGGACGAGCGCGGTGAGGTCACCGCCGTCGTCGAGGATCATGTTGGCGGCCTCGCCGTTCGGGAACGACTTGATCGACTGGTCGATGCACCTGCAGAGACGTCGAGCATCAGTCTCGACTCGTGCTAGACGTGCGACAGGGAGATATCACGCACCAGAGGTACTCCTCCTCGGTCTCGCCCTTCCAGGCGAAGACGGGGACGCCGGTCGCGGCGATGGCGGCGGCGGCCTGGTCCTGGGTCGAGAAGATCTGCAGGCGGATGCAGAGCGTCAGGGAGCTGTCGTCGAGCGAGTACGGCGAGCGAGACGCACGTTGCACGACGACCAGGTGACCTGAGCACCGAGAGCGGTGAGGGTCTCGATGAGGACGGCGCTGCGACAAGGCAACAGGGTCGTCAGGGCAGCTCGTCTCGAAGAGCAGGAGAGACTCAACGCACGTCTGGATGGTCATGTGGAGGCAGCCGACGACTGAGAGAGGAGGAGGTCAGAGCGCGCGCTTGAGAAGGCTCAAGAGAGGGTCAAAACGCACTGCGCGCGCCCTTGAGCGGCTGCGACGGGCCGTACTGGGTGCGGAGGTACCTGTGTGTCGTGCGAGATTGTCAGCAGGCGAAACGATGAGGAGAGGCGGCATGAGAGGACGACGAGACGCACATGAGACCGGGCATCTCGTTCTCGGCGATGACGATCTCCTTGCGGCCCCAGGCGGCGAGGGAACTGCGAGCACGAACGAGAGTCAGTACGCAGCCCTGCCGAGAGCGAAAGGCGGCGACCCGAGAGGGGGAGCAACGTGGGGGTGGATCCGGCGGAGAGCGAGGCTCACATGTCGGCGCTGCACGGTGCAAGTTGCTGATTAGCGCAGCTCGTCGACAAGAGGGCGAGGACGTCACGTACACCTTGTAGACCATCTTGGCTGTAGAGAGGAGGGAGGGTTGGGGGTGGGTTGAAAGGCTGGAAAAGTCGCGGACGAGCAGAGGCGCGACGAGGCGGCGGGGATCGGCGGGACAAGGACGAGAGGGACGACAGGTCAGCTGTCGTTCGATTGAGCCGGCCAACGAGCGCAAAGACTCACGGGACGGGTGGGTGGAGAGGGAGAGGCGAGCGGAGTGCGAGCTCGCAGCGTGGCACTCGCCGGTCGAGCCATCCGCGCCCGCTCCTCGTCCGGCTCGTCTCGGCAACGCCGCTCGGGTCGATCGCGGGCTGCAGCCATGCTCGGTCGCCGCCACTCTCCCCCCGAGCCCAAAGCCGAGTTCTTCCAGGTGCGAGTCGCTCTCTCGCCTCCTTCTCGTCCTCGTCCTCACCTCCCTCTCCCCCACAGATCGCTCAGTACACGTGCCTGTACAACGCCGACAAGCGCGCCGTCGACTGCCTGCCCTTCGTCCGCACCTTCATGCAGGTCGGCCGCCAGTTCACCGAGGTGACGCCGACCGTCAACGCGGGAGGTCGTCTCCCTCGAGGAGGCCTTCTCAGCGTCCCCACCGATGTCGAGGCTGCCCAGTGCGTTCTCCTCTCCCTCGTCTAGGACTACTGCTGGCCCGCACGAGTCGCTGACCCGAGTCCCGCTGCGTGCAGGACGGTGCCGGTCAAGGGCTCGCCTCCTCCTGGCATGAGCTGAACCCGTCGCCCACCGCCCTCTTCGAGCTCGAAGATAGCCTCAGCACCTCCTCCAGCTCTCGCTGCTTCCCTCGGGCCAGTCTCGGCGCCGCCTGCGGCTGTTGCCGTCCGTCGAGACAGCCGCGAGAGCGTGCCGCCCCACCTCGAGCTGCTTCGGCCGGCCTTTGCGCTCTCCCACCGCCCCAGGCAGAGCTCGCGCGGCATTGTTGTAGCTCTCATGATAGCCTGGAACGCGCAGACGTACTCTGCAGAGCGCCGAGAGCTGAGAGAGACTCGCTCCTGCACCGCCTCCGTCCGCCGACTCCGAGCTTGGTCTTGTCGCCAAGTCGCGAGCGCGACCTCATTTCGCTCCGCCCCACCCACACCCACGAGCACCAGCACTGCTCCCATGGCTGCCGCACAGCCTAAATCGATTCTCAAGAAGCGCCCTCGCGCAGCAGTCGACCCGGTCGTCGAGGAGCAGCCCATCGCCCCGGGCCAGGAGCCGTCCGACGCGCCCATCCGCGTCCCCTCGAGCGAGGGCGAGGGTGACGAGGACGACGACGAGGACAGCGCAGACGATGCTGGCACGGAGGAGGAGTTCTCGGCGGGCAGCGACGACGAGACAGAGGGCGAGGGCGACGACGAGGACGATGAGGCGGCCATCCGCGGCATGATGGACGACGACCAGGACCGGCCAGCCAAGAGTGCGTCCAGCCTTCTCGCTCAACTTCTCCACGCCCCTTCGCCGACCCGCTGACGAGCTCCTTGTCCCCCTCGCAGAGCTCAAGCACACGACCCTCCGCCCCGCGACCGCAACCGACTTCTCGACCTCGCTCCAGCACCTCCTGTCCCTGCCCCAGACCGCCTCGAACCCCGTCCCGAAGCACGCCCCTCCCTCGGCGGCGACGCTCCGCCTCGAGCGCCGCGCGCGCTCGGTCCTCCGCGACACCAAGGCGCAGCACCTCGCGCGCGGCCACGTTCGCGACGTCATTGGCGGGTGGGGCCCGCGCCCGCCGCTCCCCTTCTCGCAGTGGGACAGCAAGAGTGCGCGCCGGTTCGAGGCGGCCAAGCGCGGCGGCAAGCTCGAGGCCGAGGACAACGAGACGGGCGCCGAGCGCGAGAAGCGCCTGCGGAAACTCGCCCAGCGCGGCGTCGTGCGCCTGTTCAACGCCATCGGCGCCGCGCAGGGCACGGTCGGCAAGGACAAGGACATCGAGGAGCAGGAGAAGCGCAAGAAGCTCGCCGTCAAGGTCGGCGTCAAGGAGGGCGCCAACGGGCCGGCGACCAACCCGACGGGCGGCCTCAGCCGCAGGCCAAACGTCCTCGGTGCGCGCGGCAAGAACGATGCTCGTGCGCTGCCGTTCCCTCGCCGTGCTCGGGAGCTGCGACGAGCTCGAGAACGGCTCGTCGAGCTCTCGGCGCCGAGTCCTCCTTCTCTGGTCATCCCTCCCTGACACGCCCTCTCTCTCGCGCGCAGTGACGAGTCTCTCGAAGGCGTCTTTCCTTGACCTCATCCGTGCGGGTACCGGAGCGTAGCTTGTTGCAGTTCTAGCCGGTGCGAGAGAGTCGACTTCTCGGTTTGTGGGCCTCGAGAGGTGCGAGGATCGAGCTCTTTCGAGCTCTCGCCCGCCGTGCTCTCTCTTCACGAGTGCTAGCTCGTGTAGGACGCGAGCAGCCTCGCCAAAGCTGGTCGCTGCGAGGGCGAGCGCCTCGAGTTCCTTCTGAGCTGGTCGCACCGCCTCGCTCCCCTCTTGCCCTCACTTCCAGCCTCGTCTCGACACGAGCAGTTGTGCGCCTCCGCTTGAGCACGCACAGCCACTTTTTGCTCTTCCTACGCCCCTTAGATCGCCTCCAAGCACGCGCTCTCGCACTGCAAGCATGGCGACCTCGACTCCGGCAGAGGCGACCTTCCTCGAGTGGTTCAAGGCGGCGGGCGGCACGGTGCACCCGGCAGTGCAGCTCAAGGAGGACTGCGAGGGCATGGGACGTGGCGCCATCGCCGGCGAGGACATCGAGGTGCGCTCGTCCTCCTCGTCCAACCTGCCCCTCCTCCTCGAGCGGCGATGACAGCTTTGTCGAGGCCTCCTGGCTGACTCCTTCCTCCCAACAGGCCGACACGCTCCTCTTCTCGATCCCGCGCACCATCCTCCTCACGACCGCGACCGCCTCGCTCCAGTCGCTCCTCCCTCCCGACGCCTGGTCCTCGCTCGGCGGTTGGACGCCCCTCATCCTCAGCATGATGCGCGAGTACCTGCGCACCTCGACCTGGACGCCCTACTTTGCCCTCCTCCCGACCCGCTTCGACGCCCTCATGCACTGGTCGCCCGCCGAGCTCGACGAGCTCAAGGGGAGCAACGTCCTGAGCAAGGTCGGCCGCGACGAGGCCGACGAGGAGTACGAGGACACGGTCAAGGCGTTCGTCAAGGAGCACGAGGACGTGTTCGGCAACGCCGGCGAGTACACGGCCGAGCTGTTCCACCGCATGGGCAGCCTCGTCCTGAGCCGCAGCTTCCACGTCGACTCAAAGAAGGAGGACGACGACAACGAGGACAGCGACGAGGAGGACGACGACGAGGAGGAGCGAGAGGACGTTGCCGACGTCGCCATGGTTCCGTTCGCCGACATCCTCAACGCCAAGAGCGGGTCCGACAACGTGCGCTCGAGCCCTCTCGTCTCTCGCTCTCTTTTCCCGCGAACGGCGGCGGCTGACGCTGCCTCCTCGTTGCACAGGCACGCCTCTTCTACGAGCCGGCGACGCTCAACATGATGTCGACGCAGCGCATCCCGGCCGGCGCCCAGATCTTCAACACGTACGCCGACCCGCCCAACTCGGACCTCCTGCGGCGGTACGGCCACGTCGACGAGGTCAACGACGCCGACCTGGTCGAGGTTGGGCTCGAGACGGTTGTCGACCTCGTGGGCGCGGCGGCGGGCTTGAGCGAGGAGGAGCGAGAGGCGAGGGCCGAGTGGCTGCTCGAGGTCGGCGTCGACGAGTGCGTCCTCACCATTCCTCCTCCGCGCCCCGTCTCGCACCCTGCACTCTGTGCGACGACGACGACGAGGCGCAGGAGCCTCATGGACAGCACCACAGAGAGCTGACCAGCCCCTCCCCCTCGACCTCCCCGCTCGGGCAGCACGTACGCCATCGAGACGGACCACAAGCTGCCCGACGAGCTCATCATGGCCATCCGCACCTTCCTCCTCGACGAGAGCGACTACGCCAAGGCGCAGAAGAAGGAGTCGCCGCCCAAGCCGAAGCTCGACACGGCCTCGGCAGAGTGGGCGCGCAAGATCCTTGACCACCGCCTGAGCGAGTACTCGACGAGCATCGAGGTGCGTCAGACTCCTCATTCGTCTCGTTGGGCTGTGCACCTCGGTCGCGGCGCTGTTGCGGCTGCGGCCCGCGCACTCGCGCACGTCGTCGACGGGTCACCCCTCCCTCCCCACCCTATCTCGCCGCCACAGCGGGCCATCCGCCTCTCGTCTCGCCTATCTCTTTCACGAGCAGTGCCTCTCGTAGTGCGAATGACGGCCGCTGACGATCGCTGTGCGCCTCGACCCCCTGCAGGACGACGAGGCCGCGCTCGCGCCCGTCGACTCGGCCGTGCTCCCGCTGCGCAAGCGGATGGCCCTGATTGTGCGGGTGGGCGAGAAGCGCCTCCTCCGTGCGGCTCGGGCCAAGCTCGACGCCGAGTTCCCGGCGGGCGCGGCACCGGTGCAGAAGAAGGAGAAGAAGCGCGCGAGGGACGGCGAGGCGGCGGGCGGCAAGGCGTCGTCGTCGTCGGGCAAGAAGACCAAGGTCCGGCAATGAAGCTGCCCTCGCGCTTCCTTTCACGTGTGCCTCTGCGAGTGCTGCGCGGCGAGCGCACGGTCGTGTGAGCGAGAGTCTCGAGCGACCGGCGACCCCTCGCTCTCTCGCCGTATCGGGGTTCCGGAACGCGATTGCCGTTTTATCCCACCCGGCTCGTCCGCTTCACCCGCACCCTCCTCGATTCGCCGCTATCCTGCACTCGCTGCAAGACGCAGCAAGCCCGTGAGCCCCTCGAGAGCACGGCAGAGAGCAGCGAGCGGACTTGGGAAGGTCCCGCCAAGCGTCGAGCACGACTCACCCCCGCTGCTAGCGCTTTGACCATGCGGCGTCGAGGCCGACGACGAAAGCCTCGACCCGTGCCTGGCACAAACCGAGCGCGGGGTAAGCAGATAGGCGCGGCCGCCGCTCTTTCCTCTCGACCCCTTGCTCCTCGCCCTCGTCCGCCCTTCTCGCTTTCCTTCACTTCTCGCTACCGCTATCTCGTCGCGCACCATGGCGTCTCGTCTCGAACGCACCAAGGCCGACCTTCGCGCCAAGAAGCACGTCTCTGGGTGGGTGCTGCCCAAGCCAGAGTCTGCGGTCCGTCCTCCCCTCGCCCGCCTCGCCCTCTGCGCTGCACCGCTGACGGGGCCTGCACCGCTTGCAGTTCACGCCCGAGCACCAATGGTCGAACCACGGTGCGCTCTCGTCTGCTCGAGCGGCCGCGGCGGCGCGATTGAGGATCACCGCTGATCAGAGCTCGACTCTCTCCACCCGCTCTCCCTCCTCTTCACCGCCCTCTGGCTGCGTTCGGATGCTGCAGACATGGAGCCTGTGCCTGTCGAGGAGCAGTCGTGGACGAGCGCGACCTTTGCGGCGTGAGTCGACCTCTCGCTGTCCTCGCCGTCGAGCTGCCGACCTCTGCCGCGAGCTGTCGAGCTGACCTCGTCTGCTCTCCTGCACGCTCCCCTCCTACAGCTACTGGTTCAGCGACTTGATCAACGCCGGGTCCTGGTCGCAGATCTCGTCGTTCGTGTCTCTCGGGCTCACCTGGTGCGTCCCTCGCGCGCCGCCGGCCTCACGCTCGCTGCGCCGTGCTGATACTCGTTCCGGCTCACAGGTGGCAGGGCCTCTTGGCGACCTTCACCGGCGGTGTCCTACTCTGTGTCGTCATCGTCTTCAACGTGCGTTCGCCGTCTCCTCGCTCCTCGTCCTCGCCGTCCTCCTGTCGGTGTGGCCCTCTCCTGCGTCCTCGGAGTGCCCTCGAGCCTCAGCCGCATCCTTTCGAGCTCCCAGAGGCTGCGCGAGACTACACAGCGTCTACCAGGGTCTAGGGATCGTGCACTGACTCGCGCACGGTCCCCTTCCGCAGGGTATCATCGGCGCTCGTCTTCACGTCCCCTTCTCGATCAGCGCGCGCGCCGCCTACGGCTACCACCTCTCGCGCTTTGCCGTCGTCTCGCGCATGGTCATCGCCTGGTTCTGGTTCTCGATCAAGTGCGTCGGCGCCGCCTCCCTCGACCTTTCCCTTCCTCCCTCCCGCTCCCGCTCCCTCCCTTCTCCGTCCTCCTTCATTTCCTTCCTCCATTTCCGAGGACCATCCACAAGCAGTGCTGACGCCTCGTCTCCCTCCAGCACGTACCAGGGCGGCACCGGCGTCAAGATCTGCCTCACCGCCATCTGGCCCTCGTTCGCCAACCTCAAGAACACCCTGCCCGAGTCTGCCGGCGTCGACAGCTCTAGCATGCTCTGCTTCTTCTTGTTCTGGGCCTTCCAGGTGCGCAGCTCGTCCGACCGTGCGAGCCAGAGTCGCCACAGCAGCAGCCTGACCTCCTCTACGTCTTCCTCCTTGCTGCAGTTCCCCTTCACCCTCATCCACCCGCGCAAGCTCCGCCCCATCTTCCTCGTCAAGGCCATCACGCTCCCGATCGTCGCCGTCGCCATGATGGGCTGGACGATCCACCAGGCTGGCGACCGCGCGGCCGAGGTCATGCGCGAGCCGTCCAAGCTGCACGGTCTCGACGGCTGGTACGCATTCATGACCGCGGTCACGGCTTGCATGGGCACCTGGTCCAGTGCGTTCCCTGACATCTGCGAGCTGCAGGCGCCTCAGGCTGACCTCGTCGACCGTTTCGCAGCCATGGCCTGCAACATCGGCGACTTCTCTCGGTACTCGCGCAAGGAGACCGCCGCGTGGCTCCAGATGCTGTTCGTCCCCGCCATGTGGACGATCTGCGCCCTCTTCGGCGCCGTCGCTGCCAACATGACGACCGTCATCCCTCGGTACGACGGCGTCGCGACCTTCCAGCCGTTCGACCTCATCGAGAACGGCGGGTGGCTCGAGTCGAAGGGCGGCCGTGCTGCCGCCTTCTTCTGCTCGGCTGCATGGGCGCTCGGCAACATGACGACCAACATCACCGCCAAGTGCGTCCCCTCTCCCTCGGGCACCTTCCCGCTCGGACCCCTCCTTCTTCTCGCTCCCCCACATGCCCTGGCCCGCCTCGCCTCTCCCTCGCTCGCCATCCACACCGTCGGCGTGCCTCTCGAGCGCGCCGAGCAGCGGTCACCTCCCCTCGAGCGCGCAGCTGCTGACGCCTCTCTCGCCTCGTCTCCCTCTCCTCCACAGCTCGATCTCGTCCGCCAACGATCTCGCCTCGCTGTTCCCCAAGTGGGTCAACATCTTCCGCGGGCAGATGTTCGCCGTCATCGTCGGCGTCTGGGCGTTCGCGCCGTGGAAGGTCCTCGCGTCGGCGAGCTCGTTCATCAGCTTCATGGCCTCGTGCGTCCCCCTCTCTCTCCCTTTTAGTCACTGCGAGCGCTCGACGAGCTGCTGGACATGTGCTGACGATGGTGCGCCGTAATTGCAGGTACTCGATCGTCCTCGCGCCCATCGCCGCCATCCTCTGCTCCGACTACTTCTTGGTGAAGAAGAGCAAGTACAACGTGCCCGAGCTCTACAACTACGGTCGTGGCATCTACCGGTGCGTCCTCGTCCCGCAGTGTCTCCGCCGTGCCGTCAGCTCGCGCAACGCGAGCCTCAAATCGCCCGCATGGACCCTGACTCTCCCGCCTCGTGCAGCTACACTCGCGGCTTCAACTTGCCGGCGCTCGGCGCTCTCCTCGTCAGCATCCCGCCTAATCTGCCCGGCATGATCAACGCGCTAAACTCGAGCATCGAGATCGGCAACGCCAAATACATCTGTGCGTTCTCCTCCTCCTGTACAACGGCTGCCGCGCATCGGCTCACTCTTTCACTCGCCTCTCGCAGACTGCATGGCCGACATCTTTGGCATCCTCGTGGCTGGAGGCGTTCACGTCGGCCTGTCCAAGGTGCGCTCGCTCGCCCAACCTCATCGCGTTGACGACTCGACTGACTCGAGCTCTCCCCGCCTCGCGCAGCTCTTCCCCGACCGCGACTCGCTCATCACCGAGGCCGTCCTCGCCGAGGACGTGCTCGAGGGCCGTGTCCCCGGCTACGAGCACCTCGCGCGCCGCGAGTTCCGCCCCCAGGGCTCGATCACGCCGAGCGACGAGAAGCTCGACGGCGACGCCATGGTCGGGTCGGTATAGACGGGCGAGGCAAAGATGGAGGTCGTCTGTGTGTGCGTGTGCTGCTGCTGTTGTGTTCCTGTCGTCTTCTGGTTCGTTTGCGAGGGAGAAAAGGCCGCCGGATGTGTTCTTGGTCGGCGAGCCTGTCTAGAATTTGTAGACTCGGGCGCGTAATGGTCTCTCGCTCTCTCTCTTGAGTCTGTTGTGCGCTTTGGAGCGAGCCCTGCGCTGCGCGACGTCGGCGAGAGAAACTAGGGCCTGAGCGGGGGCAAGAGCTTTCTCGCCTCATCTCGCCTCCTGGGACGCCCAGTATTCGACTGACTACTGGTGACTATCTCATACGCAAGCTAGCTTCCGCATCGAGCCTCGCGAGACGTGTGCAAGGAGCCTTTGTTTCGAGGTCGCGCACGCGCTCCTCCTCGTCCTCATCCACCTTCGCTTGCTCTCCTCAGCTCGACCAGGCCATCCGTGTAGCACGCCAAGATGGACGACAAGGTGTGTCTGCGCGTCCTCCGTCATACCCTGCGCCCGCTGACCCTCTCCTCGCTCTCCACCAGATCCTCATCAACTCACCCGCCAACTCGGCTCAACCTCCTCCCCTCCTGCGCCTCTCGGACGAGCTCCTCGACAGCATCTTCGTCATTGCGTACGCGTCCGGGGGCCCATGCGCGAACACGCGCAAGCCTATATGCCGCCGCCTCCTGCCCTTCCAACGCGCCCAGCTCTATCGCCATGTCCGGCTGCACTCGTACCAGGCGCTCAAGAAGTTTCACCGCACGATCATGGGTTCAAGCAGTATCGCTGGGCTCGTGCGGCACCTGCACTTCCTGGGCTGGAAGGAGAACGTCGTCCGGGCCGACGGCAGCTCGCGGCGACGGTCAGGGCGCGGCGGCGACGAGGACGGCGACCGCAAGCTGGTGACGCCCATCGACTTTGCCGTTCTGGTACCGCGCCTCGTCCGCCTCCAAACGTTCGGGACGCAGCTGCTCGACCCTGCGCGCCTCGACGTCGTTTTCCTCGACCAACCATCCTCGCGCCGCCTCGAGGCGCTCAAGAAGCTTGAGTTCTCGCAGGACCACAATCCGCTCGTCCAGAGTGGTTGCGATGTCGGCGCCAGGCTGCAGTGGCTCGCGTGCCTGCCCCGGCTCGCCGACCTCACCCTCGTCCAGCCGTACGGCGCGGACCCGATCCTGCCCGACCTGCCCGTTCCCCCACCTTCCCTCGCCTCACGCGTCTCGTCCTCGAGCAGGGCAGGATCGACGATCGGCGGTGGTCGGGTCCTGCGCTCGACCGAATGGCGCCGAACCTTGTCCGCCTCGAGCTTAGAGCCCGGCGCGTCGGGTGGTTCGCCTCGGCGCTCGCGACCGCGCCTGTCGGGCTGCTTTTCCTTTCTCTTGTCAACAGAGACGAGCGCCATGACGAGGAGGAGGTGCGAGCGCCGATCAACAGCGTGCTCGCCCTCTTCAAGAACCTCGAGGAGCTGTTCGTCTGCCGGTGCGCGTTCGACATGTCTCTGCCGACAAGCCTCGCCGACCTCGTCGTCCTCGACAAGCTCGTCCACCTCTCCTTTCACGACGACGGCATCGTCCCGGACGCCTTCCTCCTCGGCCTCCTCGCCAACCCTTCCCACCTCCCCAACCTCAAGACCCTCGAGCTCAACCACGTCACGTCGAGCTTGGGCGACACCGTCGAGAAGATGGGCGGCGCGCTTCCAGCCTTCGAGACGCGCGACGACTACCCGCACTGGCCCATGTGGGAGGGCTGGAGCGAGCCCGAGTACCCGGAGGGCTCGACCGAGCAAGGCCTGCGCCGCGTCTTGGTCGCCGCCCTCGAGAGGAACGTCGTCGTCAAGGGCGATGTGTACGACGCGCTCCACTGGTACGACGCGTTCGAGGCCGAGGAGCGCATCGCGCTCCTCGCGCTCGGCGACCTGACGGGCAACTATGCGCGCGCGCGGCCCGTCCTCGGCGCCGAGGCCGTCAATGCGCACATCCTTGCACGTGCGAGGGCGACCGTCGAGGGCGGCGAAGACGGCAAGAACGGCGAGGCGTGAGGAGCGCTGCTGGACGAAGGCGGCGAGGGCGAGGAGGAGGTTCCGCGAGGACGAGGTCGAGCGGGCAAGGATGTCCTTCTCGGCCGTCGGGCTCTCGTTTGCTTTCCTCGAGAGATGCACCGAGAGCGTCTCTGCGAGCGTGCTCGTTGCCTCGAGGCCGTGAGCGGCTGCGACGACGAGCTGAGGACGAGGCGTAGCGAGCGAGAACAGCAAGGTGATGTCGCGATGACGAGCGCGCTCCTCGAGCCTGCGCGCCCAGGTGCGGTGAGCAAGCAGAGCACTCCTGCCAGCCGCACGGTGCGGACGAGCGGGAGCTGTGGTCGTGAGCGGAGGTGAGAGGAGGACGAGCAGGGGCGAGCCGGCTGTCGCTCCTCGCTCCTCCCGCACACCCGCAGTACCGGGCCAGCACCACCCGCCCGCCTGACCCTCGGCACCCCAGCACCATGGCCAACCTCGGAACGCCCATCCGCCTCTTGCACGAGTCGCTCGGGCACGTAATCACCCTCGAGCTCAAGACGGGCCAGGTCTACCGCGGCAAGCTGTACGACGGTGCGCCTCCCTTTCTCTCGCAGCTGTCCTGAGCGGGCTCGAGGCGCGAACGAGGCGCTGCGCGGCGGCGTGGTCGAGGGGCGAGGTGGACGAGGTCGGGCGGGGCGATGAACTCGAGGGCGGCATCTCTGGGCTGCGGGGCGGGCAAGGCGGCTCACAAGCGAGCTGAGGAGTGCTCTTGCGCATCCTGGGCGCGCAGACGAGCTCGCACGAGTGGTGGTCGTCCTCCCTGTTCAGCCGCCCCTCTCCTCACCGACCCACTCGGCCCAGTCCTTCCCTCTCGAGCGCACGTACGCGCCCACTGAGCACAGCCAGCCGAGCCGAGCACTGATACTGACGCTGCGCCCACCTGCCCGCAGCCGAGGACTCGCTCTCGGTCTCGCTCACCAACTGCACCGTGACCCACCGCGACGGCCGTGTCACCCAGCTCGACCAGGTGCGCCCGCGCTCTCCCAGACTGCTCTGGCTGCTCTCGCAGAGCACATGAGCTAACTGGCAGTTCTCGTGGTGCAGGTCTACATCCGCGGCGCCTCGGTGCGGTTCTACGTCGTGCCCGACATGCTCTCGCAGGCTCCCATGTGCGTCTCAGCCTCACGTCGTCGGCTCACACGCTCAAGCTGGCACCTTCAGTGCCTCTCGAGCTGCGACTTGTGCGTGGTGCAAGGACTATGAGCTGACTCGCCGCACTCTCTCCTGCAGGTTCAAGCGCGGCGTCGGTGCGACGGGCCTCAAGGGCCGCGGTATCGGAACCGCGCGTGGCCGTGCGACCATCATGCGTGCGCAGAGTCGGCGGGGCGGTCCGGCGCGTGGCGGTGCGGGGCGCCCGCCTATCCGTCGCTGAGCGCGAGGTGTGCTCGACGAGACGACGAGGGCGACGAGAAGGAGCTTGTAGGGAACCCGCAATGGCCCGCTTTTGTACACTTCCTTTGTGCGTACGAGTGCTTCGTCTCGCTCGTGAGCAGTAGCCTGCCCTCTCTCGTGCCGAAAGCTAGACCCGGCTCGACCTTCGCCGCGAGCGCGACGAGGAGTGGCGGCGCACCGCCTCGACCTCTCCTCGACTCGCCCGCCTGCTGAGCTAGCGCGAGGACGCGCATCAGAGCTCTACAAACGCCCGGAAGGCGCACGCGATGGACCCACCGCCGCCGCGAGCCTCGTTCGCTCCCTCGTCGTCCTCATCTCTCGCTCCGTCAACCTCGCCATCCACGGCCCGGTCCAAGTCGCGCACAAGGACAGCAGCACCAGCCGGCACTTCCAGCACCTGTTTCACCGCCGCCCGACCCGCCCAAGCGCCAGCCGCACCGCCAACCCCCGCCGGCCCCTCCTCCTCCTTCGCCGCCGCAGCCGCCCTCCTCGCCGCGTCGCCCCACTACACGACCTCGCTCCGCTCGCGCCACTCGCTGTACGGTACAGAGGACCGCGTCGTCCTCGACCTCGGCAGCAGCGTGTGGAAGGTCGGCTTCAGCGGCGAGCCGCAGCCCCGCGCGTGCGCGAGCGTCGCACGCGAGGTCGCGCGCGAGAGGGGGAGGGGCCCGGCGGCGGCGTCTGTGGGTGCGAGTATCGGCGCGAGAGGAGGAGCGGCGGCCGAGGAGGCGGGCGCGGCGCTGTGGGGGCTCGAGAAGGGCGAGCCGAGCGAGGTCGAGTGGACGGTCAGGGAGGAGAGGGTCAAGCGGTTGCTGCGGCGGCTCTGGTTCGAGTGAGTCGAGCTCTTCACCTCGTCTTCGTGTTCTCGGGCGCACGCATGAGCGGGTCGGCGGCGGTCCTCGTTGTCGACCTCGCTCTGGTTGTGGACGACTGGGGATTACGAGCGCGAGCCACATCTGACTCCTTGCCCGGCCTCACAGGGACCTCATGATCGACCCTAAGACGCGCAAGGTCATCGTCCTCGAGAACCCGCTCTTGCGCAACCGCGTCAAGGAGATGATCGCGCGCGTCCTCTTCGACAACCTCCAGGTCCGTCGCCATCCGCCTCGTCTCTATGCCCTCGAGTCCTGCGCTCACAGCCACCTTGCTCTGCAGATCCCGTCGATGAGCTTCGCGTGCTCGCCGCTCCTCGCGCTCATGGCCGCAGGCACCGTGACGGGCCTCGTCGTCGACGTCGGCCACCTCGAGACGACCGTCCTTCCTGTGCGTGTCGACCCTCCCTCGCCCGTCTTGCCTCGACTGACTCGCCGAGCACACAGATCTTCCACTCTCGCCCTCTCTTCCCGCTCCTCACGACGACACCTCGCGCCGGCGCCCGCCTCACCCGCCGTCTGCGCTCGCTCCTCCTCGCCTTCGCCTCGTACGCCCCGCCGCCCTCGTCCGTCAACTCGATGACGCCGCCGACCATCGGCCGCGTCCCACACGAGCTCCTCACCGATGAGCTCGTCGAGGAGATCAAGACGCGCCTGTGCTTCGTCGGCGAGCCGCTGCCGCCGCCCGCACCGGCGGCGCAGCGCAGCGCTCGGGCCTCGACGACCGTGTCGGGCTCGGCCATGAGCCTCGACGTCGACGCGCCCTCGTCGCTCGCCGAGCCGAGCGACCCGGACGCCGCGCTCGTGCGGCACCTCGAGGCGCGCTACGCGGCGACCGCGCCGGGCACGACGCCCGTCGCGTTCCGCGTGCCGAGCCTGTCGCTGCCGCCGGTCGCGGGCGGCGTCGGGAGGGGGTGGGTGCAGGTGCCTGGGTGGGTGAGGGAGCGTGCGGCGGAGGTCCTGTGGGAGGAGGGCGGCGTGGAGGACGAGGGTGGATTCGGGGAAGACGAGGAGTGCGGGTTGGCGGGGGTCGTGCTCGAGTGCTTGCTCAAGGCGCGTCTCTTCCTCTCTCTGTCATCCTCCTCAGCCTCAGCTCTCGAGGACGTCGACATGCTGACCTTGCTCGTCGTGCGCAGCTCCCGATCGACCTGCGCAAACCGCTCGCGTCGTCCATCCTCCTCGTCGGCGGCACGGCCTCGATGCCGGGCTTCTTCCCGCGCTTCAAGGCCTCGCTCCTCAGTCAGCTGGAGCGCTCCCACCCGCCGAGCCCGCCTCCTTCGCCACCCTTGCCCTCGTCATCCTCGAACCCGCCCGAGGACGACCCGATGCGCACCTCGACCTCTCCTTCCGACCTTGCGCCGCCGGCTCTCTCGCCTGCGCCGGACCCAGAAGCGATTGCCAAGCACCGTCGCCAGCGCGCGCGCGACCTGCGGCTGCACACGCTGCGCCACTCGCCGCGCTGGGCGCCGCTCGCACCCCTCGCGCCGCACCTCGCCATCCTCAACCACCCTTCGCCCTCTCCGTCCTCCACCTCCGCCTCCGCCTCCGCCTCGTCCTCGGCGCCACCACTCCTCGCCTCGTCGCTCGCGCGCGCGCGCGAGGGCGCAGCGCCCGCGTTCGCGCCCGCGCTCCAGGCGTGGATCGGCGGCTCGCTCGCGGGCGCGCTCAAGGTCGGCGGCGTCGAGGTCGTGCGCGAGGAGTGGGACGCTGCGGGCGCGGGTGCGGGTGCGGCGAGGGCGGGCGAGGAGGAGGTGCGCGAGGAGGAGTGGGAGGAGGAAGAGCGGGCGGCGAGGAGGAGGAGGGGCGCGAGGCTGCCTGACTGGACGAGGTTGGCGTGAGGGGCCTTGGGGGCGCAGATGAAGGCAAGCCGGTCGTGCTCTCTCGTCTGGAAAGGCGACGGGCGAGCGAGAGGATTTCGGATAATGTGCTCGCGCTGCAAATACTGCCTCTCGCCGCCAAGATGCGCCCTCGTCTAGCTACGTCTCGCCTGCCCACTTCACTCCCTTTGCCCTCCCTCGCTCGTCCGCCGCCGCCCGTCGTCGCTCGCGCTCGACAACCTCCCGCCGCACCTCGTCGAGACCGTCCTCGACTGCCTCGACGACGCCTCGCCGCCGCTGCTGCTCGTCTACGAGGAGCGCCCTCCTGTACTCGACAGCCTCGGCTAGGCGGTCGAGGAGCTGCAGCACTCGTCTGACCATAGTGGGGAGAGCGGCGGGCGCGAGGTCGAGGAGGGTGAGGGTGGCGTGAAACGACGAGCCGAGGACGAGGGCGAGGAAGGGCAGTCGGGCGTCGAGAGGCTGCAGCTTGGCCGGGTCAGCTCGTGCTCCTCTGTCTGCGCCTCACTGATGAGCAGGATCGAGGGCGGCAAGGAGAGCCGGAAGCGCACCTGGTGGCCCTCGACCGAGAGCGCCGCAGGAGGTCCGTGAGCGGGCGCACGGGCCCCTGCCAGTGCGGGCGAGCGCATCTCTCGCGGTGCCGCCGCTGCGCGAGGTCGTGGGAGAGCTGAAGCAAGACGAGCGGTTGGCACCACAAGTCAATCGGCTCGCTCGCCATTCACCGGTTGACATCGTCACGGCGCGAGAGGCGCGAGCAGAAGGTGGGGGAGGTGACTTGGCGCGAGACAAAGGGAACGTCGCTCGTCGTGCAGTGCAAGGGGCTCATCGTGAACAGTGCTTGTCGCAGTACGAGAGCTAGACAGTGCGAGCTACAGAGGGTTCGCCTCGACTTTGGAGGCCGAGAGAAGGCCGGGAGGACAGCTCGCTCGACGGGGACCTGCCACCGTCGCAGCGCCGCAAGGCACTACCGACGTCGACCCGCACTGCTCGGCGTCACGAGGCGACCGAGAAGCGTCGGTCGAGGCGCGAGTTGGTCGACGATGGCGGTGGGGGCCGGAGCGCCGAGAGCTGCTCGAGGGGACGAGCGGCGACGGACCTGCTGACGGGTGTGCGTCAGGAAGTGCTCGCGAGAGAGGCAGACAGGGAGAGAGGGACAGCACGCACCTCGCCCGCACGCAAGCTTGCCTCCCGCTCAGCCCTGCTGCTTGGCCTTTGCGACCCTCCTCCCCCTGCCGACCTTGGCCCTCGGCTCGTCCTGCGCGCCCTCCTTGAGCCTCGACTGCCCGGCCGCCTCCTTGGGCCTCCAGTACCCCTTGCCGTAGCTGACGCAGATCTCGGCGCCCTTTGCGACGCCGTGCGGGCCCGCCCAGACGGCCATGCGCGCGCCCTTGCGGCCGGCGACGCCCGGGATGTCCCACGTGCGCAGCTCAAAGACGGCGTTGGCGCGCTCGTAGCCCGGCACGCCGCGGTAGTCGTTGATGAAGCGCGCCTCGCCGCCCATGTTGGTCGCGTCGCACCCGACGACCTCGAACTGCGGCTCGTCGCCGCCCTCGCTGGCCGGCACCGGTCGCCGCTCGAGCGACAGGTCGTACTCGCTCTTGGGGTCGGCCTCGCCCTCGGTGTGGACGAGGCCGACGTAGTCCCGGATCCAGGTGCCGCGCTCGATGGCGGCCTTGCCGTCGTTGAAGAGGCCGCGCTGGCCCTTGGCCGGGTGTCGTGCGTCGGTAATGGTGCGGATGGCGACGCGTGGCGGGGCGTTGGGGACGAGGTGCGGCATGCACGGAGTGCAGTAGGTAAGGCGGTCGAGGGCGGGGAGGAGGGGCGAGGGGACCGGGGTCGTGAGGAACTGGATGTCGGCGGGGAAGTCGGCTGGAGGTCTGGCTGCTGGAGGCTTGAGGGCGCTCATGGTGCGGCTAGTAGCGCCTGCGTGTGGCGGTGAAGCTGGCGGTACCTGCGCTGCAGAGGAGGGCCACGGTGAGCTTCATCAGCTCCTCGAGGAGGAGGAGGAAGAGAGGGGCGACGACGACGCACGGACGCGGTGGATGACCTCGGCAGTGCTTTGGACAGCTTGTACTTGACCTCGAGCAAGACCGTGAGCTGGTCTGAGCGAGCGTGAGCGGATGGTGGAGCCAAGACGAGAGCTCGACCCCGCGTCGCGCCCAAAGTCGACCAAGGCGCGCTCTCCTCCTCGCTGAGCCTGGTTCAGTGCTCATGATGCGACTCTCTGGGAGCAAAGAGAGCCGAAACGAGGAGGAGTGGACGGCGCGCGAGGCGATGCAAAGAGGGAACTGCTTGCGAGAGGAGGTCGTGAGGCATGAGGGACGCTACCAAAGTGTCTGCGGCGTGAAAGGGAAGAGGGAGGACGAGAGGAACAAGACAACGAGGGAAGGAGATGAGAGGGGAGGAAGGAGGGAGAGAGGGCAGCGACGACGAGACGACGGCCCGGACCTGCACGCCGTCGTCGCGCTCAGCGCATCCCTCCTACGAGCGCCTCGCCCTGCGGCCGCCCGTCGTACGCCTCGGCGTACCGCATGACGCTCGACGAGTCGAGCGACGCCCCTCGCGCCGCGCTCGGCTGCGGCAGCGACGGCGGCGGCGGCGGGCCGACCTCGGCGCTCGACTGGCGGTGCTGCCCCTTCTTGCCGCTGTTTGACCCGAACGACAGCGAGAAGACCTTGTGCCGGCTGCGCGACTTGCGCACCGTGTGCTGCTGCTCCTGGTCGCCGACGAGGCCGAACTCTTGCGCGAGCGACGCGCGCGAGTCGGCGGCCGGGTTCGAGCCGAGCGTGTACGCCGAGCGCGACGCGCCGTAGTTGCCGTAGGGCCCTGCCTCAGGAACGTCGTACCCTGCCGACGGGCCGGCTCGGGCAGCGTGGTACGGGTCGTACGGCGACGAGGCGCCGTGAGGCGAGGGCGAGCCGCGGTAGGTCGCCTCGGACGGCAGGAGCGGGAGCGACTTCTGCGAGCGAGGGTGCGGCGGCGGCTGGAGGAGCTCGTGCTCGTCGTCGCCGTGCTGCTGCTCGGGCTCGAGGTCGAGGTCGTCGACGCCGCCGGCGAGGACCTCGGTCTCGGCGTCGCCCGGACCGCCACCACCGCCGCCGAGCGCAGGCCCGCCGCCGAACGACCCTGGTCGGCGCACCGAGTCGAGCGACGGCCTGCCGACCCAGCTGTTGCGGCTCGGGACGGTCGACGCACGGGCCCCTGCGCCGCTCGACGGCTTGTTCCCGCCGCCGCCGCCGCCGCCGCCGCCGTTCGAGCGCGTCGACGTGAACGATCCGAGCGTGAGGACGCTCTGGCGGTCGGCAGCGTGCGCGCCGCCGCCGTGCATGGGCATGTGGTAGCTCTGGCGGAACTGCTGCTGCGGCGGGAGCGGCGGCGTGTACGGCCCGAGCGAGTCGACGCTCGACGAGCTGCCGGAGCGCAGGTGGTACCGCGGCTCGTTTGCGAGCGCCGAGAGCGGCGGCGGCGGCGCGAGCTCGTCGTCGTCGGCGCCGTACCGCGAGCCGGGCCCGAGCGACGCGTCAAACGGCGCGCCGCGGTCAACGCCCGGCGTCGCAGGCGCTGACGAGCTGCCGAGCGTACGAGAGCGGGCCCGCCCGCCGCCGCCGCCGCCGCCGACGAGCTTGTTGAAGAAGCCCTTGAGCCCCTTCTTCTTCTTCTTGCCCGCGCCGTGCTCGGCCTCGGCCGCCGCCGCCGCAGCCGCAGCCTCCCTCGCGGCGGCCGTCTCGGCGAGGACGCGCTCGCGCTCGCGGCGGTCGGCGTGCCGCGCGACGGCCGGGTCGCTCATGGCCGCCGCGCCGTACGCGTCGTACACGGCCTGCTGCGGCGACCCAAAGCCGTACCCGGCGCCGGCGCCGGCGCCCGCGCCGTGCTGCGCGGCGTACATGGCCGCTCCACCGCCGCCGCCGCCGTAGTGCCCGAGCGAGCCGTACCCAGGCCCGCCGGCCGCGGCGAGCCCGGCGCGCTGGTCCTGCTCGAGCCCGAGGTGCATGTCCATCATGCTGCCCGACGGCGCGAACGACAGGACGCTCGCGGCCGACGCGCTCTGGCGGAAGCGCGACCACATGCTCGTTGGGCGGCGCGCCGAGCCGTCGCCGCTCGTGCGCGCGGGCGAGACGCTGCGCGGCGTCGCGCCACCGCCGCCGCCGGTGCCGCCGCCGGGCGGGAGCGAGCGCAGGTCGGTCGACGAGCGCGCAAACTTTGGGAACGCGAACCGGCTCGAGGCCATGCTCGTCGCGGGGCTCTTGGGCGGCGAGGCCGAGAGCTGCGACGCGCCGGCGCCGGCGCCGGCGGGTGCGCCCGCGGCCGAGGGGCTCGAGAGGCGGCGCAGGGCCGGGCCGAGCCACGGCTGGTCGCCCGCCGAGTAGCTGCGCATGCTGCTCCCGCTGCTCGCGTTGCCGCCGCCGCCGTTGCCGCCCGCAACGCCGTTGTACAGCGACGGCGGCGGGAGGAGGCTCGCGCTCGAGTGGCGGAAGCTCTGGTTGCCGCCTGCGAACTGGTGCTGGTGCTGGTGCTGGTGCAGGTTGGTCTCGTCGGCGAGCGTCGCGCGCGAGCGGCTCTTGATCGCGCGCAGCGCGACGCGCTCCTCGTGCTCGAGGGCGGCCTTCTCGGCGGCGAGCGACTCGGGCGAGAGGAGCGACGACGCGCGGTTGCGCGGCTGGGTGCTGGCGGTGACGGCGGGGAGGTGCTCGATCGGCGAGGGTCCGTGCGGCGAGGACGAGGCGGCGGCGGCAGCGGCGGCGGACGCCTCGCGGATGCGGGCTTGGCGGTCGAGCTCGAGGTAGTGCGCCTGGGTCGCGAGGAACGTCTGGAGGGTGCGCCATCGGTGCGCGGCTGCCGGCGGATTCTGCGAGCGAGCGCGAGACGAGACCGAGCCGAGAGAGAGTCAGTCGCCGACGCGGAGCATGACGAGGGAGAGAGAGAGAGGACGACGCACCATGGTCGTCCAGACCTTGAGGTTGCCGCTCGTCAGGAGCTGCCCCTTGCCCAACCTCCTCCTGCCACCCGCGCCGGCGCCCGCGCCCGTGTGCGCACTGCTGCTCTCGCGCTCGTACACGCTGCGGCGCACGCCCGCGCCGGCGCCGCTCTCGCTCGACCCGTTGCCGCCGCCGTGCGCCTCGTGGCCGCTGCCGGACCCGGCGCCCGCGCCCGCGCCCGCGCCGAGCAGCTCGACCTGGTCCTCCCACCGGCACTGCTCGTCCCACTCTGCGTCGCTGTCGCGCTCCCACACGCGCGCGCCCGTCACGTCGACGTCGGCCATGTCGCGGTCGCGCATCATGCACTCGACGCACACCTCGGGCTGCGCGACGAGGTGCGGCGGGGGCTGGGGCGGACCGGGCGGCTTGGGCGGCTGCGCGCCGGGCGGGGCGGCGTACGCCTGCGCCGGGGTGGCGGGAGGGGCGAGAGGAGGAGGAGGTGCGCCGACGGGCGAGGCCGAGGCCGAGACGAGCGCTGCCGAGGCCGACGGCGCAGAGGCGTACGGCGACGCGGCGACGAGCTGCGGGCTGCGGGCGGGCGTCGGGGCGCCCGTGCGCGGCGGCGAGAGGAGGGGGACGGGCGCGCCCGACGATGACGACGGGGTGGGCGCGCCAGAGAAGGATGACGGGAGGATGAGCGACGCGCGCGTGCCGACGCCGGCCATGTCGAGGTCGTCGAGCCCGACGCGGGGTGCGGCGGCCGCCGCCGACGAGGACGAGGCACCCTGGGCTGCTGTTGCTGCTGCGGTGGTGGCGGCGTCGAGGTAGTCGGCGACGGCCGAGGCGGGCTCTCGCAGCTCGCGGGTCGGGCTCGCGAGCGGCGGGTACGGGCCGCGGTCCTCTGGCGAGAAGGCGACGGCGGGGACGAACGACGGGAGCTGGCTCGCGAGGCTCATGCCCGACGCTGCGGCTGTGCGGGTCGAGGGTGCGCCGTTGGGTGATGGGGCGGGAGTAGTGGTCGACGGGGACGACGAGGGCGAGGCGAGGTGCGAGGGCCCGATGAAGCTGCGGCGGGTGTGGAGGGCGGGAGGTGCGCTGTTGCTGTGTTGCTGCTGCTGCTGCTGCTGCTGCTGGGGCGGTGGTGGCGGTGCCGGGCTGACCGAGAGCGGGCGCGAGTAGTTGACGGGCGACTCGACGAGGCGCCGCGGAGGTTGAGGAGGAGGGGGAGCGGGAGCGGGCGCGTGCTGGGGCGCGTACGCCGCACCGGGCGGGAGCTGCCTGCGCGCCGTGTGCTGCCCGAGGTACTCTGCGCCTCGTCGCGCACCGCCCTCGCTGCCCTGGGGCGTGCCCGTCGTGGGCGGGGCCTGCATCGAGCCGGGGCGGAGTTGCCGACGAGGGGCAACCGCTCGCGCGAGGGCGGGTGGGAACGCGTGCGCGTGGCCGTAGGGCGAGGTGGGGCGGTGTCGGTGCGCGTGCTGTGCACTGCTCTGGTGCGCCGGGTCGAGGCGACGAGCGACGAGTGGGAGCTCTCCGTAGCGCGACTTGCTCCACCTCCGCGCCTCAAGTGTCTCGCACCCTCGAGCTAACCGTCTCGACCAGCTCTAGAGGCGCTGTGGGTCCTTGAAAGGCACTTGTCAAACACACTCACACACCGTCCCACCTCCTGCGCGCACGTCCTCGCTTCCTGCTCCGCTTCCCTCCCCCCCCCCCCTCCTCTTCCCAGCGGAATGAAAGCTCGCTTCCCTCGCCGGCTCCTCCCTCTCTCTCTCTCGAGAGATTGCACACAGCCACCTCACCGCGATGCACCCGGCGCACCGCCCGTCACCTCGTACACGTCGTCGCCCTGCAGCTCGAGCGCGCTCTTGCGCCCGAGCACCTCGCTCCAGAACCGCATGACGCCCACCCACTCGTCCCTGCCGCGCAGCATGCCGTCCTGTGCGCGCCCGCCGGGGCCGGGGAGCGCGACGGCGTCGCAGCGCGCGAACCCGCGCTGCCACGCCGAGGGGGCGACGGCGCGCTGCTCGGCGGGCCGCAAGACGACGAGGGCGCGGGTGCGCGCGCGCGTCGAGGGCGAGGGCGTCGGGTGCGACACGAGCGGGGCCGAGACGGCGACGAGCGAGCCGAGGTGGGCGTGCTCGGGCTGGGCGCGGGACGAGGAGGGCGAGGAGGGCGCGCAACGCGAAGAGGTCGGTGCGGCGGCGGCGGCGACCGGGTGCGCCTGGGCCCACGCGAGCGCGAGCTCGCCCGCGCAGGTGCCGCCCTGGGCGTACCCGAACAGGTGGATCTGCGAGGGCTCCCACCCGCAGCCGCCGCTCGTGGGCGCGCTCGAGGTCGAGGTCGAGGTCGAGGTCGAGGTCGAGGTCGAGGGCGACGAGACGGGCGCCGTGAGGTGCTCGACGAGCTTGACGAGGAGGTGCAGCGTCGCGGCCGGGTTCGGGTTGACGATCACTGCGAGGAACGACGTCGTTGGCGTTGAGAGAGCGCGGACGAGCGAGAGTCAGCGACGAGGACGAGGAGGAGCGAGAGGACGGGGGGAAGGACGCACGCTCTCCCATGTCGTCAAAGCTGGGCCACCAGGCGTAGGCCTCTTCGTCGAGGAGCGGGATGCGTTCCGGGGCCTTGAGCGACAGGGTGGCCGTCTGCGGGAGGTTGAGGCTCTGAGCGAGTCGCGCAAAGGGCGCGGCCGTGTCGCCTTTTTCCCCTGGCTGGGTCAGCGTGGCGAGTACAGCGAGAGGGAGGACACGGACCCACCCACCCAGGCCGTGCAGGAGGATGACGAGGTTGAGGTTGATGCCGTCGGGGGACGGGGCGTAGATGCTCCCGGCGAGGAAGGGCGACACGCGGGCGAGGGTGGGCGGCGGGTGGACGTGCGTGACCTCGACTGGTCGCAGCTCTAGCCGTGGCTCCATTGCAGCTCGGCGCAGTCGTCGAGAGCGAGAGGCCGGCTTCATCTCCCTCGCTCGTCGTCGTTCGTCGCGTCGAGCCTCGCCCCGGCTCTCGCTCCTCCAGCCACCTCGAGCATCCATGGACCAGCAGAAGGCCTTTGGCCGCATCACCCGCCGCGTCGCCATCGACCGCAGCATCGTCCGTCCTCCTCCTCGTCGCGTCGTCCTCGTTCCCGCTGACCCCACCTCCCTCCCCGCGCGCAGCTCACCTACCGCCTCGCAGCCCGCGAGCTAGGCTGCACCGTCACCGACGCCAAAGCGTGCGCCCCCTCCTCTCCCTCTCGTCCTCTCACCTCGCGCTTTCGCTCACAACCCTCCCCTTCTCTTGCGCGACAGCACCCTCCAGGCCTACTTCGAGTCCGACGTCGCCAAGGAGCGCAACGTTGGCGCCGTCTGGCTCGTGTCGGGCTTCCTCGTGCCGCCGCCTCGGGCGCCAGTGGCGCCGAACGGCACCCAGGCGCGCGACGACGACGACGCGATGGACGTCGACTCGAGCGCCGAGGTGGGTGCGAGTGCGGCGGCGCAGGGGACGCAGGAGCGCGGGGGCGCCGGCGAGGGAGGCGGCGTGGGCAAGGTGGTGCAGCGCATCGTGCAGCGGCTCGTGCAGAACAAGGACCTCGAGGGTACGCCTCCCCCTCCTCTCCCTCTCTCTCCTCGCACAGCTGACCCACACCCTCCCCCTCCCGCTCGCGACGCAGCCCAGCTCCCCCTCTTCGCCTCGACCCCGCGCCCACCCTCCACGCACCTCTACGCGCTCCTCCCCGCGCCCTCGCTCCCGGACCTCGCCCTCCTCGGCCCCGCAGCCCTCTCGCTCGTCGCGCCCGCAAACCGCGACAAGTGGCGCGCGCCGCCCGCCGCCGAGGACGAGGACAAGGACGCGGCGCAGGGCACGTACGGCGAGCTCGTGCACCCGGACGGCGAGCGGCGCAGGGTCAAGGGCGCGGCGGGCAGGGCGGCGGGCGCGGGCGCGAGTGCGAGCATGAGTGCGGCCAAGGGCAAGGGTAAGGCGCCTGTCGCGGCGGCCAAGAAGGAGGACGAGGACGAGGACGACAAGCCCGTCGTCGCCGACGTCGGCGGCAACAAGGCCAAGGGCGCCAAAGCCAAAGGCGCCGACAGCAAGGCCAAGGACAAGAAGGCCTCGAAGAAGGACGCCGACAAGGACAAGGACAAGGCCAAGGCCAAGGGCCCGACGTCGCGCCCGATCGGCCAGCTCGGCGGCCTCTTCTCGCGCAAGTTTGACGAGCCGCCGCCCAAGAAGGCCAAGGGCAACAAGGGCAAGGGCAAGGGCAAGGCGGCGTCGTCCGACTCGGACTCGGACTCGGACGGCGACGCGAGCGGCGCCTCGAGCGACGACGACGACGAGCCCGCCCCGCCGCCCAAGTCCAAGAAGGTCGTCCCCGCCAAGCGCAAGTCGTCGTCGCCCGTCGTGACGCGCACCAAGGCCGTCTCCTCGCCGGCCAAGGCGGCGGCGCCCAACAAGACCAAGAAGGCGCCCGACGTCGTGCTCGACGGCGACGACGGCGACGAGTTTGACGACTGGGCCATGGACGAGGAGGCGCTGCTCGAGGCTGAACGCGCGGCGGAGCAGCAGGCGGCCACGAGGAAGACGAGTGCGGGCGCGAGCGCGAGTGCGAGTGGGAGCGCCGGGGCGGGCAAGGCCAAGGAGAGCAAGGCGGACAGGCAGAAGAGGGAGCTCGAGGTGCGTCGGCGTTCTGGCCTGCCTTCCTTCTCCCTTGGACTCCTCGCCGCGCAGGCACTGACTCTCTCACCGTTTCTGAGCAGGAGATGATGCAGAGCGACGACACGATGGACATCGACTCGAAGCCGTCGCGCTCGAACCGTGCGTCGTCCTCCCCTTGTCCTCGGCCTCGCTCTCCTCCCTCCCCTCGCCTCGCCACCCACTGACACCTCTCCCTCCTCTCTCTCCTTCTTGCCCTCCTTCACTCGCGCATGGACAGTCTCCCGCACCCCCTCGACCTCGTCCGCCGCGCCGACCAAGCCCAAGCCCAAGACCTCGTCGTCCTCCTCCGGCGGCGGCACGGCGCAGCAGAAGGGCCTCGGCGCCTTCTTCAAGAAGAAGTGAGCGCTCTCGAGCGTGCGTGTGGGCGGGCGGGGATGGGGGAGCGAGACGGCGAGGGCTTGGGCGGGAGAGGGACGCAAGGAGAGGGAGGGGTCCGTGCGGCAATGCAGGGGGTGCCTTGGTCCTGCGCGCTCGACTCGCCGCCCTGGAGAGAGCTCTCTCCCAGCTGCCTCTCGCACCGTCTCTGTCCGACCGCTCGCTCGCGCCGCTCCACCAGGCTCGCCGTCGCCGTCGCTCGCTCGACCGCTGGCTCGCAGGATCCGCTCCTCGCTCGCCTAGGTTCGGGTGCGCGCGCCCCCTCTTCGTCTCTGCTCCCTCACCGCGAGGCCTCGCTCATGCACTGCCCTCGCCGTTGCAGCCCCTCAAGCCCAAGCCGGCCCAAGCACGCCCGCGCGCCCGGCCCTCCTCCTGCCGCGCTCCTCCCTCCCCCTCCCCTCCTGAGCTCAGCGCCCTCCCCTCCCGCCTCCCTCGAGCGCACTCATCTCGATCCCCTCCGCCGCCCTCGTCCTGTCTCTCTCCCCCGCTCGGCGCGCCATGTCCGCCGCGCGCCGGGCGTGGAACTGGCGCCGGTACAGGAGGCGCTCGTACGCCATGTAGGCAGTGACCTGTGAGCGGCCCGGCTCGAGAGCGCAAGGTCAGCTTGCTTCTGCTCTGATGAGAGGGAAGGGGCAGCGCGGCGCACGGCGAGCAGGAGGCCGAGGAGCGCAGAGGTGAAGACGAGGCCGACGGGGCGGACGGCGAGGGTGCGGCCGGGGAGCGGGGCTGAGAGGAGCGCGCGCGGGGGGATGGCCGTTTGCTGCGAAGAGGGCGGGGCGGTGGTCGTGCTGGAAGGCGAGGCGGGAGAGGGAGCAGGCGAGGGCGCGTGGCGAGAGGTGGACGTGGTTGAGCGAGGGCGGGGAGTCGAGGGCGAGGATGCCGCGACGACGCGCTCGTACGATGCTCGCTTCATACGTGTCGGCCTTTCGAGCTCTCCATCGCTCGCCGCGCCGCCGAGCTGCGTCTCGCCCACCTCGCGCGAGCGCGCCGCCTCGTCAAGGTCGCGCGCGCGCTCAACAGGCGCAAGCGCACGGCACGCACGGCGCATGCGGGGGGCAGGAGCGGCCGTGTGCTCGTCGGTGGGAAGGGGCGCGGCGCTCTGGGGCGGCGGGGCGAGAGGCGCGGTGGGCGGGCCGGCAAGGTGCGTGCTGCGCGAGGTGGGGAGGGCGGCGAGCGCGACGAGGGCGAGGGCGAGTGCGGCGAGGGCGAGGGGTGGGAGGCGCATGCTGTGCTGCGATGGTCGAGGTCTCGACGGGCGGCGCCTGCGCTCGCCGAGGTGGGGTCGTCGACGAGGGAGGCGAACGAGGAAGAGAGGGAATGAGGCGGTCGGGCCGCTCGCAACGGTCGAGCCGACCTCGCGCGTGCGCCCTCGAGACTGGCGCGCCCAACGGCGACGATGAATAGCACTGCAGGTACACGATACACAGGCCCTCTCGAGCTCGCTCAGTGGCACTGGATCCCCTTCTGGTCCTCGTCGCCCGCTCCTGCGCCGAGGTCGATGCCGCGGTGGAAGACAAAGTGGCCGAGGAACGCGCCGCTGCACGAGAGGAGAGAGTGGGAGGCAAGGGCGAGGTCAGTCGGCGGCTCGAGCGGGTGGAGAGGTCGAATCGGCGCGAGAGGAAGGCGGACGAGAAGGGGAGCGAGACGCACAGGATGATGGCGCCAACGATCTGCAGGTTGTAGGTCATGACGAGCAGCATGATGTAGAACTGCGTCAAGAGGCGTCAGTACGTCCGGATGCCCACCGCAGAAAGCCGCAGCCCGACGACGAGCCGTCGAGCCGCAGCAGAGAGGGTAAGCCGGACGCACCGTGAGCGCGACGTGCAGCGCATACCCTGCGCTCCGTCGCAGCTGGACGACCCACGGGAGCCGCACGACGCCCCAGTACCTCGGCCCGCCGCGCGCACCTCCTCCTCCTCCTGCCGCCCCGCCGCCGCCTCCTCCAAGGAGCGCCTCGTCGGCGCCCTCGGTCATGAGCGGGCCGACGGCGCTCCCCCGGCGCGAGGGCACGTTGATCCTCGACCCCCTGCGCGAGGCGCCGAGGACCGGGCTCGCGTCGCCTGCTGCGCCGGAGGACGAGAGGGCGGCGAGGCCGCCGCCTCGGATGTTTGAGCGCAGGGCGCGGTCGAAGGTGGCGAGTGAGAGGCGGAGGTACTCGGTCGACATCGAGAGGAGGATGACTGTGCGCGAGTCGGAAGGGGCGGGTCAGCGGGAGAGCGTGAGGGCCGGGAGAGGCAGGTCGAGGAGGAGGTGGGGGAGGTCAGAGCGAGCGAGAGCGACGCACGCAGGGCGAGGTAGAAGACGAGCGTTGCGGACGAGGTGATCTGCATCGAGGGAGACACGAGGCAGATGCCGATTGGGTCTGCATTGCCGAGCATGGCCATCTGTTGCGGCGAGGAGACGGTGAGCCGAGCACGAGGACGAGGAGGCGAGCGAGTGCCGCACCTTGCAGGGGATTGCGCCGTGGTGGTCTGGCATGTGGTGGCCTGAGCCCATGTTGCCCTCGTGGTCCATCCTGGTCCTGGTGAGGCGTGAGAGGGAGCAGAGCCGAGGCGAACCAGCCTCGCTCGCCTCGTCGTCGGCCGGGTCGCCCTCTTGTCCCGCTCGCTCCCGCCAAGTGCCACCTGCAGATCCTCACCATGGTCAGCCGCTCTCTCCCGATCTCGCCACGCTGGTCGCGACCTTCCTCGGGCCGTCGTCGTCCTTCTCCGTCATCAGTCTTCGCCTCCTCGCCCGGTCATCAATGAGCAGCGTCGCCTGCAGCTCTGCACGACAAGGGACTGACCCAGAGCCCGCACACAGTCCACCAAGACCTCGGCACCGTACCGTGCAGAGATCATCGGCTCGCAGAAGCGTGCGCTCCCCTCTCTCCTCCTCCTCCCCCCCTCCTGCCCCGAGCGCCGCCAACATTTCTCTCCTCGCACAGGTCCCGCCGCCCTCCTCGCCAAGCGCGCCGACTACGACGCCGGAAAGTGCACCCGCGCCGAGCTCAAGGCCGTGGAGGACCAGGCCATCAAGGACGAGGTCAACAAGCTGCAGGACGTCGGCATCAAGGCCGTCACGGATGGAGAGTTCCGCAGGCACATGTGCGTCCTCCTCGCTCTCGCCGTACTCGACAGGTGAAGGAGCGCTGACGCTCCCTCGCCCGCAGGTTCTTCGGTGCGCGCTCGACCTTCTCCTCGTCCTCGACCGCTCGTCTCGACCGACGCGCGACGACGGACTATGGCTGACAAGTCGCGCTGTCATAGACGGCTTCTTCGACAACTTGGAAGGCATGGTCGAGATCAAGAACCCTGGGCGCGAGCTGTTCAAGATGTGCGTCGCGTTTCTCCTCGTCGGCGCTCTGACCTCCTCGCTCGAGGTCGAATGCTGATTCTCCGGGCCGTTGCGCGACGTACAGGTATGTTCCGGACATCAAGGGCTTCTTCGAGGTGCGCCCCTCGTCCTGCTCTCTCTCTCGCGCCGTCGCGCCAGCCCTGACGAGTGCACCCGCCCGCACAGTCGCACGCCTCAAAGCCGGCGTCAACCATGGTCTGCCGCTCCAAGCTTCGCCGCACCAAGCCCATGTACCGGTGCGTCTCGCTCTCGACATCTCTGCGCTTCGTCGAGCGCTTTGCGCTCGCTCGACCGCTTCTTGAAGCTCGACAGCTTACGCTTCTTCCTCCCGAGCAGGCCCGAGTTCGAGTACACGGCGTCGCTCGTCCAGCCCGACGAGGTCAAGAACGTCAAGATCACGCTCGCCGCTCCCGAGTGCGCTCCCTCCTCTCCCTCTCCCCGGCCACGCCGCTCACGCCCGCCCGCGCACGGACCCGCAGGTGGTACCACCTCCGGCACGGCGAGCACGCCTTTGCCAAGGACGTCTACCCGACCGAGGTCGAGTACTTTGCCGACCTCGCCCAGGCGTACCGCGAGGAGCTCGCCGACCTGTACGACGCCGGGTGCCGCAACGTCCAGTTTGACGACCCGCTGTTGGCGTACTTTGTGCGTCGCTCTCTCTTCTCTCGGTCCTGCCGCCCTTCCTCTCGGCTTTGGACACTCGCTGATGACGAGCCGCTCGTGCAGTGCTCGACGGCGATGCTCGACGGCATGAAGGAGGACGGCGTCGACGCCGCAAAGGTACTCGACCAGTACATCCAGCTGTACAACGACTGCGTGCGCGACGTGCCCGAGGACATGGTCGTCGGCCTGCACCTGTGCCGAGGCAACTTTGTGCGTCCCTCTCCTGGCCCTCGAGCGCGTTCTGCGCCGTTTGCTGACGAGACGAGCGAGCGACGCGCAGAAGGACGGCATGCACTTCTCCGAGGGCGGCTACGAGCACATCTCGAAGAAGCTCTTCAACGAGCTCGACGCCGACGTGTACTACCTCGAGTACGACACGGAGCGTGCGGGCGGCTTCGAGGTGCGTCGTCGTCGTCGTCGTCCGCGCTCGAGCCTCTTCTCCCCCTCCTCCTCCCTCTCCCTCTCTCCCTCCTCGCTCCCCTCCTCGACTCTCTGCCCCTTCCAGTCCTCCTTACGCTCACGAGCTGACACGCTCCCCCTCGCCGCGACAGCCCCTCGCCGACCTCCCCGCCAACAAGGTCGTCGTCCTCGGCCTCCTCACGTCCAAGTTCCCGCAGCTCGAGAAGAAGGAGGACCTCGTCGCCCGCATCAACGAGGCGGCCGACTTTGTCGCCAAAGGTGCCAACCAGACTCGCGAGGAGGCGCTCGAGCGCTTGTGCCTCTCTTGCCAGTGAGCTCCCCGTCCTCTTCGCCCTCGGCCCCTCGCGTCGCCTCTCTCGCGCTCGAGCTGCCTACGTGCTGACGTACTCTACACGAGCGGGTGCGGCTTCGGATCTCACTCAGAGGGCAACCCTGTCGAGGACGACGACGTGCGTCCCTCTCTCCGTCGTTCCTCGCCTCCTCCCGCTCGGACCTCCTGCCGTCCTGACCCTCTCTCTCGCCCGCCGCAGGTCTGGAAGAAGCTCGGCCTCGTCGTCGAGATGGCCAAGGCTGTGTGGAGCGATGCGTGACCCGGATAGACGCCGTAGAGGTGCTGCATCGCCGGTCGGAGCAGCGTCTCTGAGCGCGGTCGAGGAGGAGGAGAGCTCGCCCGCCGTGTCTCTCTCTCTCGTTCTCGCTCTCGTTGGCTCGAGGACGGCTGTACAAGACTGTCTATGTTGCCGAGGAGCAAGAGAGGGAGAGAAAGCTATGCGTGAGGAGGGCACGAAGAGGGAGGAACGACAAGGTGGGCAAAGCGGGGGAGGGTCGTCAAGGTGGGAGTACAGAGGGGCTCGTCACCGAAGGAGGGCACAAAGGTCTATTAAGCAGGAAAAGAGGGGAACGAGGAAGAGCTCAGAGCGGCCCGCGAGAGCTGCGCCCGCCCTTCTCGTCGACGTCGTCGTACAGCTCGCTCGACCTGGCCGAGAAGCCGGGCACGTCGAACGGGCTCTCGCTGCGCGCAGCGGCGAGGTACGGCGCCTCGATGGTCCCGAGCGGGCTCTGCGCCCTCGCGGCGCCCGCCGCACCGGGCGCGCCCTGCGGGCCCGACGCGCTCGACCCGCCGCTCGCGCCGAGGTGGTGCTCGTGATCGGCGAACCCGTCCTGGACGTGGTACGGGCTGCTCCCCGCCGAGCGGTACTGCGGCGGGCTCGGCGGGTAGACCATGCCCGCTCCGAGCGGCTGCGGAGGCGGCGGCGAGCGGATGGGCCCGCCGGGGTACGGATCGTAGCCCCTCGCGAACGCGGCCGAGCCGCCGTCCATCATGGCGAGCGCCTCGCGCGACGCCGCCGCCGACGCCGAGCCGTACGGGTCCGAGCCGCCGAACCCGCTCAGGCCGCCCGTGCTGTACCGCTGCTGCCGCGGGTCCCACGCGCCGTCGCCGCCCGCCGGGGCCGGGGCGTACAGCGCGCCCGCCGCGCGCACGTCGCCCGCGACGTCGCCGCCGTACTCGGAGCCGAACTCGCCGTCGTCGCCGATGCCGTGCGTGCCGCGCGCGTGCGTCTCCTGCGGCTTGAGCGTCGACGTGTTGGTCGACAGGAGCTGGCCGTCGGGCTGCAGGTCGGGCCACTTGAACTCGTCGACGTCGTCTGCGATCGAGTGAGGTGCGTCAGAGAGCCGTCGAGAGGGAGCGGGAAAGGAGAGAGGGAGAGGGAGCGCACCGTTGTCGAGGCTCGAGAAGCGCCGCCTCGTCAGGGTCCAGACGAGGAACACGACGCCGATGACAACGACGACACCTCCGACGACGCCACCGATAATGCCCCACGTCTTGCCCGTCGACGAGGACGACGAGTCGTTCTTGACGGGGACGGCCGACTGGGTGACCTGGGTCCCGGTCGACGTGCCGACCGAGCCGTCGGCGTCGGTGAAGGTCGACGTGAAGGTCGACGTGATCTCGCTCAGGGTGACGCCTGCGAGACGAGGAGAGAGGGAGAGAGTCAGTCGTGCTCGAGGTGGCTTTGAGAGGTCGTCGTGCTCGAGAGGGGTTCGAGCTCAGTTCGAGACGTGCCCAACCGTCCCGCACTCGTCCTCGATAGGGTAGGAGGAACCTGCGATGTAGAAGAGGAGAAGGACGCACTGCTCGAGGCTTGAGACGCTGCCGAGGAGGCAGAAGTAGCTTGCGCAGCGGACGAGTCGGTGCTGGTCGGCTGCGTCTCGGTCGCGGTCGTCGCCGACGACGCTGCAGGCTGCGCGCCCGTCGTAGTCGAGGTAGTTGGCGCTGCGGTGCTTGTGGGCGAGTCGGCGGCGGTAGTCGTGGCTGCGCGCGAGAAGGAGAATAGGGTCAGCCTGCGAGTCGGGAACGAGGTGAAGCTGCGCATGTGCTCCTCGCCCGACGTCTCCCTGTGAGAGCACGCTCGAGATCTTCCCTTGGACGCTGAGGTCCGACCGACCCCTGGTCTGCCACACCTGGACGCCGTGCGGCCTCGCAGCACCTCGTTCAACCTGCGGCCGGACGTCCCGCGCGCTCCACGTCCTCGCCCTCGCCGCACCTCGCACGGGGAGAAGCACAGAGAGCGGGAAGAAGGAGCTCGGACGCACCTGCAGGCTGAGTCGTCGTTGTAGGCGCGGTCGTGGCTTGCTGCGCCTCGGTCGTGGTCGTCGTCTCGGCGGGAGCGGCCGTGGTGGTCGTCTCGGCCGGCGCCTGGGTCGTCGTGGTCGTCGCTGCAGGCGCCTGCGTAGTCGTGGTCGTCTCTGCGGCAGCAGGCGTCGTCGTCGCCGCCCCCGCGTCGCCCGTCCCTGCCTCGGTGCCCGCCGAGTCGCCCGCGTCGCTCGCGGCGGGCGTGTCGCCGCTCGCCGCTGCGTCCTGGCGCCTGAGCCGAGCCATGCGGTAGCTCGCTGGCGGGGCAAAGGGCGGGCGGGTCCAGCGCTGCGAGGCCGAGGGCGAGGCGGTGACGGCGCGGGTCGTTGTCGACGAGGAGGCGGTGCAGAGCGAGGGGGACGACAGGGCGACGAGGGCGACCGCGAGGGCGAGGGGCAGCGTGTGTGCGCGCATCGTGTCGTGTGCTGGTGTGCTCTCGAGTGTGAGCTGCACGGCGAGTGGGTGGGAGGAGCGAGGCGAGCTGAGCGGGCGTGCGTCTTTGCTCGCGCTCCCCGCACTCCGCCTCGGAGCCTCACGCCGACGCCCAAGCTGCGCACGCCCTCGATTTGGTCCTCCGCTCGGTGTCGCTCTTGCCGGCCTCGCTTCCTCCTGAACGCCTCGCTCCTTTCTCGCAGCGAACGAGGGCGCTTTGATCTCGACGTCGCTCGCCAGAACGCACCTGCTTCCGCTCCTCGCACGCTCACTGCATGCTCGATCACGCTCAACCGTTACCGCACGCCTCGGCCCCGTCTCAGGGACCTCGTGGGTGCACAGCGATCCCATCTGCGCCCGATCTCGCATGCAGCGTGAGGAGAAACCGGGCCGCAACGAGAAGGAGAGGCGCCGTCGCCGCTGCGCTCAGGCCCCTCGGTGCTCTCCTTGCCTCGCCGGTTCTGCTCGGCTCTGCTCTCCGTCGCTGCTCACTGAGTACACACAGGCTCACGACGCAATGCACGAGCTCTCGAGAGTGAGAGCGAGCGAGCGCTGAGGAGGTCGAGCCGCTCGCGACGCGCTCGAGGAGGAGCAGGAACAGACTCGATGACATACTGAGGACCGTCTAGACAGAGCGACAACACAGAGAAGCACAACACGCCGCCAACGACGACCTAGACCAGCTCGACCGCACCCCTCGACGTCTCCTCGACCTCCTTGTCGTCCTTCTCGCCGCCGTACGCCGACTCGCCCGTCGACTGGCGCTGGAGCTCGCCGCGCGCGTCGGCCGTCGCGAGCGCGGCCGGGACCTGGGCGACCTCGTCGGGCGTCGGGACGGGGATGGGCCAGATGCGGCACAGGGCCCAGTAGACGAGGAACGAGACGCCGAATCCGGTGAAGAAGCTGAGCTGGTAGATGCGCGTCGCCGTGAGCGACACGGTCGCGCCCATCTGGCCCGCCATCCCGGTAATGTTGATCGCGATGCCGCTGATGTCTGCGAGGGCTCGAGCGTCAGCTGGCGCTCCGAGCCGAGGCGAGGCGAGAGGGAGGGAGGACGAGAGCGAGGCGACGCACAGGCAGCGTACGCGCGCAGGTTGATGCCGCGCCAGTACGTGTAGAGGCCCTCCTTCTCATACAGGTCGTGCACCTTGAGCTGCTGGTGCATGATCGTGTAGTAGTGGCAGACCATGACGCCGACGATCGACGAGAGGAGCACCGAGTACGCCGAGAGGTAGGTGGCGAAGGCTGTCGCGAGGGATCTCATCAGCACGCTGCGAGAGGTAGGAAGGCGCGACGGAGCAAGGACGAGAGGAGCGACCGGGGAGGGGGAGGGAGCGAGGTCGAGGAGGGTGAGACACGCACTGGTCGACGAGCCGAGGAGCTTCCAGGGACACATCGCGAATCCGACGGCGACAGCGATGTAGCCACCACGACGAATGCTGTGGAGGAGGGAGAGAGGGTAGGGGAGGGAGAGTCAGTTTGGGAAGGTCGACGAGGGAGGGTCCGAGCGGGGCGAGACGCACTTGAGGAACCGAGGGAACAGGCTCGTCAAGTCGGCGCCGGCCGAGAGCGTGTTGGCGGCGACGTTGGTGCCGAGCTGAGCGATGACTGGTGGAGGAAGGAGCGTCAGGACGAGCTCAAGGGGAGGGAGGAGGGGAGAGGGTGCGAGGCGCTGAGGCCGGGATGGAGGGGGGGAGCGAGTGAGCGAGTGAGGGGTGGAGAGCAAACGCACTGAAGCCGATCGAGATAAAGGCGACGCCGGCGCGCATGCCGTGCGACGCTCCGCCCTCGACCTTGAGGAAGCGCTCCATGACCTCGAGCGGCGACCAGACGTACTCGCCGAAGAGGGCCGTCGTCGACGAGCCGATGAGGATGCCGATGAGGGACGTGATGGCGAAGCAGAAGGGGAGCGAGATGATCTGGGGGAGGACGACGTCCGAGGGCTTGCTCGCGCGCGAGGCAAAGTCGACCGCGTTCGTCGCCAGCGTGGCCATGTTGCTGATACAAGACATGAGCTGGCCCACGAACTCCCACCCGAGCGTCGATCCCTGGATACTCGCGGGAGCAGAGAGGAGGTCGCCCGCGCCGTTCGCCTTGACGAGGCAGAGCGCGAGAAGCGCGATGCCGGCCGCCGGGGCCGCGATAGCCTTGAGCGTGAAGAGGTGACGGATCGTGTGGAAGGGGAACCAGACGGCGACGGTGAGGAGGAGGGTGAAGAGGAAGAAGGAGAGGAAGTGGGCCGTGTCGGTGCCGCTCGAGGGAATGCCGTTGGGAAGGTTGGCGATGCTGGGCCAGATGGCGAGGAGGAGGGTGTAGACGGCCTGCAGAGAGACAAGGAGTTAGCGTCTCGCTCGAGTGAGCGAGGATGAGCTCGAGGGAGCGCACCTGGCCGCCGATGAAGCTCTGGACGCCGGTCCACACGCACGCCATCGCCGCCCGGTTGAACGTCGGCCACAGACCGCCGTAGATGCCGAACGACGAGCGGATGTACGACGCAAAGATGATGTGGTACCTGCGCACGACGGCCGGCGAGAGTCAGCACGAGCAGACGCCGCAGAGGACGACGAAACGTGGACGCACTTGGCTCCTCCATAGGCGTTGAGCGCGACGAAGCATCCCGCGCACCCGTAGCCGACCCAGACAGCTAACCACGTCTGCCACCACGTCAAACCAGCCGCCACGCCCCCGGAAGCGATCATGAAGGTATTGACGTTAAAGGAGTCGGCCAACCAAAACGTCCAGAAGTTGACCGCCTTCCACAGCCTTTCCTCTTGTGGAACAGGGAGCAGGTCGCGGTTGACGAGGAAGGATGCACGAGCACCGCTCGGCTGCTGGAGCTCGACGGCGCGGAGGATGCGCTTGCCGGTCGACATGATGCTGGTAGGTGGGCGCGGGTGGGTGTGTGCTGGTGGGTGTGTGCTGGTGGAGGTGTGCTGGTCGATATGGTGCTGGCGGATGTGTGCCGGTGGACGCAGGAAGTCGAGAAGAAGCTGAGAGGTCGAGGAGGAGGAGGGGTTGCCGCGGACCGAGGTCGAGGTGGGGGATGCGGGGTTGAGCACGGGCGAGTCGACGGCTATGCTGGTGCGCGACGGCGAGAGCTGTGCGTGCGCAGAGGGTCGAGGCAGCGAGAGGTGCTGATAGAGAAGAGAGAGAGGGGGCGACAAGGTGGAGACGAGCCGGCGACGCAAGCTTGTCGGCAATCGACGCGCAGCGAGAAGTTTTCTTTCGCACGCTGATACCGAAACCGCGGGGACGGCGGAGAAGTCAACCCCAAGTCTCAAGGGCAAGCGGAGAGTGCGGACCGTCTCACTTGGGAAGGTCAACGTGGGTCGGAGGGTGGGATCAGCTTTGGTCGTGGTGAGCAGCGGGCACAAGAGCTCTGTGCGCAGAGCCTCGACTGCTAGCAGCTCAGAGATACCGTGGAAAAGGCGAGCCGTCCGCGCCGCAGCCTCGACGGCGACCCCGGGGGCTCGAGCGCACGCAAGCCACGTCAGCTCGATTGGCACTCGTCCGCACCGGCGAAACGCAGATCTGCAAGGTTCGAGCTGCTTTCAGGCCTGAAACGAGCGTGCGCCCGAGCTGCAATCGCAAGCCAAGGGCTCCGCCACTCCGCTCGCACCGCTTCTGTGCCTCGCGTCGACTTGCTCCGCTTTTTGCGCTTCTGCTCGCATCGCTCGGGAGCGGTACAGTCGCAATCTCGTACAGAGCTTGTAGTGATAAGGTGCGCGAAAGCTGCCTCGATCCCGACGAGCGACGGACGAGGCGCGGCCGCAGAGGCGCTCGAGGCGATAGCGAGACGAGAAGAGGGAGACGTCGTCGAGGAGGAAGCCCTCGAGCTCTTCAGGCGCACAGAGCCGGTTCTCTAGCTCATCACTGCAGCAAAACGTCGATACACTCGCAGCGACACGTCCTCGAGCTACACACAAACCCTCACCAAGTCGCCGCGAGCTGGTCGAGCAAGCTCGCCTCGTCGCCGCCCGGGCTCGTAAAGCTCGTCGCCGCCGTCCAGTCCTCGCTCGCGAGCGTGTTGAAGAAGCTCGAGAAGTCGCCTGCGCCCGCTCCTGCGCCTGCGCCTGCACCTGCGCCGCCGGCGTGCTCAAACATGCTCGGGCCGGCGCTCGCACCGCCGCCGTAGGTGACCGGAGGCGTGTTGGCCATGGCGGTCGCGGCGGCTTGCGCGAATGAGAAGGGCGGGTGCGGTGAGGGGGCGGAGAAGGCGTTGCGGGCGGACGAGGAGGGGAAGGGTGAGGGCGCGCCGTTGAAGCCGCCGCCGCCGCCGGCGAGAGGGGTCGGCTGCGAGAAGTAGGGCGTCGGCTTGGCGTCGTCGGCGGCAGCGGTGGCGACCTCGCGCGAGATGCGCTTGAGGACCTGCGAGAACGGCTCGAGCGAGGGCGGTGGTGCGGCGGCCATGTCGTGAGCAGCCCGAGTAGTGCGCCGGCTCTCCTCGGCGACAAGCAGTGCCCTGCAGAAGGGAGGGAGCATCAGCCTCACGTCGTTGGGGCGAAGAGGTGGAGCGGAAAGGGGACGCACGAGAGGATCTTGCGGCCCTCCTCGACGACGACCTCGAGCGCCGGCGTCGACGTCTTGGTGTCAAAGATGGCTCGCGCCTTGTAGAGGATGTCGCGCTTCTGCAGGACGTTGTCGGGGCGTGATCAGCTCAGGACGAGAGAGGGTCGAGCGCTCGAGAGAGGGAAAGCCGAGGGAGGGGTCTGAGCGGGCTCACCTCCTTGATCTCCTTCTCGGGCCGGTCGTGGTCGATGGCGTGGAAGAGGTCCATCATGAGGACGATCGAGCTCGCGAGCGTGCCCGTGTACACTGCGCGCGCCGGGCAAAGCGCGTCAGCCTCGCTCGAGCGGTCATCCTCCCTCGACGGCTCTCTCTCTCGAGCTCGCCGACCGCAGGAAGAGAGAGAGACGCACCCCACCACCGCGACGTCTCGATGAGGAGCATCTCGGCGTTGTTGTTGATGAGCGCTCGGGCCGCCTCGATGCAGCGCTCGTTCGAGTAGCGGTACGGGCTGTTGACGGCGTAGCCGCGCCCGAGCAGGGGCCGGTTGAGCCGCACGATGCGCGAGTAAACCTGCGAGCGAGGAGAGAGACGAGAGAAGGAGGCGAGGAGGGGAAGGAGGAGGTGTCAGCCTCGTCGGCGGCAGGTCAAAGCGGGAGGGTGCGGTCGACGCACGTCCTCGTGCAGGCACGCGCGCTCGTACTGGATGCGCGCCGACAAGCCGCCGACGGGACCCTCGCGAAAGACGTCAGGCACGTCCTCGAGGACGCTGCGCCACGCCTTGTCCTGCTCGAGCACGGCCGGGTACGAGAAGGTGCTGCCCGACAGGACGAGCGTGTCGAGCGCGCGGCGGACCTGCTCGGCGACCCTGCACTGGGCGAGCTGGAACGAGGCGTCCTGCGAGAGGGGAGGGAGGGTGAGTCGGCGGAGAACGAGTAGAGAGGGAGGAGAGGGGGAGGAGTGGGGTAGGGAGGACGAGCACGCACGGTGTAGGTCGTGAGCGGCTTGGGGGTCGGGTGACGCCAGTCGGTGCGCGACAGCTCGCGCAGGTCGAGGTTGAGCGGGCGAGCCGTGTTGTCTGCGTGCAGGACGAGGAGGGTCAGCGGGCGCTCGGCGCGGTCGAGAAGAGGGCCGTGCGCACACTGCGAGGGGTGCAGCATCTGCAGGTCGAGCGAGGCGTTAGTCGCCGTCGATGACGAGCAGCGAGGGAGGACAAGAGACGCACGTAGCAGCGAGAGACGGGCGAGTCGGACAGCCACGAGTCGATGTTGACGAGGTGGTGCCACAGGCGGACGGCGACCTCGCGCTTGACGGCGTTCGAGCCCGGCGGCAGCGCCGGGTCGTCGGGCGGCATCGTCTGCGGGTCGCTCCCGAGGCGGTGCAGGCCCATGCGCTGCGCGACGCGGTACGCGCTCGCCGCCCAGCCGAGGAACCGGCCCTGCTGGCCCGACGACGACGAGACCTGGATGTACTGGCCCATGAGGACGGCGCACTGGATCGTCCTGATGCGCGGCGTGCCGCCCCACTCGCCGAGCTGGAGCGCGCGCAGCGCCGCGTCGTGCCAGACCGAGGGCAGGTCCTTGAGGTCCGACTCGCTCAGGCCGCGAAAGAGCGACAGGTCGTGCTGCCCACCCGGGCGCGAGAAGAAGCCCTCGAGCGACAGGGCGAGGACCATGCAGAAGACGGCGATCCACAGCGGGTCGATGAGGTCCTCGCGTCCCTGGGCGAGCATGTCGACATAGCGCTCGTGCTCGACCGGGAACGCGACGGCGTCGACGACGGCAAAGTCCCACGACATCTCGTTGAAGTACTTGGCGAGGAGGTACTGGGCGATCTCGGGGTCGGGCAGGACGGCAAAGATCTGGGCGAGCGCGTCGTGCCGGACGGCGGGGAGGTCGACGGTCGAGACGGCGAGGTCGAGTCCGAGGCGGACGGCGCTCCCTGCAGGCGGTCGAGAGCGTCAGTATGATGCACGGAGAAGCTCGAGAAGGCCGGTGAGAGGAGAGGGAGGGACGCACGAGGTCGGCCGTCCTGGTCAAACGAGAGCGGCTCGGCGAGGATGCTCGTCAAGCACGTCGTGAGCTCCATGTCGGGCACCTTGACGTACTTGTACGTCGCGACGGCGCCTTGCGCCGCGGCGTGGAGCGCGCGCAGGACGGGCACGCGCGCACCGAACGTCTGCTCCTCGAGGTCGGCGACGGCATCCTCAGTGTCGCTGTGCGACGCCGAGCGGACGCCGCCGGCTGCGTCTTGGCCGGCTGCGCCGCCGTCGAGAGGAGGGGGTGCGACGCCGGGCTGCTGAGGGTGGGCGAGCTGGGCGTGCGCGGGCGAGGTGTGCTGGTTGGGAAGGAGGGTGCCGGCGGGCCCGACGCCGGGCGAGGCCTGGATGGCGGGCGATTGTAGCGAATGGAGCGATGCAGGCGAGGCGTGGAACGAGGCGGCCGAGGACGCAGGGTGGAGGTTCGGGTGCGCGAGCTGGAAGAGCGTTTCGAGGTGGGCGAGGCGGCGTGCGAGCGCACGGACCTCGGTCGTCTGGGCGTAAGGCGACCTGTCCAGCGGATCGAGCGAGCGTCAGCGGTTATCGTCGAGTGCTTGAGAACGAGAAGTAGGCGACGCACGAGGGGTCCTCGTCCTCAAAGGTGCAGAACTCGACGCGCTTGCGGCGCACGCACGACGAGCAGGGCATGCCGCGGTCGCACTTGATCTTGCGGCGGACGCACTCTGTGCACGACAGCGGGATGCGGCGCTTGCGCCCTGCGCCCTCGCCGTCGTCGCCGTCGTCGGCGTCCGAGTCGTTGTTGGCGCGACCCTTACCCGGCCTCGAAGCTCCTCCGCCGCTGCTCTTGACCGAGCCGGGCCCGCCGCTGCTCATGCGTGCGCGCTTGCTCGGGCCCTGCTGCTGCTCGCCGCCGGTGTAGACGTCGTAGCCGGGGCGAGGGTCGAGGTTGGCGTGCGGAGGGAGCGAGTGCGTCGAGGTCGAGGGGACGGGGAACGGGTACGGGTAGCCTGGCGCTGGCGGGTACGGGTAGGCGGTGCCGTAGGGCTGCTGCTGCATGTTGGCGTGCGGCTGGTGGTGGTGCTCGGCCGCGGCTGGAGCGGGTGGTGCCGGTGCGGGGACCTCGCGACGAGGAGGAGGCGGAGGGGCGGGCGTGGCTTCGAGCGAGCGCGACGCTGTGCGAGTGGCCCGCTTGGTCGAGGACCGCAGCATCCAGGACACGCCTGACTCCTTCTGCGCTGCTTGCGAGGCGGAGCCGAGGCAAAAGAGCGGGCGCGGACGAAGCGGACGATCGAGCTTTTGCCGACCTCTCACCTCTGCGGCCGGCTCCCTTGGATTCTAGGTAGCTGTAGGAGGACTTCGTACACGAGCTCGAGGAAGTAGAATCACTCCTGGTGGTCGAGAGCGAGAGGTCCCGCCTCGACCCCGGCCTCGCTCTCCTCCTCCCTTCAACCAAGTCCGCCTTCTGCGTGAGAGCACCAGCTGCCACCTCGACGCGCCCATGAGCGCACCCAGCACGCCCCGCAAGCCTCGCAACGCCGCCCTCCAGCCCGGTGTAGGCTCGCCGGCTCGTCCTTCAACCCCCGGCTCGCGCGTCCCCAAGTCGACCGCAGCAGCCACCGCCAGCCCTCAGAGTGCGTTGCGCGCCCATCCACGAGCCTCTCCGTACCTGTGACTGACCCCTTGAGCGGCTCCGCAGTCCGCGCCGCCCTCGCCGCCCTCCGCCAGAAGCGCCCGGTCGCGTCGCCGAGCCTCGCGCCAGCTGCCGACCAGTTGACGACACCGGCACGCGCATCGACCTCGACCCAGCCTGGTGCTACTGTGCGCGAGGCGGCACCGCCGCAAGATGCGCTCGGCGGCGACAACGAGGAGCAGTCGGCCGAAAACCACGACGTCGTCCTCGAGTGGAACGTCAAGGACGAGGACAAGCTCGTCGAGGCGGCTCGCAAGACCGGTGTGTCCTCTACACCGTGTCCTCGAAGCGAGAGAACCGCCGCTGACTGTCCTGCCCCGCCCAGGTCGCCTCAACCTCGCCTCTCGCGGCCTCTCGTCGGTCCCGCCGAGCGTCTACTCGGCCCTCCTCCCTCGCTCGTCTCTGTACCACCCGTCGAACCGCAACCCGTCGCACTACCGGCGCAGCCCGCAGCCCGACCTGAGCATGGCGGCGCCGGCCGACGAGGACGACCGCTCGGCGGCGTGGTACGAGCAGCAGGACTTGCGCGCGCTCAACCTCGCCAACAACGAGATCGAGTCGGTCGGCGACGAGCTCGGCGGGTTCGAAGAGCTCGAGGTGCTCGACGTGCGCCCGCTCTACCTTGCCTCATCGCCTCGGACCTGCCCTGACTGACGCCCTCACCCCCTGCAGCTCCACAACAACCTCCTGTCGACCATCCCCTCCTCCGTCGGCTACCTCGTCAACCTCACGTCCCTCTCGCTCGCGCACAACCGCCTCGCCGTCTTCCCGCTCCAGGTCCTCAACCTCAAGCACCTGCGCGACCTCTCGCTGGCGCACAACCAGATCTCGCAGCTGTGGGCCGCAGACTGGCGCGCCCAGCTCGACGACGTCCTCGTTCCGCCCGAGGCGAGTCCGAGCGCGACGCCTGAGTCGAATAGCGGCCGCGAGGCGCCGAGCTTCTGGGACTCGTTCCCCTCGTCGCCGATCAAGCGCGCCGTCGCCGTCGGGCACGGCCCCCCGAGCACGACGGCGCCGTTCCCGGTCCTCACGACCTTGTCGCTCGCCGGCAACCAGCTCGCGCCAGACGCGCTCACTGCGCCCGGGTTCGAGCTCCCGCCGCGGCTCGTGTCGCTCGACCTGTCGGCGTGCGGGCTCACAGACCGCGCGCTGCCGCCGCTCGTCGTCGGCTCGCTGTCGACGCTCAAGGAGCTCGACCTCTCGGCCAACGACCTCGGCGACGACCTCTTCTCGACTACCCTCTTCCCCTCGCCCGCCTCATCGACCGCGCACGAGCCGCCCAGGCTCTTCCCCTCCCTCGAAACCCTCAACCTCTCGCTCAACCCCCTCCACTCGCTCGACTCGCTCGAGGCGTTCCTCTACCACGACGTGCGCCGCCCAACAGCCTACACCGGCCTCGCCCACGTCCTCGACAACCTCGTCCACAACGAGGAGCGCCGCACGGGCCGCCGCATTGGCCTGCCCGCTCCCGCGCCTGGCGCGCCCGCCGCCTTTCCCGTCGGCGAGCCCAAGGAGCTGAGCGTGCTCGTGCGCGAGTGCCCGCTGCGCCTCGAGCAGGCGAGGAGGCGCGCGCGCTTCCCGGCGCCGGGGACGAGCGCGGTGTACGCGGCGGCAGGCGCAGCACCAGCCGCGCCGAGCGCTCGCGCCGAGAAGCAGGTGCTCGCGTCGGGCAGGAGCGCGAGCCCGAGCCCGCCGGCGTCGCCGTCCCCGGCCGGTACCGCCGCCGCCTCGCCGAGCACGCCCGCGCGCCGCCGGCCCGTCGTCATGGAGGACTGGGAGGTCGAAGCTGCGGCGGGGCTCGCGACGCCCGGTGCGCGGCGCAGGGCCGCGGCGCTCAAGGCGCAGGCGGAGCGCGAGGAGCGCGAGCAGAGGGCGGCGAGGGCCGAGGAGGAGCTGAGGCGGAAGAGGGAGGCGGCGGAGGAGCGCGAGGGCGCGAGGGCGCGTGAGGAGGAGCTGGCGAAGAGGCTCGAGGCAGTCAAGCTGGACGAGCGGGACGAGAAGCGGGCGCTGGCGCGGCAGGAGGAGGAAAAGGCGGCGGCCGCGACCACGGACGAGCCGTCCGACGAGGGCTCGCCACCGCCCTACTCGCCTCGGTCGCCGCCAGCAGCAGCAGTCGCCTCACCTGCACCCCCATCTGCGCCTACGCCCGTGCCTGCGCCCTCGCACGCCGCGCCCACGCCGTCGCCGGCTCGCGAGGCCGACTCGACCGACCCGGCCGTCGAGCTCGTCTCGCCCGCCTTTTCGCGCGGGCAGACCAAGTCGACCGTCGTTCTCTCGGGTCGCTCCCTGTCGTCCTTCCCCGCCCCGACCACCGGCGCACCGCCCGCCGCCCTCACCTCGCCCTCGCACGCCGACCTGTCGCGCAACGTCCTGCCGACCCTCCCCCTCGCCGCACTCGCCGTCTGGGGCTGGGGCGCCTCGCTGCGCGTCCTCAACCTCGCCAACAACCGCATCGCCGCGCTCGAGGTCCTCGGCGCCGGGTCGGCCGGCGCGGCGCCACTCTTCCCCTCGCTCGACTCGCTCGACCTGTCGAGCAACTTCCTCCCCTCCACCATCGCCTCGCCGTTCCCCTCTTCCTCCTCATTGTCGCACGCGCCAGGCATCGTCGTCGACGAGGCGGGCACGGTCCCGCTCCTCGCCGCCCTCGCCGCCCTCGCACCGACCCTCTCGACCCTCTCCCTGCGCGGCAACCGCCTCACGTCCCTCTCGGGCATCGGCGCGCTCCTTGCGCCGAGCAACGCCGTCTCAGGCTCGAGCGCGCGAGGCGTGCGCCGCCTCGACCTCGCCGAGTGCCGCATCCGCGCGGTCGACGACCTGTGCGCCGTCGCCGAGCGGTACGACGCCGACGAGGGCGGCGCCAGGGCGAGCTGGCGCTGCGACGAGCTCGACTTGTCGATGAACGACATCGCTTCGGTGCGTTCCTCCTCTCGTCCTTCCGCGCTCGAGTCGTCGTCGTCGAGCGAGCAGCGCACTGACCTCGTCCCTCTTCGCGCGCAGCTCCCGCCCAAGCTCGGCCTCCTCCCGCCCGCGCTCGTCCTGCACCTCGTCGGCAACACATTCCGCCTGCCGCGGCGCGACGTGTACGAGAATGCGGGCGAGCGGCTCGTCATCCCGTGGCTGAGGGACCGGCTCTGAGCGTGGTCCTCGAGGCTCGCAAGGACAGGGTGCAGCGGGGCTCAGAACTCGTGTTGTACTGCATAGATCTGTCTGCACCTCTCTACTTGTCGTGCTTGCGTTATCGACCCGGCGCGCTCGCGAGCACGAGGAGCTTGCGAGGGAGCGCAGGTTCCGCTCAGACCTCGCCGCGCTCCGCTTCTGCAGGACTCTCAGGCGGTGCTCTAGCGCTGCACGACACCTTCGTACTGCTCTCAGGATGCGCTACACGAGCCTGCGAGGCGGCGCGAGGTCGGGCAAGTCGGTCGACCACAGCTCGCGAGGCGCCTCTGCCTCTTTCCTTCCTTCCTCTCACTCGCTCGCTCTCGTCTCGGCACCTCGCCCGCTCGAGCACCTCTGCGCCGTCCTCGAGCACCCATTCAACACCAGCACTCGACCCTCAAGCTCCCCCGCCGCCAGCACCGCCCACCTTCAAGCCTCGGTCGCTCAGGCCCTTCTCGTCGTCATCCGCAAATTTGCCTCGGCTCGACCAAGCAGGACGCCGACGCAGCGCAGCCAGGACGATGTGCGCCGTGCTCTCTTTCCTCTGCTACCGAGCGAGGCCACTGGCTGACCCTCCTCGAGCGTCGTCGTCGTCCACAGCAGCTTCCGCCGCCGCCTTTGTCCTCGAGCCGCCTCTCATTCTCTCGGTGCGTCGTCTCTCAGCTTCCTCCCCTCGCCCTCGCCTCTTGCGGCGCACTTCCTGCGACTGCGGCACGTCACGGGGAGGCCCGACGGCGCAAGTTGGGCGGTGAGCGCCGCGCCCATTTGCGGGTCTCTGACGTGTCGAGCGACGGCGCACTCAGCTCTCCCTTCCTCCGCGAAGGAGTGCTGACCCTCCCCTCTCCCTCCTCCTTCTCCTTCCTCACTGCATGCGCAGACGTCGAGACCCTCTGCGACCCGTCGCCCTCGCTTCTTGCTCTCGGTGCGTCGTCTCTCGAGCACTCGCTCTCCTCTCGAGCAACCTCCTCTCCTCCCTCGCCTCTTCGGGCGTCATACTCCTCGCCCGGCGCGGGCGGCGCACATTCCACTCGGCACGTCGCGAGAAGGGCCGCAATTGGGCGCCGCGCTCACCGCCGGCCACCAGCAGCCCGCGCTCACCGCCGGCCACCAGCAGCGACTGGTGGCCGGCGGTGAGCGCGGCGCCCAATCGCGGCTCTTCTCGACGTGTCGAGCGACGGCGTACTCAGCCTTCTTTCCCTCGCGAAAGAATGCTGACCCTCCTCTCTCCTCCTTCTCCTCTCGTCACTGCGTGCGCAGACCTCAAGGAGCTTCAAGTCGCTCGACCGGCGCCTCTCCTCGAACAAGCTGTCCTCGTCGGTGCGTCGTCGTCTCGCTCGGGTCCCCTCCTCGGCGCTCCTCCCCTCTCTCGACCCTCTCCACCAAAACGAACGTAAAACGGAAAACGGAGATGCGACGGCGGCCGGCGGCGAGCGCGGCGCCCTCTTGCGCATCACCGCCATGGCTGATTTGGCTCGATATGGCTCGAAGACTCGGCTTCCTCACCCTGTACCATCAACGGCCCCGTCAGCACAGATCTCGACGCACGCAGCACCTCGCCCTCATCGCGACGGAGTGCTGACGCCCTCACCTCTTCTCGCCCCCTCCCCTCGCTCTCCTTCTCTCCTCGCGCCACTTTTCCCTTCTCTCTCTCCCCCTCAACCTTCGACTCGTCTGCGCGGTCAAGTACATCAGCAAGACGACAAGGTGTGCATCTCTCGCAGGCTCGTCCTCAGCCGAGCGAGCTGACCATGCCTCCTCCCATGCGCGCACAGACCTCGTCGGCCTCTTCTCTCGCTACCTCGACCTGTCTCGAGCACGTCGACATGGTCTCGTCCTTACCTTGTGTAGATCTCGATCCTCTCTGCTATGCAGGTCCGCTGTCGCCGTCTCGCACGAGCCTGAGGAGAGAGAGAGAGAGAGCCGCTCGGACCGCTCGTCGTCGAGGTCGCACGAGGCCCCCGAGCGCCCGGATCGAGCAGCGCTCGAGCGTGACCTGTCGAGCTGTGAGAGCGAGCGGAAGACTGAGAGAGAGAGGGAGCGAGCAGCGCGCGGCTCGTCACGCACGGACCGCCGTACTTGAGAAGGCGAGGGTCGAGGAAGGCCGCGGGCTGGGGCGAGTCGCTCTCGGCTGCGCAGCGGCGCGCCCCGCTCTGCACGCACGCAACGACGTCCAGAGAAGAGACTCGAGCAGCAGCAAGTCGAGCACGCCGCCTTTTTGCGCCCCTCGTCCCCGTTGACGAGGCGGCCTGAGCGCCGACCCTTGCGCCTCGCTCACGCATCCGCGCGCCTCGGCCGGCTCGCGACGCACTCGGCGAGGTGTAGAGAAGGCCTCGCAGAGAAAGAGAGTCAGCAGGAAGAGCTCTCGCGTCGCTCGTCGTCGTCGACCAGAGAGGAACGAAACGATCCATCTTCCGCTACGCTATCGCTACTGGCCCCGAGACGCGCTCAAAAGCACCGCAGAGACCTCGCCGTTCAGTCCCGCCCATCGAGAAGCCGCCAACCCCGCTGGATCAAGAGCAGTCGGTTTTGAGAGGGTGCGCAGCCTCCCCCTGTTTTTAGGTGGTGAGCCGGGCCACAGTCGCGCCAGAGCGGCGGCGACCATGCGAGCGGCTCACCAGAGGCACCCGCTGCTCACAGGAGCACGTGAGGGCGGGCGCGGCCTCGAAAAGGCTCGTCCGCGACGGCTCGACTCGGTCGGCCGCCGGGACGAGTCGGAGACGATGAGTCGCGCTTTCCGGTCAAACAGAGGGCACGGAACTATACGAAGAGACCGCGTGCATCGACCGGCGCCGTTTCCAGGCCGCCGGCGAGCGGGGACACGAGTTTTCGGGACCCGAGGAAGGAGGGAGCCATCGTGGGCTCGTCTAGCCTGCGCGACGAGAGCGAGAGTGTTAGCACTCGGCTCAGGGAGTAGCACAGGACTGTGCCCGAGCTTGTAGGACGAGCAGAGAGAGCGGGAAAGACGCACAAGGACCGAGAGGAACCGCCCGAGGCCGACCCCCAGCTCCTGCACCGCCCGACACGCCTCTGACGCCGTCCTGCTCGGCCGTGCTGCCTGCAGAAGTTCTGAGTCAGCTCTATGTCGCGTCACTACATGGTCAAGATGAGCTGGCGAGGGCAAGGAGAAGACAGAGAGGAGCTCGAGGAGGAGGAGGTGGGGAGGACGAGGACGCACCCGCTCTCCCACCGCCGCCGAGCCCGTCTGCCCTGCACCGAGCGCGTCTTGTACCTTCTTGGACTTCGCTGAGGCGCAAGCGCCAGCCTGGAAGTCGTTGCCGGTGTCGAGAGAGGTGGGCGGGCTCGGGTTGTTGATGAGGACGCGCCGGAGTGGCTCTGCGCTGTGGGCGGGCGCGCGTGGCAGTGCAGCCGGCGCACAGAGCTGCTGTCGAGAGCTGCGGCTAGCCAGGCGACGTGCAGGGCGAGTGGCCGGTCTTGAGAGGCGAGCAGAGAGCCAGAGAGGTCAGAGACGTCTCCTCCGCGGACCCGACGGAGGTTCGTCGTCGAAAATCCGCGCGGATATTCGGACATAAGCTGTAAGCTCGAGGGCGACTTTCGCTTGACTCTCCTTGCCCTGATCAGCTTTGCTCTCGCTCGAGGGGAGGCCTCCAAAGCGCTCGACCTCCCCCGCCGCTCCTGCTCGCCTGCCACTCGCTTGAGCGCAGGGTCGTTGGGTGCGCTCCATCTGCGTGAGAATGCTCACGAGGTACGAGCTGGACCGTGCAAGCGAGCGACGAGAGAAAGCCGCGACGAGGAAGCAGGGCGTGCACGGACCCTCGTGCTCGCGAGACGCCTCTGCAGGCTCTCCTCCTCTCTCTGGGCTGCCCAGCAGCTTTCCTATGCTCACAGGAAGAGCCACATGCAGCGGCGAGGCGGTGCGAGGTCGCGCAAGTTGTTCGACCTCAGCTCGCGAGGCGCCTGAGCGAGCAGAGCTCGCCGGTCGAGCCACGCAGGCGCTCAGTAACTCTCAGAGAAGCTCTCGGGGCGTCTCTCGAGGTCGAGGAGAAGACAGCTTGGCGTCCGAGAAGAACCAGCTTGCACGACCTCCTCGCGCTCGAACCTCCTCCTCTCCCTCGCCGACCTGCTGCCCGCTCGTCACGCCTCGCCGCCCTCGCCGCCCTCGCCGCCCGACTCGCCGCCGTCGACAATCTCGAGCGAGCGCGCGAGGATGTGCGCGTTGACGGCCTCGGCGCCGAGGGCCTCCCTCGCGCGCCGGTACTCGCCCGTCAAGTCGCCGAGCGCGAGGAGTGCGGCGCGCCGCTCGGCCTCGAACGCGGTGCGCCAGCGGAGCGTGCTGCATATCTTCCCCTTGAGGACGATGCCCCTCGCTCGGGCGGCCCGGCTGACGGCGAGAAGGCCCTCTTCGGTCACGCCCCTCGGATACATGGGCGCGACCCAGCCCTTCCACATGGGCCAGTGCGGGTAGCTGCGCCGCTCCTCGTAGGGCGGGATCGCGCCTCTCTTGACCTCGACGGTGTCGCCCAAGCTCGACGTGACGTGGTTGAGCTCGAGGGTCTTGAGGTTGGGGAGGTGGGACGGGTTGTTGAGGAGAGCGAGGAGGAAGGCGTCCGGGATGATGCCGTGGTTGCGGAAGGAGAGGTGGACGAGCTTGTCGAGGGCGATAAGGTCGGTGAGGGCTGACGGTAGGGTCGTGTCGAACGCGCCTCGGCACAGGAACAGCTGCTCGAGGTTCGTGCAGCGGGCGAGAGCGCTGTTGATCGGCACTCGCATCTCGTCGTGATCGTCCTCGTCGTCGTTGACGAGGGAGAGGATGCGCAGGCCGACGGGCGCGGACGCAAGCGCGGCGGCGAACCACCAGATGAGCTTCCCTTGAGCTCGAGATGGACGAGGCCCGGCGCCATCTGGTCGAGCGCAGGACCGGACCGATTCCAGACGAAGCACGAGCCCTGCTCCATGACGAGACGCGCCAGGCGAGGGAAGGTGGGCGGGACGTGCATGGTCGGCAGGATCGGGTCGTCGGCGTAGATCTGGCGGAGGGTGTGAGGTTGGCGAGCCGGGGTAGGCATGCTAGGCGCTGCAGCCAGTCGCCGACGTCGCAACCGTCCTCGACGAGCGGATCGTATCGATTCGAGAACTCGAGCCGCTCGAGCGACGCGAGGCGGCTCGAGGCGGATTGGTTGAGGAAGACGACGACGAGGAGCGACTCGTCGAAGTCGTTCGTCTCGAGCGACTCGAGGCGGACCAGGCGCGGTACGAGGGCGGCAAAGTCGATGGGCGTGACCAGCCTGCGGTTGCCCTCGTCGTCGGGTCCCGACCGCCGTCGCGCCGCGCCGCTGCCGCGGTCGACGTTGTCCGAGCTCGCCATCGCGATGTCAAGGTGTCGTACGAGCTTTGCCGTGCTGCTCGAGCGCATGACGACGCACTGGAACGACTTGAGCGCCTCGTACGACCTGATCTCGGCGTGGCGCCAGAGGTGGGCGCGCTGAAAGGGGAGGAGGCGGCGACAGATGGGGCGGCCCGTGGCCCAAGAGGAAGGCTCGACACGGTAGGCGAGGCTGAAGATGACGTCGAGGAGCTCGTTCGAGAGGCGCAGGAGGGGAGGAGGGGAGGACGAGTCGGGGGACGACGACGAGCTGATGAAGATCTGGAGGAGGGCGAGCACAGGGTCAGCGGGCGCAGCGCATGGCGGAGGACGCGCAGACACACCTTGCTGTCCATCTGAGCGCACTGACTCGTGTACTCGAGCGAGATGAGGACCGGAAAAGCGAGTGGGAGGAGCGAGGTCCTCAGGTCGACCACGCGACGCGAAGTCGGACGAGCTCGCCGCGCACTCCTCTCTGTGAGCGGTGCAGGCCCTCGCGAGCGCGTCTGAATACAAGCACAACACGGCCGACCACTCTACAGAGGCGAAAGAAAATGTCGAGCCGGCCCTCCTCGCGCTCAGAACCCGTCGACCGAGACGAGGCTGTAGTCCTTCCACAGCGCGGCCCGCTCCGGCCCAGCCGCCTTGCCCGAGAAGTATTTCTGGATCGACGCCGGCTCGTCGGCCCTGCGAGGGAGGCAAGGGCGGCAGAGTCAGCGAGGAGCTGGACGAGCGGCTCGACCGCGAGAGGAGAGCGAGGGAGAGATCGAGGCCGACGCACCACTTGGACGCGGCACCCTTCTTGAGGAGGGCGTTCTTGACGGGGGCCCAGCTGAAGCGCGCGACGTTGGGGAAGCCAAAGACGGGGTCAAAGTTGTCCTGCAGCCACGCCACCGTCTTCGGGTCTGCGAGCGTCGTGCACGGACCCGGTCAGCGCCTGCCTCATCGGCCTCGAGCCGTCTCGGGAGCACGAGAGAGAGGTAGAGCGAGAGACGCACCGCTCGGGTACCCGCTGCCAAAGAGCCGCCTCTCCTCGGCGCCGTCGCCCTCTGCGACGCCCGGCTCGGCAAACTGCCACTGGCTCAGGATGCGGTCGCGCGTCACCTTTGCGACGATCGACGCGGCCGACACGATCGGGAACAGGGCGTCGGCCTTGGACGTGACGGTGAACGAGATGGTCGGGAAGAACGACTCGAGCTTGAGCTGGTAGTCGGCGGCGGGGCCGACCGTGTCGACGTAGCACTGCGGGTGTAGGGGACGCTCGTCAGCCTTCCGCGTGCTCAACTAACGCCGCGCGGCACGAGACAGTGCTCGCACCGCATGACGAGCGAGAGCAGGTCGAGCCGACGCACCTCCTTGACGTGGTACCCGCGCTCGAGGACCTCGCGAATGAGGTTGATCGTCACGTCGTGGCTCTGCGCGTTCCTGCGAACGTGATCGCCGAGCACAAGCGCATCGTCAGCGAGGCCCGCCGAGGATGCGCACGAGTGGGAGAGCAGACGACGCACAGGTTGTACGGCGTCTTGCGGAGCATGCCCATCGAGATGTCGGCCGGGCTCATGACGGTCGCAGCGTACTTGACGTCCTCGGCGTGCTCGAGCATGTCCTTGAAGAGCTCCTCGCGCAGAGGGTCCGTGAGCGTCTTCGAGTCTGCGAGTCGGGCGGGCGAGGGCAGGGTCAGCTGTGGGTGCGGCGAGAGGTTGGCGGAGAGGGACAGCGCACCGGCGAATCCCATCTCCTTGAGCGTATCCGAGTACGAGAGCTGGCAGAAGGCGATGCCGTAGACTTGCGGGCCTGCGAGGCGGATCGCCAGGACGAGGAGCAAGGCGGTCAGCCTCGGGCGCACACCGCTCCAGCCTGAAGGACCTTCGACGCACCGAGAGCAGGTCCACGTCCCGCCTCGTCGACGCCGAGCATCCACTCGCCCTCGACCTTGACCCGCTCCCCCTCCTCCTCGCCCTCTCCGCCGTCCTCCCCGCCCTCGACCGCGCGCTCCTTGCCCTTGCCCTGCGCGTCGCCCTGTGCCCGCCCCCGCGCAGCCTCAGCGCGCTCCGCGTCGACCGAGTGGAACGTGTACGAGTCGAAGAGGGGCTCGCCGCGGCGGACCGAGGGGAAGTGGAACGGCGGCGGCGGGGTGCGCTCGGGCGAGGGGGACGCAGAGGGGGCGGCGGCGCGCTTCTTGCCGGCCATGGTCGTGCTTGGTGCTGGTGCTGGGGCGCTGGGCGGGCGAGAGCGTGGGCGTGGGAGGAGAGGGACGAGGAGGGAGCGCGCGCCGACGCGGACTCTTGGGTCGAGCGATGAGGGAGAAACCCAACTACGGCTCGCAAGGCTCTCTACTGCAGATTAGAGCACTCCCGAAGTACTCACGCACAGCCTGTAGAGCGGCGGAAGTGCAACTCGACGGTCTCAAGTTGTCCTCCTCGTCGGCGCGCGCGCGGACCGTCTACGCGAGCTCCCTCCTCAGTCCCACTCTAGTCCCGCGAGCATGATCTCCTCGAACCTCGCCGCCCCCGCCGCGTAGCCCCTCGCGCGCTCTCCCCGCCCCTCGAGCAGCTCGGCGTCGCTGACGCCCGAGCCGTCAAAGCCGAAAGTCGCGGGCCACCGCGCGCAGACGAAGACGTACAGCTCGTCGGTCGTGCCCGGGGCGGTCGTCGAGGGGTGAGACGCGCCGAGGCGGGTCCAGGTCGTGGTCGGGCCGGCGGGCGAGGAGGAGGTGGGTGCGGGAGGGCGGTCGAGGTCGTCGGTCGTAGTAGGAGGCGGCGAGGGAAGGCGACGAGTGCCGAGCTGCACGGGCTCAAAGTCGAACCAGCGACCTGTCGAGGGGTGCGAGGTGTCAGGAGGAGGTCGACGAGGCGTGCACGAGGAGAGGAGAGGGGGAGAGGCAGAGAGAGGAGAGAAGGGGGGAGGGAGGGAGAGGAGACAGAGCAAGACCACGCACCGAGCGCCTCCCAGAACGGCTGCTCCTTGACCAGGCTGCGCACCTTGTACGAGAAGACGACCTTGGGGCTCACGACCGGCGGCCCTCGCTCGTCGTCGACGTCCTCGTCGCCGGCGCCGCTCGCTCTGCGCGGCTCGGTGAGGCCGAGCAGCGTGCGGAGGAGCGGCGCGTACAGGAACGGGAAGTAGATGAGGTCGCTCGCGAGGACGAGGTCGGGCATGTCGTCGACCTGGAGCGCCTCGAGCGCCCGTGCGTCGCCCCACGGGAGCGGGCGCACTCGCACCTCGGCCGCCTCGACGCCTCGCGCGGTCCACCTCGCCTGCGCGGCGGCGAGGTTCTCGCGCAGGAGCGGGCACACGCTGTGCAGGTCGGTGACGACGAGGCGGTCGGTCGCCGGGCGCAGGTGCGGCGCGACGGCGAGGGAGAGGAAGCCCGTGCCGGCGCCGAGCTCGATGATGGTGCGCTTGCGGGCCGAGGAGCAGCGAGAGGGTGCGAGTGGGTCGGAGAGGAGCGGGCAGGGAGGGTCGAAGATGAGGGGAGGGGCGGGTGAGGACGAGCGAGAGGTCGAGGTCGAGAGGGCGATGTACGTCCGGCAAAGGTAGGCCGCCTCCCAGGTGCGGCCGGCTATGCCGAAGCGCTCGATATCTTGTGCGGCTGTGGGCTCGAGCTGTCAGTGCCCGGCAAGGAGGCTGAATGGGCGAGGAAGGAGACGCGCCATCGTCGTCGACAGGGAGCTCGTCCTCGACGAGGGCACCGAGGCCGAGCACGGCCCGAGTCGAGGGCGCGATGGACAAGTTGGTGGGAAAGTTGGGGTCGTTCTTGTCGCCCATGGGCTCGTGCGGTGGTCTCGAGGAGGTGGTCGAGGTCAAGACTGGTGGTCGAGGGTCAAGGGCCGAGGGTGGCCTGGGCGAGCCGCTCGAGGTGGTCAGGTGCGAGCAGGGCACAGTGGTGGCGAGGGACGCCCTCGCAGGTGCCCGCCTTGGGTGTGCTGGCAGCGTAGGGAGCGAGCGGGCGAGAAGAAGGTGTGCACCGCCCCGAACGAGTCGCCGTCGTCACTTGTCGCCGCTTGCTGTCTGGAGGGCGAGTCACTCGGGCGAGCGTGTCATGTAGCCTCTGGTCACTGCTAGCCGCTCCACCCTGCACCAGTCGCTCGAGGGCGAGAGAGCGGCGTGTCTCGGACGACGTTCGGGCGCAGCGACGGCCTCCTCCTCGTCGTCCTCCTCGTCTCGCTCGTCACGCAGCAGGCTAGCCGTGCAGAGAAGCACGCACAGCTCGACTCGCCGCACCCTCCCCTGCCGGCTCAACCCGGCACCGCGCTCGTCGACCCTCATCAAGCCCCCGACTCGGACCACCACCTCGCCTCGTCTCGTTCCCTCTCGGCAGCCACGCCAGCGACTCGGTACCGCCACTCGCCGTAAGCCTGCTCGTCAGCACCCTCACCCGCCACACCCCTCGCCTCGAGCTGTGCCCTCGCGCCCGCCGTGAGGCCCCCCCGTCCCCATCTTCTTCCCCCGCCCTCGGCCTCGTCTGCCCGCCCACGAACCACCTTCGCCCAGCCGCACCCTTCCCTCGTCCTGACCCGCTGCACCCACGCAGAACCTACCACGCCTCAGCCATGCGCAGGCGCTCGTCGGTCGCCCTCCCGAGCTTCGGCTCGCGCCGCGGCTCCAACGCTTCCAACTCGTCCTCGATCAAGGACGACATCTGCAAGGACATCTTCCAGTGCGTCCCCTCTCTCTCTTGCTCCTGCGCTACGTGCGCGAGGCGGCCGAGGCCACCCACGACACCCTTTCTCCTCGACCCACGCGAGCTCAGGGCTGACCCGCTCTCGTTTCCCCCGCATTGCAGCGTCGGCCTCATCAACCTCGGCAACTCGTGCGTCCTCCCTTGCTCGTCGTGGATGCCCGCCATGTCGCCCTCACCGGGTCGGCAGAGCGTGCATGAGGCGAGAAGATCGAGCCGCCCTGACTTACCCTGCGCACCCTCCCTCCCCTCCGCAGGTGCTTCTACAACACGATCGTCCAGTCGCTGTCGGCGACACAGCCCTTGAACGACATCATCCAGGCCGCGCCCGACTCGTCGCCGGCCCTGCGCACCCTCTCGCCCTCGTCGTCCGACTACAACCCGGACCTCGACGCGCTCGCGTCGCCCTTGCCCATGACGGCCGCGCTCCTCGTCCTCCTCGACAAGCTCGACCCGACCGACAACGGCGACGGCACGCGCGGCAAAAAGGCGTTCAACCCCAAGGGCCTCCTGCGCCAGCTGAGCCTCAAGCACGACGAGTACGCCGAGGCGACGCAGCAAGACTCGCACGAGCTCCTGCGGCACCTCATTGACGGCGTCATGATGGAGGAGCAAGACGTGCGGCGCGCCACCCCTCACGAGCCTGCACGACTCTCGCTCGAGCACGCCGACTGACCCGCTCGCGCCCCCTCGTCGCAGCTCATCAAGAAGATCGTCGAGCTCGTTCCCGAGACGGCGTCGCCGCACCGCCCCGGCATGCCCGACCGCAACGCGACCGAGATGCCCATGCCCAACGGCGCCGCCCACCCGGCCCTCGTCGCCGCCGACGCCGACAGCGGCCACGAGTCGGACGCGTCGTCGTCGTCGTCGTCGTCTTCGGGCTCGAGCTCGTCGTCGTCTTCGTCGAGCGACGACGAGTCCGACTCGGACGAGCGCGCCCTGTCGCCGCGCGAGCGCAGGAAGCGCCAGCTGCGGCCGTTCGTCGGCAGCATCTTCGAGGGCAAGCTCGCGAGCTTCATCATCTGCGACGAGTGCAAGAACGGTGCGTCGTGCCTCGTCTCTCCTCCCGCGCACGGACGACCGAGCTGATGATGACGCACGCTCGCACGCAGTCTCGCTCACCAAGGAGGACTTCATGGACATCTCGCTCCCGCTGAGGGACGACGCAGGCAACAAGATGCGCAAGGTGCGCCATCCCTCTCCCTCGCTCGCCGTGCACAGTCGCTAACACTGCACGTGCTCCTCGCAGCGCGACCGCATCCGCCGCACGCTCCAGGCCGGCTTCTTCTCGCGCAAGTCGGGCAAGACGTCGGGCTCGGACGCCGACTCGTCCTCGTCGGCGGCGGCGCTCAAGAAGAGCTCGCTCAACGGCATGCCCAAGAACGGGCGCTCGTACTCGGAGAACGAGGGCGGCGCCGCAGGCGGCAGCGCGTCGGCGTCCGAGGCCGACGAGACGGACGAGGACCACATCCGCCCGCCGGGACACGCCCGCGGCAACGGCCTCGGCCCGGTCAACGCGGCGCAGCAGTCGGGCGCGCTCCCTCGCTCGAGGCACGCGAGCCTCGACCCGTCCCAGTTCACGCGCGACACGGCGCGCTCGTCGTTGCGCCCCGACAGCGCCGTCTCGAGCGCTGCGGCGTCGCGCGACCCGTCGCCGCTCGGGCGCGCGCTCAGCGTCCTCAGCAACGGCTCGAGCCAGGGCGGCTCGGGCTCGCACGGCCACGCGCACGGCCACGGGCACCACCACCACCACCACTTCTCGCGCCGCGCCAAGATCCCCAAGCCGACGCCCGAGCAGGTCCGCTACATCAAGGAGGTCCTGCACGACATCCCTGCGGCCGAGGGCCTGCTCGGCGGCTCGTCGACGCCGGCTGGGAGTGTCCCGCCGGGCCTGCGCGTCGCGCGCCCGCCCGGCTCGAGCGGGTCCGTGCCCTCGTCGGCGCCGACGAGCGACGCCTCGTCGGTCGACAGCGCGCGCTCGTCGCTCGCCAAGCTGCGCCTCGCCAACGGCGGCGCCGACTGGCAGCACACGGACCTGTTCGAGTGCTTCCGCCAGTTCACGGCCGTCGAGGTCCTCGAGGGCGAGAACTCGTTCGCGTGCCGCAACTGCTGGAAGTGGCTCAACCCGGACCTCGAGGCCAAGCGGCGCGACGAGCGCGCGCAGAAGAAGAGCGCGCGCGAGCGCAGGCGCGAGGAGCGCAGGGCCGAGCGCGAGGGGCGCGAGCCGCGCGTCGTCAACGGCCACGGCAACGGCGTCGCCGTCGCGCACGACGACGATGACGACGACGACGAGATGGACCCGGCCGACCGCACGGCGCGCAACACGCCGGCGCACTCGCCCAAGGTCGTCGCCGCCTTTTCGGGCCTCGCCGAGGTCCCGTCCATGGCGCCTCTCTCGCCCGGGCCGACCAAGGTCGCTCCTCCTCCTCCCGACGCCGCCGCCGTCGGCACGCCCTCGCAGGCGCCGATGCGCTCGTTCTCGATGTCGTCGGCCGCGACGAGCAACGTCACGACGGGCACGTCGGCAGCCTCGACGAGCTACGACGGCGGCCTGTCGAGCGACGCGTTCGAGACGACGACCGACGAGGAGGACAACGCGTCGACGAGCCTCGACGACGGCGCGAGCCTGAGCGGGAGCCTGAGCGCCGCCCCGGTCGTAGCGCCTGCGCCTGCGCCGACCTCGACCTCGTCGGCTGCGCAGGACGAGCCCGCCGTCAGCACAATCGGCGCCGAGCAGCTCCCGCTCACGACGGCCAACGTCGAGAAGGTCGCCGCCGACCCGTCGCTCCTCGTCGTCCCGCCCTCGCCCGCGCCCGTCGCCGCCGGCTCGGCCACCTCGGGCGGCGGCATGACGCGCGCGCCGCCGTCGCCCGGCGCCACGTCGGGCAAGTCGCTCGCGTCGACCAAGGCGCCTCCTCCGGCTCCCCCGAGCGCCAAGCCGCCGCCCAAGAAGCAGCGCCACATCCTGCGCCGGGCGCACAAGCGGTACCTCATCTCGTCGGACGACCTCCCGCCCGTCCTCGTCATCCACCTCAAGCGCTTCATGCAGACGAGCAAGTCGAGCCTGTTTGGCGCCGCGTTCGTCAACCTCAAGAAGCGCGACGACCCGGTGTCGTTCCCGAGGGAGATGGACCTGACGCCGTTCCTCGCGCCGCCGGGCCGCCCGCCGCGCGTCAACCCGAACGCGTTCGGCTCGGCGCCCGCGCCCGCGCCCGCGCCTGCTCCCGGCGCCGAGATCTCGAAGCGCTCGAGCTGGCGCAGCGGGCTGCGGCACGCGCACCACCCCGAGCCGGCCTCGGCGTCGTCGTCGTCGTCGTCCCAGGTCGAGGCCGAGGTCGAGGCGCCGCTCGAGCTCGAGAAGACGGCGCACAACGCGCGGTACCGCCTGTACGCCGTCGTCGTGCACCACGGGTCGCTCGACACGGGCCACTACGCGTCGTACGTGCTCTCGAAGCGGTACGGGCGCGGCGACGAGGCGGGCAAGGGCGAGCGCCGGTGGGTCTTCTGCAGCGACGAGGACGTGACGGCCGTCAGCGAGGCAGAGGTCCTCCGCAGCAAGGCCTACATGCTGTGCGTCGCTCTCTACTCTCTTCTCAGGCCCGGTGGACGAGAACTGACATCTCTCGCTCGCTCGGTGCAGGTTCTACGAGCGCGTCCCGCCTGCGGCTCCGAGCACCGACGCTCCGCCGCCTGCTCCGTCTGCGCCGTCGGGCACGAACGCCGAGGGCGAGGCGACGCCGGCGGTGCCGCTGCCGTCGCTCGGCGAGGGCGACGAGCCGGTGCAGACGGCGTCGGCCAAGATGTGATCGGGGGTAGAGAGCGGGACGAGACGAGCATGTAACTTATGGACATAGACGACCGTCGACTGTGTGTGGTAGGGCGAGAGCGAGAGGACGATGTCGCAGCATTTGAACCAGGCCGCCTTGGTGCGAGAAGGAGCAAACTCGATCGTGGTCGAGCGGAGCGGCGAGCGAGGCAATCGAGCCCTCCTCCTCGCTCGTCTCCCACCGCCTCGTCCGCAGTCGGCTCCTCTCGAGGCGCTCTCGAGAGCAACACAGCTCGTGCCTCACACGCACCACCTCGCCCTCGTCGTCGCCCTCGGTCCCCGGCCCCGACTCGGCTCACCTCGCCGTCGGACCCTCGCCCTTGCGCCTTTGTCGCCCCGCCCTCGCCGCGCCGCCAGAGCTGCAGGACTCGTCCTGACCAGCAGCACCTTCGTCTACGTGCGTCACATCCTCCCACTGCGCCCTCTGGCCCGTCGTGCGTCGTCCGTCTTCGAGGCCGAGGAGGGTCCGCGTCGGCCGGAGCGGACGGCCGGCTGCACATGGGTGGACGCCGCCTCTCTGGACAGGTCCGGGGCATGCCACTTGTCGAGGGCGAGGCGGCCGGTCCATCTGCAGCAGTCTCTGTCGCACGGCGGGCGAGTGAGCGAGGGCGGGGACTCGGCTGCCGGCGGGGACAGAGCGATCGCTTGCTCTCGCCGCCGACGAGCGCACGCAGGACCCGCACGAGCAGCCGCACCTCACTGACACGCCCTCGTACTGCCGCAGACCACCCCTCGATCATGGCCACAGAGCCGTCGGCGCACCACACCTCGTCGTCGACCACCGCCAACGCACCTTACTCGCACCCTTCCCACCCGCACCGCTCGCACGAGGCCTACGACAACTCGTTCTTCGCCGCAAGCACCTCGTCGACCCCGCCCGTCAACTCGTTCCCGCCCTACCTCGGCGCCAGCCAGTCGTCGACCGCGTCCTTCACGCCCTACCCTCCCACCCCGTACTCGAACCCGAGCCTCGCCCCGCCCACGCACGCCTTCTCGAACCGCCCCGCCATGTCGAGCTCGACGTCGTCGTCGACCGCGCCCGCCGCCTTCCCCGGCATCGGCCACATCCGGTGCTACTGGACCATCCTCACGCCGCAGCTCGAGTACGTCTACCTCGATCCGACGCTCGCCTACCACATGGGCGAGTGGAGCAACGCCTTCCGTGGCAGCAACGTCCTCGACTGGGTCCACCCGGACGAGCGCGAGCAGCTCGCCGACGACCTCCTCCCCAAGGAGGACCGCATCGCCGGCGTCGAGAGCGCCGGCGTCTTTGGCAGCGTCACTCGGTGCGTCCCTCCTCTCGTCCGCTCCGGAGCTCCCTCAGCATCAGCTCGAGCTCCCTGTGCTGACTCCTGGACGTCTCCGCCGTCGCAGCTGCCGCTACTCGCGCCTGACGAGCATCCTCCGCCGCCTCGGGTGCCAGCAGCCGCCCGAGGCTGCGGGCGCCGAGGCCTACGCGCTCGATGACGACTACCTCAACCTCGACATCACGACGAGCTGGATCGCCGGCGACCGCAAGGGCAAGGGCAAGGAGGGCCAGCAGGGCGCCGTCTTGTGCTTCTTCCACGTCACGGCCGGTGCGTCGAGCCCCTCGCGCCCATTCGGGCGGCCTGTCGCCTTGCGACAGCGTACTAATGCCCGCCTGCGTCTCCTCGCACAGACAAGGACCCGGTGCAGGACAACGACAAGGAGCAGCGCACCGAGTGGAGCAACTGGTGCGGCGCGTCGCTCGAGTACCCGTCGTACCTCACGGCCGACCAGTGCGCCGAGCTCGTCGCCGCCCTCAAGCGCTGCGTCGACCCGTCCTCGTCGTCGAGCCGGCCGCGCACGTCGACCTCGGACGGCGACAAGGGCGCGCTCAAGACGGTCCTCAACGGCGGCCTCGACGACGGCGGCCCGCCCGCGCACGTGTTCCAGATCCTCGACACGAGCGGGCGCGCCGTCGTGAGCTTCCCCGACCCGGGCGCCGGGCCCGACGCGGCGCACGCGGTCGAGCAGTTCTCGGCGCTCGCGAGGGAGGTCATGGCGCGGCCGAGGGAGGCGGTCCAGAGCAAGACGAGCTGCACGAGGAGGTACAGGAGCAAGCACCCGGTGTGCGTCGCCCTTCCCTCCTGCGTCGACCGGCTCGAGCGCAAGGGTCCGAGCGCTGACCTTGCCCTCCTTCCCGCCCCGCAGCATGCAGAACGGCACCCTCACGACGGTCGAGTCGGTCGTCATCATGTACGGCGCCATCACGTTCGCGTGCTTCCAGACGGGCGGCGTCTACCTCACGTCGGCGCGCAAAGCCGGCCTGAGCCTCGTCACCAACGACCTTCCGGCCGACACCAAGCCGTCGTTCGCGCTCGAGGACGTGCCCATCACGCCGACCGTCGGCGGCGGCAACAGCAGCAGCGGCGGCTACATGTCGGCCAAGCGCAACTTGTACGGCGACGACGACGACGGCCAGGGCGACTCGCCGCCGAACAAGCGCTACAAGGAGACGCCGCTCCAGCCGCCCGTCCTCCCGAGGCTGCAGACGTCGACGGCCTCGCCCAACGGCAGCTCGGGATCGCCTCGCTCTGGCGACCCGCACGCGCACCAGCAGCAGCAGCAGCAGAACGGCCTCTCGATCTCGACCAACGGGCGCATGTTCGGCTCGCGCCTCGACGTCGACTCGATCACGGCCGGCGGCATCTCGCCGACGGTCGCGTCGGCGTCGGCCATCCTCGGCTCGCTCGGCGGCGAGTCGCACGCGCCCGACGCCGGCCAGCAGCGCCAGCAGCCGCAGCCGCAGCAGCGCCCAGGCGGCGGCAGCCCGTCGTCGTACGCCGCCTTCTACAACGCCCAGGCGCCGGGCGGCGGCCACTCGTCATTCTACCCGAGCTCGCACTCGCCGTACGCCCAGCCGCATGCGCTGCCGCACCCGCTGTCGCAGTCGCACAGCGGCTACTTCCCGACCGCGCCGCAGTCGCCGCACGAGCCCGCCGGCGCCAATTCGGGCATGTACCCGCCGACCTCGCAGCCGTTCGACCAGCAGCAGCAGCAGCAGCAGCAGCAGCAGCAGCAGGCGCCTCAGCAGCAGCCTCCTCCTCCTCAGCAGCACCAGCCGTTCGGCGCCGCCAACACGTCGCCGACCTCGGCCTTCCCGCCGCCGCCTCGCGACGATGGCGATGACGCCCAGTCGAACGCGGGCGACTCGGCCGGCTCTGCGGCGCCGACCGACGGCGCCAAGAAGGTCAAGAAGCCGCCCAAGCAGCGCCCCGACGGCCCCGTCTACAAGCCCAACCAGAAGGCGTGCGAGAGCTGCGGCACCGTCAACAGCCCCGAGTGGCGCAAGGGCCCGACGGGCGCCAAGAGCCTGTGCAACGCGTGCGGTGCGTCGCCGACCTCTCCTCGCCCTCCCTCTCGCCTCGTCGCGCTCGAGCCTCGCCGAACTTCGAGGCTGACTCTCCTCTCGCACATTCAGGTCTTCGTTACGCCCGCAGCGTCGCTCGGCAGAAGAAGCAGGCCGAGGCGGCGGCCAACGGCGGGCCGCCGCCGAAGAAGAGCAAGAAGAAGTCGGCCGCCGCGCAGAAGCTCGCCGCCATCGAGGCCGCCGCCGCCGCCGGCGAGTCGTCCTCGACCGGCACGCCCGGCCCCGCAGCCTCGCTCCCGCCGGGCTCGCAGCCGCTGTCGACGCACTCGCCCATCACGAGCGCGGCGTACGACCTGTCGGCCTTTACGCACGCGCCGCACTCTGCGCCCAAGCCGTACACGCCCTACTACGCCTCGGCGCCGCAGCTTCCGAGCCCGTACTCGCACGCGCCGTCGCCGACCATGACGCACACGCCCCAGTACTCGTCGCCGGGCGTCGGCGTCCCGGCGGCGCCGAGCTACTTCCCGCCCATGGGGTACCCCTCGCCGTACGGCCAGCCGCCGCCAGGCTCGTCGTCGCACCCGGGCATGCCGTCGATGCCGACGCACGCGTCGCTCCCGCCGCTGTCGCACGCCGCTGGGAGCGCGTACGACTATGCGCGCGCGCGCCACCCGCCGCCGCCGCCGGCGTACCCGCACCACGCGCACCCGCACTCGGCGATGCACTCGCCGCACCTCGAGCACGTCGGGTCGCAGCAGGGTCCGCCGGGCTCGGGCCACGGCTCGAGCGGCCCGCCCTCGAGCGCGGGCATGTACGCGTCGCACTCGTCGGGCGGCGGCGGCGGAGGAGGAGGAGGGCCGCCGGGAGGGAGCCCGCACCTCGCGCAGGGCCAGCAGCAGCAGCACCCGCACCCGCACTACCACCACCAGCAGCAGCAGCATCAATGGAGCCCGCACGAGTCACCGTATGGGCACCCGATGGGGCAGCAGCAAGGTCCGCCGCCGGGCGGGCACTTCAACTGGCCGACGCAGCACAGCGCCGAGCAGCGTGGGCCGAGCGACGGGCATGGGCACCAGCACGGCGGGCAGCACGACGAGCAGCAGCAGCAGCAGCAGCAGCAGCAGCAGCGATGAGGCGCGCCGCTCGTTCGCCTCGCACGGACCCCCACTTCCGCCTTCCTCCTCTTTCGCTTTCCTCCTCCCTCTCGGCCTCTCCTTCTCGCCGGGGCTTGTAGACCTTCCGTCCGTCGTCGTCGACATCCTGTGTCTGCTAGAGCCCCACTCGCCTCCCGTATCTCTGCGCCGTTTCGCCCCAGGTTGTACGCTTTGACCCCCTCCTCCGCCTCGTCCTTCCCTCTCTCTCACTTTGAGCCGCCCTCCCTCACGCCTGCTCCGCATCTCCTACACGCCTTGTGCTCTTGCCTGCAAGATGATCTCGATGTTGCTTGCGACCCTGCGCACGGTCCTCGTCTGCAGAGCGAGAGAGAGGGGGAGAGAAAGCCGAGCTCGAGGAGGGCACGAACAGGCGGGGTTACAGGGTCGGGCGAGCTACACAAAGGCCTCGACGAGAGAGGGACCGAAAGTACTCAGAGCACGCCGAGATCACGCCTCGCCGCCGCCGACTGCGACAAACCCGCTCGCGTACGACACGCTGCTGTCGCCCAAGCTCCTGACCCTGCTGCTCTGCTCGTACCTTACCCACTCGCACCGCATGCCCCGCTCGCTTGACCCTCGCTCGCCGTCGTCGCCGCGCTCGAGCGCCGAGAGGGCGCCGAGGAGGACGCCGATCGGGTGCCGGCCGCAGATCGTGTTGCGGGTTGCGGCGAGGTAGGCCGCGAACTGGTCGTGCGCCGTCGAAGGGCCCTTGTTGGAGCTCGAGGAGGGGGACGAGGCGGGAGAGAGCGAGAAGGCGACGGCGTCCATGCCGAGGCGGTCGAGCTTGTCGATGCCCTCCCACACCTCTCCCCCTCCCTCCTCGACCGTCTCGTCAAAGTTGCCCGCCGACAGCGCCACGCCGTCGCGCACGTCATCCGAGTCGGGCGGGTGGTAGTGCGTGTAGCGGAAGCGCTGGCCCCAGTGGCAAAAGTCGCTCGAGACGACGAAGAGGGTCGCCGGGTCGGCGAGGTAGGGCGCGAGGAGGGCGCCGTAGCGCTTCTCGGACGCGGTCGAGATCGAGCCGACGAGGATGGGGACGATGCGGATGTCGCGGCTGCGAGAGGAGGCGAGAGGGAGGGAGGAAGGAGACGAGGGTGTCAGGAAGAAGTCCGTGCGCGAGGTCGGGCGGGCGGGAAACGCACCCCTCGAATACCTTGCGGACGTAGCTGCGAGCAGTGCGGAGCGTCAGCTTCGTCATGGTGCTCAGGCGGACGTAGAGGACGCACGGCAGGTGCATCTCGATGCTGCAGGCGGCGACGAGTCCGTCAATCATGAAGCGCGAGCGAGGCGAGCGAGAGGACCGAGCGCACCTGTGCTCGTCCTCGTCGGTCGAGAGGTCCATCTGCTCAAACTTGCCCGTCGCCTTGAGCTCGGCAATGGCTGCGCGCGGCGTCGCGCGAGTGAGCGAGTCCGAGCGAAGGGAGGGACGGGGAGAGACGCCGCGACGCACTGTCGAGGTCGAGCGGCAGGTTGCCGATCGGCGTCTCGTACTCCTTGCACTTGCTGAGGGCGCAGCCGTCGAGGTAGACGTGGTGCGAGGGCCCGAGGATGAAGACGCGCTTGCTGCGGCGGCGGAAGGGACGGCGCAAGGTCAGGGCAGCGTTTTCGACGGGTACCTCCAGCTGACGCACACGACAAAGGACGCACATGTGCTCAACGTCAATGCAGCGGTAGGCGAACGCTGCGGCAGGGCCAGAGTACGAGTAGCCGGCGTGCCTGTCGGCGACGAAGAGGGGCAAAGGTCAGCGGGCACGCCGTCGTTGGTGCCGCGATAAGGGTCGACGGACGGTGCGATGATGGCCTTGCAGCCCTTGACGGGAGCCTCGCGGAGCGGGTCGCCCTTGGTCGGGTGAGCGGTCGCCTCGAGCCAGGTCGAGAGCTGCTGGTCGAGCTTGCGGCCTGCGCGCAGGAGTGTGGGGTCAGCGTGGCGCAGTGCGACGACCTGAAGAGAGTGTGCGCACGGTCTGACGTGTACCATGAGCCTCCGTGCGATGCTGTGCGGGTCGACGAGCGAGGCATGATGGTCGGCAAGTGGGGAGGCGAGCGGGCGAGGGAGGGCGGCTGTGGCTTGTTCGAGTTGCTGGACCAGCAGAGAGGCTAGCTGTTCCTCTCGAGTGAGCGTACTCGAGCAGATCGAGGCTGTCGACGAAGCGGAGCGACAGCGAGCGCCAACCCGAGGAGGAGCGTCGTCACTCGTCTCGCTCGCCGTGCAGTCGCGAGTAGAAGCACCCAGGCTCTTGAGAGCTTCTGGCCCCCGTTCCTGAACCTACAGCTGTACGGCTCGAGGCGAGAAAAGGGGCGCCGGATGCCGCGGAGTCCGAGAGGAGCGGGCGCGACGAGCCAGCTCGAGGCGGCGGTCCTGCTCCCCTCACAGCCTCCTTGAAGCCAGTGTGCACCTCGAGTGCCCACTCAGCTCCTCCACTCGACCACCGACAGCCGCCCACCAGCTTGCACGACGACCCGCGCGTCCCACTCGCCTCCTCGCTCGACACTCGACCGCGATGGCGACCCAGACCATGACCCACCCGCCGGTCGCCGTTCAGGCTCTGCCCCCTCCACCGGGAGAGCTCGACATGCTCCCGCCTTCAACCTGCGGCCATCTCCTCGCCTGGGTCGGCACCAACCCGGACCTCGCCCTCGACCGCCTCGAAGCCGCCCTCTCGACCGACCCGTCCCCGCCTCGCTCCAAAGCTGCCCAGGTGCGCACCTCTACCTTGCTCACACCCACCCTCGCAACACTGCTCACCGCCCGCCCGCTCGCCAGGCGACAGCTCGACCCGCCTGCTCGTCATGCGGCACCAACCCGCTCCGACCTTTCCTCTGCGTCGCCTGCGGCATCCTTTCCTGCGGCCGCCTCGCCAGTCCCAGTCACGCTCACCACCACGCCCTCCACACCCAGCACCACCTCGGTCCGTCGCCGCCCCGATTTTTCCCGCCCCTCGCTCGCCCCTCGCCAAAGTGGGGGGAGACGCTGACCTGCCCTCGAGCCTCGCACCTGCAGCGTGGGACGTCCGGGCGTGCTCGCTGTACTGCTTCGAGTGCGCCAGCTACGTGCGGCACCAGGCCATCGACCGCTACGCCGCCGCACAGCGCCTCGTCGTCGCCGACCGTCGAGCCGAGGGCGACGCTCAGCGCGGTACGCTCCCCTTCTCGTCGCTGCACCGTCCTCGTCTACATGCTGACGCACCCGCCATCACAGCGACGAAGCGCAAGCGGGTCACGATGCAGAAGTGGGAGCTCGTCGCGCCCATCCCGGCCGCGTCGGGTCCTGGTGCTCTCGCCGGTGCGCCGCCTCTGCTCGCTCGTCCGCCTCGGCCCGCACACCTGCTGACCGAGCTCGACGTGCAGCTCGTGGCATCCGTAACCTCGGCAACAGGTGCGTCTTGCTCGCGGTTCTCTCCTGCGCCTCGTCGAGCTGACCCCCGTCGTGCCGACCTCGCAGCTGCTACATGAGCGTCGTCCTCCAGTCGTTCCTCGCCAACCCGTACCTGCGCACGCACTTTCTCGGCGACCGCCACAACCGCCTCTCGTGCGACAAGACGCGCGCCGGCGAGCCCTGCCTCTCGTGCGAGCTCGACCTCCTTTTCTCCGAGGTGCGTCCCTGTCTCTCCACCTCTCTCGACGCCGCTCCAGCACGCCCGCTCTTGCACTCTTCCTGACGCTCTCCTCTTCGACGTGCGCGCAGCAATACTCGGCCGACCCGATGCCGCTCGCGCCCACTCGATTCCTCCACTCGTTCTGGCAGTCGAGCCTCGACGCGGCCGGCTACGCTCAGCAAGACGCTCACGAGTTCCTCATCTCCTGTGCGACCTCACTGGCGCTCTCTCGCTCCGCCTGCCCTCCCTCGCTGACGCTCCCCCGCCGCCGCCACAGCGCTCAACCTCCTGCACTACGCCTCGCCGTCTCACACCGACAACCCGTCCTTGACGTGCCTCTGCGTCGTGCACCGCACCTTCTCCGGCGAGCTGCGGTCCAAGGTCACGTGCGGCAGGTGCCACCACCAGAGCGAGACGCTCGAGCCGTTCCTCGACCTGAGCCTCGACATCCGCGACCGCGCGAGCGGCAAACTCGCAGAGACGCTCAAGGAGTGCTTGACCAGGTGCGCCCTCCTCTCTCTGCCACCCTCGTCCGTGTGCACGAGCCGACGCGCACGTGCGCCGAGCCTGCAGCTTTACGGCCCCGGAGCAGCTGCCGTCCAAGTACAGCTGCGCGGCGTGCGGCGACGGCGTCCCGTCGGCGAGCAAGCGCCTCAGCCTCAAGACGCTCCCGCAGGCGCTCTGCATTCAGCTCAAGGTGCGCTCGGCCCCCCCTTCTCTGTCGAGGACCTGCCTCGAGCGCGACGCTGACCCCGCCTCGCCCGCTGCAGCGCTTCGAGATCACGTCGGCGGCGCACAAGCTTGACACGCCCGTCAGGTACCCGCTCAAGCTCGACATGGCGCCGTACCTGACGACCAACCTCGAGTACCCGGCGGCGTACAAGCCGTGCGTCGTCCCTCTCCCTCTGTGCCTCCTCCTCGTTCCTCGAGCGAGGGTGCTGAACCCCAGCGGCCGGGCACAGGTCGGACGCGCACCGGTTCAACCTCATGGCCGTCATTGCGCACGAGGGGACGCTCAGCCAGGGGCACTACACGGCCTACGTGCGCGGCAGCGACGACGTGCGTCCCCCTCTCTCCCTCTCCTCTCGTCCCTCTCGCTCCACGCCGTCAAGCTGACCTCGCTCTCTCTCCCCCCTCGTCTACAGTTCTTCGCCATCGACGACGACAAGGTGCGCAGGGTGCGCATCAGCGAGGTGCTCGCCGCCAAGGCGTACATCGTCGTCTACTCGCGCGCTTGAGCCCCCTCGGCCCTCGTCGACCACCACCTTCTTCTCGCCCTCACCGTCCCTCATAGCATGATCCACGACCTCTTCTCGACGCTCTCTCCTCCCCACCTTGTCCTGTAGACCACCCGCTCTTCCCCTCGCTCTTCATTCGCCCTCTGCATTATTTCCGCATCGTCTCTCTCTCGCCGGTGATCGCGCCGCTGCGTTCTATTCGCCTTGCATTCGTATGGCCGTCGGTACTGCTGCGGAAGAGCTGCCTGTGCAAAAGAAGCCGGATGAGACGGGGCCCGCGAGCGGGGTCGATCTCGTCATGACGACGAGCGCAAGTTGGTCCGCGTCCTGCCGACTTCGCTCTCTCTCTCCCCCTCCCACCACTACCAGAACACAGCCAGCCTTTCAAGATGGGCTTCTTCATCGCACCCGTCGCTCGCCAGCTCGTCGGCGCCGCCCGCTCGTCGGCCGCTCCTCGTGCTGCGATGCGGTGAGTCGCCCGTCCTCCTCCTCGCGCCTCCCCGCCCTCGAGCGACAGTCTCGAGACCGCTGCGTGCACCCGCGAGAGCACGAGCTGACCCTGTATGCCCTCCTCGCCGCAGTGTCACGCCCGCCGTCATTCCCCGCGGCTTCCGCACCACCGCCCTCGCCCGCAACGCCTCGAAGCCCGTCGAGGAGCAGAGCGCGCAGCACCCGGGCAAGAGCGGCCACGACCACCTCGAGAACCCGTCGCTCTCCGAGGAGGCCGTCCACGCCGACCGCGCGCCCGTCGACCCGATCCAGAACGTCAAGGTCGGCGGCTCGCCCTCCGTGTCCGACTCTGCGGCCGCCGCCGCGTCGTCTGCGTCGTCGACCGCCCGCTCGGCCGTCGACGAGGCCAAGTCGACGGCTCAGTCGGCCATGGACGCCGTCAAGGACGTCGCGGGCAAGGTCGCCGACGCCGTCGGCGCCGGCTCGGGCCAGAAGCGCTCGTACTCTTCGAGCGCCGTGCGCCGCGCCGAGGGCGGCAAGCCCGTCGAGGAGCAGAAGGCGCAGCACCCGGAGAAGAGCGGCCACGACCACATGGAGAAGCCGTCGCGCGCGGCCGAGGAGGTGCACGCCGACCGCTCGGCCAAGGACCCGCTCCCCGACCACAAGAAGGCCAGCAACAACAAGGACGGCGCGTCGACCAACAAGGTGAGTGGCGGCACTGTCGACAAGGACCAGCTCCCCGACGGCGAGGCGACGAGGCGCTCGATGGAGCGGGAAAGTCGGCTCCCGCCCCGTCCTTCGTCTCTCGCTCTTCGCGCTCGTCACCGTCGTCGGCGCAGAGCTCCTTCTCGGCTCGCAGCGCACCGTACTGACTCTCTCTCTCTCTCCCCCTCCTCTTCCCCGCGTGCAGGCGTAAACAAGGCCTCGCCGCCCGCCGCTTGACCCACCTCTCCGCCTCGCATCCTCCTCCCGTCGCCGCGCTCGAACGCGGCGCTCGGCTTGCCGCGCAAGAGCCCTGCCTCAAAGTGTACATGCATCGTCGAAGTTCTGTGCCTCTCGCCCTGTCGACGGTGCTCTCTGAGAGTCGCGAGCGAGGACGAGTGCTTGAGAGGGTCGACCGGCTCGAGCGCCAGAGGGCTCGTCGCGCGAGAATTCGGGCGTCGGCTCGTCTATCGTTCTGACTGCTTGAGGCCGACGATGATGCTGCTCTGCAAGCCCGGCGAGAGCGGGGAACCAAGGGCAAGTCGTCTCCGAGCTGCCGCCGAGAGTGAGAGAGGGCTGGCTCACGTCGCACCTGCTTCGCCGACCCTCGAGACCAGCCAGAAGCGTGCCGCCGTCACCTTAGAGCACCCTACGGCCCCCTCGCCTCGCGCACCAGGCGCCACACGCCGTCTCCACCACCGTCTCCTCCCCCTCCTCGGCATCATCTCCCCCGGCCACCCTCCCTCGACTCGCCTCGTACAGGTCCCGCCTCGACCGCCCCCAGCCCGCGCCACTCGCGCACCGCCGCCATGCGCCTGTACCTCCCCGCGCCCATACGCGACCCGCTCCTCGGCGCCGTGTCGCGCCTCGAGATCAGCTTTGACGTGCAGCTGAGCCTCAGGAGGCTCAGGCGGTATGGCTGGAAGTGGAGCAGGGACTGGGAGTATGCCGTAGACCTGGCGGTGCGTTTTTTCTCTCTCTCTCCTGGCGTTCTAGGTAGGGCGGTCGGGCTGCCGTCGCGAGGCGATGAGGTCGGACCTCGAGTGGGCGCAGACCTCGGTCAAGGCTCATGAGCATCAGGCAGGGTTACTACCGAGGGCTGTACATGTTGCGCAACGTGCGCGGGGCTTGGGGCGGCAGCGCACGCTCGAGCCACCGGGCCCTCGTCCTCCTCGACCTGCCGAGCACCGCACATTCAGCCGAAGAGCAGCAGCCGACTGACCTCCCTCTCCCACGCACACAGCTCGCCGTCTTCTCGCTCATGGTCATGGCGCAACCCGTCGTCTTCAAGCTGTTCCTCGTCGCCGCCTACACTCTCGCCCTCCTCATCCCTTTCACCTCGCAATTCTTCCTCCCGGCGACGCCCATCTTCTCGTGGCTCCTCCTCTTCTACTCGTCCCAGTTCATCCCCAAGAGCTGGCGCCCGCACATCTGGGTCTCGGTCCTCCCGACCCTCGAGTCGGTCCTGTACGGCGCCAACATCTCGGACCTCCTCACGCGGTGGACCAACCCGGTCCTCGACGTCCTCGCCTGGCTCCCCTACGGCGTCATCCACTTTGTCGCGCCGTTCGTCGTCGCGGCGTGCCTCTTCGTCTTCTCGCCGCCGGGCGCCGTCAAGTTCTTTGGCGCTGCGTTCGGCTACATGAACCTCGTCGGCGTCATGATCCAGATCTGCTTCCCCTGCGCACCTCCCTGTGCGTCCTCCACCACCCTCTTCCAGCCGCTGCACCCGCTGACCTCGCTCGTCTCTCGCCGAAACAGGGTACGAGCTGCGAGAAGGCCTCGTCCCGGCGACGTACCAGATGCGCGGCTCGCCCGGCGGCCTCGCGCGCATCGACGCCCTCTTCGGCGGTCACGGCTACGACAAGACGTTCTCGGGTGCGCCGGTGCCGTTCGGCGCGTTCCCGAGCCTGCACGCCGGGTGCTCGACCATGGAGGCGCTCTTCCTCAGCCACTTCTTCCCCAAGGGCCGCCCCTTCTACTGGGCCTACGTCTTTCTCCTGTACTGGAGCACGATGGTGCGCTCTGCTTCATCCTCGATCGTCGGTTCGAGAGGCTGACCCGCTCTCGCGCCTCCCCCTCTCTCTCTCCTGCAGTACCTCACGCACCACTACCTCATCGACCTCGTCGCCGGCGGCTCGCTCACGTGCGCCTTCTTCTACTACTACCTGAGCAAGATGCCCGACGAGCTGCGCCACCCGACGACGCACGGCGTCCCCGCCGCGTACCGCACCCGGTCCGCCTCGACCGCCATCCCGCTCGACGAGGAGTCGGGCCTGCCCAAGCCGTTCGCGCACACGGCCAACGGCAACGGCGGCGGCTCGGCAACCGGCCACGCGGACGGGTACGGCGGCTGGGAAGAGGACGACGACCTGAGCGAGGACGACGACAACCTGCGGCACGACGAGACGCGTCTGTTTGGGTCGGGCGCGGCGGGGCGCGACAGCTTTGACGTGCCGCTGCGAGGCGACATGGGTGCGTCGGGCGGGTCGAGCGGCGCAGGGTCGAGGCGGGGTCGGGCCTGAGGCGGGGCTCGAGCGTCGTCGGCTGCCTCCTCTGCGCGCTCTTGCTCTCCCTCCTCTCGAGCAGACTTACTCTACACTACACGCACCGTATCATCGCCCTGCAACGAGCACGGGCTAATCTCGCACTGCATCTACCTTTGCCGAGAGCGAGCGAGTGAGCGTGCCGTCGGAAGACGGGGTCCGAGAGCTTCCCACGGCCTTTGCCGCCCATTCTCCGCGCTCCGCACCGGCGCTCTGTGGAGCTCGCTCTCGCTCGGTCGGGCACGGTTTGTCGATGCCGGTCGACGAGAGCCGGCTCGGACGAGGCGGGTTCACGAGGGTGCTCTCGACGAGCGAGACGAGCTGCGCGTCGGCGAGAGATATGTACGGCTCGAGCGCGGCGAAAGCTTGCAATCATCGTCCGACAAGCTTGTGAAGCTGGGCGATGCAGGGACCGCGACAGCGGCCTCGCTCGGGGCGACCCTTGAGCTTATCTCGACCTTCCCCGCGGCTCTCAGCTTGCTCTTTCCGGCTCGAATGCTCGCGAGACAGGCAGGAAGGCTTGGCATTGATCGCACGGTACCGCTGCAGCGTCTCTCGAACTGGCCCACAGCAGCGGGCGGGCGGAGGAGGAGGGCGGACGTCGAGGTCGTCGGGCGCTCCGCGGCGGCGGACAGCCGCAGGGACGGACGGATCGAGGACGGCCTGCTCGAGAGGAGCGACGGACGCACTCTGCGAGCGGGCGCGGGGCTCAGGGACCGCCAAGCGGAGGTGTGGCCGGTCCCTCGGTTCCCTCGGCCGCCTCCGCTTTCCCTTCGCCCATCGACTCGCTCTCGCTCCGATTGCTCCCTATCTTGCTCTGCTTCGTCCTCGTCGACGCTGTCCTCGCCTCTCTCTCCCTTACCGCACGCGCCGAACCCAGGTGAGGCTGTTGTCGGCCTCCTTCTCCCGCTCGAGCCGCTTCGCTGACGCCTCGTTGTCTCGTCGCAGACTCCTTATCCTCCTCGCACGAAGCGCTCGACATGGTCAACGCGAGCTTCACGCCCGAGGGCAACGTCCTCACGTACATCATGGACGAGAACGGCGAGATGGTGGAGCAGATCTGTGCGTCGCCCTCCTCCCTGCCTTTCCACCCTCTCCTCGTCGCTAATCTCTCTCGCCCGCCTGCAGACAACAACGGCGACATGGCCTGGATCCTCGTCGCCTTCACGCTCGTCTTCACGATGGCACCAGGTACGTCGGACGAGCTGCTCCGACCCGTGGAGGCGCCGGAGGCTGACCTGTTCCCTCCCTCCACCTCCTGCCGCCGCATCTCGCTCTCTACGCGCTTCGTACTGCCTACCGAAGGACTTGGATACCTCTACTCTGGGCTGCTTCGTCGGAAGAACGCGCTGCAGATGCTGTTCCTCTCGTTCATGGTCTTCTCCGTCGTCTACATCGAGTGCGCCCTCTCCCTCCTCTCTGCGAGCGCCGGCTGAGCTGACGCACCTCTCCCTCGCAGGTGGTTCCTCTGGGGCTACTCGCTCGCGTTCGGCGAGGGCAGCAAGTTCATCGGCGACCTCAAGAACGGCGGGCTCGTCAACGTCGACATCCAGCCGTCCGGCTCCCTCCCGGTCCTCCTCTTTGCGCTTTACCAGGTGCGTGTTCGTCAAGTACCTCTCCTGAGCAAGGTGCTGATCCTCCTCCTCCTGCAGGGTGCATTCGCGGGCGTCACGGCCGTCATCGCCGTCGGCGGCGCCGCCGAGCGCATGCGCGTCATCCCTCTGCTCATCTTCGTCTTCTGCTGGACAACCATCGTCTACAACGCGATCGCCCACTGGGTGTGGAGCGGATCGGGTTGGCTTTTTGCGCTCGGTACGTCGTCGTCGTCGTCGTCGTCCTCTTCCAGGGACCTTCTCAAGTTGATCGGGGGCGGCCTCACTGACCTCTCGACCTGCAGGCGACCTCGACTTTGCCGGCGGCGGACCTGTGCACATCTCTTCTGTGCGTCGCTCGCTTCTCGAGCCGCGAGAGCAGCACGCTGACCCGCTCGTCCTCGCAGGGCACGGCCGGCTTCGCTCTCTCGTTCTTCCTCGGCCGCCGTCGCGGCTACGGCACAGCCAAGCTCGCCTTCCGCCCTCACTCGGTCTCTCACGTCGTCCTCGGAACGTGCGTCCTGCTCTCCTCTTTGGGCTCGTTCGCCTCGAGTGCAGGTGAGCTGACCCGGACCTTTCCTCTGCAGCACCCTCCTGTGGTTCGGCTGGTGAGCATGATCCCTGGGCCTACTTGTCGTTCTGCGTGCTCCATCTCGACCCTCGCTCGGCGGTCGAGAGCTCGCGGCGCCTCGAGCTCGTCGCCGTCGACCTTCTCAAGCTGACGGACCACACTCCCTGCGCAGGTTCGGCTTCAACGGCGGCTCGGCATTGGGCATGAACCTCAGGGCCGTCCAGGCGTGCATGACGACGACCGTCGCTGCCTCGATGGGCGGCGTGACCTGGACCGTCCTCGACTAGTGCGTCGCTCGAGCCTCTTGCTCCCCTCAGCTCGGCTCTCGCGCACGCCGCAGTGCCTCTGCTGACCTCGCTCCTCCCGCCTGCAGCATCTACACCGGCAAGTGGTCGGCCGTCTCGCTGTGCTCGGGCATCATCGCTGGCCTCGTCGGCATCACGCCCGGCGCTGGCTACCTCGGCACGCCCGCCGCTCTCTGCGTCGGATTTGTTACGGCAATTTGCTGCAACTATGCCACGGGTATCAAGGTCCTGCTCAAGATCGACGACGCGGTCGACACGTACGCGCTCCACGGCATCGGCGGCTTTGTGTGCGTCGTCGAGCCTCTTCGCCTCCTCCTCGCGAACCGAAGCTGACCCTCGCTCTCGTTCCGCAGCGGCGCCATCCTTACGGCGCTCTTCGCCGACGACCGTGTCACGAGCTTCGACGGTGCCTCGTCGGGCGCAGGCTGGATCAACCGCAACGTGCGTCGTCGTCGTCGGCTTGTGCCTCGCCCCTTCTTGAGGCTGACTCGCCCTCCTTCCTCTTCCTCCTGCAGTTCATCGCCCTCGGCTACAACCTCGCAGGAGCCGTCACCATCATGGCCTGTGCGTGCCGCCGCCTCGCACTCGCGTCCGCAGAGCGCGCATTGACCCTCCTCCTCGACCAGATTCCTTCGTGATGACTCTCATCCTGTGCTACATCATCAACTACATCCCGGGCCTGCACATGCGGGCGTCTGAGGACGCCGAGATCGTCGGCATGGACGAGGCCGAGTGCGGCGAGGTGCGTCCTCTCTCTTTCTCTCCCTCGTCGACGTCGTGCACGGACCGCTTTCGCCCTGGGCCGTCCCCGCCGGCCGGCTCGGCTCGGCGGCTCCTGGATCGGCTCGATATGGCTCTCGAGGCCGTGTGCAGCGTCTGACAGACGTCGATGCGCCGAGGGCTCGACCAGCCGAAGCGGGCGGTCGCCGGGCGCCGGCGCCGTGGGAGCATCCGCCGATGAGGGTGCACGCTCGCAATCTTTGCACAAGCGTCGCGTGCCTGAGCCGCATCGTCGACAAGCTTCTCGCACGTGTGCGCGCAAAAGGACGACCCTCATTATCGCCGTTTCGAGCAAGATAACCCGCTCCGCAGCTCAGCGCTGACCTTCCTCGACGACTCGTCCTCGCCCGCTCGCAGTACGCCTACGACTTCCTCGCGATCCACAAGGAGGTCCACGAGTCGGACGGCCTCACGACCGCCGCGCCGTCGATGCACTCGAGCGAGTCGCCGATCCCGCACGAGAAGCACGAGAAGGCGCCGGCGGCGTCGACGGAGCCGACGTCGAGCGCTTGAGCTCGGCGTGCGACTAGAGCACACAGATGCGTGCTTTGGTGTCGTCGGAGTGTACGAGGAGGATCGACCCGCTCGATGGCGCGCGGAGAGGCGCTGCCGCGAGCGGGTCTCTCGACTTGAGAAGGTCGACTTGGGCCCGGTCGAGGAGCTCGAGGAGCAAGGATTCTAGGTACTGTCTATTGCAGTCTAATTGTGCGTTCCCTCATCTTCGTGCTGCGCGCTCGCTCTTGCTCTCTGCTCGTCCCTCGCCTCGCTCAGGATTAGCGATACGGCGGCCGGAGCGCAAAACCTCGCCCTCTCCGAGTTTCGGCCAGGTCGGCTTCCGATTCTGGGGCGGACTCTTGCCTGATCGAGGCTCTGTGCGGCCGGGAGGGACTGAGCGGGTCCGCACCCAAGTTGGTCCGAGATTTCCCTTGTTCGCGTCTCTCTTGCTCGCCGCATCCCTCCCTCTCCTTCCTTCCTCCCTGTCCGGCTCGCTCGTACCTCGTCCGCTCTTCGTCGCCCAACTCGCCCCTGCGCGCACAGCCTACACCGCACTACTCGCTCGACAGGTGCGCTCCCCCCTTCACGTCGCGGCCCTTGATTCCGCTTATCGCGACCTGGCTGACTGGCATCCTCCCTCCACAGCTCGCGCACACGTACAACAGAGATGCCCAACGTCTCCTACACTCCTGACGGCTCGCTCGTGGCCAACTGGGACCCCTCGGCGGGAGAAGAAGGCGTCGCGGTCTGTGCGTCGCCCTTCTCCTCCTCCTTCCTTCCCCCCTTCTTCCGCAGAGAGAGCTGACTCGCTTCTTTCCACGCAGACAACCCGGGCGACATGGCGTGGATCATGGTGGCGTCGGCGCTCGTCATGGTCATGGCTCCAGGTGTGTCCTCGCTCTCCTCCTGTCCTCCTCCCGCCCTCCTGCGCTCCCTGCGGCCGCTAACGCGCTCTGGTGGCCGTATTTGGGCGTCGGATTTATGTACGCCGGGCTCTTACGTCGAAAGAATGCCCTCTCGATGCTCTTCCTGTCGCTCGCCGTGTACTCGGTGATCTCGGTCCAGTGGTTCTTCTGGTGCGTCCGTCTCGTCCGCCCCTCCTGCTCTCGCAGGGCTGACGACCTTCTCGCACGACACAGGGGCTACTCGCTTGCGTTCAGCGACACGGCGTCGAACCCGTTCATCGGCAACCTTGACTACTTTGGCTTGAAGGGCGTCCTCGATGCTCCCTCGGTCGGCTCGTCAAAGATCCCTGCGCTCCTCTTCTGCCTCTACCAGGGCAGTGAGTCGTCTCTCATTTCGATGAGCCCGTCGAGCGTCTGCTGATGCCGTACCTCGCAGTGTTTGCCAACTTGACGCCCGTCATCGCCGTCGCCGGCGTGGCCGAGCGCGCTCGTCTCCTTCCGATCCTCGTCGTCAGCTTCATCTGGAGCACCATCGTGTACTGCCCAGTGGCTTATTCCACCTGGAACAGTGCGGGCTGGGGATTCCAGCACGGAGATCTCGACTTTGCAGGCGGCGGGCCCGTGCACATCACGAGCGGCACGGCGGCCCTCATCTGGTCGCTCTACCTCGGTCGTCGCCGCGGGTACGGCACCGCCAAGCTCGCTTACCGTCCTCACTCGGTCTCGCACGTCATCCTTGGCACGTACGTCGGCCGCTCCTCCTTCCGCTCGCGCTCTGAACCCTCAAGCTTGACCTGGTCGCTCTCTTTCCTCCTCACAGCTCGCTCATCTGGTTCGGCTGGTGCGTCTCTCCCCTCTACGCCTTAGCGCAGACGCTCAGTACTGACGACGAGCCTTTCGCTGCGCAGGTTCGGCTTCAACGGCGGGTCCGAGGCGGCCATGAACCTGCGCTCGGTTCAGGCCGGCATCGTCACCAACGTCGCCGCCGCCATGGGCGGCCTCACCTGGATGACGATGGACTTGTGCGTATTCACGACCTCGAAGCTCGACCCGGAGCAAGAGCTGCGGAGCCCGAAGAACGAGAGCCGACGCACTGACCCCTTTTCGCCTTCTCGCAGCTTCTACACTCGCAAGTGGTCGGCCGTCTCGCTCTGCTCGGGCATCATTGCAGGCCTCGTCGGCATCACGCCTGCGGCTGGTTTCGTCGGCACGCCGTCGTCGCTCGCGATCGGGTTCGTCACGGCCGTCGTGGCCAACTTCTCGACTGGCATCAAGGTCCTCCTCAAGATTGACGACGCTGTCGACGGCTTTGCGCTCCACGGCATCGGCGGCTTCACGTGAGTCTCCCTCTCGAAGCCGCACGAGCCGAAAGCTGACTCTCTTGCCGCCTCTTCTGCTCCTTCCTCTTGCACTTCCTCCGTCTGCAGCGGCGCCATCCTCACCGGCCTCTTTGCCGACACTCGCGTCACCGGCTTCGACGGCTACTCGTCCGGCGGCGGCTGGATCAACCACAACTACGAGCAGCTCGGTGCGTCTCGCTCCCCTCGACTTGCGCACGGACCCCTTCTCGACCTTCTCAAGTCGCGCTCGGCTGACGCAGACTCTGTTTCTTTCCTTCTCGCTCATGCAGGCTGGCAGCTCGCCTCGGCCGTCTCGACGATGGCATGGACGGCGGTCGTGACCTACATCATCCTCTTCGTCGTCGACCACATTCCGGGCCTCAAGCTTCGCTGCAGCGAGGAGGGCGAGATCCTCGGCATCGACGAGGACCAGTGCGGCGAGATGGGCTACGACTACGTGCGCTCGTCCCCTCGCTTCCCCGTCACGCTCGAGCCCCTTCCAAGCTGACGCACCCTCGTCCTCCTCCTCCCTGAGCAGGTCTCGATCCGCCGCGAGCTCGACGAGGAGCACGGCGACCTCGGCAACATGTCGCGCTCGGTGTCGCACACGCCGTCGAACGAGAAGACGGGCCACCACCTCCCGGCGTCGGCAGGGTCGGACATGACGGGCTCGTCGGCGCGCGAGGGTGCGGTCGCGCCTGCGCCGTCGCCCTGAGCGCCTCCTCTCTCCCTCGCGCTCTGGACCTTTCGCCTTTCTCGTTCACCTCTCTCCCTCGTGCGGCCGTCGTCGATGCGCCCGATCCTTCTCCTGTGTCTACCCCTCCGTCGCTCTCTCGCTCTCCGTGTCTGGGTCTTTGTCGTAGCGTCTTTCCTCCCGGCGTGCGCCTACGAGCTGCAACGCCGCTCCGTCCGTCATCTCCAGAGCAATTTGCTCCTCACTCTCGAGGTCCGGGAGCGAGCGAGAGACGGACGAGATGGCGATACAGAATAGTCTTGCAGGGGCACGAGGAGAGCATCTACGAGAGGTAGCTCGCTCGTCCTAGGCGACAGCGCTCGAGAGGGGCGGCGCGGGAACGACCTTGATGGGCATGAAGCCCGGGGCGGGCGCGTCGAGAGGGCCGGCGCCGAGGAACTGCCCGAAGACGGGCGCCCAGTCCTCGGCCGAGGTCGGGAGGAGGCCCATCGAGTTGACCTTCCAGAGACCGACGGCCTGTCGCAGACGATAAGCGAGAGTCAGTTGAGAACGAGGAGGAGGACGAAGGAGAAAGGGAGAGGGAGGACGGGACGCACGAGGAGGCCAAACTGGCAGATCACGTAGACGATCTTCTGCTCGAGGTACGACTGCGGCACGCTCTTGGGCGCGCCCGGCTTGGGCTTGGACGCCGCCTCGTACGGCGCGAAGGCTGCGCACGAGGGAGAGAGAGAGTCAGCCGCTGTGCTCGACGAGCGAGAGGGCAAAAGACGCACCCTTGTCGACGCCCAGCATGCCGCTGACGGCCTGCTTGAGGAGGAACCAGACGCTCATGATGCTGAAGATCTGGATGCCGCCGCCCGACATGTACATCATGAATGCTGCGAGAGCGAGAGAGGGAGGAGGATGCGAGAGGGGACGAGGAGGGAGAGGGATCAGCTCGTGCGCGAGACTCTGGGCGCGAGGGAGCGAGGGAGCGCACCCTGCATGGGAACAGCCTTGGCGGGTGCAAGTGCAAGCTCCCAGGCTTTGGCCTGGCGCAGCTCGTTCAGGTCGACCTCTGGCCGCTTCGAGGTGACGACGTTGGCGGCCTTTACGCGGTCCTATGCGGGCGGCTCGGTGGGGTCAGGGCACTGATCAGAGGGATCAAGGAGGACAGACGGGCTCACCTTGATGCTCAGTTGAGGCGAGTAGCCGGGAGGGTCGCGGATGGACGACCGAGACGAGCTGCAAGGGGAGCGAGGCAGCATCAGCACGCGGGACTTGGACGAGGGCTGAGTCTGTGTACGTACTCTGCGAGGGCATAGTCGAGGGTCCACTTGCTCGTGCTCGCGAGGGACGACATGGCGGCTTGAGCTGATGAGGACGACGACGAGGTGGTTCCTGCTCGTCCACACCGCTACCTCAGGCTGACCTGCTCGCCGAGTGAGTGCACTCTGAGATCTACTCGCTACCCGCTCGTCCCAGTCGCACGCCCGTAGCGACGCCGCCCGCCTCAACCTCCTCCTCGCCCCCACTTTCACCCTCCGGCCCGCCACACCTGCGTCCTCCACCTGCAGTCGCCATGCCTGCACCGCCGAGCAAGCGCGCAGACTCGCCAGGACCGTCCGACACTCGGGCCTCGAAACGCGCTCGTCTCGACGTCCTCCCCGACAACCCGCTGCGCTTCCACCGAGAACCGAGCGGCACCATCCAGATCTCGACCTGGAACGTCGCCGGCCTCGTCAGCTGCAATGCCGAAAAGTGGCAGGTGCGCCCCGCCCTTCCTCCTGCGCGGCGAGAGCGCGAGGTCGCTCGTCGGCGCGCCCGGACCTCGTCCTCCTCCTCCTCGGCGCAGGTCCACTGACCCTCCTCCCTTGCGCGCTCGCAGTTCGGCTTGCGCAAGTACATCGAGGCCGAGGACGCCCACATCGTCTGCTTCACCGAGGTCAATCATAAGGACGCCGCCAACTTCTTCGAGACGGACCCCGACTGGCGCTTCCTGCGCGACCGCTACCCGCACCGTTACTGGGGCGGCCGCACCGCCATCGTCAGCAAGCTTCAGCCTGTCGCGCCGGCCATCTTTGGCTTCCCCGATGGCGAGCACTACGACGTCGAGGACGGGCGAGCGAGTGCGTCCCTCCCCCGCTCGGACCCCTTGATCTCATGCCGTCGCTCGGGCCTGACCCACCCCGCACAGGAGCCATCACGCTCGAGTTCGACGAGGTGTACCTGCTCGCGACGTACGTGCCCAACTCGGGCGACCAGTTCAAGAAGCTCGACCGCCGCCAGGACTGGCTCGCCGACTTTGAGCCGCACATCCGCTCGCTCGACAAGCTCAAGCCCGTCATCTGGACCGGTGCGCGCCCTCTCTCCTCACGAGCACGACTCTCTCGGTGCGTGACTGACGCCTCGTCGAGTCCTCGCCCACAGGCGACTTTAACGTCGTGCGCACCGTCTCGCCCACCTCGACCGAGACGAACGACTTGTCGTGGCCGCAAAACATGGGCAAGCTCCCCGGCACGCACGTCGTCGAGCGCGACGCGCACGAGCGCCTCGTCGGCGACCCGGGCTGGCTCGAGAACCCGAAACGGCGTGCTCAAGGGTTCGTCGACGTTTGGCGGCTCATCTATGGCGAGCAGAGGCGGCAGTACACGTGCGTATGCGCTCTCTCCTAACCTCTCTCTCACGCTTCGTCATCGCGACGCTGACACCGAGCTCTGTGCAAGCAGCCACGCCTCGAAGAAGTGCGGGAGCTGGCGACGCACGTTCCTTCTCTCCTCGCGCTCGTCCACGAGCTCGCCCTGACGCCTCGCCCCTCTCGCCCCGCTCGCAGTCGACGGCTTCATCGTCTCGCAGCGCCTCCTCCCGCACATCCGCAGCTGCGAGATTCGCCAGCAGGTCAAGCGCCAATTCTGGCCGCCGAGGGACAGCGTCGGGATCGGCGCGCTGTCGGACCACTGGCCTGTGTGGCTCAGCCTCGAGATGGAGAGCTTGTGAGGGCGCCGGTCGAGGTGCGTGGGAGAGGCGGTAGGCCGTCAGGCGGGCGGGAGGAGGGTCGAGCTGCAGCGTGACTTTCTCTCGATCGTCTTGCGCGACTCGAGAGCTCGACTTTGAGCTACATATAGCGCGCGTCGACTCTCGCTCTCTCACTCGCGACTCGCCTCGCCGCGCTTCTGCCCGCTGCGAGAGAGGCTCGACGGCGGCGGCGACGCGCCCTTGACGAGGTCGAGCGACTTGAGAAGGTCCGAGCGGGGACCGACTCTCACGTTTTCGAGCTCTCTCAGACCCGCCGACGTGCTGTGCAGCTTGAGTATCGCTCGTTGCACCAAGAGAGAAGCAGCTAGAGACGCTCGAGAGCCGCTCTAGTACCGGAAAGTGCCCGCCGAGCCGCAGTCGACGACGACCGACTTGCCGCCGAGCGCCTTGTACAGGTTGAGCTTGGCGACCTGGACGTCCTGGACGAGGTTCTTGACGAGGACGGAAGCAGGGCACGACTTCTGGGTCCAGACCGTCTGCGAGCGCGAGAGGTACGAGGTGAGGTCCGTGCGCGGCGTCGCGCGGGGGAAGAAAGAGCGTGTGCGCACCTTCTGCGCGCACGCGGTGGCCTGCGCAGCGAGCGTGCTCGTCGTTGTCGCGACGGGCGTAGCGAGCGTCGACGTGCTCGTGACCACGACCGTCTGCGTCGAGGCCTGCGCCGTCGCCGTCTCGGTCACGACCGGCTCGTCGGCGACGACGACGCGCACGCTCGGGACGGTGACGAGCGGGGTCGCGGCCTCGCTCACGATCGTGCTCGTCGTCGTGATGGTGGGCGTCGGGGCCGTGACGGTCGCCTGGTAGGCGTACACGATCGACGAGACGGCCACCTCGGGTCGAGGGGCGTACTCGGTCTCGTAGGCGGTAACGGTTGTGTAGAACGTGCCCTCGGTAACGGTGACGGTAGTGTCGAGGTCGACTTGACGACGAACCTTGTTCAGCTTGACGTACGACGACGGGCAGCACGACGCCGGGAAGACCTGCGGGTGGATCGTCAGTGCTCGTCAGCGCTCGTCGGCTGCGGGCGAGGTAGCGGGAGCACGCACGAGGCGGTAGTCGAGGCAGGCAGCGTTACCTGTGGTGCGAGAGACGGGAGCGTGAGTGAGCGCTCGGGACGTCCGGCGGGAGAAGAGGCTCGTGCGCACCGGTAGCGGCGCTGACGAACGCCGTCACGGTCGACGTCGGCGGCTGGTACGTCGTCCAGGACGTCTCGTAGACTGTCGAGGACGCAGGCGTCTCGTTGACGGTGACGGTCCGCGTGGCCGGCGTCGAGGTCGAGACCTGCAAACGATCGACCGTAAGCTCACGAGCGCGAACTCCGAGAGGCAGAGCTGGCGCACCGTCTCCGAGTAGATCGTCGACGTTGCAGGCGTCGTAAAGGACGTCGTGAACCTTTGGACGACCTGGGCGGGCCTGCATGAGGACGGCGAGGGTGAGCCGGATGGACCGAAAGCGGGAGGAAGACGTTTACGTACGGCGTCTCGCGGTAAGTGCCGAGCGAGACGGTGCCAAACTCCTGCTGGAAGTACTCCGTGTCCTTGTAGTAGTCGGGGCCCAAGTCGACCTCGGTCGGGATCGTCTCCAGCTCGATGTCGGTCGCTGAGGGGACGGTAACGGTGACGGTCGCGGCGATGGCGAGGTAGACGGGCGCCAGGGCGAGGAGGGCGACGGCGTGCCGAGTCATGGTGCGGCGTACGAGAGGCGACGAGGATGGGCTGAAAGGCGGGGCGGACGAGAAGGGGAGGATGAAGGAGAGAAAGGGGAGGGGAGGAGGAGGACGAGGTCAGCTCTCCTCAGCGGCCGCCCCAGACGCCGCCACGCTGTGCTCCTCCATCCAGAATCCGAAGACCCGCAACCCCGGGCGGACAGAGCTGTGGAGCGAGCGATCGAGGACGCCGGCGAAGAGGCCGGAGAAGCAGCACGCGAGCAGAGAAGGCGCCGAGCGCGATCGAGCTCTGTGCTCGGCTCACGCGCTCGACGCGCCGCACAGCTATCCTGGGCGCATGCTGCACTGTGCGCCGTAGCTCCTTGTGCTGTGTCGAGAGGGCGAGAGCTCGAGGGACGAGGCGGGGTGGTGGCGACCGGCTGGCGACGAGTCTGCCGGCTGGCGGGCTCGTCTGTGTAGCTGAGCGACCGGCAAGCTCGTGTTGCAGCTGTGCAGCTCTATGCAGCGCTCCTGGCGGGCGCGGGCGGCGAGCGTGATCGAGAGGGAGGAGCGCGAGGCGAGGCCAACTTCGGATCTCCGTCCTCGCGCGAATGCAATCTGAGCGACGATGCGAGCTCGAGCGCAGCCTCACAGGTGCACCGTGCGCACGGGACCACATGGCTGGAGCACGAGCGACGAACCTTGTCGAGCCGCACGCTTGCTCGGACTTTCTCTCGGCAATCGCGTCTCGCACCGACGGCGGCGGAAGGAACGAGGTGCAGTGCAAAGGGCGGTACGCTAGATAGACAGACAGACACAGAGGGGAGAAGCGGGAGGCAGGGGAAGGTACCGCGCTCGCGCACGCAGCGCACGAGCCTCGCGCCGACCTCGACAGACAGGCCGCGCGCTTTTCGTCCACGACGCTCAGGCTCAGAGGAACTTGGGGTTGTGGTTCTGCCAGCCGAGGTACGTGTTCGGCTGCGCGAGAAGGAGAGGCGAGTCAGCAAGAGGTCGCAGGTGAAGGACGGGGCGAGCGAGAGCGACGCACCTGGTACTCGACCTTGCGGCTCGAGCGACGCCCAGACGTCGCCGGCGTCTCGTAGCGCGGCAGCTCAGGGTTGGCGAGGTCCTGCGAGACGAAGTGAGGAGGGTCAGCGAGGGGCTCGACCAGGACGAGCGAGGCCGAGCGAGAGGAAGAGGACGCACGTGGAGCCGCTTCTTGGCGCCGGCGCTCATGAACGGCCGCCACTTGGTGATCGAGTTCTTGAGAGCGAGCTCGCGCGTGCCCTTGCTGTTGAGCCACCCGAGGAGCGTCTCGATCTGCGCAAGGCGGGTCGAGGTCAGCCTCGAGCACAGCGAGCACGACGAGGAGGAGCGAAAGCGACGCACCGTCTCGTCGTCATCGTAGCAGGCCCACTCGTTGACGCCGAGCAACAGGCTCGGGTCCTCGACGACCTCCTCGCGGATGCGGCGCGCGAGGATCGCCTTGGCGCCCTCGTCGCCCTTGCCCTTGGGGTCGCTCAGGACCTCCCAGTCCTCCTCGCTCGGGCCCTGCACGAGGATGCGACCCGTGCCGTACACGACGTTGTCGCCGTCGTCGCGCAGGACCTGGGCGCCGTCCGACACGAGGTCCATCGAGCCGACGCCGTCGAACCACCAGTAGCGGCAGTGGAAGCGGTCCTTGCCGAGCGGGCGGCAGCGCGAGACGTTGAGGTACCGCCGGAACTCGCGCTCGACCTCGTCGTCGCGCTCCGAGTTGAGGCGCAGGCGGTCCTCGAGCGTGAGCGCCGAGGCCTTGCCCCGCCCGCTGGCGCCGGAGAGGCTCGAGCGCCCCGACGGCTTGCCGCCGAGCTTCTCGAGGCGCTTCTCCTCGAGGGCGGCCTGGCGCCGCGAGGCCGCCGAGAGCGAGCCCGCCTCGGAGGGCGCGACCGACGACTCGGCGTCTGACACGAGCTGGTCCTCGTCCTCGTCGTCGCCGTCGCCGCCGGCGGGCTTGCCCGGCTTGACGGACGGCGCGCGCGACGAGCGGCCGTCAGCCTCGGACGCCGGCGCCGACTCGACGTCCATGGCGTCGCCGTTGGTCGCCTTGGACGCGCCGCCCGAGCCGTTCATCGTCGCCGCGTCGAGCTTGCCCGCCGCCTTGGCGTCGGCGATCGTCTTCTGCTCGGTCCTGCGCGACGAGGAAGCTCGAGAGTCAGTCGGGCTGTACGAGAAAGGGAGTTTGAGGAGGTGAGAGACGCACAGCGACTTGCGCTCCTTGTTGACGTCGGCCCTCGTCTTCCTCAACTCGGTCAACTTGGCGTCGCACTCGTCGACGTAGCCGCGCACCACCTTGGAGCCCATGACGAGCGTGCACAGGTACCCGATGATGTCGAGCTTGTCCTCGAGCGGCAGCGAGAGGTACTGCTGCTCCGGGTCCTTCTGCTCGCCGGCGACGGGCTCGGGCGTCGTGCGGCGCGAGCCGGCGCGAGACGATGCGGCGGCGGCGGCGACGGGTGCAGGAGCGGGTGCGGATGAGGGTGCGGGCGCGGAGGAGGCCGAGTCGCCGTTGGTCGTCGCCGCGGTCGAGCCCTCGGGCTTGGGCTTGACGTCCTCGTCGCCCTCGGCGGCGCCGAGCTCGTCGACAAAGTCGGGCTTGGGCAGCTTGGGGTGACCGGCAAACAGGTGGCGCATGATGCGGACAAAGTTGTTGAGGTAGAACGGGCCGCCGCGCTGGCAGATGGCGCCGATGAGGTGCTTCTCCCAGCCCTCGCGGCCCTCCGAGTACTTGAGCTTGGCCTGGCGGTCCCAGCGCTTGGCGTACGCGATGCCGATGCGCACGAGCTTGTTGAGCTCCGACTCCTCGTACGGGATGTCGTCGGCGGCGTCGGCCAGGGTCGTGTCGCCGTCGTGCCCGTCGCCCGACGCCGCGAGCTCGTCGACGCCCTCGCCGTTGCCGCCGTTGACGCTCTCGGCGCCGTCCTCGGGGACGGGCGTCGCAGCCGAGTCGGCCTTGGCCGCGCCGGCGCCGCCGTGAGAGGGCACGGCCGACGTCGAGCCGAGCACGCGCGAGTTGTCGGTCCCGATGATGTTGGTGAGCGACGCGTGGATCTCGATCAGGAGGACGCAGCGCGGCGAGGTCGTGTCGTGCTTGAGCGCGCCGGCGTAGTCGTCGAGCGTGAACGGCGACAGGTTGAGCGATTTGCTGCGAGGAGGAAGAGGGGACAGCGTGAGCTCGAGGACTCGCTCTTCTCGGCGCGAGAGCGAGGGAGGACGCACCAGAAGATGTTGAGCATGTTCCACGTCTCGATGAAGCGGTCAAAGACGTCGGCCGGCACGGGCAGGTCGCGGTGCGGTTGCGGCTTGGGCGGCAGAGCCGGCAGCTCGGCGTTGACGCGGCGGAGGATGCGGCCGTCGATGATGGACATGGGGTCGAGGTCGAGGTCCTCGATCGGGTACTTGATCGCCTTCTTGGGCTCGGCGGGGACCTTGGGCGCGGCAGGAGCGGCGGCAGCCTTGGGCTCGGTCGGCGCTGCGGGGAGGAGGGTCCGTCATCAGCGCCTCGCTCGGCGGCGGGAACGAGAGGGGAGCGCACCCGTCTTGCGCTTCTTGGGGGCAGGAGCCGGCGACTCGCCCTCGGCGAGCGGCTTCCTGCGCTTGGCGAGCTTGGCCTCGCGCGCGGCGCGGTTGCGCTCCTCGACGCCGCCGCTCTGCTGCACGGGGATGTTGAACGCGCGCGCGATCGACGGCTTGACGATCCACGGCGCGCCGATTGACGCCTCGCGCATGAGGCACTCGCGCAGGTACCGCTTGAGGATCGACTTTGAGAAGGCGAGGCGGTCGCGGCTGTTTCGGAGGCGGGCGCGCCCGACCAGGTCAGCCAGCTGCTCGTCACCGAGAGGCGAGAGAGACGAGACGCACGAGAGCGCCTTGGCCCTGACCTCCATCGAGCTGCCCTCGAACTTGTGCTCCTCGTCCATGAGCTGGAGCGTGTACAGGTACTCGTCCGGGTCGTCCATCGAGCGCGCCTGCTTGGCCTCGACATTGAGGTCGACGCCGATCTTGTGCGCAAACATGTTGTAGTCGGGCTCGAGCGCGCCCGAACTCGCGGCGGCGTGGTCGGCGTTGGCGCGCACGTTCGGCGGAGGGAAGACGCGGTTGATGCGGGCAAAGTACCTGCTCGGTCGGGACAGTCAGCGCTCGTCGGTGCGGGGAAGAGGGAGAGGAGAGCGCACTTGTCGCCGCTCAGGTCGACAAAGACCTTCTCGCCGACGAGGTAGCGGTCCTTGTACCGGTCAAAGACGAGGTCGACGAGCGAGTCGAGGCGGCCCATGACGCCTGCAGCAGGATGCTCGAGTCAGCTCGACGGCCTACGCGATGTACAGGGGAAGGACAGGCGCACGGAACTGGACGCTGGCGAGGACGCGGCCCTTGAGCGGGTCGGGGAAGCGCTCGCGCACGATCTTGGACTCGGTCTTCTCGCTCTGGAGGGCGGTAAAGTAGTCGAGGCTGCTCTTGCCCGAGTACTCGCACTGGAACTGGCGCGTGAGGAGGAACGAGAGGCGGGCGGCGTAGGCCCTGCGCGCGAGGGAGGAAGGACGAGCCGAGGAGGAGCGAGGTGGGGAGGAGGAGGACAGAGCGCGCAGACGAGGTCAGTGACGTGGGATGGTGGAGAGGAGCTCGAGAGGGACGCACTCGTAGTCGAGGAAGACCTCGCCGGTGGCCTTGAGGTAGAAGACGGGCGTGTCGGGCGAGACCGTGTCGAGGTTGGGCAGTGAGAGGAGCTGGACGGGGCGACGACGGAGAAGAGGCATGGTGACGGCGAGGTGGGGTGTTGACGGCGAGTCGAGAGGCGAGAGGGAAGAGTGGTGCGAGCGTCACGAGCTGCGGGGAGGGGCGAGGAGGACGAGGAGGAGACGACGAGGCCGGACGAGGCGGTGCAGCCGTGTGGGGACGCGAGCGCAGGGGCTGCAGGGTGCGGTAGGGCGGCGATAGGGCCTGGCGAGGTCCGACTGGCGCACTCGAGGGGCCCTGGTGGTGCGCGGCGAGTCGGGGCGGGCGAGGAGGGCGACCAAGGGCGAGAGCGCGCTCGGCGGGCTCGACGACGAGGAGGACCGACGGCGCGCGGGCGACGTGTCCGCGAGGTGGTCCTGCTGGGTGGGCGAGCTGGGCTGCTGGGCTCGTGTGCAGGCGAGCGTGCACAGGGGAGCGGATGGAAGGGCAGAGGCGGGCGAGGGCGAGGGGGGGCCAACCTCTCGCTTCGAGGGGGGGACTTCGCGACGAGGGAATCTCCTTCCGCCCCTCCTCCTGCGCGCGCCGCTGCCGTCTGGACCCAATCCCCTCGAAAACCTGCCCTCGGCCACCCTCCGCCTTTGTCGCGTTTCCGCGTCCCCTCGTCTCGTCCGCTCCTCGTCATTTCGCTCTCCCCATCGACAGCTCCTCCCTTGCCCTTCCTCGCGTCCTCGTCCTCGTCGAACCTCACTCCCTCTGCATACACTCGGGCCGCACCTCGGCCGGCGGACGCGCAGCTCTCTCGCCTCGCTCTTGCTTGCTCTCGCACCACTCGGCGAGCATCCCGCCTAGCTGCCCAGCTGCACAGCTGTAGCGAGCAGCACACAGCACTGCTACACAGCCGCGCCGCGCGCTCGCCCATGCCTCTCGCCGCCGCGTCGTCTTCTCCTCCGACCAGCTCCTCCTCCTCTCGCCGCATCTACAGCCTCGCGCTCGCCATCCGCCTCGCCAACGCCTGCCTCTCGCGCGCCTTCTTCCAGCCCGACGAGTACTGGCAGGCCCTCGAGCCGGCGCACCGCTGGGTGTGGGGCTTCGGGTGGGCGACCTGGGAATGGCGCGTGCAGCCGCCAGGCGAGGGCGCAGCGGGTGCCGATGGAGCAGCGTGGGAGCTGATACTGCAGGGCGGGCGCGGCGGGATCAGGAGCCCGCTGGCGGTGCTCCCGACGGCGGCGGCCTACTCGCTCCTCAAGGCGGCGGCGCTCGACAGCCCGGCGCTGCTTGTGCGTCCTGCTTTCCCCGCCCATCCTGCATGCACAGAGACGCACGAGCTGACGGAGATCGCGGCGACAGGCTCTCGCACCGCGACTCGTCCAGGCGTGCATCGCCGCCTCGACCGACCTCGCCGTCACTCGACTCGCACGGCGCACGCTCGGGCCGGCCTACGTCAACGCGGCGGTGCGTCGTACCTGCTCTGCATCCTGTACTGCAGACGACGACGCTGACGAGCCGTTTCGACCCGCAGCTCTTTGTCTCGCTCTCGTCCTTCTTCAACCTGCACACGGCGACGCGCACGCTCAGCAACTCGACCGAGACGGCCCTCACGGTGTGGGCATGGGCGTACTGGCCGTGGGACTGGGTTGAGCGGCGGGAGAGCGAGAGCGTGGATGAGCCGGGCGAGCGGCGCGAGGAGAAGGCGGAGGAGGTCCGTCCGTGCGTCCCAGCCTTTATCGCTCCCCCTCGCACAGCAGAGCTGACGAGCTGAACCTCGACGCACTGCAGGCATTCTTCACTGCCTGTCGCACTCGCTTTCGCCGCGCTTGCCACCATCATGCGCCCGTCCAACGCCGTCATCTGGCTCTTCCTCGGCGGGCACCTCTTCTTCTCGTCGAGCGGGACGCGACGGCTTGCCATGATGCGCTCGGGCACCATCATCGCGTGCGTGTCGTCTCTCTCACTCTGAACGTGCACAGGTCCTGACTCGGCACCCTCGCACAGCTTCCTCGCCGCCCTCTCGTCCTTCACCCTCGACTCGATCTTCTATGGCACGCCGACGTTCACGCCCTTGCGCTTCCTCGACGTCAACGTCACGCGGTCCATCTCGATCTTCTACGGCGCGAGCGCCCCGCACTTCTACCTCTCGCAGGGCATCCCGCTCCTCCTCGCGACCCAGTTGCCCTTCTTCCTCGACGGCGCCCGACGACTCGTGCGGCGACCCGTCTCGGTGCGGTCGACCGCTGCGCTCAACAGCCTGGCAGGCGCGACGGCGGGCACGATCGCCGTCTACTCGCTCCTGCCGCACAAGGAGTGGCGGTTCCTCCACCCGCTCCTCCCGGCCATGCATCTCCTCGTCGCCCTCTCGCTCGTCCAGCGCACCCCTCCTTCCCCTCCCTCTTCGTCTTCAACTTCGAGCACCTCCTTCAGCAACCTCTGCCGCAGCACGCTCCGCATCCGCCCCTCGCACGCCCTCCTCGTCCTCGCCTCCCTCCCGCCCGCCGTCTACCTCACGGTCTTCCACGGCCTCGGCCAGGCGCTCGTGCCGGCGCACATCCACGCGTACGACCCGCCGACGAGGAGCGTCGGGTTCGTCATGCCGTGCCACTCGACGGCGTGGCAGGCCGGCATGCACGCGCCGTGGCTCGAGAGCCGCGAGGGCGAGGGCGAGAGGTCGTGGTTCTTGACGTGCGAGCCGCCCGTGCTGTGCGTGCTCTCTCTCTCTCCTTCATCCTCACTCGCACCTCGTCTCTCTCGCTCGAGCGCTCGACGAGGCGCGCGCATCAACTCGTTGCGCAGCGCACTGACCCTCCCTCCTCGCTCTCCTCCTCAACAGCGGCCAGGACCCGCGCACCTACCTCGACCAGTCCGACTTCTTCTACGCCTCGCCCTGCGCGTACCTCGACTCGCGCTTCCCCCCTGCCGTCGACCCGGCGTTCCCGCCGTCGCCGCCGCTCCCCGAGCGCGCTCGGACCTCGACCTCGGCGAGCAACTCGGCGACCCTCGACCTCGACCTCGGGCGGCGCCACGCGTGGCCCGAGCGCATCGTGCTCTTCTCGTCGCTGCTCGACGTGACCTGCGACGGCGGCGGCGGCGGCGGTCGCGAGGCGCAGAAGGGCGCCGGCGCGCCGAGGACGGTCGGCGCCTTGCTCGGCCAGCGAGGGTACGTCGAGGAGCGGCGGCTATGGAACACGCTCGGTGGGTGGCACGAGGACGAGAGGAGGAAGGGCGACGTGCGGGTGCTGGTCTGGCGAGGAGGAGGAGCGGAGGAGGAGAGGGCGCGGGGCGGCGAGGGCGAGGGGCGGTCGATAGGGAGGGCGCCGGCGAGGGAGGAGCTGTAGACGATCTCGCAATGATGCTGCGCCGACTGCGGCGAGCGTGCGTCTCACGAGCTCGAGAAGGGGAGCCTGCTCGACCCATTCTCGGGCCGACCGTCGACGCGGCCCGAGACCAGCTCGAGCGCGCTTGAGCTCAGGCTGCCGCCTCGTCAAGCAAAGTAGGCGACTGTTCCGGTCGCGAAAAGCGCAGGATGTGCAGGTGCTCTCGGCCGGCTCGGCGCTTGAGCGTGATCTGCAGCTCAAGGCTGGGTCAGCTCGCTCGCTCTCGCTGACGGGCGAACGCGAAGGAGAAGGGGCGCACCTCGCCGTGCAGGTCTCGCTGCTTCATGTCCTCGAGGATCTGGAGCGGCTTGTTCTCGGGGACGGCGACGAGGTAGAAGACGCCTCGCGACGAGAGGAGCGTCTGCAGTGAGCTCGACGTCAGCTCGTCCGCTTCACAGCGCAGGAGCAGAGACATAGGGAAAGAGCGCGCACCTCGACCTGCTCGAGGAGCCGGTTCGTGACGCGCATGCCGCCGATTCCACCCGCCCACGCCCGCTCGATGACGCCGTCCTCCTGCGCGTCGAACGCCTCGGCGTCCTCGGTCTCGACGTAGGGCGGGTTGAAGACGAGGACGTCGACGGCGTGCGTGAGGCGCGGGAGGAGGGCGCTCGTGAGGTCGGTGAGGATAGGGTTGAGCGGGACCGAGTTGGACTGGCCGGTGAGGGCGGTGCAGCGGGCGGCGTGCGGGTTGAGGTCGGTGCAGAGGTAGACTGCGGAGGAGGTGCTGCGTCAGCGATGGAGTCTAGCGGGTCTGGACTCGACGGACAGCGAGCTCACGAGCAGAAGAGGGACCGCAGATGCTGGCGAGGAAGGCGGAGACGCAGCCAGAGCCCGACCTGCGCACGAAGCAGGGTCAGCCTCACACATAGTCTCCGAGTGGCTAGAAGGACTGCGTACCCGATCTCGAGACACACTCTGCTGCCCTTGAGGAGGTCGGCGTCTTGCTCGAGCGCGTCGAGGAGGATGAAGGTGTCCTCTGCAGGCGGCGACGGCGTCAGCTTGGGATCTCGCAGCTATGAGGACATAGAGGACGCACCTGCAGGCTCGTACACGCTCTCAAAGTCCACCGCAGACAGGTGGGAGGTGGTCGGGGTGGGGATCATGGTTGACGAGTTGATGAAGGATTGGTGGCTCGACGCCTCGAGCGGGCGGGTCGAGAGTCGGCTTGGTGATCGTGTACAGCTATTGCGCAGAGCTCAGTATCGCTCAAGTAGCTCCAGGCGACGAGGAGGAGGACGGCGAGCCCAAAGCTTTGACGGCGGGGAAGCTGGCTCGCTCTTGCTCCCTGTTCCCTCCCTCAGCTCGCACCAGCCATGGTCTCGTTCAGCTGCGAGCAGTGCAACGACACGGTCAAGAAGCCCAAGCTCGACCAGCACGCCGGCCGTTGCCGCGGTGCCTACTTCACCTGTGCGTCCGCGCTCCTCGCTCTCGCCCGCCGTCCAACGTCACGCCGCTTCCTTGCCGTTCGGTGCTGCAGCGTCTGTCGGCAGGGATGCGTTCGAGGCGCACGGCACGCGCCTTAGCCGAGCTGACCTCCCTCTCTCGCACCCTCTTCTGCAGGCATCGACTGCAACACGACGTTCGAGGGCACGTCGTACCGCGCGCACACGTCGTGCGTCTCTGAAGAGCAGCGGTACCACAAGTCGATCTACAAGGCGCCCAAGGGCAAGGGCAAGAAGGCGCAGCAGGGCCAGAACGGCGCGCCCGCCCCGGCATCAGCAGCCGCGCTTGAGCCTGCACCCGCACCCGCACCCGCGCCGGCACCGCTCGTCGAGGCCAAGACGGTCGAGGCGCAGTTCAAGGAGGCCGACAAGAAGCGCGCGCGCGAGGACGAGGGCCCGGCGGCGGCAGCTGTGGCCGACACGCCGGCGCCCGCAGCGGCGGCGGCGGCGGCCGACGGCGGCGCTGGCGAGCCGGCGCAGAAGAGGAAGAAGAAGAGCAAGAAGGCCAAGGGCGAGGCGGGCGCGGCGGCTGGTGCGGGCGAGGCGGGCGGTGCGGCGCAGGAGGCCGGCTCGAGCGCTGCGACGGCGCCGTCGTCGGTCAAGACGTTCCTGTCCGAGGCCGTCACGCCGCTCCTCGCGGGCGACAACGTGTCGCTCGCCGATGTGCGCGAGAAGGTCGTTGAGCAGGCCAAGGCCAAGGGCTTCAAGGTCGACGAGGTCGAGAAGGCGCTCTGGGCCGGGCTCAAGGTCGGCGGCAAGAAGCAGAAGGTGCGCGCCGAGTTTGCGTAGACGCTCTGCACTACTCTAGCTATGCCGTATTCGAGTGAGCGGCGTCGGCAATGCCGCGAGAGCGGCCTCGTGAGCGGCTTTCTCTTTCTCGAGTCCTCGCTCGCGCTCTTTCCTCTCGAGCGGGGACTACTTGGTGAGGGCATGTCATGAACGTTACTCGTTGCGAGCTACTCGTGACAACAAGATCTAGGAACAAAGTGCGATAGAAGCGGCGCAACCGCTTGCGAGGAGGGAGGAGGCTCGAGCGCCGTCGAGGCGGGAGCTGCGAGGGCGCGCTCGACTGAGCGCCGCTCACAGAGCGGCGCATACGTGCAGCGACGAGCAAGGGCGCGCTGCGTAGGCGTCGAAGGACGGCAGCTCGGCTGCTGGTCGAGGTTAATTGAGAAGGCGAGGCGAGGCTGGCTCGAGACGCTTGAGGCCGCATAGCGGCGGCGAGGAATGGCACTCGAGGTGTCGACGCGATCAACGCGGACCGTAGAAGTCGGATGGCGAAAGACGAGAGAGGCGGGGCGAGAGGCGCTCAGGCCGGGTAGGCGACCGCGGCGGCGACGACGGCGGCGGTCCGGGCGCGCAGCTGCTGGGTCCGCTTCGCCGCCGCCTTGAGCTCGCCGAGCTCGCGCTTGGCGACCGAGGTCCAGCCCTCGCGCTCGAGCTGCCGTGCGCGCTCGCGCTCGACGGCCGTGTCCTGCACGGGCGCGCGCGAGGGGGCGACAGCGGCATTGGCGCTCGGCTCGAAGTAGAGGGCGTCGCTGAAGATGCTGTCGTCGTCGATGTCGACCTTGCGGCCGTGCGCGCTCGAGGCGGTGCCCGCAGGGTGCGTCGGCGCGGCGAGCGCGGTCGGCTCGGCGACGAGGGCGTGCAGCGAGGCGTGCGAGGTCGGACGGCCGGTCGATGAGGTCGAGGCGCTCGCCGACGTCGCGTGCAGGCGCTCGTCATCGTCCTCGACGATGCGTAGGGGTGCAGGGACGCGCTGCACCGCAAAGTCGCGCTGTGCGCTGTTGCCGAGCGACGCCTTGAACGGGATGAGGTTGGAGTTGCCGCCAGTGAAGGGGATGGGCAGGGCGCAGGTCGAGGTGGCGACGGTGATGAGGGTCGCGAGGAAGAGGATGATGCGCATCATGGTGGTCGAGGGTGGTTGTGCGAGAGAGGTAGGGCGGGAGGAGGGCGCGCGCGATTTGAAGGGCGGCGGAGGGCGAGGCGAGTGGTGGAAAGGAAGCAAAGCGTGAAGAGGGCCGCACACGAGCCTTGTGAGCACGGCTGCGCCTGCACCCGCCATTCAGACAGGCTGAGGGAGGCGGATGGGCGAGCGACCAGCCTCTCCTCCTCATCCGAGGAGGAGGGCGCGAGCCGAGCAGCCATCCTGCTGGCCGCGCTCTGGGTACTCGCATGGCGCGCAGGTGCAGCTGTGGAAGCCTTGGCGGCGAGTCGGCGGCGCCTGGAGGCGAGAGCGGGACTGGTAGAGGATGATCAATTTGAGGGCCGGCGAGGTCGAGGTTGGCGGTGCGGCAAGCAGCAGCTCTTCCTGCACCAGCCCTCCGTCCCGCACAGCTCCACAGCTGTCTTCTGCCCGCCTCGCCCGCCGCCCGTCCGACCCAGCCAGAGCGCCCTGCTGCTCGCCCTCGCCCCGACGACCGACGGCGACCTCGCGCCCCGTCGCCTCGCCAGGCGGTACGCTCGTTGCTGCGCCGAGTCTAGCGCTGCGCCTCGAGTGGGAGCAGCAGACGGTGCCTCGCGCCGATGCTCGGAGCGCTGAGCCGCCGCCGCCGCTCCAGTCGCGGCCGCCCGGCAGCGCAGGTCCGGCTTGAGGCAGGAGACGGGAGGTGGCACAGCTGAGCGCGCCCGTAGCCTGAGCAGCTCGTTGCTCCTTGTAGCTGCCAGCCTGGCCTAAGCATGGCCGGCTCGGTGGAGGGAGACGAAGAAGGGTCGAGCGGCGTCCGCTCGGCTCCTCCCCGCTCTCGCTCCTCCTCGACTCGCTTGCTCTCGCTGGACCGCTCGAGCATGCCGCGCCGCAAAGGCAAGACGCCTGCCACCGCGCCCGACCAGCCCGCCGCAGCTCCGAGCTCGCCCGGCGACCCCTCCAGCCCCGGCAACCAGATGACGACGACCGCCGCGTCGAGCGACAGCAACGGCGACGATGGGCCCGAGAACGACATCCAGAGCAAGCACAAGGCTATCGATGACTCGGACACGGGTGCGCACGCTCTGCCTCGCCATCCAGCGTCATCCACGGCCGTCGAGCTGACCTCCTCCCGCCCCTCCCAGCCTCGACCAAGCCCAAGAAGCGCAAGAAAGAGCTCGACTCGGCCGTCGTCAGCAACAAGGTCAAGGGCAAGCGCAAGCTCGAGCAGACCGCCCTCTTCAAGCTCCCGTTCGAGCTCCTCGACTCGGTGCGCCCGCTCCTCCTCCTCGCTCGCTCGACCAAGCTGACCCCCGCCGCCGCCACTGTGTGCCCTAGATCTTCTCGCAGGTCGGCTCGGGCGACCTCCTCGCGCTCACCAAGACGTGCAAGGTCGTGCGCGCCGTCCTTCTCGGTCCGCAAGGCGCGTCCATCTGGAAAGCCGCGCGCGAGCAGCGCCACCTCCCGCTCCCGAGCAGCATGACCGAGCAGCAGCTCGCCAAGCTCCTTCACGGCAAGATGTGCTACGTGCGCTCGGTTTCAAAACGCGCAGTCGACGGCGCTGACTCTTCCTCTCTCGCGCGCAGGCCTGCGGGTCGACTTACGCAACCGAGCTGCTTTACGACATCCGCTGCCGCCTGTGCGGCACGTGCATCGAGAAGGAGTGCGCCGCTCTCGCCTCCTCTACAAGCGCTCGTGACCTTGTGCTGACGCCGCACGCTCTCGCAGGATCATCGACGTCAAGAAGGTCCGCCGCGAGCTCAAGGGCGTGCACCCTCGCGCCGTCGACTGCGTGCGCTTCGTCGACAGTGCGTCAGTCACTGCTCGACTCTTCCGGGACGGGTACTGACCCTCAATCGGTCTGCAGACGGCCGGTCGTACGACGACAAGCCCAGGAGTGCGTCTCCATTTCGCCGCTCCGCCTCCTGCTCGCTCCGTCGCCGCCTGCTGACTCTCCGCGCATGCAGTCGACTACCTCGTGCGCGACCTCTGGGCGACAAGCAGCACGCTCTACGAGCTCGCCGAGCAGGACGAGGTCGCCGAGTACACGCTCGAGGCGGCGCGCCTGCGCACGTCGACGAGGTCGAGGCGCACCAAGGCGGTGGCCGAGGACCTTCCTCGCGCCGACCATGTCGAGTCGTTCGTCGAGCGCAGGAAGGCCTGGGTCCAGCGCGAGCTCGAGGTGCGTCACTCCCGCGTGCGCTTTCCGACGCGACAGACGCTGACGGTCTGCTCGCCCTCGCGGACAGGAGATGGATGCCGTCAGCGCCGTGGTCTCGAAGGAGAAGTCTGCTGCGCTTATGCTCGTCTGGGACGAGGCGGCGCGTGTGCGGGCAGAGGAGCGTAAAAAGGTCGAGGAGTGCGCTCGTCGCCCTCACGCTTCTCTCGCCCGAGTCGGGCCTAACGCCTTCCTCTCGCAGCTTCCACGCCCGTCTTCAAGCCGAGCACGACTGGACCGAGGAGCAGATCGACTGGTACGACGAGAACCGCAACCACGAGCAGGTCCCCGACGTCGCCCTCGACGATGATGCTGACGGTGCGTCCTCACCTTCTTCGCTCGCTCCCCTTCTCCGCCTGTGGAACGTGAGCTGATGATCACGTCGGTGCCTCGCAGCCTGGGACGACTTCCGCGATTGGATAACCCTGACGCTCGAGCGCGAGGCGGCCGAGACTGCTGACCGGGTCGCCCGCGGCGCTCGTCGAAGCGCGCTCAGGCCCTACTACGACGAGTTCGCGAGCTCGCTCGACACGGACGAGAAGGCCATCCTGCCGTCGTTCCACAACATCGTCGACTGGCCCGTCTTCAAGGGCCTCTGGGAGCCGACCGACGCCAAGACGATCACCGCCTCGGGTTGGCGTCGCGACCTCCCCAACATCCAGAAGAGCTTCGAGAAGTACCAGGAGGAGATTCGAGTCGACGCGATCCGCGCCATCCTCGCCGCCACGACGGGCGTGCGCATCGCCACGCTCTCGACCGACTCGACCGACTACCCCGAGGACGAGTACGACGACGACTGGTTCAGCCGCCCGACGCACCTGTTCCTCGGCAGCAAGCACGACCACCGCCAGATGAAGTCGTCGTCGACCCTGCTGCCCTACCCCGAGACGCTCTGGCGCCACGACCGCCAGCCCGACCTTCGCAGCGCGATCAAGTCGCGCATCGACGAGCACCAGGTCCTCCTCGTGCGCCTCATGCTCAAGGCGCTCGACGTCGACGAGGAGAACGCGACCGTCCGGGACCTGCACGACTGCGGCAACTACTGGCGCTGGCGCAACTCGCCATACAAGTCGCGCAAGGAGCGCACGCGCCGCTACAACTGGGTCGAGCTCGTGCGTGACCCTCTCTCAGTCTCTCGGACCCTCCTCTTGCGGCCTGTCGCAGCCTTAACCCCCGCCGCAGCCGCCGCTCGTCGCTGACCCGCCCGCCCTCGCCTCGCAGCTCTTCGCCCTGCGCCGCCGCGGTCCCACCATCACGAGCCTGCGCAACGGCCGTGACCTCCCCAAGATCGACATCCGCGACGACGACGACGAGGAGGACGAGCAGGACGGCGAGCAGCAGGGCGAGACGAGCGACGGCGAGGAGGACGAGGAGGATGAGTAGCCGAGCGCGCTCGAGGGGCCCGTTCGAGGGGCGCCTGCGAGTCCAAGATCCGTAGCTTGACGATGACGAAGCATCTGTGCCATATTTGAGCTCGTCGAGCGAGATGGGAAGCTCGACAGCGAAGCAGCTCGACTTGAGAAGGTCGACATCACGAGCTCGTCCAGCTTCTCGAGAGCGCGCTGCGCGCCGAGCGACCTTACTACGTCGAGCGAGAGTATTATCTTCTGCCCTCGCCAGTTTTGAGGCCGGCCGAGCCAGCTCGCGCGCTCTGCGGCCTGCTTTCCTCCTCGCCCTGTCAGCTCGTTCTGGCGCCTGACTGCCTCAAGACGCACGAGCCGCTCTCTTCTCGCACAACAGCTAGATCTTCTAGAGATACAGTGCGACTTTCGAGCTGCTACGAGAGGTGACGATCGCGAGGGAGGAACGCCGAGTGACCCGCCTTCTCGAGCGAGCGAAACTCGAACGCCGGTCGGCGCGACCGACCCTGCACGATGAAGGTGTGCATCGTCAGTGAGCGAGTCATGGGCATGCAGAGCGAAGAAGAGAGCTCACAGACTGGTCAAGCTGCGCGCAGAGGAGATCGAGCGTGAGGAGGAGGTCCGTGCGCGGGTTCGAGGGAGGGAGAGGACGCACCTCGAACAGCATCTCGACCCAGCGGATCGCGCGCTCGACTGCCCGCAGGAAGACGTTGAACTCGCCCTCCTCGGGCGCCGCCATGTGCTCGACGAACCAGGTCGCCGCGTCCTGCGCAAAGTGCCCTCCGAGCCCGCCGCGAGCGACAAACCGCCGCGTCGCCTCGTACAACTCGGGGTTGAGCAGGCGCACGAAGCGGCGCCACGAGTCGAGGCTGCCCTGGAGCTCTCGAGCGCCGTGCTCGTCGACGAGCTCGACGACGGTGACAAGCCCGAGGAACTCGCCTATGAGCTCCGACTCGGAGCTGTGCCACTGCGCCGAGGTCGAGCCTGGGCGGGCCTGCTCGTCGCGCGCGTGCATGATGACGACGATGGCGTTGTAGATGAGCGGCGGCGCCGTCTGGATGGGAGCGTGCGCCGGTCGAGGCGGATCGTGGTAGGACAAGCTCCTGTTCGACGCTGAGGGCGCCTCGCTCAAGAGCCCCGTCACGTTGAGCGCGACCTTGATCTCGGTCGTCCTGTCATGAGTGAGCAGAGTCAGCTCGTGGAAGAGTGAGGAGAGCGAGCCGCGCGGCGACGCACCCACCGCTGACCCAGTGGACCTGCCGAGGCAAGGAAAAATAGGGCCTGCTGAAGCTCTGGCCCTGTCGACGTCGGCGAGTCAGCTCGAGATGAGTGTGCGCGAGAGAGGATGCGCAGGGAGAACGCACCGCCGCCATCGCGACCTCTGCTTGATCGGCGCGGACGAGGTCTTCGAGCGTCGCTCGAGGGATGCTGGCCCAGTCGACGGCGGCGACCAGCGGCATGATGCGGGTCCTGTCGGGACACGCAGAGGGAGAATGAGCGAAAGCTCAAGGAGAGGCCGCAGAAGAAGCGCACGGACCGGCAGTGCTTCGTCGGGACGAAGATCTCGGTCGCGAGCTGGCTCGACAGGTCCCGCATGGGCAGCTCGAGGATCCACGAAGCGGCTGCAGCTGGACCTGCGAGGGCAGATTTAGCTGGCGACGGGCAAGAGCTGCAGAAGGCGGCGCAACTGCGACCGTGTACGAAAAGGCTGGGTGGCCGGCGTGCGCGGCCTGCAGCTTGCCCGCGAGCTTCTGACTTGCGCCGGCGAGGTCGATCAAGTTGCTGCGGTAGCTGTCCATGTCGAGCGAAGCGGAAGCCAGCAGGTTAAGCAAGAACTCGTGCCGGAAAGCTGAGCGGCGGCGGACGGCGGCGGCGCAGCGATCGAGCAGAAGCCCGAGAGCCGACGGACAGGAGGCGACACGCGGACGAACAGGGGCACGCGTAGCAGAGGGTGCGTGCGCTCGGCCGCGACGGCTCGGTCACGGGCCGGCGACCGGACACCGAGCCTGCGAGAGGAGGGGAGCGAGGCGGTGAAGCTCCGCAGGGGGAGCGCGAGTACGAGGGCGCGCTGGCGGCAGACTGCCTTTCGTGGGTGTTGGCGGGCGCAAGGCACCGAGCTTGCCTTGGTGCAGACAGGGGAAGAATCGGCGAGGAGAGGGCGGCGAGGTGGCCGGCAAGGCGAAGCGGCACGACTCGTCCGCGTCGCTCCTCTCCTTCTCTTTCCCACCCCCCAGCACCATGGCCATCTCCGAGAAGCAGCCCCTGATCCCGCACACCTTCAAGCAGTCGTCTGCGCCCGATGCAAAGAGCCACTACACGGCGTGCGTCCCTCCCCTCGCTCCTCCACTCGACGGACGGCACACTGACCTCGCTCCCCTCGCCACAGCATCGTCATGGGCGCCGGCCTCTCTGGCATGGCCTCTGCGATCCAGCTCAAGCGCAAGCTCGGCCTCGACGACGTCCTCGTCTAGTGAGCTCGCCCTCTCCTCCTCCCCCACCCCTCGCCGAGTCCCCACACGCCCGCTCGTCCTCAGCGATCTCAGCTATCGGGCTCAAGTGCTGACCTCTGCCGCACTGCGCAACAGCGAGAAGACGTCGGACGTCGGAGGGTGCGTCCCCTGCGCCTCAGCTGCGGCCCTCCCGCCGCGCCACTTCTCGGACTGGACCCGTGCACGAAGCTGACCTCGCTCCCTCGGGCCCCGGCTATTCTCTCCTCCTCCCCCTGCGCACCAACAGAACCTGGAACGTCAACGTGCGTCCCCTCGCGACTCGGTGGGACCCTGTACGGCGAGCAGCGGAGGCTAACCTTAGGCTGTGCTCCTCTCCCGCAGCGTTACCCGGGCGCCGCTTGCGACATTCCCTTCACCTTCTACTCGTTCTCGGTGTGTCCTGCTCCTCGTGCCCGACTGAGAAGAGTTGAGCGTCGGCGGGAGCGACTCGTCGTCGAGCACGCACTGACCCTCTCCTCCGCGTGCAGTTCTACCCTGCCTACCACGCCAAGAGCGACTGGGCCGGCCAGGCCGACATCCTCGACTGTGCGTGCACCATGCAGACCGTCTTCGTGAGGCGCATGCTGACGCTCGCTCGCTCGCTCGCAGACCTTCACGAGGTCCAGGACAAGTTCAACCTGCGCAACATCGTCTTCCGCACCGCCGTCGAGACGGCCACCTTCTCGCGCGATGACGGCCTGTGGCACCTCACGGTCCGCGACGACGAGACGGGCGAGGTCCGCAAGCGCACGTGCAACATCCTCCTCTCGTGCCTCGGCGGCTTGACCATCCCGAACGACCCGCCATTCGACCCGAAGGACTTCAACGGCGAGGTCTTCCACTCGGCTCGCTGGCGTCAGGACGTCGACATCAAGGGCAAGGACGTCGTCGTCGTCGGCAACGGTGCGACCTCGCGCTCGCCTCGTCGCCCGCGTCGAGAGCCGCACTGACCCTCTCTCGCTTCGGCCTCCTCGCAGGTTGCTCGGCCGCCCAGATCGTGCCCGAGATCGTCAAGGAGTGCCACTCGGTGACGCAGATCGCGCGCTCGCGCCAGACGTTCTTCAAGCGCATCCCGACGCCCGACGGCCCCTTCGTCCGCTTCCTCATGAGGTGGCTCCCAGGCGTGCGTCCCCTCCTCGCCTCCTCTGCCTCTCCTACCTCTTGGCTGACTCGTCGAGCGCACACAGTTCGGCTTCCTCCTTCGCTGCGCCACCTTCTTCATCATCGAGACGCTTTTCCGCATCATGGACCTCAAGAAGGGCGCCAAGGACCGCCGCAACGCCGTCAAGGAGCTTCGCGAGTAGTGCGTCACCCTTCTCCTCATCGTGCGACAGCTGCAGATGCTGACCTCGCTCGCCCGACCCTGCAGCATGCACGAGAAGGCGCCGAAGAAGTACTGGAAGGACCTCGAGCCCGACTTTGACATCGCCGCCAAGGTCCGTCTATCACCTTGCCCCTCTCTCACCGACTCTCGACGTGCACGCTGACATGCTGCATGTCCTTCTGCAGCGTCGCGTCTTCGACTCGGGCTACTACGAGTCGCTCGGCGCGCCCAACATGGAGCTCATCGCCGACGACACGGTCACGTCCGTCTCGGGCGACAAGGTCATGACCAAGGCCGGTCGCACCGTCCGTGCCGACGTCATCGTCCTCGCCACCGGGTTCAAGGTCCGCGACTGTGCGTCGTCGCCGTCCTCGTCGCTCCCCCTCGCTCTTCCCGCAAGACGCTGACGAGCTCTCGCCCTCTCGCCGCGCATGCTTCCCTCCTTTACAGTCCTCTTCCCGCTCAAGGTGATCAACGACAAGGGCGTCTCGCTGCAGGAGCGCCTCAACGCGACGGGCGTCAAGACGTACCAGTCGACGCTCGCGTCCGACTTCCCCAACTTCTTCTGGATTATGGGCCCCAACTCGGCGACGGGTCACTCGTCGGTCCTCTTCACGTCCGAGGCGCAGCTCAACCTCGTCTTCCACCTCGTGCGCCCGCTCCTCAACGAGCTGCGCAAGAACCCCAAGAGCCGGCCGGCGCCGTACGTCGAGGTGACGACCGAGGCCGAGGACAGGCTCTACGCCAGGCTGCGTGCCGAGATGAAGAAGAAGATTTGGGAGAAGGACGGCGGCGTCGTGCGTCTCCTATCCCTCTGTTCTTGTCCCCCTCGAGCACTCGCTGACCCCCTCCTCCCTCCTCTTCCTCTCCCAACCCGCAGAGCTGGTACGTCGACCAGAAGACGGGCCTCTGCACCACGCTGTACCCGTATTCGCAGGTGCACTTCTGGCGCTCGTGCACGTTCCCGCGGTACGGCGACTTCAAGTGGACCAAGGCGTCATCGCCGGCGACCTGGCGCAGCTACCTCGGCTACTACTGAGCGTCGCCTCGGGCGCTGGTGTACCGTGGATGATCCACTGCCAACGGCAACGGCTGGAAGGAGCGGGTCGAGCAGGAGGAGGCGAGCGAGGGAGAGCCGAGCGCGAGCGGCGCAGGGTCGTCGTCGCGCGCTCGCTGTTGTATCTTTACTTCCTCGAGCGCAATTTATCAGTATTCACGTCGCTCGCGTGCCTACGAGAGCGCGACAGAGCGCAGGAAGGTGCGTGAGCGTCGAGCGAGCGGGAGGGTCCGTGCGCGCTCTGCTTCGAGCTCGCGGCTTTCTCACGTCGCCCGCCCGCGCGGTCCAGCTCGTACCTCGTGAGCATTCTCACGCAGATGGAGCGCACCCAACGACGCTGCGCTCGAGCGAGTGGCAGGCGAGCAGGAGCGGCGAGGAAGGTCGAGCGCTCCGCAGCCCTCCCCTCGAGCGAGAGCAAAGCTATTCAGGGCAAGGAGAGGCAAGCGAAAGTCGCCCTCGAGCTTACAGCTTATGTCCGAATATCCGCGCGGATTTTCGACGACGAAACTCCGTCGGGTCCGCGGAGAAGAACCTCGCTCGCTCTCTGCTCGCCCATCACGACCGGGTACTCGCCCTGCGCGTCGCCTGGCTAGCCGCAGCCCTCGACAGCAGCCCTGTGCACCAGCTGCACTGCCACGTGTGCCCGCCCACGGCGCAGAGCCACCCCGACGCGTCCTCATCAACAACCCGCGCCCGCCCACCTCTCTCGACACCGGCAACGACTTCCAGGCTGGCGCTCGCGGTTCACCGAGGTCCAAGAAGGTACGAGACGCGCTCGGTACAGGGCAGGCGGGCTCTGCGGCGGTGGGAGAGCGGGTGCGTCCTCGTCCCCCCCACCTCCTCCTCCTCGAGCTCCTCTCTGTCCTCTCCTCGCCCTCGACAGCCCAGCTCAGCTGTGCAGCGACGCGACATAGAGCTGACTCGGGGATCTTGCAGGCAGCACGGCCGAGCAGGACGGCGTCAGAGGCGTGTCGGGCGGTGCAGGAGCTGGGGGTCGGCTTCGAGCGGTTCCCCTCGGTCCTTGTGCGCCTTTCCCGCTCTCTCTGCTCATCCTACGAGCTCGGCGCAATCCTGTGCTACTCTCTATGCCGAGTGCTGACACTCTCGCTCTCGTCGCGCAGGCTAGACGAGCCCACGATGGCTCCCTCCTTCCTCGGTTCCCGAAAGCTCGTCTCTCCGCTCGTCCGCGGCCTGGAAACGGCGCAGGTCGATGCACACGGTCTCTTCGTATAGTTTTGCGCCCTCTGTTAGACCGGAAAGCTGGGCCTGTCGTCCCGGACTCGTCCCGGCGGCCGACCGAGTCGAGCCGTCGCGGACGAGTCCTTTTCGAGGCCGCGCCCGCCCTCACGCGCTCCTGTGAGCAGCGGGTGCCTCTGGTGAGCCGCTCGTACGGTCGCCGCCGCTCTGGCGCGACTGTGGCCCGGCTCACCGCCCAAAAACAGGGGGAGGCTGCGCACCCTCTCTCAATCGACAACTTTTGATCTAGCGGGGTTGGCGGCTTCTCGATGGGTGGGATCGAACGGCGAGGTCTCTGCGGTGCTCTCGAGCGCGTCTGGGAACCGGTAGCTGTTGTGTACCGCGAGATAGATCGCTTGCCAGCCTTCTCAAGTCGACTGAGAGGCGAGGTGCGAGCGCTCTCTTTGCAGGCTCCAGCGCTCTCAAGCGTCTGCTGTGGACCTCTTCGAGTGCCTCACGAGCGAGCCGAGGCGCGCCGACGCTCGTGAGCGGCGGCATTGTTGTCGGCGCAAGCGAGCGAGCAAAGCTAACCAAGCATACGCTTGCTCGCCTTGGATTCGACTAGCGCGAGAGCCGATTAGAAAAGAGTCAAGCACAAGTCAAGCGCCATCTCGTGATCTCCCCTCGAACGCCAGCGCTGGCTTTTCATTGGCCGTCGCACCTAGTCCCCGCCGCCGCACGGACCTCGACTCGCTCTTAGGCTCGAGTCTAGCTCCCATGCACGACAACTTCCACTCGCGAGAGCGAGTGGAAAGACGGCTTTCTCTCGGTTCGAGGAGCGCGCAGAACGAGAAGAGGAGGCGACGCTCTGCGTTGCGAATCGAAGCGGCGTCGAGCGCGACGAGAGCCACGACGGACGACTCGGGGATCTAGTAGAATCAACAAGGTGAAGGCGAGACGAACGCTCTAGACATCTGTAGCACACGTGGGAGGCGACCGGCGCAATCCCTGACCCGAGAGGAGGAAAGGCGAGAAGGGGGACCGTGCGGGCTCGACGCCGCGCTTTACGACGAGTCGATTTGGCCGTCTAGGACCAGGTCCAGCGCAGAGGAAGGACGCCCGTGTCGAGGTTGCCGACTGTAAGAGAGAGAGAGAGAGAGAAGGAGAGAGGGTCAGAGCGTGCTCGAGGGGATGAGGGCGGGCACAGGGAGCGAGGACGCACTGGCTTTGAACGCGCCGAGGCTCAGGTCGACCGAGCCGTACGAGCAGCCAGGGCACCTGTGAGTCGAGAGAGAGGAGAGCCAGCATGAGAAGAAGGGCGCAGGGACAAGTCTCGAGCGACGTGACTCGGCGACGACGTGCGAGGCGAGAGCGTGCTCTTCCTGCTGGCTCTCTTTCTCTCACAAGCCTTCGCTGTATCTCTTCGAGTGTGCCACGAGCGACCCGAGGTGCGCCGACGCCTGTGGGCGGCGCTGTCGTCGTCGCTCGCCTTTCATCGAAAGTCTCGCCGGGGGCGGACCCAGAATCGCAGGAACTCGCATTTCGTCGTCAGGACGCTTCCACCGCTCCTGATTCGCTTTCATCCCATCCCGGATTCCGTCGCTACACGGCTGCCGCTGCCAAACGTCGGGCGACGGCTCGAGCACCGCTGCGCCCGACGAGGAGGACGACGCTCGAGCCTCGCCCGGCGACAGCAGCTATCGAACCGCGCCTTCCTCCTCGTCTTTGCAGCTCGACCTTGTCTTGAGCTCTCGAGCTGCCCTGCCAGGTGTACATGCGGTCCGCAGCATCATGCGGCATGAGCCCCTTGTCCTGTCGACGGCGCGCGCCGCAGCGTTCAGGCGCAGCCAGGCGGGAGAAGCTCTTCGCCGCGCCGCTGGTTCCTGCTCCTCGGGCCTCCTTCCTGGACGTCCTCGAGTACGTTCTCGGCAAGGTAAGGCGCGCCGACGCTCGCTGGCGGTGCGAACGCACGCACCTCCTCCTTCTGTTCCCTCTCGAGCGCTCTGCCTCTCGCACGCCGTATACCCTGGCAAGCAAGTTGCAGAACATCGATACGAAGGGTCGATGCTCTGGAGCTCGTCGGTACCGAGCGGCGCCGTCTCGACCGCACAGTGCGCCAGGCGAACGGGACGGGGAGTGGCGCACGGACCCTCCCGAATCCAGGACCTTCTCGCCCGTCTCGCGCCCGTCGAGCGTCGTCTTGGAGCAGCCCTTCGAGCTCCGCACGACAACCTCGGCCATCGAGAGCCCTGACGAGAGAGAATAGACGAGTTGCGCGACGAGGAAGCGATCCGGTACTTTTGGAGCGGGAGCGAGGTGGCGATGAACAGGGAGTGAGGCGAGGGTATCTAGAGGGACGGACAGCTATGACGGGGTAAACGAGGAGGACGAAGGACAAGGTGGGAGAAGCTACAAAGAGGAAGAGAAGGCGAGGGAGGAGAGAGAGGGTGAAAGCGAAGACCTCTTCCTGCCGGCTCCCTTTCTCTGTGAGGTCTCCTTCACACCTCGCCGAGTGCGTCGCGAGCCGGCCGAGGCGCGCGGATACGTGAGTGAGGCGCAGTGGTCAGCGCTCAGGCCTCCTCCTCAAAGAGCTCCCTCTCGCTCTCGCGCTGCGCTCGTCTCACCAGTCGAGGCTCTCGCCGTACCGCACAGACTGCACACGACTGTTTTCACGCCTCGACGAGGAAGCTGTTGATTACGAGAGGAAGGAGGGAGGATAGAATGTCCGGGAGAGGAGGAAAGGCAAGAAGAGGGGACGACGACGACGACAGGCAGGAGAGAGGGTCTGCTACTCAGAGGGGCGCACGACCTGCTTAGAAAGCGAGGACGGCGGCGAGGGCGGCAACACCGGCGAGGGCACCACCGACCTTGGCCGACGACGCGTCCGACGAGCCCGAGGCGCCGGCCGACGGGGCCGAGCCAGTCGCGCTCGAAACGACAGCCGAGATGGACGAGAGGGCGGCCGAGGCCGACGACTGGATGCCCGAGGCGGCGCCCGAGGCCGACGAGGCGACCGAGGCGCCCGACATGCTGGCCATCGACGACGCGCTCGCGACGGCCGACGAGAGGGCCGACGAGACGGACGAGACGCCCGACGACGCAGCCGACGACTGGCTGGCCGAGCTGGCGGCAGTCGACGAAGCGGCACCGCCTGCGAGAAGAAAGAGAGAGAGAGAGAGGTCAGGCTGGGAGCGGAGGAGAGAGGACGAGCGAGGTCGACGCACCCGACGAGACGGTGAGGCTGACGCCGGCGGCAGCGCAGGCCGAGGTCGAGTACGACGCGGCGGCCTGGAGGTCGTCGCCGCTCTGTGTACGAGGAGAGGGAAGGGGAAAGGCGAGGTCAGCGCGTCGGGCACATCGCCGAGGGGGAAGGAAGGGGTCCGAACGCACGCAGGACGTCTGGATGCACTGGGTGGTGGCGCTCTGGAAGGCGGTGTCACGGCCTGTCGTACACAAGGAGAGGAGAGTCGGTCAGCCAACCGTGCTCGGGGAGGTTCGGCGACCCGGAAGAGGGAGGAGAGGAGACGCACACAGGCAGGCGATGTCGGTCGCGCCACTGCACGACGACGAGCCGAGGTTCGAGGCGAAGCAGGTGAGGAAGCACGTAGGCGGGGTCGACTACACAGAGGGTGAAGGAGAGAGTTGTTGACCATTGCGGGGACGAGGGAGGAGAGGGCGGGCGTCAGAGGCCGTCTCCCGCGAGGAACGAGACGAGGGAAGGGACGCACCTGGGCAGCGACGAGCGAGGCAGCGGAGCCGAGGGCGGCGAGGGCAAAGACGGAGGTACGCATGGTGACGAGTAAGGAAGCGGGTGGGTGGGAAAGGGAGGAGAGGGAGCGCAGGAGGAGGGGAAAAGCGAGAGCGGGCGGGCCTTTCTCGCTGGCCAGAGACCGCGTGTGGGGGGGCCCACGAGATCGCCTCCAGAAACCCTGAGGGGCAAACCGGCCAAACGCCCGCCTCTTGCCCGCCGCGCTCCGATCGCCCTTGCAGCGACAGGTGCAGCGTGCGCGACCGCTGCCCTGGGCCCGTGACCGCTCGCGCCTCGACCTGTGCGCGCTGCGTCCTCTCGAGCCTCTGCGTGGCGATCTCCCTGCTACCTGTGCGAGCTCCTGCCAGTGCTGAGCGGTGGCGGCGAGGAGGTGAGCTCCCCCACGAGGTCGCGGTGTGACCTTCCCAAGTGGGACGCTCGAGCCCTCGGACTCGCAAGCTCCAGGCTCTCCTCCTCGCGCGAGCCGGCTTCCGGTTCGTTTCGACAGCGGAAATGATGCATCGTCTCTCATCGCTGGCGGCGTGGCGCTTGCCGCCGGGGCGTGCCTCGAGGGGACATGCGCAACCCGCTCCTCGCTCGGACCGGCTGGATCCGCCGCAGGGGAACGACGCCCGCCCGCTTGGCGTGGAACGGTCGAGGCTGGACGAGAGCGTCTCTGTGGCGCACGCTAGACAAGCAGGTACCGAGAGAAAGAGAGCATCGTCGAGCGCAGAGTGCATGCGTGACGCGCGCCTCGAGAAAGGGACGCAGCAGGGCCGCACTCGAGCGAGGTCTCGACGATGCGGTCGCCGCAGCCGGCAGCGCATCCACGACGAGATGCAGATCCGCAGAAGAAGGAGGGTATCATTGCTGCGCGCTTGCTCTGGATAGTGATGCGCGGTCCGTGCGCCCCTGCGCTGCGGCGCCGCTCTCTACTGCTCGGTCCTCGCCCGCCCATGCTGCTCGAGCGCTCACCTGCGACGACGATCGTCAGCGCCTGCGCATGGAGGAGGAGGAGAGAGGAAGAGGACGCACTTCTGGCGCTTGTACACCTTGGCGAGGAAGCTCTGATACACCTCGCGCTTGAGGCCATCGGCGCTGCCCTCGGCGGGGATGGCGTCGATGAGGCCGTTGATGCGCGTGTACGAGTCGTGCTCGTACTCCTCGAACTCGCGCGCGAGCTCGAGCTCCTTGTAGACGGCCTTGATGCGTGCCTCGCTCTCCGAGTTCTTGACGCCGTAGTTCTCCTGCGAGGCGCACGAGGGACACGAGTCAGCGCTCGACATCGCGCAGTGCAGGTGAGGGAGGAGGGAGACGCACATCGAGGACCTTGCGCTGCTCGGGGCTCGCCTTCTTGAGCGCGAGGTTGACGAGCCACGAGCACTTGTTGTCGAGGATGTCGGTGCCGATCTTGCCGATCTGCTCGGGCGTGCCGTAGCAGTCGAGGTAGTCGTCCTGGACCTGGAAGTACTCGCCCATCGGGATGAGGATGTCGAGCGACTGCTTGAACGCCGACTCGGACGTGACGCCGGCCATGTGGAGCGCGAGCGCGACGGGGAGGTAGAACGAGTAGTACGCCGTCTTGTAAACGACGATGAGGTGGTGCCTGGGCGCGAGAGGTTTGTCAGCTCGGTGCGGCGAGGGCGTGTGAGGCAGCGTCGAGACACACTTGTCGAGCGAGAACTTGCTCAGGTCGACCGAGTCCTCGGGCGCCGTGATCAGGTCGATGAGCTGGCCGAGCTCCGTCTGGAACGTGACCTGTCCGGATCAAGAGCATGCGCGAGCACGGTCAGCGACGCTCTCGCGACGACGAGCGAAAGAGCACAGAGAGCACCGGCGCACCTCGTGGAAGAGCTCGAGGAGGTCGACGTAGTACTTCTCTTGCCGGAAGTGCTTCTTGAGGAGGTAGTAGATGGCGGCCTCGAGCATGAAGGCGTCGTTGATGGCGATGTTACTGACGCCGTCCTGTTCGCGAGTGCGCTCGAGGTGGGTCAGCTCGCCGTCGTCAGGCTCGAGAGAGGGCGGCGAGCGGCGACGCACGACGCGGTACCAGCACGGCTGCCCTCGGCGAGTGATGCTCTGGTCCATCATGTCGTCGGCGACGAGGAAGTAGGCCTGGAGCTGCGCGCGCAAGGACCAACATCCACAGCGAGCAGGTCAGCTTCGTCTCGAGCGACCGCCGCCGAGGAGCAGGACTCGGGCGTACCAGCTCGATGCACCAGCCGAGGATGGCGGCGCGCTTGTACTCGTCGTCGGTGAGGCTCGAGCCCTTGAGGATCTCGACCGTGTCGACGACCGAGATGCCGCGGTTGAGCTTGCCTGCGCGCAGTGCCCCGGGTCAGCGTGCGCCCGTGCAGAGCTCGTGTCGAAGCAGTACGGACCGCCAGGCGTGTTGTAGTCGAGGCTCTGCGCGGTGAGGACGGGGTCAGCTCCCCTTTGTCGAGGTCGGGAGGAGGGCGACGAGGGAGGGGGAGGGAGCGCACGCGCTGGAACCAGTCGACGGCGTCCTTGGGCATGCCCTCGCCGCGGAGGTAGTCGACGAGCTCGGTGGCGAGGCTCGGCCACACGGCGAGGAAGGCGTCGCGCTTGGCTGCGGAGGACATGGTCGACGAGGAGATGAGGAGGTGGACGAGTCGCTGCAGGGCACGGACAGGGTCAGCGAGCGTGTCAGAGCGCGTGTCAGAGGCGCGTGGCACTTTCTGAGCAGACTCACAAGGCGCACGAGGCGAGGTGAGAGAGGGGAGACGCGAGAGGTCGGCGGTGGCCTCATCGTCCTCCTAGCTCCTCGTCGGCTCGCGGCGGGCGGTGCGAGCGGCTGTCTCTCGCTTTCCTGCCTCCCAAGCGGCACAAAGACTGACTGCGCATGCATTACTACTGCGGGTGTACCTCGAAAGAGGGGGTATCGCTACAGAAAAGAGACCCAGAGCCCGTCGACGTCCGCTCACTCCGACTTCCACCTCCCCGCGCCCTCGTCGTCGTCGACGTGCGCGCCGAGGCGCAGCTCGAGCGACCACAGGGCGATCACCGAAAAGACATTGACCCACCGCCAGAACTGCTGGTCGCCCTGCGACTCGCTCAGGAGGAGCAAGTGCGTGTAGACGCCGACGAGGAGCGACCGCGAGTACGTCAGGACGACCGTCATGACGCGGGCAGCCTGCGCGCAAGGGACCAATCGATGGTCAGGAGAGGCTCGACCGAGTGTGGGAGTGGAGCGAGAGGAAGGGGAACCACGCACGGGCTCCTCCTCGCTCAGCTTGCGGTTGTCCTCGTACCCGCCCGTGCGGCGCTTGAGAGCGAGCACGACACGCGTCGCGGCGTACATGACGAAGACGCGGTAGAAGAGGGTGACGATGACGCTGAAGGGGAGGGCCGACGAGCTGTAAGGGGGGGAAGATGGGTGAGCCGGGGACCAGCTCAGGCAGCTCGAGGACCTGCCACGCCGGCGGAAAGTCGGCTCAAGCGCAGCCAGAGAGACCTTGGACTCACGCAGCCATGACGAACTCGACGCCGGCACCGAACGTCTGGCTGACGGCGCTCGTGACCGCATCAAGCCTGTGGGGCTCGAGCGTGGGTCAGCGTCGTCGTCTTGAGCTCTCGGCGCTCGCCCAGCTCCGTAGCAGGAAGGCGAGACGCACGACTGGAGCACGACGGGCGGGAGCGGCGGGTGACCGTTGGTGCCCGGCGCCTTGAAGACGTGCTTGAGGAGGCCCGCGGTGTACATCTGCGGCCTGTTCGACAGGTGGAAGAAGACGAACACGGCGTAGCTGCGCAGGTTGGGCATGTGCGTCAGCGTCGTCACTTCATCTCTAGAGCGCTACGCAGGATCCAGTCCGAGCGCGCCGCCCAAGTGAGAGCGAGAGGGGGACGCACGCGAGCATGAGGGCCGTCTCGATCACGTTGCCCTTCTGGAGGCTGAACGAGATGCCGCTCAGGAAGAGGATGGCAGTGACGGCGACGCCGATAAAGGTCGACGAGAGGCGGTCGGTTACGGCGCCGTAGCTCTGCGGACGAGCGCTCGAACAACGATCAGCGCTCGAGCTCAGAGGGCGCGAGAGAGCCGAGTCGAGGCGAGTGCCGACGCACCTCCCACAAGAAGTAGGCGCTGATGACGTAGATGCCGGCGGCGACGATGAGGACGAGCATCTTGAGGAGGTCGGGGCTCCTGCTGTCGTCGATGCGCGCGACGGTGAACCTGCTGACGGCCTGGATGCACAACAGGGTGCACAGCCCTTCGAGAATCGTAAAGACGGGCGAAGACTTGCGCAGGACCGTCTCCCATGCCGAGGGTGCCGCGCGCGCGAACGAGACCAGCGTGTCGTACAGGGCCGACGAGGAGGAGCTGGACGGCGAGGCCGAGGGGTGCGCTGCGGAGGCCGAGGCGACGAAATGCGGGTGGAGGACCTTGTCGCGGAGCGAGGGGGCGACGGCGGACGCGGTCGAGGTCGAGTACAGGTTGAGGGTGAGGAGGAGGAGGGCCGGAATGAGGAGGGGCGAGAGCCACGAGAGGATGGTCGACACGGGCCTGAGCTTGGTGTTGCGCACGGCGAGGTGGAGGGTGGCCGAGATGCCGAACGAGACGGTCAACATGAGCGAGAGGGCGACTGCGGATCGAGAGGAGAGCGTCAGCATGGTCGGGGCGCGAGGAGGAGGAGCGGCGAGGAGGAGAGAGACGCACGCATCGCCTCCTTGCCCGGCTCAGCGATGTCGAGGGTCAAGGGGAGGTAGAGGAGGACCTGTGCGAGGCTCAGGAGGTGGGCGCCGACGCGCAGGAGCGACGACATCATGCGCAAGCTGGCCCTCGAGGCCGTGGGGAGACCGCTCGACGACGACGGCTTGGGCGCGCTTGACGAGTGGTGGAGGCGGTGACGGCGGTACTGCTGTGGCGGTCTAGCTGTGCACTGGCTGCTCCTGGTCGAGGCGAGGGAGGGTCGAGAGCTGAGGAGGCGATGTCGGCTCGCTCGCTCTCGTCGCCCCTCGACGACCATGTCGCTCACCTTCAACCTGGACGAGGTGCGCACTGCTGCACTCTACCCTCACTCTGCACCACTGACCCGCTATCCCCACCCCTGCAGGAGGTGCGGCTCGCGACCACCAACGCCGACCGCGAGCGCATCGACGAACTCGCCAACCTCTACTCGCTCGTCCTCAGCCTGAACTACCTCGAGCGCGCCTACGTCAGGGACTCGATCACGGCCGCACAGTGCGTCCACTCCTTGTCGTCGCTCTCGCCCACCTCTCCTCGTCCCCCGGGCTCATGTGGGGGGGTCCCCGCTCTCTCGCTCGCAGGTACGCTCCAGCATGCACCCGGCTCCTCGCACAGTACAAGACCATCATCAAGCTCGTCGGCGACGCCGTCCCGAGCCTCGACGCCTTCATGCAGGAGTACCGGGTCCGTCCTCGCCCACTCCTCCTCCTCGCCCTCTTCGAGCCGCAGCTCATCCGCCCGCTCGCTCGCAGATGGACTGCACAGCCGCCGCACATCGTCTCAAGGTCGGTGTGCCTGCGACGGTCGAGCACGCCGCCGAGGACAGCGGCTCGGGCGGCGCAGAGACGGCCAAGTGGGTCGCAGAGACGACGCAGGTGCGCTCCTCTCCCCCCTGCTCTCCCTGCATCCCGCGCCTAGCTGACGCAGTCGAGCGCAACAGAACTTCATCACCTTCATGGACGCGCTCAAGCTCAAGCTGCGCGCCAAGGACCAGCTCCACCCGCTCCTCACCGACCTCATGTCGGGCTACACGCGCTTCAAGAACTCGAACGAGTGGGAGGGCAGGCCCAAGATCTTGCACTGGTGCGTCCGTGCTCTCCTCCTCCTGCTCTGCGTCTCGCGCCGTAGAGCAGGTGCGACGAGTAGACTAGCTGACGCACGGTCCTTTGACGGCGCTCGCAGGCTCATCACGCTCAACCAGATGCGCGCGAGCGAGGAGATCACCGAGGAGCAGTCTCGACAGGTGCGCTTCGCAGTCCTCTTGCCCTTCGACCTCTCGCCCCGGGCCAGGCGAAGGAGAGCTGATGTGGGTCTCGTGCGCGCACAGATGCTTTTCGACGTCGAGCACGCCTACTCTGAGTGCGCCTCTCCTCCACTCTCTCTCTCTCGAAGCTCACCGTCCTGACGCACCCGTGCCCCCCCTGCAGGTTCTTCCGCTCGCTCTCGTCGTCGCGCTAGCCTCCCCTCTCACGCTCGCCCTCGCCCGCCGACCTGTACCTCTCCCGCCGTACCCGAGCTCCCCTCTCGGCGCTCCATGTTGTAGTAGAACCCATGCAGTGCACGCCGTCCCTCTCTCTCCTCCCCTCGCCCGCCCTCGCTCGCTCGCTCGCTCGCTCCCCCGCCCCGCGCCGCTCAGGCCCCCGCGCACCCGGGGCAGAACCCGAGCGCGTCGTGCACGAGCTTGTCGCACTCGAGGCAGAAGTCGTTGGCGCACTTTGGGCAGCGGTAGCGCCCGAGAGGGGAGAGGTCGCCTGCTGCGGCGGTCGAGGAGGTGGTTGGGGGAGGGGCGAAGGGGAAGAAGCAGGAGAAGCAGGTGGGCGAGTCGGTCGAGGGGGCGGAGCTGCGAGGGGAGGGGTCTAGAGTCAGCGAGATGCTGACGAGAGGAGGCGAGAGAGGGAGAGCGAGGACGTGCAGGAGGACACGCTCGTAGTTCGCGACCTGCGCGAGAAAGATGCTCGTCAGCCTCAGTCCCTACTCGGAAGCAGCCCGCACAGGAGGGAGGGAGAGAGATACGCACAGGGAACAGGTGTCGGTAGCTCCTCGCGAGCTGCGGCGCGTTGACGACCGTCAAGGCGCACACCCTGCACTCGGTCGGCACGTCGCACAGCCGCGCCTTGCACCGCGGGCAGCTGTACCCGCTCGTCTTGAGCTTGCCGTGGCACGCGCACACGGCCGGGTACGTCGTGTGCACGAGCGCGGGGAAGCCCATCTGCATGAGGTCGGCCGAGGAGGACGGCGGGCCGTTGGTCGTGCTGCTCGACGACGACGAGCCGAGGACGTGCGCCGTCTTAGTGCCGGCAAAGGTCGGTGGCGGCGAGACGAACTCGAACAGGAGGTCGCGGAAGGCGAGGTCGTCGCGGGCGACGCGGTAGACGCCTGAGAGGGGCGCAGGGTCAGGACGAGGCCCGAGCGCGAGAGCGAGAGCGAGGCGCACGCACCCTTGGTCTGCTCCGAGATGTCTCGACAGATCTTCATGTCGGCCGTCAGGCCGATGATGTTGACGCGTATCCTGTCGAGCGAGGTCAAGTCAGTGAGGGAACGGGCTCGTCGAGGGCGAGGGAGAGAGGGACGCACCGCTCCTTCTCGGTGTCGACGATCGTCTGGTGGATGTTGGTCGGGTCGCACGTCGTGAGCGAGCCGAGGATGACGATGACTTCTCGAGAGCCGTGTGGAGGAAGGTGCCTGTCGGTGGGACCGAGTCAGCGAGGAGCGAGCGGCCGGAGGAGGAAGAGGACGACGCACGCGAGTCCCGTCTTTGCGAGCTGCAGCACGTTCTGCAGGCTTGGTGCGCCTCGCGCCTCGAGCTTCTTCTTGTTCTGGAGCACCTTGAGGTGGTCGGCCGGGTTGCCTGCGAGCGAGAGTGCCGTCAGCGAGAGAGCCCTCGAACGCGACAAGGTGGACGACGCACCGCTCAGGGGCGTCAATCGCTCGGCGAGGCCGTCTCGGGTCACCATGATGGCCATCTGGCCGATCGGGTTCTGGTCGAAGAACTCGGTGACGAACTCCTGCAGGCGCAAGAGGGTCAGTGACCGGCGAGAGGCCGGGGAAGGACAGAGAGCGGCGACGCACCTGGGCGTACTGGACGGTGAGGTCGAGCCAGGTGGCTTTGTAGTCGCGCACGAGCATGGCGGACGAGAGGTCGATGACGAGGTAGACGTGGCGGATGATGCCGCGCTGGATGGACGAGGTGTCGCGGAGGAGCCTGCGAGGAGGAGTGCGGGTCAGCGGACGGCCTCCTCCTCGGGGATCAGGACGGAGGTGCGCACCGTCGAGACTTTGTCGAGAGGAGCAGGTCGCTCACTGCGCCCTCGAGGGTGCCGCGCTCGTCCTCCTGGACCTGGTCCCAGGTGCGCTCGAACTGGCCCTCCCACGCCTTGCCCTTGCCCTTGGACCGTGTCGCCGGCCCTACCCCTGCACCTGCTGCTCCTGGTCCTCCTCTCGTGGCTGCTGCGCCCCTGCCGCGCTTTGAGCGGAGACGAACGATGCCGTCGTCCGACGACTCGCTGCCGCCGAGGTCCGACTCGTCCTCGTCCTCGCGCAGGAGCTCGTCGTCGTCGTTGTCGGCGACGACAAAGTCGCGCTGCGAGACGCGCTTGCTCATCGCTGGCAGCTGGTGCGAGCGTAGGTGGAGAGCGAGAGAGCGAGTCGCTCCCCACCTCGCTCTCCTCTCCTCCGCTCACACGGCTCACTCACCGGCAGATGGCCATGAACGCTCCCAAGGGCAAGGGCAAGCAGGGCGGCGGTAAAGGCAAGGGCTCCGGCAAGCCTCGCGGTGGTCCAGGAGGCGGCTACACCTCGAAACGCCAAGTCGGGGGCAAGGGCATCTTCGTCACCACCATCCGCGGCAAGGAGTCGCGCTGCGTCGGCGAAATGTACGACCTCCTCGACGAGGTGCGCCCCCACGTTCTTCCCCCTCTCGAGAGGGCCGCGCCAAAGAGCTGACCCACCTCTCCATCTTCATCAGGTCGCAGACCGCCTGTACCCTCCCGAGCGCATCGAGAAGATGGTCGCCGCCCGCCAGGCCGACATCGACGCCAAAAAGGCCCTCGGCCCGCCCGCACCCGCCAAAGACGACGACACCGCCGACCCGTCCGCCTCTCCCGCTCCTCCTCCTCCCTCTGCACCCGCCGCTCCGACCGCACCCGCCCCGACCTCGGACGACGACGAAGACGACGACGACGACATTGAGGCGAGCATCCAGCGCGAGCTCGCCGCCCTCAAGTCGGGCAGGGGCAGCGGCAAGATGGCCCCGGGCAGGACGGCGGCGGGAGGAGGAGCGGGCGCAGATGGCCAGGACAGGGGCAAGAGCAAGGAGCGGCCGCGCTTCCAGAGCATCGCGACCGACACCGAGTGCTGTGCGCTGCCATTTTCTTCCCTCGCCGCGCGAGCTGCGGCTGACGCTCGTCGTGCGCGCGCAGTGTGCTTCATCGCGACGGCGTGGCCCTACGACCCGGTCGAGATCACCGAGGCGCTCGTCGCCGAGGTACAGGAGACTGGACAGTCTCGCACTCGGTGCGTCCGCCTCGTCCTCGTCGGCTTGCCCCGCAGAGGCTGACCCTCGAGCCCCTCCTCGCCCGCAGCTTCGTGCAGCGCCTCTCGCCGACGACCATCACGTGCCACTCGCTCTCGCTCGAGCAGGTCGAGCAGCAGTCGGCGGGCCTCATCGAGAAGAGCTTTGCGACCTGGGCGGCGGCCAACAACAAGACGACCGTCACCGTCCGTCGCTCCTCCCTCGCTCTCTCCCTCTCTAGTCAGCTCTGACCCGCCCGGCCCACAGTACGCCATCGAGCCCGTCCTGCGCTCCCACACCCAGCCCCTCTCGCGCCACCTCCTCCTCCAGCTCCTCGGCTCGCTCACCTCGCGCCTCGCGTCGGCGCCCACCATCTCGTCGCCCGTGCCCGACCGCCCCATCCTCTCGGTCCGCGCCGACCTCAAGAACCCCGACCTCGTCCTCCTCCCGACCGTCCTCAAGAACGTGTACGGCCTCAGCGTCGTCGAGGGCAGCCTCTGGAAGAGCAAGAAGTTCAACCTCGAGCAGATCGCGCTCGACGTCGGGAGGAGGAGGCTCGAGCGCAGCGAGGCCGACAAGGCGGCAGCGGCTGCGGCGACGGGCTCGGGTGCGAGGAGTGCGGCGGCAGCGGTGGAAGGAGCGGAGCCTGTGGCTGCGGCGGCGCAGAGCGGGGAGGGCGCGGCGGCTGCGGCGCCGGTCGAGGCGGCGTCCGAGGGGTCGGAGGACGCCGCGACGGCGGCTTAGCGGCTCGTGCATGCCCGAGCGCAATGTACACGCTTTCAGCTTTCGCCTGTGTCGCTCTTGCGCCGGCTGTGTTCGACGATGACGAGAAGCGAGGTCCGTGCGCCGAGAGCCGAGCGTGCTCGTCCTCGAGAGCTTTCTGAGCACGAGGGGCTGCCGCGCGCTGCGCTCTCTCGAGTCCATGCTCGCTCGTGAACGTCTGGGTGCTGATACAGGTCCTGGTCGTCGCTCTGCTCTACCTCCACGCCCGCTTCGCGTACTCCTCGAGGAGCGTGTTGGCCGATACCCACTCGACGTACCGCTCGACCTCGTCAAGGCTGTACCTCCCTCCTCCCTCCTTGCCGCCGAGCGCGTTGAGCCCGCGCACAACGTCGACGGCGATAAAATCGAAGAAGACGACGTCGATGCCGTGCTCGTCCTCCCTCCCCTCCTCCTTCTCCTGCTCGACGTCGCCCTGCTCGGCGTCGAGGCTCGAGTCGCCAGAAAGCCCCGTCGCGACAAAGATGGGCTGGCGCGCCGTGCGGTACGGCCGGTGCAGCGTGTCGTCGCCGAGCTGCTCGACCGGGTCGGACCCGCCGCACGCGTCGAGCGTGACGTAGCCCTCGGACGCCCTGCGCATGCGCCACCGCCCGCCGTCGTGTGCGCTCGAGGTGCTGGCGGGCGTGAGGAGCGAGGACGAGGCGCGGCGGTGCGCGTGCTCGAGGGCGGCAGAGTCGGCCGCGAGGCGCACGTCGGCGCTCTGCTGCGCGAGCCACGCGCGCTCCTCGTCCGTCTCGAGCACCGACGCCGAAGCGAGCGACGAGCTGGCCGAGGCGAGTCCGTGCTCGCCGACGAGGTTGAGGTGGTGGAGGAGCTTGGCCGCACGGGCGCGAGGGACCGAGCGGAGGAAGAGGAAGTTGTTGGCAAAGGGGAGGATCTGCCACTGGTCGCCGCGCGTGAAAGGGCCCTTGAACAGGTCAAAGCGGATGCTGCCCGTGTTGAGGACGAGGTAGGGCGGCGCGGGGCGGTCGGGTCGCGAGATGAGCTGCGGCAGGACCGACTCGGTGAGGAGGCGGAAGATCGAGCGGCGGTCCGTGTGCGGGTAGCGGTGGAGGAAGTAATCTGCGAGGGCGTTGCGAGTCAGTCGTGAGCTGGCTCGAGGACGAGAAGCAGACGCACCTTGAGGAGCGTCGCCGAACCGCTCGGTCAGGTTGAAGCGCCGAGCCGTCTCGCTCAGCTCCTTGGTGATGGCCTTACCCTCGCTCGTGTCGAAGCCCTTGCCGACGTGGTACTCGTACTGCCGGAGAGAGCGTCAACGAGCGCTCTTATCGAGGAAGGGGGGCGAGCGCACCGAGTTGCGATTCTGGTCGAGGTACCGGCGCTTGAACGTTGGCGGCTTGCTCGGGTCGTCGAGGCCGCTCGCGCCTGCCAGGAGAGAGCGTCAGGAAGAGGACAAGGAAGGAGGGAGAGCCAAGGAGAGCCGAGAGTGTACTCATGAAGCCGACCGTCTCGAAGTACCGACCCGCCGCGAGGCTCATGCTGTACTCGTCCTCCTGCACACAGTCACGGATCTGCGACGTCGAGAAGAAAGGTCAGGAGCTTGTTCCGAGCGGAGGAGGACAGGGAGGAAGCAAGAGGGAGGACGACGCACGTGGTGGTGGCCGCCAAAGACGAAGACCGGCACGGTCGGGTGCACCTCGCGGATGGCGCGCACGACGATGCTCCACTCCGAGTCGGGCTCGGTGCGCAGCGACATGTGACCGACTGCGAGGAGGGAGGCGTCGAGGGTCAGCTCGTGACGAGGAGAGGGGGAGGGTGCGGGAGCGGTCCGTGCGGGACTAGATCGAGCTGACGACGAGCGACGCACCGAGCAGGAAGAGGTCAGGTGCCGCAGCGATGGCGTCGCGGAACCAGGGCTCCTTGACCATGAGCGACGGCGCCTGGACGGCGATACCGGCGGCGTGAGCTGCGGACGAGGAGGACGGACGAGGCGAGCGAGTCAGTCCATGAGTCGCATGAGGAGGCGCGCTCGGCCCGCTCAGAGAGCAGGACGCACCCTTGAAGTCAAAGAGGGGCCCGAACGCAACGACCTCGCGCCCCTGCTCCGTCTCGAAGCGCCGCATGCGGTTCCCGAGGAGCCGCTCGACCTCGCGACCCGACACGTCGTCCTGCGCTGTGATGTTGACGTTGCTGACGACCCAGCGATCGCCGAACTTGTCGTGCATGACGGTCGAGACGTAGGACGCGACGGGGAACTTGTACAGCTCGTGGTTGCCCTGCGAGCGCGAGAGCGAGGAAGGAGGACGCAGTCAGCTCGAGGTGGGCGAGCCGGACAAGGAGGGCGAGGGCGCACAGTCGTGACGACGTCGTAAGGGACGCGACTGAAGATGTCGAGCGCCGTGTAGCCCTTGGGGTGCGGCGACGGCTCGGCGTCGACGAGGCCGTTGCCATCGACTCGGTCGCCGGCGTCGACGAGGAGGAGGTCGACGCCTCGCCGCCGGGCCTCGTCCTTCATGCGCTGCACGAACGAGTAATAGTCTGCGAGCCGGGCGCGCACCGTGGGAGGGTCAGCAGCTGTGCGGGGCGACGAGGTGTGTGGTGCGAGGGACGGCGAGGGCCGGCGACAGGAGGAATGGGCTTGCTCACCTCCCCAGTCGCCGCTGAAGCTCGACTCGTTGCGCTGGTGCCCGAGGAGCCAGCCATGCCTGCGTAGAGAGAGGGACAGAGCGCAGAGAGAGGGTTCGGCATGTGGGGGCGAGAGGTCAGCCGGTGAGGTCCTCGTCTCGACGACGAGAGAGCGGGGAGAGGTGGGACGCACGTGTCGGTGGTGGCGAGGACGTTGACGTCGCCCCAGGGAAGCTGGCGGTACGGGTAGTCGACCGGCGGGATCGAGTCGGGTTGCTGGAGCGGGCGGCTCGTGTCGGCGGACGAGGGGAACGGGAGCTGGACGGCGGCAGCGAGGGCGAGGAGCGGCGACGAGGTGGCCAAAGTAGCAGCGAAGGCTGTCGTGTGCAAGCGCATCCTGCGGTGTCTACGAGGAGCGAGGGCTGCCGGCTGCGGTGGTAGCTCCGAGCGAGGGGCCGGCGGAGCGGTTTCGTCCAGCGGAGGAGCGGCGCGCAACCTCGCAATCTCGAGCGAAACTCGTCACGGGGCGGGGACGCGAGCAGAAAACGTCGCGTTTGTGGGCAAGCGGAGGCGAAAGTCGGGGTTAAGGCGATCGCGTGCTTGCCGGCGTCGGCAGACGCAGAGTCAAGGTGGTCGTCCGTCGCTCTCGGCTCTCTCTCTCTCTTGCCCCTCACCGCGCACACTCTCCAGACCCACCTACCCGCCTATCCCAGTCACCATGGCCTGCTAAACGCACCCCGAAACCTCGAACAACAAAGCGCAACACCCCCCTCGAAGAACCACACCTCGCAATTCAAAGAGTGCGTCGCCCGTGCAAAAACCTCGTCCTCCTCGCTCCTCCTCTCCCCCGCTTCTCCCTCGCCTATCTACACCGCGCGGGTGCTGACCCTCGTCTCCCTCTCTCTCCTCCTCCTCGACCCTACCCTCCTGCAGTCCAAGGTCTTTCCCCCATCCACCACCTCGCACCAACAACATGAACCTCGCCGTCGAACAACCGCCGTGCCCCACCCCGACACCTGAACCCTGCCCCTAGATCCGCCCCGAGCATCTACGACACGCCTAGTCGCACCACCACACCCACCACGACCGCCGCCATCATGCCCGTCGTCGCCCCGACCCCCTCCACCTCGCCTCCCGCCGCGCCCGTCCAGCCCGCACACCGCACCCGCCAAGCTACCCGCAAGATCATGAACGAGTACACCCACCTGTTCAACGCTCAGCCGTCGGCAAAGGGCGCCTTTGGTACGTCCCTCCCTCTCTCTGCGGCCGCGAGCGTCCACGAGCGCGGCCAAGCTGACGCTCAGGCCTCTCTTCCTCCCTTCGCGCAGACGAGGCCGCCGCCGACCTGACGGCTTTCCTCGACTTCTCGTCGTACAACACCGCCAGCATCGTCGTCCCCGAGGCGGCGCCCGAGTTCGGTCACTCGTTCGGCGGCGGCGTCCCCGGCGCGCCCATGGGTGCGCTCCGCCCCGTCGACGACTCGCTCCTCGACTCGCCCCTCGACCTCGAGCTGTCGCCAGCCTCGTCGTTCGCGTCGTCGCTGTCGGGCAGCCCGTTCGACCTCGCCATGTCGTCGGCCGACTTTACCTCGCCGCTCCTGTCGTCGTTCGAGTCGCCCCTCCTCGAGTCGTTCTCGCTGTCGCACTCGGCGGCGGGCGAGTACCCGAGCCTGTTCGCCCCGGCACCCGGCGCCGACTTCCTCACGTCGTCGACCTCGTCGTCGTTCGCCATGCCGGCCGAGGCGCAGTGGGCGCCACAGGACATGCAGCTCCCGGCCCTCCCGCCGGTCGGCGGCGCCGTGCCGACCTCGTCGCCGATGGAGGACATCAAGCCCGTCATCCTCGCGTCGCCGCCGACCCTGGCCCGCAACGAGTCGGCCCTGTTCGACGCGTACGCCATCGCCGCCGCCGTCGCTGCCGAGGCGCCTCTCGCCCCGGCCCCCGTCGTCGAGGCCGCGCCCGCTCCGCCGCAGCACTCGGTCGGCGTCGAAACGGCGACGCACACGGCGTCGGGCAAGCGCAAGTCGGTCGCGCAGCTGCGCAAAGAGGCGGCCCAGGCCATGCCCGAGCAGTCGTTCAAGAAGGACAAGTTCACGGGCGTGCGCAACACGAAGAAGCCCATGATCGACCTCGACGCGCCGACGCTGCCCAAGAACTACCTCACCGAGTCGGCGACGAGCAAGAAGCGCGCCGGGTCGGCCAAGTACGCGGCGTCGATCGTCAACAAGCGCCAGCGGTCCATGTCGTCGGCGACGCCGGCGCCCGAGCTGCCCCAGACGCAGCCCGACCCGATCGACGCCGAGAACCTCGACGAGGAGCAGCTCACGGCCATCGAGATGAAGCGCCGCTCGAACACGCTCGCCGCGAGGAAGTCTCGGTGCGTCTCCTTCCTCTGCGCTCGAGCCTCCTCGTCGTCGTCGACCCGAGACTGACTCGTCCTCTCTCCCTCTCCAGCATGCGCAAGGCCCAGCACATCGCCGAGATGCAGGACGAGATCGCTCGCCTGCAGAGCCTCAACGAGACGCTCCAGGCCGAGCTGGCGGCCGCTCGCGCCGGCTGCTCGTGCCACAAGTAGACGAGGACGTCGGGCGCGCTTGTGTGCGCGCGGGACGGAGGTGCTCTCGGTGCGCGTTGCGCTGCGAGTGTGCGACCTCGGCGTTGGTGGACTCGTTCGTTCCTGCTCTCCCTTCTCCGCCTCTTTCTCCCTAGTTCTCCCTTCTCCCTAATCTTTCTCGTAGCGCCTCCCTTTGCTCGTGCAACGTCTTGGTTCTCTGCCTCTACTCTGTGTGCGCCGCGAGAGCTTGTTGAGCGTGAGAGTGGCTCGGGCTCGACTCGGCGGCGGCGACGTTGCCGAGGTCTCGTCGTCGTCCTCTCGCTCGCTCCACTCGCTCCGTCATGGCCTCTACGAGCGCAAGCGCACCACCGGCACCACCAGACAAGTCGTCGCTGCTGCCGTCGCTGCGCCTGGGCAGCCTCGACGAGCTCCTCGTCGGAGCCGTCATCAAAGCGGGAGGTCCCTCGACCGGTGCGCCCTCGCTCTCGCCCTGCCCTGCACCCCGTGCCAGTAGGCTGACCCGCCACACGCACACAGTCCAGGGCAGCAAGGAGGCGCTCTCGCTCGGCAGCACCACGGCCAACTTTCGCCGGTGCGTCGTCGAGCCCCACTCGGCCAGCTTCTCCTCCTCTACGAGCTCGAGCGCTGACCGTAGCCTCGGTGGCCCCATCGAGCACAGCTTCGTGCAGAAGTCGGGCCCGATCTTTGTCGCGCAAGATGCGGTCGAGGCCGTCCTGCGGTGGGAGGACCCGGCCAAGACGCTCTTCTTCGCCTTTGCGTGGGCTTTCCTCTGTGCGTGCTCCTGCTCTACATCTGCTCTGACTCGCTGAGGCTACAGCTGACCCGCTTGGCGAGCGCGCTCACAGGCTACTGGCCGTCCCTCGTCATCTTCTTGCCCAACCTCGTCCTCATCTCGATCCTCCTGTCGACCTACCACGCCAAGCGCGCCGGCGGTCCTCCTCCCGACAGCCAAGAAGGCCCGACGCTGCTCGCCAAGGACCCGCCAGACTCGTCGGTCGACTACCTCTCGAACCTGGTGCGCCTCGCTCCTCCTCCCCGTCTCTCCCTCTTCCTCCTCGCCGCTCGGCTGACCCACGCCTCGGTCCCGCAGCAAAACATCCAGATCATGATGGGTCGCGTCGCCGACCTGTCGGACGCCCTGCGCTCGACCGCCCCGCTCCTGTCGTGGCGCGACGAGCGCCTCACGCGCGCCCTCCTCCAGCTCGCCGTCGTCTCGTCGTTCGTCCTCGCCCTCGCCGCCCCCTTCATCCCCTGGCGCCTCGTCTTCCTCTTCCTCGGCGAGGGCGCCTTCCTCCTGTCACACCCGCTCGCCCAGTCGTTCCTCCGCGACGCGACCGAGCGCCTCCAGACCCCCCAGGCGCGCAAGCAGCGCCAGCAGGCGACGCGCAGGCTCCTCGAGGACGACGCGCTCGGCGACGACGAGCTCGAGGGCGACGTCGTCGAGGTGCAGAGGCTCGAGGTCGAGAGTCGGGCGCCCGGCGCGAGCGCGGCGGGCGCAAAGGAGGGAGAGGTGTGGGGGAACGAGGCCATCGTCGGCGGCGAGCTCCCGGTCGGGTTCAGGTGGCTCGGCGAGTGGGAGGACACGGCGCCGGCGGACGGTGCTGTCGATGCAGGTGCGTCGCCCTCGTCTTCCTCTCGCGCTCGAGCCTCCTCTCGGCTCGAACACCTAGAGCAGCTGCTCACTCTCTCGTTCGACTCGCGCACAGACGGCTGGACCTACATACACCTCGACGGCACTCGCAGCTCGACGCCGTTCGTCGTGCAGGCCGGGCAGGGCGACAAGGCCGGCGTCGCCGTTTGGGCCCAGTCGCGCCGCAGGAGGCTCACGAGGCGAGCCATCAAGAGCCCCCTCCTGTAGCTTACCCTCCCCACCTTGTACAGCAGTTCCTTCTCGACAAGCTCTCGGCGACGGTCTCGGCTGCGAGAGGAGAGCGCGCGGCGAGCACGAATGAGAACCCAATGACTTGCACTTCTATGACCTCCCCGCTCGGTCCGCTTCCCCGCCCCGCGCTCTCTCAGACCTCGAGCCCAAAGAGGTCGACAGCGTTGCCGCCCATGACCCTCGCGCGCTCGGCGTCGCCCCACCCGGCGACGCCCGCAATGGCGTCGAGGTTCTCGTCGACGCTCTTCCAGCGGTCGCCCTGGCCCTCGAGCGGCGGGAAGAACGGGTGGTCGGTGCCTGCGAGCGTCGAGCGGGGTGCGTCATCAGTAGCTGAGCGAGAGAGCACGAGAGAGCAAGAGAGAGAGGCGCACCGAACATGATGCGGTCCGTGCCCGGGAAGACGCCCTCGGGCGCCGTCAGGTCGCGCCGCTCGTTGACCCGGTCGACGTACGCGAGCTCTGCGTCGGCGAGTAACAGCGTCGAGTCAGGTTTCGCGCTGGGAGAGCGCAGGAGGAGAGAGGCGGGGACGCACGCTCGTCCTTGCTCTCATAGTTGTTGGCCCTCGCGACGACGCGCTCGGTGAGGGCGAGCTCCTCGGGCCCGTACGTCACGGCGTCGTAGTACATCTGGCCGAGGTAGTACCGGAAGTCGTGCTGAAGGCGGTCCTTGACGTGCGGGTCGTGAACGATGCAGGACGAGAGGCGCGACGAGAGGGCGGGGAGGGCGCCGGCCGAGTGAGCGAGGAGGAGCTTGAGCGTCGGGTGGCGGTCAAGGACGCCGGCGAGAATGAGGCGGGCGATGGCCTGAGCTCGGGAAGAAGGAGTCAGGGCGAGCGCTGGGCAGGGCGAGGGACGAGAGACGCACGATGGTCGTCTCGAAGGGGAAGCCGAGGCCGAGCGCGAGGGCGTGGCCGTTGTCCTGCTCACCGAACGCGTTCTCGATGCCGTAGTGCGGGTGCTGCAGCAGGGAGCGTCAGCTGAGAGCGAGGAGGTCCGAGCGCAGAAGAGGAGGAAGGAGGACGCACGACAAAGACGACGAGGCCCGAGGCCGCGATCGCCTCGTAGATGGGCTCCATCTCGGGGTCGTCGAGGCCCTTGCCGATGCCCTTGGTGCCCATGACGATGCCGCGCAGGTAGCTCTGGCCCTTGACCTGGTCGAGCGCCTGGAGGACCTGCTTGGTCGAGATGCCCGGGACGAGCGGGAGCGAGCCGAACGCAAACAGGCGGTTGTCGGTCTGGGCCGAGTACGACGTCGAGTCGGCGGCCTGGTCGGCCGTAAACGTCTCGCAGTAGGTCTGCATGTCGTCGTTGAGCTGGCGCGCGGCGTCGACGGCCTCGGCGGGGGTGAGGAAGTCGAGCCAGGGGTTGGCGAGCGACACGACCGAGACGTCGATACCGTGCGTGTCCATGAACTTGATCTTCTCGGCGCGGTCCCAGTACTGCGGGCCGACGGGCCTGCCCTTGCTGTTGGCGCCTTTGCCCTCCTCCTCCTTGAGGAGGACGACCATCTCGTTGCCGCCGTTGTCCTTGATGACCTTGGGGATCTGCTCTCGCCGCCTCATGAGGTCCATGTACGAAGGCGGGTAGCTGTACGAGGTCGAGCGAGGGTGCGCGAGGGGGATGAAGGACGAGAGGGCGAGAGGTCAGGGTCCGGCTCGGGGGCGCGCGTGCGAGCGGGAGGGGCGAGAGAGAGGGCGCACATGTGGGTGTGGACATCGACGAGGAGCGGGCGAGTGGTTGCAGGCATGCTGGCGGGCGTCGGGCGGGCGGGACAAGAGGGCGGGGAGGAGGACGAGCGGAGAACGGGGTCGAGGCGGGGCGGTGCGCGCAGCTGGGTCGAGGTGGGCTCGACGGTGTGCGGGTTGCTGGAAGCTGGTGGCGGTGCTGTAGCGCCGTGCAGAGCGAGAGAGAAGCGGACGAGGAGCTTCGTTCCCCTCGCTCGTCCGCGCCGGCCGAGCCTCGTCTCAGCTCGCTCGCGGCGCTATCTCTCGTCGGCTCGGACGCTCTGCAGGCTCCGCCGCTTCTCCGTCCACTTGCTCCCCTTTGACCTCAATGCCGAGCAAGGGCCAGTGCTCGCCGGAGCCGGCAGGGACCTCGCAAACTCCTCGCCGACGCTGGCACTCTCACCCTGTCTTGCGCTACTAGCTGCGCACGGCGAGTAAGCAGTCGCGCGTGTCGCGAGAACAAGCGTAAGCCGACGCTGGTCGAAACTGCGAAACACGCGGCGATCCCCCCGCACGCGGCTCATCAAGGTCGGCGACGACGAGAGGCAAGATCGGGCTCGCTGCTCTCTCCTGCACCAGCTCTTGCTTGCTGTGCACCTGCTGCACGCCCCGCCGCGCCTACCAGCTCGCCTACACGCCGAGGCCCGCCCTCACGAGTGCGTCGCGGCCGCCGCTCCTCCTCCTCCTGCCTCCTCGCAGCGCTCGCTGACGCTCCCTCGACTCGCAGTGCCACGACTCGAGGTGGCCATCGGGCCCGACCGGTTCCACATGAGCACCGCCTGGGTCAACCAGCCGTCGCGACCAACCGAGATCTCGACGCCGCTCTTCGTCGGGCGGGTCACCGTCTTCGTCAAGGACTTTCACGGCGTCACGCCCGACGGCTTGCCGCCCAAGCCCGACGCTGTCTACTTCGAGGGCCGCTCGCGCAAGTTTGCCATCCTCATTGAGGGCAGGTTCCGCGCGAGGGCCGGCGTCAAGCCCTACTCGGCGAGCGAGATCCAGTTTGGCTCGGACTTTGGTGCGTCCTGCGCTCGCTCCTTCACGTTGAGCGGCGCCGAGCTGACATGAGACTTGTACTGTGCAGACTACCTCCCCGACTCGTTCCCGATGGGTCCCTTCCAGGCCGGCATGAAGGTCGCGACGTGGATCGACCCGGCGACGCACTACGAGTTCCGCCCGCCGCACGGCCGCCCCTTCATCATGTCTCCCTGGGCCGCCTGCGTCCACACTTTTAGCGCCTACCCTTCCCCGTCCGCCCTCTCTCGCGCCGTCGTCCTCTCGCACGACTCGCCGACAGCCGACAGCGCCGAGCAGGCCTCGTTCGTCCCGACCGAGGCCATGAACGACAAGCACAAGTGGGTCGAGCGCCCGCATTGGAGCTTCCTCGGCCTCAAGGGCGACCCTCGAGTCGACGCGTTCCTCAAGGAGCACTCGGAGCTGCTGCCGCCGAGCGGCTCGAGCACCCCGACCGCTGCCTCGACCTCGTCTGGCTCCACGCTCGCACCACCAGCTCGCCCGGGCATGGGCCAGCGCCCCTCGTCCCTCATCCTCGGCACCTTGTCCGCCTCGTCGCGCCCGCGAGCGCCCGACGACGCTCCCGCACGGTCCGACTCGCCGCCCTTCTCGGCCGACGCGAGCGCAGGCGGCGCAGGGCTGTGGGGCGCGGCCATCCCCAGGTCGGACGACGTCGACTCGATGCCGCCCTCGGGCACGTCGACACCCGCAGGCGGCAAGCAGAAGAAGAGCAAGTGGGGCAAGTTCTCGCTGTCGTCGCTCGTCGGCGCGCTCGAGACGTCGTCGATCAAGGACGACAACCACGGGCACGTCGTCTCGGCCGACGAGCTCCTCAGTGCGCAGAGGGCCGGGCTGCAGCGGGCGCAGAGCGACGCCGGCGTGTATCGAGCGAGCGAGGAGGTCGCCAAGGAGCTCGGACCCTGGCGGTTCGCCGACGAGAGCGTCGACGCAGCAGAAGTGCGCCCTCTTCTTGCTCTCTGTCATCCTGAGTCGCCCTGGAGCGCTGACCTGATTCACTGTGCGCCCGCAGGACACCAACTTTGTCTTCCTCGACCCGTCGCACCCTCGGACGGTCGCGCAGCGGCGCAAGTACTTCTGCCGCAAGGACAGCGAGGCCTTCACCTATGACCCAGACACGGTCTACGCCGCGTCGTTCCACGCGCCCTTCTGCGACCTCAACACGCTCGACCTCTCGTGCGTGCCTCTCCCTCGCTCGGTCCGCCAGCTCCCGCACGAGGCGACGGACAGCTGACCTCGCACGCTCCGCCGCCGCGCAGGATCGGGCCCGTCAAGATGAACATTGCCGAGCACTTCACCAAGATGCCGATCCGGTACACGCTGCGGTCGACGCGCCTCGCACCTCGGCCGGACGGGCAGGAGGGCGCGCCAGAGGAGGAGTGCTTCGCGACGATCAGCTTCCGGCTGGTCGACTAGAAGGAGGAGACGTAGCTGTAGACAGTTTCGAGTGTTCTCTCCATGTTGCTCATCGGGGAGAGCCTGTGCAGGCCGGCGGAGAGAGCTTGAGCGAGAGGGGTCCGACCGCCGCGCCTCGTTTGGTCGTCGCCCCTCCTCTCGGAGAGCCTTGAGCTGCTCGCTCGGACGAAGTACTCGCATGGTCGAGCTACACCTCGTTCCCTACCAGCCGGAAGGAGCCAGCGTGCGCCGAGGAGAGAGCCTCTCTTGGTGCGGCGCAGCTCCCGCCGCCAGCTCCGTCTCGCGCACCTCGTCTACCACCACGACAGCTAGCTCAGGACTGCGAGCATGCAGGTACACCTTCTCGCAGCCGCGCTAGCCCAGCTGTAAGCCCGCAGCTGATCAGCTTCTCCTCCTCGTCGTCCTCATCTCCCACGCAGGCTTCCACCTCTCGCACGCCTCACACGCCCACAAGCGGGCACGCGCAGCCCTCGTACGGCACCACCAAGATGGCAGTACCCGGCCAGGAGCACTCGAACGGCGCGGCGAGCGGCGCAAAGGGCCAACTGGGCTCGGACGAGGTGGACCACCAGGGCCGGAGGAAGCCAAGGGTGCTGCTCATGGGGCCAAGGAGGTGCGCTACGCTCTCTCCCCTCCAGCAGCACTATCGCGGCACGCAGCGACCCGCGCCCGGCCGAGCATGCGGCTCTGTCGCCGCGCGCCGAGTCGAGCGGCAAGTGGGGTGGGGGACCAGCAGCTGACCACGTCGTCCTGCGCAACAGTGCGGGCAAGTCGAGCATCCGCAAGGTCGTCTTCGAGGGCATGGCGCCGAGCGACACCCTCTTCATCGAGCGCACCAACAAGTCGTCGCTCGACGACATCAAGTGCGTCTCGTTCCGCCCTCTTCTCCTCGATACGAGCAGCCTGCGCGTTCAGAGAGACAGAGCTGATACGACGTTCACGCACAGCTCGTTCCTCTCGATGCGCATGTTCGACCTCCCCGGCGGCCAGCTCGACCCCGAGCAGCTCAACCTCTCGTTCGAGGACACCGACGCCGTCATCTTCGTCCTCGACGCGCAGAGCACGCTCCACGACATGATCCGCAAGCTGAGCGTCACGATGCACAAGGCCTACACGGCTAACCCGGGCATCCAGTTCGAGATCTTCCTCCACAAGGTCGACGGCATGTCCGAGGACTACCGGCTCGGTGCGTGCCCTCTCGTCCTCGTTCCCGCGCACCTCTCGCACGCGCTCGAGCCTCACCCACTCGTCCCTCCCTCCCTCCAGACACGCTGCAGAACCTGCGAGACCGCCTCACCGAGGAGCTGTTCGACATGTCGCCGCAGCTCGAGAGCAACATGAACGTCTTCTACCACCTCACGTCCGTGTTCGACACGTCTATCTACGAGGCGCTGTCCAAGGTCATCCAGAAGCTCGTCCCGGAGCAGGCCTCGCTCGAACGACTGCTCGACCTCCTGTGCTCGGTGCGTCCCCTCTTCCCTCCCCGTCCTCGTGGTCCCTCCCTGCTCCCTCGAGCGCAAGCCTGACGACCTGCGTCCCTCACAGCAATGTTCGATCGACAAGGCGTTCTTGTTCGAAACGTCGTCCAAGATCTACATCGCGACCGACTCTGCGCCGCTCGACAACCAGACGTACGTCATCTGCGCCGACTACCTCGACCTCGTCGGCGACTTTACCCAGCTGTACGAGTGCGTCGACTCTCGCTCCTTCTCGGCGACTAGTGCTCGTGCGCTCGCTGGATGCTGATGAGGACGTTCGACGACGCACAGAACCCCGAGCACCGCCGCCTCGCCGCACCCAGACCTCCCCGTCTCGCGCTCAAACACGCTCTCCCGCGGCACCGGCCGCGTCGGCGGCTCGGACCCGTCGCCCCGACGCGAGTCGAGCACGGCGCACGCAGGGCCGGACGGCAGCCGGCCGTCGAGCGTCGCCGGCGGGGCGGCAGCAGCGGGAGGGGACGTGCAGCGCAGGAGCAGCGGGCGCGCGAGGCTGCCGCACTCCAAGGTGCGGCTCGGAACGGGCGCGACGATCGCGCAGTGGAGCATCAACGAGTGCGTGGCTCTCCCTCTTTCCCTCGAGCGTGCTCGCCTTCTCGAGGGGTCCGTGCGCTGACGATTTTGGCGATCCCGCGCAGCCACCTCTCGCTCGTCGCCCTCTTGCGGCCACACACGCAGGATCAGCACGCCGCCCTCATCGACTACAACGTCGCAACGTTCCGGCAGGCCGTGCTCGCCGTCTTTGACGTCGGCGTTAACGCGCCGGCCGAGTGAGCGAGGGCGACGGGCGAGGTCGAGCTGTAGCGAGCGAGGGCGGCGAGAGCATTGTTGTCACGACTAGATCTGCACCACACAGACTGTGCGCACGAGCCTCTCTCTGTGGGAGCGCGAGAGGGTGCAAGAAGATGCTGCTCGTTGGCAAAGGGGTCCGAGCGGGAGAAGGGGGACCAAGAACGCTCTATCGACAAGCCCGGCTATGCTCCTCCCGTCTCCTCGACCCTCGGGTACCCTCGCCGAGAAAAGGGGCGAGGCTCACGCGCCGATGGCAGCGTGCGGCGGGCTCGCGCCCCTCGTGCCCATGCCCGCGCCCGCCGCCGCTCCCGCACCGCCGTTCGGCCCGTCGCGCTTCGGGCTCGGGCTCGCGTTGATGAAGAGCTCCCAGCTCGCTGCGCCGCCGAGGCTCGGCTGGCGCTGACGCCCGGGCGTGGCGGGCCCTGCGCCGCCGCCGCCGCCAAAGACGCCGCTAGGCGTGCTCGTCGCGCCGCCGCTCTTGACGGGCTCGAGGGGCGCCGAGGTGGGTGCAGCGGACGAGGTCGCGAAGGGGGCGTCCAGAGGTCCAGAAGGGTGCGCGCCGCCGAGCTCGCCGCCAAAGATGCTGCCCGGGTCCTGCCCAGGGCCCGCTCCCGGCGCCGGCGCGTCGTCTCCTGCGCTCATGCCCATGCCCGAGAAGAGCCTCCTGCCCTTGATGCCCGGGCCGTCGCCGAGCGTGGTCGGCGGCGCCTTGCGGCTCTGGACGGGCGACGGCGACGCGGCGAGGTACAGCATGAGCTCGGCGGCGCCCTCGGCCGTGCCGCTGTCATTGGCGCCGGCGCTCCCGCCGCCGGGCGCACCGAGCCCGATGGGCGCGCCGTCGAGCTTGGCGATCTGGCGCTCGGGCGTCGCCGGACGAGCGAGCGGCGCCCTCGAGCCGCGGTCGCTCCCGCCGCCGACCTCACCCGCCTCGCCCGCGCCCTGCCCATCGACGTCGACGTCCATGCCCCTCGTCGCCGCCAACCGAGCTCCGGCGCCGGCGCCGCCGCCCTCGTCGCTCCCGCTGCCCTGGCTCGACGGGTCGCTCGGCGCCCGCGCCATGCCCGTCAGCGCCGTCGCCGCGTCGACGAAGCTCGAGAAGGTCGGATCCGAGCTCGACAGGGCGTCGCCCGGCCTCCCACCGCTGCCCTTGGCCGGCGACGAGCGCCGAGAGGGGACGCGGCGCGAGCGCGACGAGCCCGCGGGCGACGAGGGCGACCCTGCGCCCGCCGCCGCCGCCGCCGCCGAGGACGCTGCTGCCGCCGAGGCGCGCTGCTTCCTCGCTGCCGCGCCTGCGGACGGCGCGCCGTCGTCCGGATGCGGCGCGTACAGCGCACGCGCCGAGGCCGGGCCCGCCGGCTCGCGGTGGTACACGCTCGCCGTCGAGTACGGCGAGACGGTGTGCACGGGCTGCGGAGGCGGGGCGTACACGCTGTGCGCGCTGTACATGTCGGCCTGCTGCTGCTGCTGCTGCTGCTGGGGCGCCGGGCGCGAGCGCGCGGGCTGGTACGGGTCGTCGAGGCGGGCGCGCTTGTGCGGGTGCGATGAGGGCGTCGGCGCGCCGAGGACGGCGTCCATGTCGTATGGGGACGGGTGCTGCTGCTGGTAGACGGGCTGGTGCGGGTGCGGCGCGTAGGCCTGGTGCGCGAGCGGCTGCGACGGGTAGTGCTGAGGGGCGGGAGGAGGTGGTGCGGGGTGCTTCGAGTCGGCGGCGGGGCCCTGGCTGCGGCGCTGCGCTTCTTGCTCGAGGTGCGGCTCGATGGTGTCGAGGCCGACGTCGTGCCAGCCGCGGGAGGCCTTGTAGGACGCGAGCGCGAGCCTGTTGCGGAAGGCGCGGGCGAGCTGCAGGAGGCGGGAGAGGGGTTGGTCAGCTCGGCGCTGGGCGGCGAGGCTCGAGGGGGAGACGAGGGCGCACCCTCGAGGCTTCTGCACGCTGGAGGACGCGTTCGACGCGCCGTTGTTGCTCGTCGGGGTCGTCCGGGGCGTGGCCCTGGCCAAGGGGGCCGTCGCGCGCGACGCCCTTGCCCTTGTCGGCCCTCGAGGGTGCGGCGCTCGAGCTGATGGTCCTGGCCATGGGGATCGGGACGTCGGACGCGGTGCTGGCGGACCTGTGGCGCGAGAGGGCGGGCGAACGCTGCGAGGTGGACGCGTCTTCTCGATCGGGCCGTGCGGCGTGGTGGGCGGCTCCTGGGGGTTGGGAGAGGGCGGCGAGGGGGGCCGGGCTGTTTGAGCCGCTGTAGGACCTCGAGAGGCGGTTCATGCGGGGCGCAGGAGGGTGGTGGGGCGAGGCGGAGGCAGGCGAGGCGGTCGCGACGGTCGGCGCGTCGGGGAAGGAGGCGAGCGCAGAGGGGCTGTGGTGCGGCGGGGCGTGCACGGGCGAGTGCGAAGCGCTGCCAGTCTGGAACGGAGCGTCGTGCGACTGCATCGGGCGGCAGCAGCAGCAGTCGAGTGGTCAAGCGAGCAAGAGGGGCGAGCCTCGCTCTCGACTCGGCGACACACGCCGAACCCGACTCACGCTCGACGTCGCACACGCGCCAGCACCTTGCAGTGCTCGTCCACACTGCTTGCTCTCATCCTGCCATCCAGCTCTCGTCTCGGAGCACTCGGCCGTCGTGGGCCACTTCTCTTTTCGCGGTCGAGCACTCCTTTCCAGCCCGCTCGATGGCAACGCCGCTCATCCGCCTACAGCTCGAGCAACCTTCGCCGCTACAGACTGCTCGTCGCGATCCCAAGAGCGAGCCAGAGCACGAGGGACGACGAGAGCGGGCTCGGTCCCCTGGATGGGCAGGTCGTCCGAGTGGGCATGACCCTCACTCCAGCGACGCCTCCATCGACGGCCGAGAGGGTCAAGCACACGGTAGCAGAGCGACGCGCGCATCTACGGCGCAGGTGCTGCCGTGTGCCGCTGCAGCACGAGACAGAGCTGCGCGAGAACCCTAAACTCGAGCGAGGCGAGCGCGCAGCCGGCTCGTACGGCGCCTGAGCGCGGGGGCCTCGAGCAGAGAGCAGCAGATCCACGTGCGCCGCCTCTGCTCGTGAACGGGCGGAAAAGGGCGGAGCGTGGACGCCGCGAGGAGGAGAGGGGAGGGACGACGGAGCTTCCGCCTCGGCTCGGGGTCGCGCGTGGCCCGTGACCGCTCGACAGGCTCCTCGAAAGCTGCGACGAGCGCCCCATCAGCTGCCCACCTGCCCCTGATCCGTGTCCACAGCGGTTTCGAGGCGGCGAGGGCTCGAGGTGATGAGGGTGGAGGGGCGAAGGGCACAAGGGGTGCGGGCCGTCGCAAGGCCTGGACGACGTCGGTGCGACATCCGTGAGCACATCTGGCCAGCAATGGCGGCAGCAGAGCGAGGTAGGCGAGGTTGAGGGGCGAGAAACCCGGAAGCGGACCTCTCGTCCTCCTCGATCCAACTTCACCCTCGCTTTCTCCTCCACCACACTGCCTAGCTCGTGAGTCCAGCTCTGTTCAGCTGCAGGGGTAGATTCTCGAACCTAGCACGCTCTCGCCAGCCCACGCCGCGCCCTCGTCGCCCCTCGCGGATTTTCCCCTCCACCTCGGCCGATTGCGGTCGGGTTCAGCGAGCTGACCTTGTTGCGCTCTCCTGCCCCTCGCGACCTACTCGCCACTGTCCAATAACTGCCCCCTCGGATGCCGACGTCCCGCCATGCCCCCCTCGCCCACCTCAATTCACCGCCTCGACCTCCGCTCCGCACCGCCTGCAGCTCATGGCCGCCGCTACCGCCGCTCCTGCCTGCTGCCCGCCCTTCCGCGCCGACCACATCGGCTCGCTCAAGCGTGCGCCCCTTCCTCCCCATCCTCGCTCCGCCTCGAACGCAGCTCACCCCGCCCCTCCTCCTCCTCGCACAGGCCCCGACGCGCTCCTCGCCAAGCGCAACGAGTTCCACGAGGGCAAGTGCACTCGTGAGGAGCTCAAGGCTGTCGAGGACCAGGCCATCAAGGACGAGGTCAAGCGCCAGCTCGACGTCGGCATCAAGGCCGTCACGGACGGAGAGTTCCGCCGCCACATGTGCGTCCTCTCTATCCTCTCCTGCCAGTGCGATACAGTCCTGATGTGCCTACTCTACGCGTCCAGGTTCTGGGACGGGTTCCACAACAACCTGCAGGGTATGGAGGTCATCCAGAACCCGGGTCGCGAGCTCTTCAAGATGTGCGTGCCCGTCCTCCCTCGCCAGCTCTGTGACCCTCGCTCACGCTCTCCCTGTTGTCTCACAGGTACGTTCCTGACATCAAGGCGTTCTTTGAGGTGCGCTCTCTCGCTCGCTGCGGCTGTCGAGCTCGTCGACCTCCTCATCCTGACCCTTCTCTCCTCGACCCGCAGTCGCACGCATCGCGCCCGGGCGACACGATGATCTGCACCGGCAAGCTCATCCGCAACAAGCCCATGTACCGGTGCGTCGGGCTCGCTGTGTTCGACCGTCTCGTTGAGCTCATCGAGGACGCACTGACCCTCTCCCTCTCGACAGCCCCGAGTTTGAGTACACGGCGTCGCTCGTCAAGCCCGAGGAGGTCAAGAACGTCAAGATCACGCTCGCTGCCCCCGAGTGCGTCCAAGTCGCGCGCCGCTCATCCTCGTCGTCGCTCATGCCCTCGCCCCCTCGCCCGCAGGTGGTACCACCTCCGCCACGGCGAGCACGCCTACAACAAGGACGTGTACCCGACCGAGGTCGAGTACTTTGCCGACCTCGCCAAGGCGTACCGCGAGGAGCTCGCCGACCTGTACGACGCCGGGTGCCGCAACGTCCAGTTTGACGACCCGCTCCTCGCCTACTTTGTGCGCTCGCTCCTCCTTTCCCTCCTCTCTCTCCTCGCACGTGCTGACGACGACCTCCCTCGCGCAGTGTGCCACGTCGATGCTCGAGGGCATGAAGGCCGAGGGCCAGGACCCGGCCGTCGTCCTCGACCAGTACATCAAGCTGTACAACGACTGCGTGCGCGACGTCCCGTCCGACATGGTCATCGGCCTCCACCTGTGCCGCGGCAACTTTGTGCGTCCCTCTCCTGCCTCTCGAACGCTGTCGCAGGGCACTGTAGCTGACGAGACGAGCGAGCGACCCGCAGAAGGACGGCATGCACTTCTCCGAGGGCGGCTACGAGCACATCTCGAAGAAGCTCTTCAACGAGCTCAACGCCGGCGTCTACTACCTCGAGTACGACACGGAGCGTGCTGGCGGCTTTGAGGTGCGTCGTCGTCGTCGTCGTCGTCTGCGCTCGAGCCCCTCCTCCTCCCTCCCTCCTCCCCCCTCGCTCTCTCCTTCGACTCTCTCCTCCTTCCTCCTGCTCACGCTCACAAGCTGACACGCTACCTCTCTCGCTGCGACAGCCTCTCGCCGACCTGCCCGCCAACAAGGTCGTCGTCCTCGGCCTCGTCACGTCCAAGTTCCCGCAGCTCGAGAAGAAGGAGGACCTGATCAAGCGCATCAACGAGGCTGCCGACTTTGTCGCCAAGGGCGCCAACCAGACTCGTGAGGAGGCGCTCAAGCGCCTGTGCCTCTCGCCGCAGTGCGTCTCCTTCCTCGCTCCTCTCTCCTCGTCTCTCCCTCACCAACGTGAGCCACTGCTGACGGCGACCAAATAAAAGGTGTGGGTATGCTAGTCATGCCGAGGGCAACCCCGTCAGCCGCGAGAACGTGCGTCGCCAGTTTTCCGCCCTCAGGAGGTCGAGGAGGCGCCGGGAGGGCCAGGAGCTGACCCAAGCCGCCGCTCTCATCCGCAGGTCATCGAGAAGTTCGCCCTCATCGTCGAGACCTCCAAGGCCGTCTGGGGCGATGCCTAAGCGGACTGCGTCGTCGTCGCGCTCGCCCGACTTTTGACCTTCCCAAGTCGAACCTCTTCCTCCTCGCACCCAAAACCGCCTCAAGATCTCGCACTCGCTCATCATCTATCATCTCCTGCATCTCAACATGTCGTACTGCGCTGTGCTGTACAGTCGTGGGCCCTGTCCGTCTCTCGTTGTCAGAAGAAGTCGCGCCGGCAATTCAACTTGGTCGTGGCTCCCTCTTCTCTCTCGCGCTCGCTCTCGCCGATGCCTCTCGAGAGCACAAGTGTGTCGAGAGCATGATCAAAGATACAGGGAGCCGATGACGAGACCACGAGGAGCTACAGGAAGAGCTGAAAGAGAAGAGGCTCGAGCGCGAAGCGGAGACTAGTCGAGGGCGGCGTCGCTCGGCTGGTGAGGCCAGTACCTGCACAGACGACGCGAGAGAGTCAGTGAGGCACCTCACGATGCCGGGTACGCTGTGAGAGCGGGAGCTCGACGCACCAGAAAGGGCCACACGGGCCCTCGTCCGCCCGATCCGCGCTCGTCCATACGCCAAGCACGCCCTTGCTGCTGCCCGGCCCGCCGACCTGCACGCCGTTCATGGCCCACTGGTCGCTGCCGCCGTATTTGATGACGTACTGCCACCGGACGGCGCCCTCGGGCGTGAGCGACACGGTGCCGCGGATCGAGCGGTCCGAGGGGCGCCGGGTCGAGTGCAGGGGCGCGTTGGTAAAGGTGCCCGTGAAGCCGAGGCGCGGAAGGGACGAGCCATGGAAGGCGAGAGGGGGGAAGTCGGGGTTTGAGGAGGAGGAGGAAGAGGGTCGGAAGGTGAGGTCGGGACGAGGGTAGGCGGCGCTCGCTGCGGTGTGCGGCGCGGCAGGAAGAGGGCCGAGGGTAGCCGGACCGGCGAGGGCGGCGAGCTGCTCGGGCGAGAGCGGCGGGTCGTCCGAGGCGAGGAGGGCGCCCGAGGCGTCGACGACCTCCTTGTCGCGGTCGCCGGCCTCGTCGGGCAGCGACGTCGGCGGCGTCACCTCGACATCGACCGACACAGTCGGTGGCGCACGGCCAGCGTCGCCGACGTGCCCGCCGCCCGTCGTCGCAAAGTAGGGCTGCTCGTCCTCGTCGCTGCTCTCCCCCTCGCTCCCGCTCCCGCTCGCGCTCCCTCCCTCCCAATCGCTGTCATCGTCATCGTCCTCCTCGTCGAGCGCCTCGCCGCTCAGGTCGGGCTGGTCGATCTCGGCCGGCCACTCGCCCTCGGGGAGGAGCTCGAGGCGCAGCACCATCGGGTCGCCGACCGCCTCGTGCTCGTGCGCGAGCGACGGCGCCGGCCCGTGGCGGTGAAAGTTGTAGTGCGCGAACGTCGGCCAGTGGAGGAACGAGTAGGTCCCGCGCCAGCCGCCTGGGTGCGTGATGCCGGCCCAGTCGCGCCCGGCCGGGTCGGTGCGCACGGGCCCCGCCGAGTGCGGGCGCGTCGTCGACCAGCCTCGAGGCGGCACGACCGGGCCCTCGTCGTCGTCGCCGTGGCCATCGTCGTCGCTGTCGGCCTGGCCCCACCCGATCTCGACGGCGTCGGCGAGGTTGGCGCCGCACACGGCTGCGATCGCCTCGAGCTTGCGCCAGTCGACGCGGCCGCTGCCGTCGTTCATGAACGGGCCGTACAAGCTGTCGCGCCGAAAGTTGCTCTGCTCGTAGACGATCTCCTTGGCGGCGGTGCGGTACGCCCGGATGGCGCTCACCATGGGCGAGGGCGTCGCGAGGACGTGCAGGTGCGCGGCGAGCTGGTGGGCGCGCGCGGCGCGGACAAGCTCGGCGGGGGTAGAAGGCGGGGAGGTGCCGAGAGAGGGAACGGCGCGGCTCGTGCTCGACGGGCTGAAGCCGCGTTTCGACGGGTCCGAGAGGGTCGGGTGGAGGGCAACGAGTGCAATGCCCGACGTGCGCACCCACTGCTTGAGCCAGCGCTCGTTGAGCGAGTCGCGCTCGGCGTCGTCGTCTGCTGCTGCTGCTGCTGCGAGCCTGGCGGGCGTAGGCGGGCGGGTCTGGGCGAGGTCGACGAGCGTTTCGAGGAGGGGGACGAGGAGGTCGAGCGGGACGGGCTTGTCGTCGTCGACGAGTTGGCGGATGAGGATCTCGGCTTGAGTGCGGCGCTTGACCTGTGCGGCCCAGTCGTACGGGCGGGGCGATGACGAGCTGGCGGCGGTCGTCGAGGCTCGGGTGGAGGTGTGGGGGTCGTCGAAAGCGGTGCGGTGAAGGGCGCGCCACAGGGCGGCGCAGTTGACCGAGTCGCGAGCAGTAGAGCTCGACCGGCTGAACGAGGCGCAGGCTCGAGGCGTCGCTTGTGCGAGTGCGTGGACGAGGATCTGGGCGAGGCGGAGCGAGAGTGAGCGGGAGGGGACAGCGAGGCGGGCTCGAGTGTCGTGCGGCGTACCTCGGGCGGGAGCGAGAAGATAGCAGGAGGCTTGTCGGTCGCCATGCTTCAAGTCAGGCGAGGGAGCGACGTGAGAGGGGAGCCCGAGCCGGACGACCACAGCAGGCCAAGGGCGAGCCGTCGTCGGCAGCTCGCTGGGCCAGGCCAGGATGCTCAACAGCCCTTTGATACATTCAAAGAGAGACTCGGGCAGCTACGCACTCCTGAAGAGCCGCGGGGGGCGAGGACGAGGTCGTCTCGGCGCGGCTTTCATCAGCTCGAGTCGTCGTCGTCCTTGGTTCTGCACCACGCACCGCTCTGCTCGTTCCGACTCGAGCACCGGCGCACCCACTGCCACTCGACACGCCCGCCACCCTCAGCCCCAGCGCCACCTCCTCGCCCGCCATGGCCACCTCGACGTCGACCCCCTCGACGATCACCATCCTCCGCAAGCGTCCTCACGGCCAGGGCGGCGCACACGACCATGCCTACTTCCGCAAGACGGCTCGCGGCAAGCTCATGCGCGGTCAGTCCCGCTCCCTCTGCCCCTCGTCTCTCCTTACCCTCCTCCTCGAGCTCGCCTCTCGCCGAGCCCTCACGACGACTCGGCTGACCCACGCTCGCTCACAGTCGTCCGAGAGCACTACCTGAGGCCCGCAGCCGACTTTCCCGAGCCGCCCGCCCTCCCCGCCGGCGTCTCGTGGGTCCTCCCCGACACCAACGCCATCCTCCACCAGTTCGACCTCCTCGCCTCGCCTTTGTTCCCCGCACCGCTCCTCGTCGCCCAGACCGTCCTCGACGAAGTCCGCCACCGCAGCCTCCCCCTCTTCAACAAGCTGCGCACCCTCATCGACGACGACTATGAGCTGCCCGAGGGCACCGCCCACTCGTCCGCCTCGCCGACCAAGATGAAGCGCGGCTGGACCATCTGGAACGAGGCCATCGAGGAGACGTTCCTCGAGCGCAACGAGGGCGAGACGCCCAACGACCGCAACGATCGAGGTGCGTCCTCCTTGCCCGACCCCGCACGGCGAGCTGAGCTGACCTCGACTCGACGCCCGCAGCTATCCGCCACGTCGCCTCGTACTACTTGGCCATCCTCTCGTCGAGCGCCGCCAACAAGCGCCAGAAGACGTCGGCCTCGTCGAGCAAGCCGTCGCCGAGCGACGCGCCACTCATCCTCCTCACCGACGACGCCGCCAACCTCGCCCTCGCGCGCAAGGCCGGCCTCACGACCCTCACCGCCAAGGCCTACGTCGAGTCGCTCCCTGCCGCCCAGCAGGAGAAGCTCGTCGACCTCCTCGCCGTGTCGGGCGCGGGCTTGTCGGGGCGCGGCGCGGGCGGCAAGGACGGCGGAGATGGCCCGTTCTACGACGAGCACCTGCCCGTCAGCGTCCTTCAGGCCGGCGTCAAGGCGGGCAAGTTCCGCCAGGGCCACTTCAACCCGAGCCCGTACAACCCGCTCGGCGAGGTGCGTCCCTCTCTCCCTCTGCCTCTCCTCCTCGTTCCTCCTTCTCTCGCAATGCGAGTGCGCTCGAGCTGACCCTCGCTCCCTCTCTGCGCCGCAGGCTACTGTCAACTCGGGCGGTGGCGCCAAGCCCATCCTCCTGCCGTCGCGCGAGGCCATGAACCGCGCCGTCGCTGGCGACCTCGTCGTCGTCGAGCTCCTGCCCGAGAGCGAGTGGCGCAGCCCGAACGAGAAGGTCGTCGATGCCGATGGTGCGTCATGCTCTCGCTCGCTCGCGACGGGCTGCTTGAGCCAGGACTGACCCGCCGCGCACGATCGCAGCCAAGGACGAGGACCCCGAGGCGCCCGTCGACACGACCGAGGACGGCTCCGACGCACCTGCACCATCCTCCGCCCCTCTCTCTCGCCCTTCCGCACCCGCCTCGACCCGCGACGTGCAGCCGACTGGCCGCGTCGTCGGCATCCTCCGCCGCGCGTGGCGCCCCTACGTCTGCACCCTGCGCGTCACGTCGCTCCTCGCCGAGGCCTTTGCGACCACCTCCTCGCGCACGGTGACGGCGACGCCCGTGCAGCGCGGCATCCCCTCGATCCGCATCCGCACGCGCCAGGCGGCGCAGCTCGCCGGCCAGAAGTTCCTCGTCTCGATCGACCGGTGGGGCGCCGGGTCGCGCCTGCCCGAGGGCCACTTTGTGCGCGTGCTCGGTGCGGTCGGGAGCAAGGAGGGCGAGGTCGAGAGCCTGCTCGAGGAGTGGGAGGTGCCGTACCGCCCGTTCTCGAACGCCATCACGAGCTGCCTCCCCGAGGAGGGCGACAAGTGGGTCGTGCCCGAGAAGGGCTCGGCCGACGACACCAAGGGCGTGTGGAGGAACCGGGTGGACCTGAGGGACGAGATCATCTGCTCGATCGACCCGCCTGGTGCGTCCTCCTCTCCCTCCTGTGGCGTGCTTCAGCTTCGTGCTGCTCCGCCGGCACGCCTCCAGCAGCCTCAGCTGATCCTTACTGCACGCTCTCACAGGCTGCCAGGACATCGACGACGCCCTGCACGCCAAGCGGCTCCCGAACGGCAACATCCAGGCCGGGGTCCGTGCGTCATCGTCCTCTTTCTCTCTCTCTCGTCCTCTTCCTCCCCGCGCTTGCTCTCGCTGACGCTGTGCATCCCGCACGCAGACATCGCCGACGTGTCGCACTTTGTGCACCCGGACAACCCGATGGACGCCGAGGCGGCGTCGCGCGGTACGACCGTCTACCTCGTCGACAAGCGCATCGACATGCTGCCGCACCTCCTCGGCACCAACCTGTGCTCGCTCCGGCCGTACGTCGATCGCCTGGCGTTCAGCGTCATCTGGGTGCGTCGCGCTCTCCCTGCTTCTCGTGCTCGAGGAAAAGAGTCGACGACTGACCTGCTCCCACCTTGTGCAGGAGATGGACGAGGACGCCAACATCGTCGACGTCAAGTTCACCAAGTCGGTCATCGCGAGCAAGGAGGCGTTCACGTACGAGGCGGCGCAGCGCAGGAAGGACGACAAGTGCGTCGTCAACCCCCTCGAGCGAGGCCCCGGACTGCGCTCGAGCCCCTCGCTGACCAGGTCATCCTCGCTCGCAGGTCCCTCACCGACCCTCTGACCGAGGGCATCCGCATGCTCAACTCGATCGCGCTCAAGCTCAAGGCCAAGCGCATGGCGGCGGGCGCGCTCAACCTCGCCTCGCCCGAGGTCAAGATCCACCTCGAGTCGTCCGAGCAGACGGGCCCGGTCGACGTCGAGGTCAAGGAGCTCTTCGAGACCAACTCGCTCGTCGAGGAGTTCATGCTGCTCGCCAACATCAGCGTCGCGCAGCGCATCTACGAGCAGTTCCCGCAGACGGCCGTCCTGCGTCGTCACGCGCCGCCGCCCAAGACCAACTTTGAGGTGCTCCAGGACGTCCTTCAGAAGCGGCGCGGCTTCACGCTCGACGTCTCGACCTCGGGTGCGCTCGCCGACTCGCTCGACAAGTGTGTGGTGCGTCGCCGCCCTCCTCCTCTCCCTCGCTCTCCAGCTCTCGGGGCTCGAGAGGCTGACCCTCCTCACCCTCGCTCGCAGGACCCGTCCTTCCCGGCGTTCAACACGCTCGTGCGCATCATGGCGACGCGCTGCATGTTGTCGGCCGAGTACTTCTGCTCGGGCTCGCTCCCGGCGTCGCAGTTCTCGCACTACGGCCTCGCGTCGCCCATCTACACCCACTTTACGTCGCCGATCCGCCGCTACGCCGACGTCCTCGTCCACCGCCAGCTCGCCGCCGCCATCTCGGGCCAGCCGCTGCATGCCGGGCTGCAGACGCGCGCGTTCGTCGAGAAGACGCTCGAGGTCGTCAACAAGCGGCACCGCGGCGCGCAGGGCGCCGCGCGCGCCTCGATCGAGTTCTACGTCGCGTTGTCGATCCAGCGGCGCGAGGAGGCGGCGCAGAAGCTCGCGCTCGAGGCGGTCGCCAAGGCCGGCGGCGACAAGGCGCAGGGCAAGGTGCGCGCCGAGGCGTTCGTCATCCGGGCGTTCAAGAACGGCCTCGCCGTCTTTGTCTCGCAGTGCGTCCTCCCCTCCCTCCCGCTTGCTGTCGCGGCCGACTGCCGTCGAGGACGAGCAGGTCGAGCTGACCCTCTCCCTCCTCCCTCGCCTTTCCAGGTTCGGCCTCGAGGGCCTCGTCACGTTCAAGCGCGACCTCGAGTACGACGCAGAGTCGTACGAGGTGACGGCCGCCAACGCCGACGGCAACAAGGTGACGATCGGCGTGTTTGACAAGGTCGAGGTCGAAATCAGCGTCGAGAAGGTGCGCCTCTCTCCCTGGCGGCTCTCGCGCTCGCCCAGCTGACCCACCGACTCTCCCACCCCGCGCAGGACCGCAACACGCAGCGCGGCAAGGTCGTCATGCACCTCATCGAGCCGGTCGACTCGCGCGGGCCCTGAGCGAGCTACCTTGCTCTCTCTCGCTCCTCCTGCCTCTCACCTCGCCCATAGACCTGCAACGAGTTGTTGTATTCCCTCTGCGAGGCTCTCCTGGCGCGCCACTCTGCGAGTGAGGCTGGCCGAGGTCTGTGGGCTCGATTCGCCGGCCGAGCACAGCCGGCGAGGGGGAGAGAGAGGGAGCGGGTCCGAGCGGCCGGCACCTTACGAGAGCGTGGCGCGGAAGCGTGCCGTGTGGGAGCAGCGTTACCGCAGCTGAGACAGGCCGCCGGGCGGCCGGTCGAGCGGAATTCTCGGCGACGCTGAGGCGTGCCCGGCAGAACGAGCGGCCGCGGTCGCCCCCACCTCGGAAACGGCTTCCCTCACGCTCGTCGCCTCTCGCTCGTCGCAGCTCGTCGTCCCTGCTCCTTCCTTCACCACCAGCGAGCCTCTGCATCGCCGCACACCTACCCACCGCAGTAGCCAGAGCCACACTCGTCTCTCTCGCAGCTCGCCGTCACCCCTCCACCCACCACCGCCGCCGTCCTTTTCTCGCTCCCTCGTCCACCAACAGCTCAAGATGCCGCACGCGACCAAGTCTGAGATTCGCCCCGAGGCAGAGTACGAGTACGTCCATGCCTCCCATCGTCGCTGAGCCGGGTGAGCGTGCACGAGGGGAACGGCGGGTCGGGCGGGGGAGCTTGCTGCGCCACGACGAGGCACGGTTTCTTCCTTCTGAGCTGCTCGATGGGTTTCGCAAGAGCCTCTCGAGCGCATGGGCCGGGAGCGCAGCCAGCTGCAGCGATTGCGAGAGCGCGCGCTGACCTCCTCCTCCTCCTCGCAGCGTCATCATCGTCGGCGCAGGCCCTGCCGGCTGCATGGCCAACGTCTGCCTCACGACCTACGGCTTCAAGGTCCTCCACATCGATAACCGCCCGACTACGACCGAGGCAGGACGTGCCGACGGCCTGCAGCCGAGGACGCTCGAGGTGCGCTCTGACCCTCTCCTCTCTCGCTCGCTCGCCTGCCGCTCATACTCGACGCACACAGGTCCTTCGCAACATTGGAGGAGTGCACTACGAGGAGGGCAAGGCGTCGCTCGCCAAGCGCATGATCAACCAGGGCGTTCGGTGCGTCCCTCCCCCTTCCTCCTCGAGCATCGTGAGCTGCGTCGCTGACCCGGCTTCTCCCTCCCACAGCGTGCAGGAGGTCTCGTTCTGGGACCCGTCGCCTACCGCTCAGCTCGCCCGCACCTCGAGGGCGCCGTCGTGCCCCGACTTTATCGACGTCTGCGACCCGTACACGCTCCTCCTCCACCAGGGCCTCATCGAGCGCTCCTTCCTTGACGAGATCGAGGCAGTGCGTCTAATTCCTCGACACTGTCCGCTCCTGCGGAGGCTGACCTCGTCCCCCGTCACAGCGCCGTGCCCACCTGCCCGCCGACAAGGCCTCTCCCGCACCGCACGGCGGTGTGTTCCGCCCGTACGAGTTCGAGACGTGCTCGACCGACGAGTCGCAGTCGTACCCCGTCTCGGCCTCGTTCGTCCACGCCGACACCAAGGAGAAGTTCACCGCCCGCGCAAAGTACCTCCTCGGCGTCGACGGCGCACGGTCCCTCGTTCGCCGCGCCATCTCGGGCGGCCAGCCGGGCGACGGCGAGTGGCAGGGCAAGATCCGCATGCTCGGCGACGCGTCCGACATCATCTGGGGCGTCATGGACGTCGAGGTCAAGACCAACTTCCCCGACATCATGTCCAAGTGCCTGATCCACTCCAAGTCGGACGGCTCGATCATGGTCATCCCGCGCGAGGCCGGCCTCGTCCGTCTGTACGTCCAGCTCCAGGCCGAGGCGGGCCCCGACGGCAAGCAGAAGCACTACGGCCGCGACGCGTCCGAGGACATCTGCAAGTCGCGCGCTCGCAAGATCTTCGAGCCGTTCAAGCTCGAGTTCGGCAAGACGGCATGGTTCTCCGTCTACCGTGCGTCGCTCTCCCCCTTCTTCCCATCGCTGTGACAGCGCTCGCTCGTCAGCCGTTGTCGGCCTTCGCAAGTCGCTGACCCTCCCTTTTCGCCTCTCCAGAGATCGGCCAGCGCATCGCCTCGAACTACACTCTCGACGAGCGCGTCTTCCTCGGCGGCGACGCGACCCACACGCACTCGCCCAAGGCCGGCCAGGGGTGCGTCTCGCTCTCGATCCTCCTCTCGACCTTCTCAAGTAGGAGGTTCAGGATCTCGACGCTAACTCTCGCCTCCTCCCGCGCCTGCAGCATGAACATCTCGATGCTCGACATGTACTCGCTCGCGTGGAAGATCAACATGGTGGAGAAGGGCGTCGCCGACCGCTCGACCCTCCTCCCGACGTACGAGCAGGAGCGCAAGAGCATCGCCGAGGAGCTCCTCAAGTTCGACAAGGCCTACTCGTCCCTCTTCTCCGGTCGCTCGCCCAAGTCGGACCAGCTCACGGCCGACGCGACCAAGGCCAAGGCGCTCGGCGCCGTCGACCCCGAGCTCTTCATCGAGACGTTCAAGAAGAACGCCTTCTTCACGTCGGGCTGCGGCGCCATCTACTTTGCCAACCCGCTCAACGCCCTCCCCGACTCGGAGCTCGTCAAGAACTACCCGAAGAAGGGCGTGTTCAACCCCGAGGGGAGCAAGCTCATCGCCGGCCAGCGCCTCCTCCCGGGCAAGGTGACGCGCGCCATCGACGCCAACCTCGTCCGCATCCAGCAGGAGGTCAAGATGAACGGCGCCTTCCGGTGCGTCTCTCTCTCGCTCTCGCGCTCGACTCGACGCCGCTCGTCGGTCAGCTGAAGCTGACCTCGAGCTTCCTCACTTTCGACTTCTCGCAGCATCCACGTCCTCGCTGGCGAGTACGGCAAGTCCAAGGCCCAGATCGCCGCCCTCGACAAGTTCATCGACTCGCCGTCGTCGTTCGTCAACCTGTACCGCCCCAAGAGCGGCGTCCAGTCGGCCATCGTCTACAACTCGCACGACACGCGCCACATCGAGCCCGAGCGCGGCCAGCGCGAGCCCAACTACAACCCGTTCTTCGACTTCCTGTACATCTTTGCGACGCCGCACACCGAGTGGGACGTGAGTCGCTCGCCTTCCCTCGCTCGCTCTCGCCGCCGCTCGGACCCCTCAGGCTGACCCCTCCTTCTCTCGCTCGTGCAGATCGAGGACCTGCCCTACAACGCGCGCATCTACCGCGACAACATCTACTCGGACGACATCTACGACCGTCGCGTCCGCAAGGACGCCAAAGCGGCGCTGCACACCAAGTGGGGCGTCTCGACCGAGCAGGGCGGCATCGTCGTCGTGCGCCCGGACGGCTACGTCGGCGCCCAGGTCCCGCTCAGCCAGGACGGCTTCGAGGCGCTCAACGCCTACTTTGGCGGCTTCATGAGCGGGTCGCAGAAGGCGAGCCTCTGAGGGAGCGGGTCTCTCTTTCGTCCCTTTCCCTGCCTCCTCGTGTCGATAGCGTCGCTCTCTCCCTCTCCTCCTCTCTCGGTCTTCTCCGCCATCGTACTTTAGCATGAGCTCTCCTTCCGTATGTCTCTTGGTCGTCCGCCGCAGCCGGTCTGTAAACATAGCGCAGCGTTCCCCACCCTCGCCCAGCTCGCTCGAGAGGCGCGAACGAGAGCGAGTTATTTCCCTCTCTCTCGCAGTCAGGATGTAGCGAGAGACGCGGAAAAAGTGTCTGTGTTGCACCTGCGAGACTGCTGCGGCGATAGAGAGACGACGAGGAAGGGGAACGAGGGTGAACGAGTCGAGGGGTCCGTGCGCGTGCGCGAGACCGTCTAGAAGAACGACGCCGGCTGCGGGCCCTTGCCAAACTTGTCGTGCACGATGCGAGCGACCGTGTTGGCGAGCTCTGCATGCGGAAGCGGCCGAGAGAGGGCGAGGTGGGAGGAGGAGGAGGAGAAGGTTAGTGGGAGCTCGACGGCTGGCTCTCGCCCTCGAGGTAGGTGGAAAGGACGCACCGTCGGCCGTCTCGCGCGTAGCGGCCTCGGCGTACACCCTCACGCAGTCCTCGGTGCCGCTCGGGCGGACAAAGCTCCTCCCGCCGTCGACCTTGGCGACGGCCTCGTCGATAGCCTTCTGGACGCCCTCGGGCTTGTCGAGCCTGCGCTCGGCGTCGCTCGTGACAAACTGGGTGCGGTCGGCGACGAGGACTTTGACGAGACGGTTCGGGTAGTCCGAGTAGGCGCGGTCCCACTCGGCGGGCGACCACTGGCGGTGCAGGAGGATCGTCTCGACGAGGAGCATGTCCGAGATGGCGTCGCCGACCGTCTGGTTGATCAGGTCGACGAGCGCGCGCAGGTTGGCGAGCGCGGCCGAGGCCGAGGGGGACGAGGCGGAGTGGGACGAGATGGTCGACAGGGTCGAGGGCGAGAAGAGGACCGTGCCGTGGCCGTTGGCCTCGAAGTAGACGCCGACGTCGTACGACTCGGCGGCGTGGTGCAGGTGCTTGACGCCTGTCGGGACGCACGTGACGGGGACGCCCTGTGCGTGAGAGCGAGCGAGGGCGAGTCAGTCCTGGAGAAGGGGTCCGAGCGGGGAGAGGGAGGGTCGGCGACGCACGAGGACCTCGGTGAGGTACTTGGTCGACGCGCCGTTGGCGTAGGCCGTCTGGACGACGCCGACCTTGACCGTGTCGTCGAGCCCGGCGTCCTTGACGAGGTCCATGATGAAGCCCGCGACGAGGCCGGCAATCTTGTCGCCGTCGAGCAAGTGGAAGACGCCGTCAGCGTCGGCATAGTAGAAGACGATGCGGTCGGCGTCGCCGTCGAACGAGGCGTAGCGCTGCCACGGCACGAGCTCGACGTTGCGAGGCGCGCGCTGCTGCGTCTTGACGTAGTCGGCGCCGCAGTCAAAGTTGAGGCTGCCGGCCTGGGTCGTGTTGTCGCGCACGGCGATGATGGGCAGGACGTCGTTGCCGACGACCTTGAGGAATTCCTTGAGCTTGGGCGCGCCGACGCCGTTGGCGCAGTCGACGGTGAGGGCGGGCAGGAGGTGACGGCCGGTCTGTGCGGGTGACGGCCAAGCGCAGGAGCGGTGCAGGGGTCAGTCTCGCGCTCTCGATCGTCGACGCTGAGGAAGAACGAAGAGTCTTGAGGAGGCAGACGCACGGCGAGGGTCGAGTAGGCGTTTGCGAGCTTGCGGTAGTAGCCCTCGACGGACGGCTCGCCGTACGCTTCGGGCGTACCCTCGGTGTTGATGCAGCGCACGAGGTAGTGCAGCTGGGGCGTAGTCACGAGGCCGGCGTTGACCTGGTCGGTGTCGAGCGCGGCGAGGCCGTCGACGACGGCGCGCACGAGCGAGCGGCACGAGGGGCGCGTGTCGTGGCCAAAGACGACCTTTGCCTTTACGGCGAGGTCGACGCCGGTGGCCTGGATGATCTGGCGCACGGTGGCGACGAGCGAGTCGTCCGAGACGGCGTTGGCGAGCAGAGTCGCGTACTGCTCCCACGACGAGTGGAGCATCTCGCCGTGCGGGTCGACGAGCTTGACGCCGTTGTCCTGCGGGCGAGTCACGTCGTGAGCACAGTGCGGCCGTCGACGGGGTGCAGCGTCGAGTGAAAGCGCACCTGCTCGGGGTTGTGAGAGGCCGTGACCATGAGCCCGATGGTCTGGCCTGCGAGCTTCTTGGAGCGAAGGGCGGCGAGGATGCCGACGCGGAACATGGTGCTGTCGAGCGTGTCGGCACTGTGGGATCGTGCGAGTCAGTACGGTGCTGCGAGTCGACGAGGGGCGGCTAGGCGGGGCGGGTTGAGCGAGAGGACGAGGAGGAGGAAGGAGCGGGGGCCGCACTTTGCCCTGAAGCCAGCGGTGCCGTAGGCGAAGGTCGTGTTGTGAGGCCTGGGGTGGCTGGCCGAAGCCTGGCGGATCGCTTGGTCGTTCAAGCTCATGTTAGCTGAGTGTCGAGGACCAAGAGGGACAGGTCGTCGTCCGCCGACGCGACTCTCGCCCTCGCCTCGCTTCCGCCCGCTCAATCTACCGCCTGAACGATGCCTGCCCCGCAGAGTGCCCTCCCCGACAACTTCCTCGGTCAGTCGCGCCCTCACGCTGCCGTCCCACCTCGCACCACGACCCGCTCCCCGCCAACTCGCCCACCCTCATCACCGCCTCGACCACCACGCCCTCTGCCGCCACGAGAGCTGCACATGGGCACCTGCATCGGTCTGGAGGACGGACTGCGGGGCTTGGATCAGCAGCTGGAGACGTGGACGAGGAGCGAGGCCCGCCCTCTCCTCCGAGCCAGACCGCGGCCGAGGGGGCTCGCACGAGGCCGTTGCCCGCGATGGAGGGTCCCGCGAGCTGTCGCATGCTCTCAAGGAGCTCTACGGCGCCACTGGCGGCCCTGCAGCTCCCCTCGACCGGACGCTGGCGCCGCTCTCCGTCGTTCCCCCTCCTCTGCGCCGACCCCTCCAGCCTGTCGAGCCTGCAGCGCCAGAGCCGCCGCAGATTCTCTCGAGCAGACCCGACTCGTGTCAGCGAGCAGTGCGCTGACCTTGCCCCCGCCCTTCCCCTACAACTCGCCGCCATCCCCCTCAACCTACGACCTCGCATTCGCCCGACTCGCAGAGATCAAGGAGCAGCGCGAGGAGAAGATCCGCCAGTCGTGGATCGGCGTCATGGAGGCCAAGCTCGTGCGCGAGGAGCTCCAGAAGTGCTGGCGGACCGAGGGTGCGCCTCCTCTTCCTCTCGTTCTCTCTCGAGGCCGTCGAGCGTGCCCATGACTGACCCGGTCAACGACTTTTCCCCGCGCTGCAGGCGTCAACCACTACGAGGTGTGCCACCCGTTGACGGAGAAGTACCTCGACCTGCTGCGGACAAACCGGGTGCGTCGCCTCGCTCGAGCTGCTCGACCTCTCGAGTCTCTCGCTGACTCGCCGGTCGTGGCTCCCTCCTGCCGTCGCAGATTGAGGGCTACACCAAGCTGGACTTCAAGGCATGAGCGTAGGGATCGAGTAGCTGGGCTGTGCAAGGAGGAGCGGTTTCTCGAGGATCAGGTCGAGCGCGAGGAGAGCAGTCTGCTCGCGAGAAAGCTAGTCGCGCCTGGGACCGCGCCCCTGTCTCCATGCTGTCGCTCTCGTGAGTACGCGCGAGCGAGAAAGGCCCGCCGAATCGAGCTGCCGCTGTGCGCCCGCCCGCTCGCCAGCTCTCGCCTCGACCTCGCCTCCTCCCACCGACTCGCACAGCTCGGCTCGCCAAGCTTTACCAAGTGAGCAGTGCTGCTCGCAGCATCCAAACGAATGGGCGCGCTGACCTGCCTACTCCCCTGCAGGCGATGTCGACCCGGCTCGTCTCGTCGTCGCGGGCGGTGCTCGCGGCGGCAGCAACAGCCCGCTCTCCCGCCGTGCTGGACGTGCTCGCTCCGGCTACCGCCCGCAGTAGCCGCCACTACACGGCCAAGCCCGCCTCGGCGCGAGCAGCACCCGCCGAGCCCGCCGCCTCGTCCTCCAAGGTCCGTTTCGACTCGACCTCGTCGCCCCCTCGAGGCCCGCCCCGGACAGCACGCGGCCCGCCAGGCGCAACGACTCCTACATCCAAACCTCCTCCCGCCCATGCGCGCCCCGGCAAGCAGCCGTCCTCCCACCCCTCCTCCTCGCGCACCGCCCCTCTCCGCACCACCGCCCCGTCCGCCTCCGACCTCTTGTCCGAGATGCGCAGCTCGCCGTCCTCGAGCAGCCGAGCACCTCGTTCCGGGCGCGCAAAGAGCGCGTCCCAAAAAGCCGTCTGGGAGCTGCAGCTCGCGCTCGCCGGCAAGCGGCGCGACTTCCTGCGCGCCCTCAACCAGGGCTGGCTCCCACTCCGCCAGGCGCGCCAGGTCTCGCGCATTGCTCCAGACGCCCTCGCCAAGCTCGTCCAGGCCGTCGCCAACGGCGCCAAGGCGCACGCCGCCGACGAGGGCTCGTCGTGGCGCTGGGCCGACGTGCGCGAGCTCGTCGTGTACGCCGCCGGCGAGCGCGACAAGCGGGCCGTCGGCGACTGGGCTTGGAGGACGCTCGAGCTCGGGTGGGTCGGCGCAGAGCGCGTCGCAGAGGTGTGGGAGGCGGTCCGGGCGGGCGAGCACCGTGCGCTGCGCAGCGGGCCCGACGCGCTCGGTGCCAACTACTCGCCGCCGAGCGCCGAGTTCGCCCCGGCGGCTGCCGAGCCCGCGTCGTCGACGGCGGCCGAGTCCAAGCCGCCCGCGCCTCTGTTGGCCGCTGCCGTCGTCGCTCGGGCCCTCCTTCGCGCTCGCACGCCCGCCGCTGAGCGCGAGCCGTTTTCGGCGCTCGTCGCCGAGTGGGCCGACTCGCAGGTGCCGCGCCTCGAGCCGCTCATCGCCAAAGGGCACGCACAATTCTTCGTCGAGCGGCACGTCTCGCCCTCGTCTTCTCCTCTCTCGACCTCTTCCTCCTCCTCAACTGCCTCGCCCAGCATCGCCGACCTCGTCACGACCTTGCGCCAGGTCGCCCTCGCGCAGCTCTACTACGCGCGCATGCACGCGCCCGGCCTCGAGGTGCTCGCCCTCGCGCGCGAGCAGTTCCGCACGGGCCGCGCCGCCGACGCGTGGGCGCTGTGGGGCGACGTGCGGCGCGCGGTCGAGGGCGACGAGGCGTGGATGGGCACGGCGGGGTGGGACAAGAGCGGGAGGGAGAGGCGGTACCGCACGCTCGAGGCGGTCGAGGTCGACGGCGAGGCGCTTGAGGGCGAGGTCGAGGGCGAGGTCGAGGGCGACGTCGCCGCCGCAGGATCGCCCAAGGCGCATTCGCTCCCGCCTGCGACACTGCACCAGGCCGTCGTGTCGACCTTCCTCGCCGGCTTCGTCCAGGCGCAGGCGCCCGACCGCGCCAACGCCATCTGGGCGTGGCTTCTCTCGCGCTCGCCGCCGCTCACGCCGGGCCTGTCGTGCTGGACCGGGCTCCTGCACGGCTACGCCGCGCGCGGCGAGGTGCAGGCCGTCGAGGCGGCGTTCGCCGAGCTGCAGCGCACGGGCCCGGCGCCCAACGTCTGGGCGTGGCTCGAGCGCGTCGACGCCCACTTTGCGGCGCGCAAGCCCGACGAGGCGATGCGGCTCGCGCGCGTCATGATGCGCGACAAGGACGTCGTGCGCGCGCTCGGCGACGACGGCGCGCTGCCGGAGGAGGCGTGGAACCGGCTCCAGGTCGGCCTCCTCTCGAACGGGCGTCGGCTCGAGGCCGAGGCGCTCCTCGACGAGATGCGCGCGGCGGGCGTCAAGCCGTCGATCGTGACCGTCAACGGCTTCCTCAAGTCGTGCACCCGCGGGTCCAAGCCCGACCTGGCGGCCGTCGTGCGCGTCCTCAAGCTCGTCACGGAGCACGGCCTCGAGCCCAACGTCTTCACGTTCACCATGGTCCTCCAGACGCTCCTCGCCGGCGGCCTCAAGGACGCGACGGCGCGCACGATCGCCATCATGGAGCAGGCCAAGGTCAAGCCGACGGCGACGACGTACGGCGCCATCATCCACGACCTCGTCCAGGGCAACTCGAGCTCGAGCACGGGCGGCGGCAGCAAGCGCGAGCAGCTCGACGCGGCGGTGCAGCTCCTCGACGAGATGGAGGCCAAGCGCATCCCGCCGACCGAGGTCATCTACACGTCGCTCATCCAGGGCTTCCTCTCGGCCATCCCGTCGACGCCGCTCGCCGGCGCGCCGCCCGCCTCGCCCGCCGGCGTCGCCTCGGGCCTCGACGCCGCCTCGAGGGCGCAGCACCCGTACATGGTCGCCGCCCTGACGCTCAAGCAGCGCATGGAGAAGCGCGGCCTGCGCTTGAACCGCGTCGGGTACAACGCGTTCCTCTCGGCGGCGCTCGCGCTCCAGTCCGACTGGGGCACCGAGTATGCGCTGCGCCTCTTTGCGACGATGCAGCGCGAGCGCGCCGCACTCGCCAGGGCGTCGTCGTTGAGCAGCAGCGGCGACGAGGACGAGGACGGCGCGGCGGCGCCGAGCAGCAGGGGGAGCGCGCCGTCCGACACGTGGTACGTGCTCCTCGACGGGTTTGTGCGCATGGGCGACTTTGGGCGGGCGGACGCGGTCGTGCAGGAGATGCAGCGGCAGGGTTTCGAGGTGCGCAACCGCGGCCTGCAGAGGCTCGTGAGCCAGGTCGTGCGAGGGAGGCCGTAGCGCAGGATCGACCTCGAGCGTCCGTTTGTCAGCTCTTTCGCAGCAACTTGCCCGAGAGGCTCTCGTGAGCGCGTGCGAGCATGCCGAAGGGCTGCAGGCTGCAGCCGAGAGAGCCGTGGGGGCGAGCCGGGAGCAACTTGAGGCGCGCGGAGCTGGCCCCACCTCGCCATCGCCGCGGCTTCATCTCCTGCTCTCCCTCAACCTCGCACAGCTGCACTCGCCATGCCGTGAGCTCGACCTGCACTCTCGCGACGCTACGAGACCGCACCGCTGACCGCTCGTGCCCGCCTCGCCACTCTCCTCCTCCTCCGCCTCGACCTTGCCCCGCACCTCGCCTCATTTCGCCGCACCCTCTCGCGCAACCAGCTCGTCCATCCTTAACGCCGACACGGTCCCGTGCTACCTCAACGGCGAGCCCTGGACCAGCACCTCGGCCTCGTTCGACGTCAAGGACCCGCACAAGCCAGAGCGCACCCTCCACAAGGTCAACTCGATCACGGCAGACGACGTCCCGCGCGTCGTCGAGGCCGCAGCAAAGGCCTTCAAGACCTGGAAGAACGTGCGTCTGCTCCAGAGCTCTGCGCCGCCGCGATCAAGAGCCGAGCTGACGATGCCTCTCCTCCCTGCCCTCGGACCCTCCTCGCCCTCGCTCCCTCTTCGTCTCTCGCGCTCCAGACGTCCGTCGCTGAGCGCCGCGCCATCTTCCTCAAGGCCGCGCAGGTCTTCAAGGACCGCCTGCCCGAGTTTGCGCAGATCGAGGCCGAGGAGACGACCTCGACTGGCAACTGGGCCGGCTTTGACGTGACTCTCGCCATCGAGTCGTGCGTCTCTCTTCCTTGTTCTCCCTGCACCTTACGACATGTTTGGCTCGGAGGAGTACACCAGGAAGGTGAGCGCTCGAAGCTGACGTTGCTCTCGTTCTGCAGGATCGAGGAGGTTGCTGCCGCTGCTTCGAACGCTCTCCGAGGCGAGATCGCCTCGACCGACTCGCACCAGCGCGCCTACATCAAGCGAGTTCCCTACGGCGTCGTCCTCGGTATCGCTCCCTGTGCGTGCGCCCGTCCTCGCTCCCGACGAGCTCGTCGTGCTGACCTCTCCTCCTCCCCAATCCGCAGGGAACGCGCCCGTCACCCTCTCGCAGCGCTCCGTGTACCAGCCCATCATGGCGGGCAACACGGCCATCCTCAAGACGAGCGAGATGTCGCCTCGCACGCACGCCATCATCGCCGAGGTCATGCACGAGGCCGGCCTCCCCGCCGGCGTCCTCTCGGTCGTCCACGTCGCGCCCAAGGACGCTCCCGCCGTCACCGAGGCCTTCATCGCGAGCGAGGCGATCCGCAAGGTCAACTTCACCGGCTCGACTCGCGTCGGCCAGATCGTCGCGACTTTGTGCGGCAAGCACCTCAAGCCCGTCGTGCTCGAGCTCGGCGGCAAGGCGCCCGCCATCGTGTGCGAGGACGCCGACCTCAAGCACGCCGCCAACGCAATCAAGTTCGGCGGCCTCTTCCACTCGGTTCGTCCTCCTTCCCCTCGCCGCACGGACCTCTTCCTCCTCGACCCGCTCCTGACGCCGTCTTCCTCTCGCAGGGCCAAATCTGCATGGCGACCCAGACGGCCATCGTGCACGAGTCGATCGTCGACGACTTCCTCAAGCTCCTCACGGCCGACTTTCCGCGCGCGTCGGCGTCGCTCGACGACGGCGCCGCCCTGCGCGGCCTCTTCACGGCGGCGAGCGCCGAGCGCGTCCAGGGCGCCATCGAGGACGCCCTCTCCAAGGGCGCCAAGATTGCCGCCGGCGAGAACAAGCGCGAGGGCAACGTCATCCAGCCGTGCCTCCTGCGCGACGTGACGGACGACATGCGCATCTACCGCGAGGAGATGTTTGCGCCCGTGTTCTCGGTTCTCACCTTCCGCGACGACGAGCAGGCCCTGCGCTTTGCCAACGACCACGAGTACGGCCTGTCGGCGGCCGTCTTTACGCAGAACATCGACCGCGGCTTGAGGCTCGCCGACGGGATCGAGTCGGGCGCGGTCCACATCAACGGCGCGACGGTGCACGACCATGGCCAGGTGCCGCACGGTGGCACGAAGTCGAGTGGATACGGCCGCTTCAACGGCGCCGAGGGTATCCGGTGCGTGCTCCCCTCTCCCCGCTCGGGCCTCCTCGACCTTCCCTCCTTCTCTCGCTCCTCTCGCCGCCTCTCGCCCTCCTCCCTGCCTCCCCCGCATCTTCTCGTCTGTCCTCTCGACCTCTTCGACTCCTCCTGCGCCCATCCTCGGCCTCTCGAGCCTCGTTCGGGCCCGCTGACCCTCCTCTACGAGTCGCGCAGCGAGTTCACGCAGCTCAAGTCGGTCACGGTCAACGTCTGCCACAGTTCCTACCCTGCTCCTTCTTCCTGATACACTCGCCGACGTGCAAAGCAAGAAGTGCCGATTCTCCGACTGCGCCCGCCGTTCCTGCGCTGCCCGAGAGGCTCGTCCCGCTCGTCCCGAGAGGCTCTCTCCCTCGCTCGAGCTCTCTCTTCCCTCGCTCTCTTCCTCGCCTATCGCCAAGAGACTCTCGCCGTCTATTTTTTGCCTGCCGCCGCCAGCCCTGGCGCTCGCGCGCTCGCGCTCAGTCCTCTTCCTCGCCGATCCTCCTCGCCCACTTCCCTGCTATCACAAGCCCGCCTTTCCGCCTCCCGCTCCTCTCGCACAGCTCAGCAGTCGCGTGTCTTCCTCTCGAGGCTCGTCGTGCTCGTTCTCACAGGTGCGTCGCCTTTTTCGCTCGGGCTTCCCCTCCAGAGCAGCTCCCGGCCCAGGGTCCTCGCCCAGCTCACCGACCTCCTCGCGCCGTGCTCGGCTCGCCTCCCTGCGCCTCTCGGTCAGCACGTACGGCGCTGCGCCCTTGGCCGGGAGCGTAGCGCCGTGCGTGCTGCCCGGGCGGCGCAGTTTGTCGAGCCGGGTGCGCCGCGGGCGGGTCGACGAGCTGTGCGAGGAACTATGTTGCTCGGTCGGGTCGACAAGAGCTGGCGGCGCACTCAGTGTCGAGTAACTCGGCGCTGACCTTTATCTAAGGACGCGCTCGCAGGTGAGCCTGGCAGGCGGCCCAGCTCTTGCTCGCGCCGGGCCGGGCAAGATCGAGGGGAGGGAGCGTAGCTGCACTGCATGACCCAGCACCGAGCTGCACTGAGAGCGCCTAGAGCGATCGTAGAGCGCAGATAGAGAGGGAGAGAACGAGGGAAAGGGGGAGGCAGAGAGGGGAGGAGGTCCGTGCGCTGAGCAAGTCGACCTTCCCAAACTCGGTCTCGCCGCTCTCGCTCGCCTCGCACCGCTCTCACAGCTTGCACCGACGACCTGCGTTCACTCGAAGCGTGGGATCCTGCCTCGAGGCTGCCGAACAAGGCCGAGAGAGGCGCGCTCGCGGTCGCGCGCACCGTCGAGCTTTGCTTCGCGATGCAGAGCTCCACGGGCAAGCGATACAGGCGCTCCGCAGCTCTCAAGGGATGCTCTCGATGCGTCTCACGAGGATAGGAGAGAGAGCGAAAGCTCGACGACCGGGAAGAACAAGCTTGCACGCACGACGTCCTGGTGCTCGGACCTCCTCGACCTCGCCGACCTGCTGCTCCTGCGCCCGTCACGCCTTGCCGTCCTTCTCGTCCTTGACCTCCTCCACGCCCTCGAGGCCTGCAGCACGTGCGCGCATCGTCGACGCCGTTGCCGAGGACCCCTCGCACGCAGGTAGTCGGAGGTCCGTGCGCCGCGCGGAGCAGCCGAGTCGACCTTCCCAGACTCACTTTTGCGCCTCTCGCTCGTTTCGCAGCGGCGCAGCAGCTCGAGGGACGGCACAGACAAGCGTTGCAAGCGATCACAAACAAGCAGTACTACGGCAAAGCTCTCGTCGTCGCCGACTCAGCCGCACCCGGCCAACTCGCCCAAGTCGTCGAGGTCCCAGCCCTCGGACCCCTCCCCGTCGAGCGCATAGTCGTCCTCCCACACCTCAATCTGCGGGATCTTGCTGCGAGACGTGAGCTCGTACGCCTTGGAGCCGCGGCGCTTGAGGGCGTAAAGCTGCAGGAGGAGACAAGGCGAGTCAGCGTCGAGCGGCGATGGATCTTGGACGCCGTGCGAGTCGACCGATGCGCTAGAGAGTGCGAGAGAGGAGGCTCACCAGCTCGACGTAGTTGTAGCGACGGTCGCGCTCCTTGGCGAGCTTGTACGCCGAGTCGACCCAGCTCAGCTCGTACTGGCCGAGCTCCCACCACTTGGTCGTCGCCTCCTTCTCGTCGACGGCGTCGAGGATGACGCGCATGATGGCGACCTCGTGCTCGCCCGTGTGCTTGCGCAGCCACTCCTTGCGGCAGCCGCTCGCCTCGTGGTCCCAGAGCGTGTCGGGGAAGGGGCGCGGGTACGAGACGCCGAGGTTGGTGTAGCTGTCGCCCCAGAACAGGTGCGTCGGGCGCTCGAACCAGTCCTGGTCGTAGATCGACTCGGGGTAGTCGGCCGGGTCGCGCGAGGCCGGCGCAGTGCGGGTCGTCGCCCACAGGATGGTCCGGATGGCCTCGACGCGGAGCTCTTCCTGGTAGTCGATGAACTGCTGACGGACCGCGGGCAGAGCGCGAGCCCAGCTGATGTCCGAGACGGGCGCGGCGTCGGCGGGCTCCCAGAGCGGCTTGACGACGGCCCACTCGACGAAAAACTCAAAGTCGGGGACGACGCGCGACAGGAGGACCGACTGCGACGCCTTGAACGAGTCGTAGTAGGGCTTGAGGGCATCGCGGCGGCCCTCGCGAGCGAGGCGAGCGGCGGTCTCGGCGGCTTGACGAGCGATCTCGGACTGGCAGAAGATGCGGAAGGTCGCCCAGCCTGCAGATCGACGCTGAGAGTCAGCACGAGGCCCGACCAGAGGCGAGAGAGGGAGCGACGAGAGGGCACGCACCGGCAGGGTCCTCGTCGGGCACGGTCCTCGGGGCGCGTGGGTGATGGATGCGCAGGCCGAGCCACGCGGTCTCGGCCTCAGTCCAGTCGTGCTCGTTGCGGAGGTTGCGGTGGAAGCTGCAGGAAGCCGAACGAGCGGGATCAGCGAGAGGGGCGGGAGGGGGACAGCGACAGAGCGACGGACTCGGTGATCTTGGCCTGCTGCTCGTCGCTCTTGCGCTTCTGCTCGTCCTCGAGCAGCTTGGCGTCAGCACGACGCTCCGCCTGGATGGCATCGTAGAGCGACTTGGACACCTGCGCACGCGATGCCGAGTCAGCACCGTCCGACCGAGGGGAACGACAATGAGAAGAGAGAGAGCGAGGACGCACCGCCTGCTCCTTCTCGACCCACTCCTCCTTCTCCTTGACGTACTTGGCGAGCGAGTCGGCGCCGGAAACGTCGCTGTTGGCGCCCTTGGCCCGCTTCGACTTCTTGGAGCGCGAGCCACCCTGGGCGTGGATGACGGCCTCGTCCTGCTCGGCGAGCTCGTACAGCTTGGCGCTCTCGGCCCAGAGCTCGTGGATAAGGTACTTGTCTGCAGAAGAAGGAGGGACCGTCAGCTCCCCTCGGAGAACGACGGCGAGTTGGCGAAGCGGGGCGCACACTTGGCCTTGCCCTCGCCGAAAATGCCGGTTGTCGACGGGCAGAGCGAGTCAGCGACGCCGCCGCTCGAGACGAGGCTAGTACGAGATGGACGCACGGTCGAAGCGCACGCACTGGCGAGCCTGCGGGTGCAGGCCCTTGAGCCCGTTGCGGATCTTGGAACCTTGGATGATCCTGAACGGCATGGTCGTGTCAGTCGCTGCATCATCGTCAAAAAAGAGGGAGAGCACGCACTTGATCTTCTCGCACGTCCAGCAGAGGTGAGTGCGGAGGTAGTAGCCCGGCGTAAACTTCCAGCTCGTGCGGCACAGCTGCGAGGGCGACGGCGGAAAGACCTGGTCAGCGGTGGCGAGGACGGGTACGAGGAGCTCGAAGACCGACGCACGACGCAGACCTCGCGGTGAGCCAGGTCGGCGAGCTGCTGCTCCGTCATGCCGTCGGGCAGGACGAGGCCGCGGCGCTTGCGCGACGCCGCCCAGATGGACGACGACTGCGAGCTGTAGAGGAATGAGCGGAGCGTCTTGCAGGTTCTCGACAGCTTGAGGAGCTCGCCGCCATTGAGGTGCGAGCAGATCTGGGTCCGTGCTGGGTCAGCTCTTGCTGCTCGTCGAGCGGGGGCGGGCGGGAGGGGGAACAGGGGCTCACCTCGGCGACGAGGTCGAACGGGAGCTTGAGGAGGAGGTCGATGCTGAAGATGGGCTTGACCTTGGGCGCACGAGGCGAGTCGGGCTGGGTCTTGCGCTTCTTGTGCGGGCTCTCTGCGTGCGGGGGAGGGTGGCGGTGCAGGACGAGGGTCAGCAGAGCGCCACGGAGAGGGCTCGAGACGGCGTGCGCACCCGTGTCGGACGCGTCGACAGCCTTCTGCTTGCCCTTGACCTTGCTCGTGCGCCTCTGCTTGCTGCGGCCCGTGGTCGAGGAGGAGCCGACGTCGTCGGTGTTGTCGACGTCGTGCTCGTCGGCGAGGCTCGCAGAGGGCGAGGGAGCCTCGGTGGGTGTCGCCTTGGTGCTCTTCTGCCTCGCAGAGCGGCGAGGAGGCATCTCGAGCGCTGTGTGAGTTGGAGAGAGGGAGCAGGAGGGGGGGGGGGGAGGAGCGAACTGATGAGAATCGCTCAAACCGGCCGCCCGTGTCACCTCGCACGAGCTTGCGCTGCCCCGCTAAGCCCGCAGTCGTACTTGCTAGCCTCTCGGGGCCAGCTCAGGCAAGCTTTAAGCTAGAAAGGAGGAGTGCGACCAGACGAGGATCGAGCGCGAGCTCTCCGCTCGCTCGTCTTGAGCGACGGCGAGCCTCTCGCGCGCTTTACGGCCAGAGTTCCCTCTCTAATTTGCGCAGGGCATCTCTCGAGAGCGTAGAGCCGGCGCTGAAGCAGGGAAAGCGGCTCTGTTACACCTCGGCACCTCCTCGCCCTGGAGCATCCTCCTCCTGCACCCGTCACGCCTCGCCGTCCTCCTCGCCCTTAACCGCCTCGACGCCCTCGAGACTCGCAGCACGCGCCTGCATGCGCGCGAGGATGTGCGCGTTGACGGCCTCGGCGCCGACGACCTCCCTCGCGCGGCGGTACTCGCCCGTCAGGTCGCCGAGCGCGAAGAGCGCGATGCGCTGCTCGGCCTCGAACGCGTCCCTCCAGTCGATCGTCTCGCGCGCCTTGCCCGCGACGAAGACGTTCCTCGCGAGGGCGGCGAGGAGGACGCGGAGCTGGCCGTTCTCGGTCACGCCGTCCGGGTACTCGGGCGCGACCCAGCGCTTCCACATGGGCCAGTGCGGATTGCTGTGGCGCTCCTCGACTGGCGCAATCGCGCCGTGATTCTCCTCGACGGTGCGGCCCTTGGTCGACTTGACGTGGTTGAGCTCGAGCGTCTCGAGGTTGGGAAGGTTGGACGGGTCGGCGAGAAGGGCGAGGAGGAAGGCGTCGGGGACGATGCCGTCGTCCTTGAAGGAGAGATAGAAGAGCTTGTCGAGGACGATGAGGTCGGCGACGCCCGACGGGACCGACGTGTCGAACGCGCACCGGCACACAGGAACAACTGCTCGAGGTCCTTGAAGCGGGTCACGACGGCGTTGATCGACGACGTGCCGTCGTCCCAGGCATGGTAATCGTCGTTGTTGGTGAGGGAGAGGATGCGCAGACTGACGGGTGCGGACGCGAGCGCCGAGGCGAACGGCCGGGCGTGGCGGCCCTCGAGCTCTAGGTGGACGAGATTCGGCGCCATACGGTCGAGCGCAGGGCCCTCCCAGCGATCGTCTTCGAGAGTGCCCATTTCGAGGGCCAAGCGCTCGAGGCGAGGGAAGGTCGGCGGGACGGGCATGTCGGGCAGGATCGAGTCCTCGTGGTGGTTCTCGCGCAGGGTGAGGTCGGCGAGCCGAGGCAGGCTCGCAAGGCGCTGCATCCAGGCGCCCATGTCGCAGCCGTCCTGGACGAGCGGACCGAACGGACTCGAGAAGTCGAGCTTCTTGAGCGACGCGAGGCGGCTCGACGTAGCTTGGTCGAGGAAGACGACGTCGAGGAGCGACGGGTCGAGGCGGGACGTCGCGAGCGACTCGAGGTTGACCAAGCGCGGTACGAGGGCGGCAAAGTCGACCGGCGTCACCAGCTTGCGGTCGTCCTCCTCGTCGTCAAGACCCGACCGCCGTCGCCTGGCGCCGGCGGCTTCGACGTTCTCCGCGTACGATATCGACGTGTCGAAGTCCAGGTGCCGCACGAGCTCGGCGATGCTGCTCGTGGCCGTGATGGTGCGGACGAACCTCTTGAGGGCCGTGTACGACTTGATCAGGACGCGGCGGTAGAGGTGGGCGCGCTGGAAGGGGAGGAGGCGGCGACAGATGGGCGCGCGCCACCGCCGGCTCTGACCCTCGGCCTTGCGCACGAGGGAGAAGATGGTGTCGAGCAGCTCATTGGAAAGGCGGAGGAGGGGAGGAGGGTTGGTCGAGCTGGATGACGACGACGAGTCGAGGGGAGCCTGCGGGTGTGGGGGAGGGTCAGAGGCGTGGCGAGCTGGGCGAGGGTGCGCAGACGCACCTGAACGTCCATCTCGAGCGACTGCACGGTCGAAACGGGCTGGAGAGCAGCAGCGAGGTGAGGAGAAGGAGCGCGAGCTGAGCGCGAGGGAAGCGGGCGGCGAGACAGCGAGAGCACCTCTCAGGGTGGCACTTCGACGGATAGACCTGCCGTACGAGACTCCTGACTGCTCGACCACGCGTGTCTGCCAGGCCCTCGAGTTGAGAGGTGGGTCGACGCCGACGAGCTGGTGCCGGCGAGGCGTCCCTTCTGACAACACTCGTCGCTCGGCCCCAGGAGGAGCGCAGCCGCTCTCCAAGCGTGCACCAGCTCCTAGCAGGGCCCAACAACGCGGCCAGAACCGCCCTCGTAGCGCACACTCCGCCGACCCTCATCACCCCGGCCAAGATGCCCGCGCCCCGTGAGCTCCCTCGCTATGTACACCAGAGCCTGGACAAAGCTGACCAGCCACCCGTGCAACAGCCATGGACCCGGCCATCGTCTCGTCGCAGCGCCCCAACGCCGTCTACACCCGCGCTCAGCTCCTCGCCCTCCATGCCAGCCCGCTCGTCCCCGCCAAGCTCGACGGCATGAAGGACCTCGCAGACTGGCACGGGTGCGCCTTGTCCTTGCTCGCCAGCCATCGTCTGTTCACACACGAGCTGACTGCCGCCTTCCCGCCCGTCTCCCCTTCTGCCTCCCTCCTCCCCCTCTTCGCCGTCCCCGCACACCTTCAACTCGCCGCGTGTCGCCCATAGCGACTTTGCCGACCCGCCCTCCCCACCAGCGCAGCAGCGCCACGGCCTCCCCGCCCGCACGTCCGAGCGCACCGAGCGCGCACCCGCACGCCGCCTCCACAACGACGCGTCCAACTCGTCGCCGTTCGCCAACTTTGGGCGCTTCGGCGTCGACGGCGGCCTCGGCGAGGCGCTCGAGAGCGGCAGCAGCCGGCGCAGGGCGCGCGGCGGACTCGGCGGCCCCGAGCGCGAGGCCGACAAGGACGTCGCGCCGCACCTGCGCGCGTCGGCGAGCGGGCGCACGGCGGGCGGCGGCGAGCCGAGCAGCCCGACCAAGGAGCGCCGCGGGTTCGACCTCGGCGCCGAGCGCGAGCGCGGCGACAGGCTCAAGGGCCGCGTCGCGGCGGGCGAGGGCGGCGCGAGGGGCGGCGACCGCGAGCTGAGGAGGAGGGACGACGTCGAGCTCGCCGCGGGCCAGTCGAAGCGCGACGCGCGCAGGGGCGTCGGTCCGGCAGACGAGGGCGGGTGGAGGAACGTCGGCATGAGCAGGGAGGGTGCGTCCTGCCGTTCTCGCTCTGCCTTCCGACGACGAGCTGCACTGACGACGTCCTTCCTCCTCCCGCAGAGCGCGAGAAGCGGCTCATCCGCAACCAGGCGCCGCCGAGCCCGCATGCTCTCGCCGAGCCCGGCCGTCGCGACCGCGACCGCGGCGAGCGCGGTGACCGCGACCGCGGCGAGCGCGGTGACCGCGACCGCGGCGAGCGCGACGGTCCTGCAGGGCGCTCGGGCCGCCCGGCGTGGATGGACGACGACACGGCGGCGTCGGGCTCGGGCTCGCCTGGCGCCTCGTCGCCCGCCTGGATGGACGCTCCTGCGTCGGGCAACCTGTCGTTCGACGGCACCGGCCACGTCCGCGACGGCGAGGACAAGGCGGCCGCCGCGCGCGACAAGCTCGCCAAGTCGCCGCTCTCGCCGCTCTCGTCGTTCGGCTCGGGCGCGGGCAAGAACGGCATGGACAGCCTGCAGGCGTTCAAGGCGCAGATGAAGGAGCGCGAGCGCAAGGACCGCGAGCGCGAGCTGCGCGCGGCGGGCCTGCCCATCGACGACGAGCGCCCGTCGTCGTCGGCGGCGGCCGACCCGGTCGCGCCCGAGGCGGCGCCCGCCAAGTCGATCTTCGAGGACCTCGGCATCGCGCGCTCGTCGCAGCCGCCGCCCGGGCTCGGGCTCGACGGCGGCGCCTCGGCACCGCCCGGGCTCGCTGCCCCTCCTGCGGCCGAGGGCGGTCGCGGCTCGCGCTTCGCCCGCTTCTTCGACGGCAAGCCTGCGGGCCAAGCGTCGCCGCAGCAGCAGGCGGCGCAGCAGCCGCCGGCGAGCGCGTTCAGCTCGCTCCTCGGCGCCGCCGCGAGTGCGAGCGAGGGTCCGAGCGCAGTCGGCGGCAGCAGCGGCGTCGCCGCCGCAGGCCCGAGCAAGGAGGACTCGGACAGCATGGCGCGCCTCCTCGGCATGCTGCAGGTGTCGGGCGCGAGGAGCTCGTCGCCGCTCGTCGGCAAGGACGCCTCGGCCTCTCCCGCTCCGCAGGCGGCCATGTCGCCCTCGCCCCTGCCGTCGCAGGCGCCGTCGACCGTCGCGTCGCCCGCGCCTACGAGCGCGTCGGGCAGGACGGCCGAGGAGGGTCGGGCGTCGAGCCGGTTCCACTTCTCGAACAAGTCGACCGCCGCCTCGCCCGCGACGCCGGCGCCTCCCGCTCCGCCCGGCCTCCAGTCGCCCTTCCTCTCGGCCCCCGCACCGCCATCTGGCTTCGGCCATGCGTCGCCGCAGCAGCAGCCGGCGGCGAGCCCCGCACCGTCGCTGTCGCGCTCGTTGCAGCCTCCTCGGCCTCAAGGAGGTCGCGCCCCGCCCGCCAACGGCGAGATGCCGCACCAGGGCAACGGCCCGAACGGCCTGTCGCCGCAGTTCGCGCCGCAGGGTCCGCCGATGCCGCCGCCGGGCATGCCGCCCCAGTTCTACGGCCAGCGCTTCCCGCCGCCGATGCCGGGGCAGCTCCCTCCCGGCATGGCGCCGCCGCACTTTGGCTTTGCGCCCGACGGTCGCCCTCTCCCTCCTCCTCCCCACCCGGGTATGCTCCCGCCCTTCGCCTCGCCGCCCCTCGTCCGCGCCAACGGCCCGCTCTCGCCGCCGCTCGCGAGCCCGAACGGCATCTCGCCCAACGGCGGTCGGCCGCCCTTCTTCCCTCCTGGCGCGTCGCTCCCGCCGCAGATGATGTTCGGCCCGGGCGGCCCGATGGCGCCGCCGCCACCGCCGCCGGGCGGCATGCCCTTCCCGCCGCCGCCGCCGCCGCACCACCTCCAGGGCCGCATGCCGCACCCGCCGCCCATGTTCACGGGCGGCACCAACCCGGGCGCCGACCTCATGGCACTGCTCAACAGCGGGTCGTCGGGACAGCGCATCGGCGGCGACGGGCCGCCGCAGAGGCCCATGTGAGGAGGGCGCGCTTGCCGTCTCCGTCGTCCCTCTCGCCACCTCTTTCCCTCTCCTTCCCTCGTTCGTCTCTCACTCTACTCTCTCTTCTCGTCATTCCTGTTCTCCTGCGCAATGTCAAGCTTGATGTCTGTACTGCGGTCGAGCTGTAAGGCGCGAGAGCGCGGACGAAAGCCTGCTCGCGCGCGACGTCCTTGGACTCGCGCTCTGCGGTGACGAGAGCTGGCCGCACAGACTTTGCACTGATTAACCCCTCGGGACGCAGCATCTACTTGGCTCGCGCTTCCTCCCCTCTCCTGCTCTATCTCGCCCGATGGCCGCCAACACGTACCTCGCCCTCATCGGCCGCTCATCTAGCGTCCCGAGTAGATCTCCTCGACGGTCCTGCGCTGCTCGAGCTGCTGCGCGCGCTCGGCGACCTCGGGCTCGAGTGCGAGCTCGTCCTCCTTGTCGAGCGAGGCGGTCGACCGCGCCGGCGAACTGCCGACCGCCTCGTTGAGCAGGCCGGCTTGCGCACGACGCAGGTCGTGCTTGTGCAGGTAGAGCGTGAGGAAGATCCAGAAGACTGCAGCGAGAGGGAGCCGAGGTCAGCTCGAGTGAGTTTGAGAAGGTCGAGGGGAGCGATGCACAGAAGGCGATGGAGAGGCCGAAGGAGTAGTAGAGCCCGATGGTCGACTTGGGCATGTCTGTCTGCTTCCAGACGGCATTGGGTACGCTGGCTTGCACAACATCTGCGCGAGGAGGAACGAGAGCAGAGTTAGCTAAGTCGGCCGCCGTCGCGCGAGAGAGAGCTCGACAGACTCACAGGCGAGGTCGTTCATGAGCGCGATCACGGTGCTGCGGAGCTCGTTGTCGGCGGAGCAGATCTCGGTCGCCCAAGAGAAGAGCAGGCCGCTCATGCCGCCGCCGAGGTTGGTCAGGTCTGTCGCTCGGAGGGTCGTCAACAGCGGCTCGTGCGCGCTCGAGAAGAGCTAGACGACGAACAGAAGACACCGAAGCGCGCCGAGATGTGCTCATAGAGTGGCAGGTTGGCGAGAGCGAGGACGACGGCGGCGTTGACGATTGTCGTGACGGCGGGCCAGACCCAGCGGCGTCCGCGCAGGAGCGAGTCGCTCGTCCAGCCGAAGAACCACGCCGAGAGGATGTAGACGCCCTGGATCGGCATGACGTAGTGGTTGACTTGGGCGACGCTGTAGACGATGCCGGTGCGGTTCTCGGGCGACGTCTTGAAGCTCTTGAGCCAGATCGACATGACGCTCGACGCATTGAGCGAGTTGTTCTGCAAGCAGTTGAGCGTCAGCTTGAGGTTGACATAGAGCGAGGGGAGTTCAGGGCGCACCCAGAGGATGTAGAGGACGGGCAGGACCCAGATGCGCCAACCGAGCGCCCAGCTCTTGACGCGCTCCTTGGTGATGGGTCGAGCCGGTGCTCGTCCAACCTCCTTGATGCGTCGGTCAATGATCGTCCACTCCTGCAGGATGAGAGCCGAGTCAGCGACTGAGCGAGGAGGCGGCGAGGGAACGAGCTCGTCCGCAGGAGAGGGGGACGCACGCGCTCGCTCAGCCAGAACGTCGCTTTGTTGGCCTCCTTCTGCCCGGGCAGTGGCGGCAGGAACACGTAGCCGGCGATGGCGATCGGGATGGTGATGATGGCGTCGACGATCATGAGCCATTTCCAGCCCGAGAGGCCGTGCACGCCGTTCAGGCTCGAGTGCACGGTGGCTTGGAGCGCCGACGACGTGAGGGTGCCGACGCCGGCGAACGTGTGGAAAAAGACGGCGCGCTTGCCGAGTTCTTCAGGCTTGTAGAAGCTGCCGAGGACTGTGCGCAGCGAGAGCGAGGTCAGCTTGAGCCCCGACGACCGCAGCATCCTCCTCCCCAGAGCAAGGAAATGGTTCGAGCGACTTGCTGAATTGGGCACCAGGATAGAATCCCGCCTCAAACAGGCCGACAAAAAACCGCACGGCGTAGAGCGACCGATACGAGTTGACCTTGAACGTGAGCAGAGTCGCGAGGCCCCAGGCGAGCTGCGACAGGGCGTCAGCGACTTGCACTACAGCAATTGGGCGCAGGAAGGCATCAAGGACGGACCTCGAGCGTCGGGATCCACCATCGAGGCGAGATGCGGGTGAGGAGGAGGTTGGACGGGATCCTGCGGGCGAGGGAAAGGTGAGCACGGGCACGACCTTGTGACGACGAACGAGTACAGCTCACTGCCCGATGGCGTAGCCGCAGGTCCACACTGCGAGAGTCGAAGCCTGAATCAGCGCTTGACGAGCGAGGAGGGAGGAGAGAGGGTCGAGAAGAGGCTCGTGCGCACAGGTGATCGCCGTCGTAAGCTCATTGCCGTACATGCCCAAGTCCTCCTTCATGCCGCTGACGAACGCGCTCTGAATGTTGGTTTGATCCTGTGACCAGAGAGGAGAGAGCACGATGGGGTCAGAGGGTGACGTCGAGTTGCGCTCGCGCTCGTGAGGAGGGAGGAGCGCAGCACGATGCGCTTCTCCTCCGGACCTGGACTGTGCGGCTCACCAAGTACTGCACGGGGGGACAGGGAGGCGAGGTCAGAGTTTGTCCTCACAGAGATGAGCGGCGGAAGAGGTCCGGCCGCGGGCCGACGACGCTCAGGCCGCAGAGGAGCAGGGCGCACCTTTAAGAAATATCCAGCCGCCATGAAGGTGACCAAGACGGCGTCGAGCTTGTAGAGGAGGCGACGTTCCTGCACGCGACGGGCGTGAGGATCAGCTCGCGAGCGGGGCAGAGGACGAGGCCGACTCGACGAGGAGCTGGACGTACCTCGGCATCCTCGACGTCCACCACGTCGTACAAGGCGCCAAGCTTCGACGCCTTGCGCGCCTTGCGGTACTGCGGCGGGATGTTGACCGACTCGACGCGAGCGACGTCGTCCAGCTCGCCCATCGTGTCACAGCGGCGGTAGCGGCTGGGGAGGAGGACGAAGGGGGAGGAACCTGGTTGCAGAGAGAGAGAGATGTGCTGGATCAGCGTCGAGGAGCCAGTGAGGAGGGAGGAAGGGAGGGCGGGCGCCCCTGGGGAGGTCGTCGGCCGAGGAGGAGAGGCTAAATCAGCACGCGCAGGAGCCGCCATGCTTGGCCTGGATGATGCACACTGGCGCAAGCAAGTCTATGAGGCCGGCGAGCGGACCCTTTGAGCTGTCCGCCGGCCAGGGAAGGCGAGCGAGGAGCCAGATGGCACGCAACAGGGAGCCCTGAAACCGCGGCACTGCGAAAGCCGGTCGCGGTGCAAGGGGCTCGACATGCGTGCTGGAGGCAGGCGAGAGGTGCTTGAGCATGCTCGCAGCTGTGCAGGCGGTGCCGTAGAGGCCGGGGAGGAGGAGGAGGTGATGAGGTCGCGCTCCCTCTCGTCGTCCACCAACACCACCACCAGCAGGGCCACGGCCGGCTCGTGCGAAGCGAGACATGCCCTAGCTACACTCTTGCCCGGGCTGCGCTCGCTCACGCGCCAGCCACCCGACCTCGCTCCTCATCTCGTCGCGCACGCCATGCTCCGCGCCTCGGCCCGCTCGAGCGCAAGTCGGCCGACAGAGCTCGCAGAGCACGCCCATGCCTTGCTCTGGCGTGCTCGCCGGTGCCTTCCTGCACCTGTAAGCGGCTCGGCTCCCTCGACGCACCTCGCTCCCTCCTCCTCTTAACATCCCCTCCCCTCGCGTCGACTCTCGACATGTCGCACCCGACCCAAAGCGCAACGCCGGTCAATCTCGCCCACAAGCTTCCGCCGTCGACCCGGAGCCGTCTCCTCAAGGCCGGCATCGACCTGTCGAGCTACCCGACCTGGCCACGTGCGTCCTCTACCCCTCCTCCCCTCCTCCTGCGCGTGAGCTGACTCCTCTTCCTCCACAGAGAAGCCGAGCGACATCAAGCTCGCTGCGTCGGTGCGCGCCGCTCCTCGCGAGCACGTCGACCCGGGCCTGCGCGCCGACAAGGACAAGAAGGCGCTCTTCGCCGCCGCCAAGGAGATCAAGCACCTCACGTCGCACATTGGCACCGAGATCGTCGGCCTGCAGCTCTCGCAGCTGACGGACCAGCAGAAGGACGAGCTCGCGCTGCTCATCGCCGAGCGCACCGTCGTCTTCTTCCGCGACCAGGACCTCTCGCCGACGCAGCAGCGCGACCTCGGCGCTTACTTTGGCGAGGTCGAGGTGCGCTGCCTCTCTCTGCGCTTCAAGAGTAGGGCGAGCGAGCTGACTCGGGCGTGCAGGTCCACCCCTCGGCGCCGCAAGTACCAGGTCTGCCCGGCGTCAGCATTATCTGGCCCGACCTCGCCGGCGACGTCTCGCAGTTCGGCTTCCGCAACCCGTTCGGCACCAACGACTGGCACACTGGTGCGTCCCGCGTCGACTGTCGGTCGATACTGATTTCTGCCCGCGAGGAGCGAGGCCGCCGGGACGAGGAGCTGACCTACTTTGCTCTCCCCCATGCGCCCTTCTCTTCCCCTACCCCGCACCGCACCTGCGTCTACAGATCTCACGCACGAGCGTCAGCCGCCCGGCATCACGCACCTCCACCTCGACGAGCTGCCCAACCTCGGCGGCGACAGTGCGCCCTCGCTTCCCGCTCTCGCTCTCGACGGCCTCGACAGCTGACCCTCGAGCGCCCGCAGCCTACTGGGCGTCCGGCTACACGATCTACGACGCCCTGTCGCCCTCGTTCCGCAAGATCGTCGACGGCCTGAGCGCCGTCTACCGCTCGGCGCACTCGTACCCCGACCCGAGTCAGCCTGACGGACCGCGCATCCCGATCGAGCGTGTGCACCCTCTCGTGCGCTCTCCTCTGCTCTACTTTAGCAAGTACACGTGCTGACGGGCGCGCTCGACCCGTAGGTCCGCACTCACCCTGTGACCGGCTGGAAGGTGCGTCTCTCCTCCCTCCTCGTCCGTCCTCGTCGGCAAGCGCATTCACATTCTCTTACCTCTACTGCAGTCCCTCTTTGTCAACCGCAAGTTCACGCTGCGCATTGCCGGCCTCGACAAGCCCGAGTCGGACCTAATCCTCAACTACCTCTTTGACCTCTGTGCGCACGAGCCTCCTCTCCGTCGAGCGAGCTTCGCCGGGCCGACCAAGCTGACCGAGAAGCTCTCCCTGCAGACGAGAAGCGCCTCGATGCGCAGATCCGCTTCAAGTGGACCCCTCGCACGTCTGCGGTGCGCTCTCTCCCCCCTCGAGCTCTCGCTCCTGCGTCCGCTTGCTGACGCTCACTGCGCCGTCGACAGCTGTGGGACAACCGGTACGCCTTTTTCGCCGGACCATTACCCCTCTGACCCTGCCGACCGCTAACTCGTCCCGCTGCCTCGCCTCGCCCGTAGCGTCTCGATCCACGCCGCCGTCTTTGACGTGCGCCTCGCCCCCTCTCTCCCTCTGCGCTCTCGCCTCCCAGTGCTGACCTCGCCTCCTCGTCGCAGTACGACCCGCAAGGCCAGCCTCGCCACGGCACGCGCGTGTCGTCGCTCGCCGAGGTGCCGACGTTCGACCCGGCGTCGCCGTCTCGCCGCGAGGCGCTCGGCCTCGACAAGCCCGAGGACTTCTTCCCGCACAAGCAGGCCGAGTACTGACTGGAGATAGTCGACCGTGCTAGTTGAACGGGCAGCGGGCCGCAGAACAAGGACGGCGGGAGCGAGGAGGTCGAGACGGAGCGAAAATGAGAAACTCGGTTTTTGCGGTCGTTCTTCCTCGGGAGCACTTTCCGACGCCTTGAGAGCGAGCGTCGTGGCTTCGCAGCTGCTCTGCGTGGGTTGCAAGCTTCTAGCTCGACACGGTCGGGAATTTCGAACGCGTGTGGAGGTTTCGGACGAGGCGGTGCAGGCGGACGCGGACGAGGGGAGCGGCGCCGCTGGCTCCTCTCGAGGGCGCTCAGCAGCGTGCGACAACAGGGAGAGTCGCTGCGTATCTTGCGAGCTCCTCCCGCGGTCGAATGAAGCACCCTGTGCCGAGAGCGAGAACGGTGACGGCAGGTCTCCAGACGGCGACTTGGCTTGCCCTCTCCGCCCTCCCACCACCACGACAGCCTCGCACAGCTGCGCACGGCCTTCAGCAATGCCGGCTCCACTCCACCGACAGCACACGCGCTCGCCCTCCCTCTCGCCGCTCTCTTCTCTCGCCGTCTTCCCCGCCAAGCGCCCTCGAACGACCCGTACCCTCGCCTCGCCGCTCGCCTGGGCCGCATGGGCGACTGCTGCAGCCGTCGCTGCCGCCCAAGAGCAGCCGCAGCCCACCCCGTGCTTCCGCTGGAGCGGGCAGATGGCTGTCGCCAACGCCGCCGGCACCTCCTCGTCGTCCAACGGCACCTCGTCCGCCTCGACCCTCTGGTATTACGGCGGCCAGGCCAAGCTCGAGTCGAGCCAGACGTCCGACTGGTGGACCAACGCGCTCGTCGCGCTTCCTCTCGACCAAGGTGTGTCTCCTCGATCCTCACGGCCGAGAGTGGAGGTGCGAGTCGCCGAGCGAGGTTCTCCCTGCGCATCTTGCGCTGCAGGACGACTCCAACACTAATCGTCGAGTACCTGCGCGCAGACTGGGCGACGGGCACGCCGCCGCTCAAGCTCGTAGAGGCCGACAACGGCAACTACTCGTTCCCGCCGGCCGTCTCGCTCGGCGCGCTGTGGGCCTCTGCCGACGGCGGCACGCTGTACCAGTGGGGCGGCCAGTTCCAGGACAACCCGGACGTGCCGCCGCCCGAGGCCCGCACGTTCAAGTACGCGATCGAGTCGGGCGAGTGGTCCGTCGTTGAGACGCAGGGCGACGAGGTCGGCAACGCCGCCGAGGGCCAACCTGCGATCGTTCCTAACCAGGGAGCAAACGGCGACAACGTGGCGTACTGTGCGTCGACCTTTCTGCGCCGCTCGTCCTTCCCCTCGCCGCGACGACCGACCTGACCCGCTCGGCCCTCCACAGACAGCTACGGCCACCTCGACGACCACACGACCGAGGGCTGGTCCAACCAGGTCGCTCGGCTCTACCTCGACTCGATGATCCAGTTCGACCTCGGCGGCTCGCCGCCGACGATGCGCAACATCTCGTCGTACTCGTCAGACGCTGTCACGTCCAACTCGTCCACGCCCGAGAGCAACCCGCTCTCCCGCGCCGATGGGTCGCTCACCTACGTGCCAGGGCTCGGCACGGACGGCAAGGGCATCCTCGTCTCGATCGGCGGCGCCACCCAGACGCAGTACGTCGAGGACGGCTCGACTCTCGACGTGTTCGACATTGGCCGCTCGGGCTGGACCAAGCAGAGCACGCTCGGCGCACGCTTCGGCTCACGCATCAACCACTGCGCTGTGCGAGGTTCGGCCAAGGTGCACGGCAAGCAGACGCACAACATCATCCGTGCGTCGTCGTCCTCTCCCCCACGGACCCCTTCCTCCTTTGGACCCTTTGCCCCTCGAGACGTCGCTGAACTCCCTCTCAACGTCCTCGTCTCGCAGTCTACGGCGGGCAGCGCCTCAACCAGACGGCGCGCGACTCGCGCGTGTACGTCCTCACGATCGCCGACGACGTCTACACGTTTACCGACGTCGGCGAGCTCCCCGGCGCGCCTACTGGTCGAGCAGGGCACCAGTGCGCCATCGCGGGCGACCAGCTCATCGTCGTCGGCGGCTTGACGAGGGACGACGTGCTGTGCGAGCAGCCCGGCGTTTTTGTGCGCCCTCCTTCCCTAGCTCCTCTTCCTGGTCATCGCTTACGCTGACCCTTCTTGTTCGCTTTGCAGGTCCTCAACACGTCCTCGATGACCTGGGCGAGCGAGTACAAGGCCAACTCGATCTTCTCGACGCCCGCCATCGTCGCCAACATCACGGGCGGCATCGGCACCGGGTACAGCACGTCCGGCGCTGGCTCGGCGACGGGCGGCGACGGCGCAGACGACCCCGACACGTCCGGATCGACTGACGAGACGTCGACTGGACCCGGCAGCGCCGCAGGAGGAAGCGGCGACGACGGCGGCGACGGCGGGTCGAGCCTCGGCGCCATCGTCGGCGGCGTCGTCGGCGGCATCGCGGCGCTCGCCCTTCTCGCCCTCGCGTGGTTCTTCCTCGTGCACCGCAAGAAGAAGCGCGAGCGCGAGGCGGCCGAGCACGAGAAGGCGCTCATCGACGCCAACTCGGCGGCGGGCAGGAGTGACTCGGGCAGCTCGCACGGTCACTTTGGCTTTAACGGCGAGAAGTTTGGGTGCGTCTCGCTCTCGACGTCGAGTCACCGCACCGTGACGAGCTCGCTCGTGCTGACACCGCTGCTCACTGGCTCGCAGGCCGCGCGAGTCGTACGGCTCGACCTACCCTCCTTGGGACCGCCGGGGCAGCGGCTCGGTCGGCCATGCTGGACCAGCACCGTGCGTCCTCCCTTCTCCTTGCTGCTCGTCCTCTCGTCGAGATGCAGGCGCTGACGCCGTCTCGCTCTCGTGCTCGCAGCGACGACGTCGAGGAGTCGACTCGCGGCTTCGACACGTTCATCTCGACCGGACTCGCGCCCAAGCGCGAGCTCAGGGTCGTCAACGCCGACGACGACTAGTGCGCGACGTCTCCACAGTCATCGTCGCTGTCTCCTCCGGCACTTGTACATCCTCCCCTGCTCGGACCTCCTCCTCCTCCCCCGCACGGTCCCGCTCTCCCTCTCCCTCTGTGCTCGGCTGTCGCTGGTCGATACCCTCCTCCTTAGCCTCCTTAATCTTCTCCTCTATGCGTAGACACTTGTTCAGCTCGTGCATCGACCGGATCTCCTCGACTACCTTATTTCTCTGCGCGTGAGAGGTGCTCGAGCCGAATCGCAGCGCCCTCTTCCCAAAAGGGGTCCAGGCCCCATACGCATCGTCGAGGCTGCGTCCCGAGGCGCGCAGCGAAGCAGGAGCAAGGGGAGACGAGCGAGCCCCGAGAGGTCAAAGCGCTCCTCGTCAGCTCTTCTTCGCCTCTCGAGCGTAGTTGCGCGCAGACCTGTTCCCTGAAAGTGTCGAGGTTCCCAGCTCATCGTCGAGAGTGCGGCCTGAGGAGCGCGACGACGCAGGAGCAGTTGGGAACGAGCGAGGTCCAAGGAGGTCAAAGCGCTTCTCGCTTTTGCTTCTCCTCATCTCGAGCGCAGATGCGCAGCGACCCGTTCCCTAAACGTGCCCAGATTCCATGCTCATTATCGAGAGTGCGCCCCGGAGAGCGCAAGGAAGCAGGAGCAGCGGGAGACGAGCGAGCCTCGAGGGGTCAAAGCGCTCCTCACGAGCTGTTCGTCCCCCTCTTGAGCGCAGATTCGCAGCGCCCTGTTCCCAGAAGGTGTCAAGGTCCCATGCTCATCGTCAAGGCTGCATCCCGAGGCGTGCAGCGAAGCAGGAGCGGCCGAACACAGGCGCAGAGAGCTGCTCGAGCCGACGAAAGGAGCGAGAGCGGGGCTAGATTGGCAACAACAGCGAGCGAGATGGGGTCTAGTCTACACGTGCGGGCCCCTCGAGAGCTCCTTCTATCCTGCGCACAGCGACATCCGCGCGCTCAGTCCCTCCTGCGCGACCTCGCCCTCGCCCTCCCGCCGCGCACCCATTTGTCTCCGACCTGGCGCACCTCGTCCCGCCACCCGAGCCCGACGCGACGCAGCTGCGCGAGGCGCCGCAAGCCGTACGACGCGATGAACGCCGCAAAGGCGAAGGTCGAGAGCGAGATGAGCGGGAAGGCGTAGGGGTGCGACTCGAGGTGCGAGGTCAAGTTCTGCACGACGAGGAGAGCAAGGGTCAGCTCCGCTCGAGAGAAGGAAGGAGGAGAGAAGGCGACGCACCATACCGAAGAGGGCGGCGACCATGGCGCCCGCCGTGAGGCCGAGCGTCATGATGCTCACGCGCAGGTCGAGCCCGAGGAGCGAGTTGCGGTTGGCGTCGAGGATGAGCTCAACGATGTCCTCGGTGTGGCGCACGTTGGCCTGCACGCCGAGAAGAGCGCTCGTCAGCTCTTGAGTCCTCGGCGAGCGGCTTTGAGAGCGAGAGAGGGAGAGAAATGGAGAGGAAGAGCGACGCACAGCGAGCGTCTCGACCTCGCTCACGACCTCCTCGCACTGCTTCGAGAACGCCTCGAGTAGGAGCTCGACCTCCTCGTGGTCGTTGGACGCTCGAGGCTTGCCCTGCACCTTGGCCGTCAGGTACATGCCCGACAAGTCGTCGTCTGCGAGCGAGAGCGAGCGCGGCGTCAATACGAGCGCACTGAGTCGCGATCGGCGGCGCGCAGCAGCCGTTCGCCTTCAACCGGTCGGTCTATCGAGTCGAGCAGTACCCGACGGCGGCACTGCACGGCTCGAGGACAGGTCGAAAGAGGACGAGCAGACGCACCGTTGGCCAAGAGCTCGTCGAGGCACTCCTGCACGAGCGTCGCGCGCTTCTGGAAGATGCTGAGCTTGCGCGAGTAGTGCAGCAAGAGGCGCAGGTTGTCGCGGTCGATGTTCTCCTCCATGTGGGCGAGGAGCTCGACGACGTGGCTGCGCATGTTGTTGAGGTCCGTCTCGAGGGCCGTGACGACGTTGATGAGCGCTGCAGAGAGAGCGAATTGGGCGTCAGCTACGTGTCGAGCAGCAGGGGTGCGGGCTGTAGGGTGTGAGGAGGGCGACAAAGTGAGGGTCCGTGCGCACCCGCTTCGAGAGCCCGGAACTCGTAAGGAAGACCGTGTGCCGCCTTGCCCGTCGTCTTGAGGGCGTGCTCGAGCGACCAGACAAAGACGCCCTTGAGCCAGCTGCAAAAGGAGAAGGTAGCCTGGGCGTCAGCGAGAGGCTCGAGCGCGAGGAGGGGGAGCAAGACGCCGACGCACCTGTCCTCCGAGCCGACCGAGTCAAAGATGGTGACCTCCTTGGCCGTGATGACCATGCGCAAGTGCAGCACGGTCAAGATGACGCAGTCGCGGCGGCTCAGGATGGTCGGCACGACGACGTTGGCGCCCGCCGCCGAGTCGAGCTTGCGCAGGTCGCGCGGCTGAATGTTGAACTTGCGGCAGAGGACCTCCTTCGGTACGTGCGCCGCCATGCTCGACACGGCGCCCTGCGCGTCGAGCGTCGTGCACCGCACGTCGAGCCCGCCGCCATGCGCGCCCGAGGCGCCTGCGCCGCGAGAGGAGCGCAGGGTGCGCTCGAGCGCCTTGGCCGTCTCTAGGTTACGCTCGCGCGCGCGGCGCTCCTCGTCGAGGTCGACGTAGCCGGCCTTGCCCGGGCCGGCCGTGGATGGCGGCTTGTGGAAGAGGGACCCGCTGCGCAGGCGCGACAGCGAGGCGAGGATGCCGCGCCGGGCAGGGGTGATGGCTGCGGACCGAGGATCGGCTGGAGGAGGGGCGAGAGGAGCGGAAGTCGAGAGCCGAGGAGGGTGTGATGGCGCAGGAGCGGTGGCGGCTGCTGGTGGAGAAGGAGGGTCGGTGGGCGAGGAAGTCGAGGAGGCGGCGGGAGGGGAGGGGCCGAGGAACAGGTCGAGGACGGGTCGCGGCTTGCTCGTCGGCTTACTCGACCATGTTACGCTGCTGTGGAGCAGCCGCACACCCGCCAGGGCTGGCTTCGGGAAGACTGAGGCGAGGGGAGGTCGGAGGATTGATGAGGTCGCCACGAGTCGAGCTCGCCCAGGGCCGGCAAGCATGGTGCGCCGGGGTGCGCACAGAGTGCTGGAAGGGCTCTGGCAGGTAAGCGCACTGGCTCCAAGCGCCGTGGTCGTTGGCAAAGAGGCGGTGAGCGCACAGCCCCATCTCCCTCTCGTGACGGCCAACAGCGTTCTTCCACCGCAGCAGCTCCTGCTTCGCACTTCCGTCGGCGCACATGCTCTCGAGGCTCTCGCTCTCCGGCTGAAGAAGCTCGTGCATAACTGCAGTTGCACCCGGAGCGCGTCTCTCCCTCGCGGAGCTACTCGACCGGTCCTGCAGCGTCGAGGCCTGCTCGAGCCATAGATCCGAGGCACTAAGCTCAGCGCGATCGGTGGAGGCGACGGCGCGACGTGAGAGGGTAAGCGGCGACGGCGCGCGGCAGGGCGAGGTCGGCGACGAGGCGAGCAGGTCGAGCGTCGCCTGGATGATCGGCTTGGGCGACGCACTGCTGAGGCGACCGAGAGAAGCCTGCAAGGTAGATCGTCAGTCGAGGAACTGGAATGTAGGGCACGAGCGTGCGCGCACCGTCACAGCGCCCCTTGCTGAATCACCTCGTCTGGTCGAAGCGAGCCCGAGCGCTCTCGCCCAGCCGCTGCTCCACGCCCTCACATTGCCGACCGCCTCCCGCGCCACTTTGCGCTGTCGCCGCCGATCAAGCTGCCCGTCGCGTGGAGCTGCTTGAGCTGACGCTGTCCGAGGGCGAGGAGCGTCTTGGACTTTTCCTGCGCGCGTGCTCGGCGAGGTCAGCTAGCGCGCGACAGCACAGTGCAGAGAGAGAGACGGACCGAGTCGACCATGCCGCGGTAGCGCTCAAAGTCTTTGCGGACCCACTGGACCGTCTCCCACCGAGCGTCGACGTCTCCGAGGGATCGGGTGGCGCGGATGAACTGGCGATAGAGGGCGAGCGAGCTGGCGCGATGGATGAACTGCGGTAGTGAAGCGAGGTGGGAGAGGTCAGCCCGGTGCTCAGAGGGCCAGGAGAGGAGAGAATCAGGCAAACAAAGTCGAGCGGAAGATGAGGAGTGCGAGCGAGGCGAGAGGTGCGGGCGGGGGCTGCCGAGGCGAGGAGCAGGACGGAGGCCTTCATGGAGAGCACACGAGTAGCTGTGCTGGCGGCTGAGCTGAACAGGGTCGAGAGGAGGGAGAGTGAGGCGCTCGTCGTCGTCGCTCTCCTCCCCGCTCCTCTCCGCTCGGCCTCCGACCAACCACTCGACCCTCGACCCACCGACAGCCAGGGCGCAGACTGCCTCGGCTGCAGTGCGCACAGCAGCAGCCGCCCAGCCGGCCATGTCGACCCGCCAGCGCACAGGCGTCCCACGCGTCTTCTCGTTCGGCCCTCCTCCCTCGGCTCGCACGCCGTCAAAGTACCCGCACCGCCGCAGAATCCGCTGGTGGAACGTCATCACCACCTTCCTCAACTACTGCCTGCTGCTCTTCACCCTCTTTGTCCTCCTCGTCGGCCTCGTCGACATCGGTCACTCGTTCATCTACTCGAACCGCGCATCAAAGGTGGCCGACCTCAGCATCACCTTTGGCACCTACGCCGGCGTCGTCAGTCTCCTGCCTTTCGCACACTCCCTCCTGGCGAGCGCCCGCTGACCCCTCCACCCGGCCCCTTCTCGCAGATCATCTTCGGCCTCATCCTCGTCATCACGCGCACCGTCGCCAACAAGCGCGCCATCATCGCCATCCCCAAGGGCTACCTCCCGACAAAGTCGACCGACGTCCCGAAGGTGCGCCCGCCTCGCTCGCTGCCCTCCGTCCGTCCTCAGTCGCCGCGCGCTGACTCGCCCCGACGCGCGCAGAAAGCGAGCGAGCTCATCCAGAACGAGTACGAGCGCGCGTGCATCATCACCAAGGTGGCGCAGCCGAGCGGGCGCAACCAGGCCGGGTGGGGTCGACCAGGTGCGTCAAGAGGGCGAGCCGGCTTGTCGGCGCTCGCACGCTCCGAGCGTGCGCCGTGCTGACTGCGTCTGCTCATTGTTGGGCGCAGGCACGAGCTGCGAGGACATCAACTTTCGCTCGACCATCCTCGCGACGGTCCCGGCTCTGCGTGCGTCCTCTTCCGCTCGCGCACTTCCAGCAACAGGCTGACGCTCGACGTCCCACAGGCGCCGCTCTCCTGCCCCTTTACCCGACTCTCCTCGCCGCCTACCCCTCGAGCTCTCCCCGCTCGTCGCCCCTCTCCCCTCTCGCGCCGCTCCTCTCCCTCCCTCCCTCAGCCTCGCCCGTCCCCGACGCCCTCCGCCCTCTCGCCGACCTGTACGAGTCGCACCTCGTTCGCGCCCGGTACGCCAAGCCCGAGCCGACCGAGCGTGACTGGGCAGAGTGCACCAAGGCCGTCGCCGTGTTCGTCGGCGTGCTGAGCGGGCTCGAGAGGAGGGCTGCCGGGGCCTGAGCGCGGTTCGAGATTTCTCTTTCGCGTCGCCCTTGTCGATAGCCGAGTTGTTGCCATACTAGCCGAGCTTATCGTCCTGTCCCTAGCACGCGTAGAAGCTGACCAGAGCTCGCCTCGAGAAACCAGCGCACGCGCCTCCCTTCCCCGCCTTTTGGCCGGCCTCCTCCCTCCTCGCCTCACAACACTCGTCGCCATGCCGCTCAGGGACCGTCCACGCGTGTCGTACACGACCCCGGCCAGCTTCCTCGCCATGGAGGCCAACTACCAGCGCGAGCGCAGGGCGCACGGTGGAGCAGGAGCCGGTGCGTCGACCTCATCTCCTCGCTTCTCTCGCTTCACACACAGCGCGCGGGGCGGCTCGCTGACCCGCTCAGTCGTGTCCTGCAGCCAAGAACAATCGCCACAAGTCGCACCGCCGCGACTCGGGCCACGGTCGCTCGCCCAACTCGGACGACTCCGGTGACGACGAGGAGGACCAGCTCGCTTCATCGTCTGACGAGGGCAGCGACAGCGGTGGGTCGGGTAAGACCCTCCTCTCGAGGGCCGACGAGCTCGACCGCGCCGTGCTGCAGCAGGGCAAGGCCAAGAAGCGCTCGAAGAAGCGCGAGGCGCACGCGGCCAAGGTCGGCGGCGGCGGCGGCGGCGGCGGACGCAAGGACAAGGCGCACAACTACGACCCGCTCAAGCGTTTGCCCAAGGAGGTCCTCATGAACGTGCGTCCCGGCTGCAGCCTCTCACCCTTTGCTCTCCTGCTGACCTTCAAGCCCTCGCGTGCAGATCCTCGCCCATCTTTCGTTCGGCACGCTCCACGCCGTCTCGCAGCTCTCGCGCTACTACCGCGACATGACCATGCGCGACGAGATCGACGCCATCTGGGCCGCGGCGCGCGGGGCCGAGGGCCTGCCCGACCTCGAGGAGGGTGGGTGGGGCTGGTTCGAGCCCGGGTATGCCTCGCTCGTCCACGGCAAGCACTGCGAAGTGCGTCTCGCCTCTCTCGCTCTCGCCTTCCCGTCGTCGCGAGCGGGACGACGAGCTGACGCCGCTTACGCACCTGCAGCTATGCGGCAAGCGCTCGCCGCGCTGGCCCGACGTCTTCCTCCGCATGCGCCTCTGCAAGCCGTGCCGCTCCGAGATGTGCGCTCTCCTCCGTCCGTAGACCTGCGCTGTTCGGTCTGCTCGGTCTGCTGACGAGCCGTCCTGCGCGCAGCATCGTCCGCCTCGACCACCTCGACGAGATCGACTCGGACCTGCATGGCGCCGCCAAAGACTGCGTCATCCAGAGCCGCCGTACGGCTGCACCTCACGCTCATCGTCGAGAGCTCCTGCTGATGCCGAGCGTGTGCAGAGGCGCCCGACGACCCGCACCAGCTGCGCAAGAAGCGTGCGTCTCTCCCTCCTGCGCTCGCTCCCCTCCTCGCTCGCTCACCTCTCTGACGCCCTCCCCTCCTCACAGTCCTCCACGGCTACATTGCCGCCCTCGAGTCCGAGAGCGACACCCTATGGCGCCTGCAGGACAAGGACGACGCCGACGACGAGGAGTTCTACGCCGACAAGTTTGCCGCGGCCTGGGCCAAGTCGGGCTCGAGGGCAGCCGTCGGCAACAAGGGCGGCGGGGAGGGCAAGTACGACGAGGCGCCGAGGCGCAAGGAGGGCGAGTGGCGTAGGAGGGTCACGGCGTACGTCAAGAAGAGGAGGGCTGCGTGCGCGAGGGTCGAGAAGGTGCGTCTGGGTCTCTCTCGCCCTGTCTCGCGCTCGTCCTCTCGGACGGTCTCGCCGACTGACGTGAGGAACCTCTCGTCGCGCAGGAGGGCGAGGCGCTCTTCAAGGCACTCGAGAAGCTGTACGCGCGCGAGGCGACCGAGGGCGAGGACGAGGCGGACGGGAGCTCGACCGCGAGGCGCGAGGCGTGCGTCCTCTTCCTCCTCAATCTCCCTCTCTATCTCGACTTACTGACGACGACCTCCTGCAGATTCGAGGAGCGCGTTCTCGCCCTGAGCGACAAGGAGGAGTGGACCAAGGACGAGTGCGTGGACCTCTCTCGTGGCCCGCTCGGACCCCTTGCGGCTCTCGCTGACCTCGTAGATGTGGTCCCGCTCGCAGCTTCTACGGCCCCTGGCTCTCGGACAAGCTCGTCAACCGCGGCCTCGACACGGTCAACGACGACGAGTGGGACGCGCTCAAGCCCAAGGTGCTCAAGGTCCTCGCCGCCTCGCGCAAGAAGCGCATCGCCGCCGTCGAGGCCGCCGCGCAGGCTCAGCGTCGCGAGGACCTCCTCCCGGCCTACCAGGCGTTCCGCAACCGCCAGCCGTCGGCCGAGGCGATCGTGTGGACGCCGCTCTTCGTCGACTTCCTCCTCTTCCCCTCGGTCCGCGCCCTGTGGCAGCCGCACGGCGCCGTCATCGACCAGGACGCCATCGACTCGGCCAAGGACGACATCGACGAGGACCTCAACGAGTGGCGCACGAGCCTGCGCCTGCACGTCATCCAGCTCGTCCTGTCCAACACGCTCGACCTGCCCGAGGACGAGGAGCTCGACTCGGACGCCGACGCCTACGAGGACTACGGCGACGACTTCTTCAAGCTCCTCGCGTCGAGCGTCATGTGCGACGTCGACGACTGCCGCCACGCCGCCATCGGCCGCAAGGGCGCGCCCAACTACGTCCCCTCGCGCCCGACTTACTTCGGCCCGCTCCTCGACGTCCTCCACCACCAGCACGAGGCGCACGACTACCTTCGCCCCTCGAAGCACGAGCTCGTCCACGCCGCCACCGCCGCCGCCGCCAACGGCGAGCCGCACTTCCGCGTCGCGCTCCCGCTCGAGGTCAGCAACGCCGTCGTCGCCATGTGCGACGCCGCCAGGCTCGACGACGAGGTCGCCGAGCCGGAGGACCTCGACGAGGTACTCGAGGGCGAGGGAGGGTGGGTGCAGTGGAGCAACATGCCCGGCGGCGGGCACGGGCGGAAGGAGAAGGATTGGCGGTCCGTGGTGCGTCGGGCTCTCTCTCTCGTTCGGCCCGCCCTGCTCTGCAGACACGTGCTGATTCTCGAGGATGTCCACCACAGCTCTGCTCGATCTACCGCGCCGCCGTCAAGGCGCAGCACGCGCGCCCGCCGCGCTCGATCGGGATCCCGACCATCAGGCTCGCGCCGGGTAAGGACGAGTGAGGGCGCGAGAAGAGCAGCAGTAGCTTGAAAACCCGTGTGCAGTACAGCGCTTGCAGTGACCTTCTCGAGCGCGGCCGAGAGGAGAGGGAAGAAGAGCATCGTTGCAGAACAAGAAGACGACGACCGAGAGGATCAACGACCGGTGCTCGGGCGCATGTTGGGCATGGCCTTCTTCTCCTTCTGCGCCGTCTTCTTGCGCTTCTTGTCGATGGCCTTGTGGAGCTTGCGCTTGTCGGTCGAGAGCTCGTCGAACTTGGCCTTGAGGAAGAGCTTCTTGCGCTCGGCTGCGAACGGCGGCGACTCGGCGTCAGCGAGAGCGCACGAGCGAGAGAAAGAGAGAGAGAGAGGGACGCACACTCCTTGAGGTAGAAGGCCTTCTTGCCCTGGGCGCGCTTGTCCTGCTCCTCCTTCTTCCACGACTTCATCGCCTCCTGCTCGCGCTCCTTCATCTTGCGCGTCACGTCCCGGTTCTCCATCCTGCGCAGCGCCTCATCGATGCGCTCCTTCTCCTCCTCGGGCAGTGCGCGGTTCCTGCGCGCCTGCTGCGCCGTCTTGCGCATCGTGTCGAGCTCGGCGCGCTGCTTGTCGGCGAGGAAGCCGTACGACTGCTTGAACAGGTGCGGGTTGACCGAGCCCGACAGGGCGTCGAAGCGCGGGTCGCGCGCGTGGAGCGTGTGCGTCTCGACGACTTGGCGCACGCGCGAGACGGGGCGCTTGGCCGACATCTCGGTCGGGCTGCGCAGGAGAGGAGGCCCGAGCGTCAGTCCCTGCCCAGCACCTGCGACGAGTGACGAGGATCCAGAGAGAGGAGGAGACGCACGCGTGCTTGTTCGACCTTCCCTCGTGCTCGGCCCTGCCCTTGCCCTTGCCCTTCCGCGCCCGACCGTGCCGACCCGCACTCACCTCCTCGGGCCCGTCCTCGTCCTCGTCGCGCGCCTTGCCCTTGCCGCCGTTCTTGCCCTGCTGCTTCTTGAGCTGCTTCTGCGCCTTGATGAGCGACGTGAAGGGGATCTCGGCGAGCTCTGCGGGCGAGACGACGGGGTCAGCGAGGGGGCGAGGTGGGCGAGAGTGAGCAAAGGGGCCGGGCGCACGCTTGCCGATCGAGGCCTGTACGGGAGGAGAGTCAGCACGTGTCTCGGTAGCAGAGAGAGACGCTCGGGGGACGCACCTCTGGGTCGCTGTCGTCCTCAATCAACTCGCCCTGGTCGCTCTCGTACGCCGCGACGCCGTCCTCGTCGTCGTCGTCGCTGCCCGCCTCGCCCATCTCGTCGTCCTCGTCCTCGTCGTCGTCCTGCTCGAACGAGCGCGAGCGGCTTGGGCCGGCATGAGTGCGCTCGGCGGCCCACTCGTCCTCCTCCGAGTCGGCGGCGTCGCTGTAGTCGTCCTCGCCAGACGAGGGGTCGACGGGTGGGAGAGGGGCGCGCTTGGTGGATGCTGGTGCACCTGCGCGCTTCTTGAGGGCACTGGCGGGCATGGTGAGGGAGGTCGAGAGGGGCGGGGGAAGGGGGCGGTGTCGAGCGGCGGCGAGGGCGAGGCAAAGCGGTGGATGGCGCTGCTGATCGGGCCGCGGCGGCCGTGTTCTGCTCAGTGCCACAGCAAGTGCAAGCTCGAGCTAGTCGGTCGTGTGGGAGACGAGGGAGCAGCTCGCCAGCTTCATCTCCCCGAGCTCGTCCTCGTCCATCTCGCTCGCTCTCGCAGCAGGGACATGCCTGCTGGTCCTGCAAGGCAGCGGGTAGGCTCGAGCTCCCTCTCGTGCGAGAGCGTCGCCCTTCGAGCTGCTGCTCGCGGTGCACCTCTCCTCATCATCCGCTGCGCTTCGAGGCGTAGGCACAGCGCCCAGCCGTCTGCTGCGCGATGCAGTGCCTCTCAATCGCTCGCGGCAATCCGCTGCTATGAGACTGAGCCCCGCAGCTGCGCTGCACGCGAGATCGCGAGGTGCTCGAGCGCTTCCTGACCTGCGCTCCTACCCTCTCTCGCACGCGCTCGCAACGACGGGTCCAAGGGGATGCCATGAATGCCAATGCAGCTCCCGACGCTCTACCGCTCGTCAGCTCCGCCACCCGCTCGCCCCTTGCCCTGCTGATGCCCCCTCACCTCACCTGCGATCAGGCCCGCGAACGCCGCGACGATCATGCCGCCGCCGAGGAGCGTGCTGCGCGTGATGGGCGGCGCCGAGGGCACAAAGAGGGCGTCGGCCGCGGCGACGAGGATGAGGGTGAGGAGGTTGGCGACGCTCGCGATGACGGGGCCGAGGAGCGAGATCAGGAGCATGAAGCCGCCGTTGAACACTGTGCATCGTCGAGCCGGGTCAGTACGCTGGTCGTTTTCGCCATCTCCCACCACGGTGTCACTACGAGAGGGGAGAAGAGCGAAAGATAGACGGCGACGCACCGACACCCGATGCGATGATGCCTACGAGCGCCCACCTCGCCTCGACCGGCGGCCACTCAAAGTCCTCCCACCCGACGAGCTGCAGCAGCGGGATCGGGACCCACAGGAACAGGAGCGTGCACAGCCCAATGAGGGACGTGAGCACGTTCGAGTACAGGAGGAACAGGGTCGGGCTCGCGCGCGGCGGGACCGCCAAGGGCCCGTGCGTCGAGAGGCGCCGGGGCGCGCCGAGCCGGGGTCGCGGCGGCGCTCCAGCGGCGCGAGAGGACGACGCCGGCGTCGCGCTGTGCCCGCCGACGGGGCTGCCCGAGCGCGTAGGCGTCCCGACCGGCGAGTTGAGCAAGCTGCTCGTCTCGCTCGCCGGCCCGCGCTCGTCGCGCTCTTCGTCGTCGTCGTCCGAGTCGGACGCAGGGCGCGAGTCGAGGTCGTCAATCGCTGCGGCGAGCGTGTCGGGCGTGCCTGCTGCGCGAGCGGCCGAGGCGGGCGAGGGCGCGCCGTGTGCGAGGAGCGGGCGGCGGGACGATTGGCGTTGGTGGACGGGGAGGATCGGCGTCAAGGGCTGGTCGTCAGGCGTCGAGTCGGGAAGCGCAATCTGTTGATTGACGTGCAGCAAGGCGAGTCAGCTGCTGCGCTCGAGACCGAGCAGAGGGAGAGACGAAGAGCGAGCGAGCGACGCACGTGAATCTTGTACCAGACCTCGTAGCCGGCGTACGCGATGCTGCCGAAGAGCGCCAGGCAGTTGCCGATGAGCCGATTGGCTCCCTCGCCGTCGGACGATCCCGTAGCGTCGCCGTACGCGATGACGAAGACGCCGCAGACGGCGAGGACAACGCTCAGGAGGTTGAAGAGGCGGTGCGAGGGCGACTCGCGCGCCGAGGCCGGAGTGGGGAGGTAGTAGAGCGAGAGGAGGTAGGCCCACTGCGAGATAGAGAGGAAGCGAGGGTCAGCGAGCGGGCGAGGAGGTCCGAGCGCGCGAGGTGCAACGGGACGCACGAAGGCGAAGACGTTGTAGATGGCGGTGATGTCTGCGAGGCGCATGAGCGTCAGTACAAGCTCGGGCACTTGTGCGAGAGAGGGACGTACCGGTCATGCTCGTCAAGGGCACGGCGGCGTACCACGAGAGGGCGGGCGCCGAGATGAAGACGGTGAGGATGCCGGCCTTCTTGGCGAGGTTCTGGACCCAGTCCTGCTCGGCGACGTCGGCGAGCGCGGCGGGGAGGTAGCGCGTGAGGGCGTTGGGCGACGTGTGGCGGTACAGCGAGCGGTCGGAGCGCGAGCGCGTCACCTTGGGCGAGACGGGGATGCCGGGGCCGTCAAGGTCGTCGTGCGGGCTCGGGGTGCGGAAGTGGTACGCGAGGAGGTCGCGCAGGTCGGCAAAGGTCGAGCGGATGGGCGTGCCCGTGAGGCGCAGGACGAGGACGTGGGCCGGGACGAGGAGGGTGTAGCCGCTGCGAGCAGGACCAGGAGGGGGTCAGCGGGATAGAGGGGCGCGGGAGAGCGAAGAGACGGACCTGTGGGTGAGGTAGAAGAGGAAGAAGGGCTTCTTGTAGCCGAGCTGGTGCTGGACGTGCGAGGCGAGCTCTGTCTGGATGGTGTAGGCGACGAGGACGACGGCGAGGAGAACGGCGGCGCCGGTCGTCTTGCCGTCGAGGCCGGCTTTCGGTGCGCCCATGGCGGCCGGTGAGGGTCGGCGAGCGCGTGCGAGGGACGCGTGAGGCGAGTTGTGCGAGCGAGGGTGGGGTGGTCGGAGGGAGACGAGGTGGGGGAGGTGAGAGAGCCGCCTGCGGCTGCGGCGAGTGGCTGTGCGGGTTGAGAGAGTGTGTAGCGGCGAGTCGAGGTGGCAGCCGAGGCTAGCGATGCCGTGTGGGAGGAGCAGGCGCGCCATCTCCACCTGGAGCTCATCCGTCGGTGGAGTTGAGCCGTGTCTCACCTTCGCGCCGCGGTTGACGCAGCCGTCACGCTCTCTGGTGCTGCAAATGCTAGCCAGAGCACGTCTCGCAGTCTTAGTCGAAGCTCTCACACCAGAAGCAAAGAGAACGAGGCCGCCGCGACGAGGCCCACTCGGCTGGGTCGGGGCGACTCGAGGCTCGCTTCTGCACCTCGCGCTCGTCGCCAGCTTGTCCGCCAGCTCGGCAGTCCGACGTCGACACAGCCTGCGCATGGCTGCGCCTGTCGTCACGCCCGACGGCGACCCGTTCCCCCTCCTCCACCTCGCCGACCTCTCCTTCGACATCTCCTCGCCCGCCTCTCTCGCCGATCTCGCCGCATACCAGCTTGCGTTCGCGCCATGGAGTGCCAGCTGTGCGTACACTCCCCCTGCGCCATGCCCGGCGCGAGCTGGTGCTGACGCCGATCCCTCGCAGGGGACGACTCGATGGCCGCGGCGCTCAAGCGCACCTGGCGCAGGCGCAGGGAAAAGGCCCGCCCGCTCATCACGGCCCGTGAGCCCATGGGCATTCACGCGCCCCTCGAGCTCCAGCAGCAGGAGCAATTCCCGCGCTTCGAGTGCGTCGACCTCGCCTTCGACCTCGACCCGACCAACGACGACCTCGACCACCTCTCGAGCGCTCAGCTCGCCGCCGTCCAGTTCCACCCGGCAGCGACAAAGGACCTCGTCATGGCCGCCGAGGACGTCTTCTTCACCAGGCGCGAGCGCGACTTTGCCGCCGGCCTCTCGCTCCCTCCCTTCCCTCCCTCCGCCTCGACCTCGTCCTCGTCCTGCGCGCCTGCGCCGGTCACCGCCGCGCCTGCGCCAGCCTCAGGGCCTCACGCGCCTACGCCGCCCGCGACATCGCCCGCGACGCCCACCGGCACCGACCCGACCCTCGCCCCTCTTCCCGCTCGCGCACCAACAGCCTCGCGCCTCCCGCCTCGCACCGCCGCACCGCCTCCCCTCCCTCCCGCACCATCCAACTCGATGGGCGCACCACCTCGCGCAGGCGCCGCCGCCACCGCTACCCTCGCAGCCTCGTCGTCCGCCTCGAGCTCGAGCTCGCGCATCCCCGCCTTTGCGAGGCCGCCCGTGCCTGCGCCTGCGCTCGTCGCACAGCCGCAGCAGTCGAGCTCGAGCTCGGCGTCGGCGTCGGGCTCGAGGGTGCCGGCGAGCGCGTCGAGCGCGAGGGACGGCGCGGCGCACACCGGCGAGCGCGAGCGCGACCGGGCGAGGGACGAGGAGCCGCGGCGGGACCGCGAGCGCGACCGCGAGCATGATGCCCGCCGCGAGCGCTCTCGCGAGCGCGACTACGACGCCTCGCGCTCGCACGACCGGGCCTCGTCGAGCCGCAGGTCCGAGCGCGAGCGCGAGCGGTCTCTCTCGCCCGGCACGGCGCAGCGCGAGCGCGAGCGTGCGGAGTACAAGGCGGCCAAGGCGGCTCGTGCGCGCGAGGACGAGGAGCGCGAGCGGGAGCGCGGCGAGCGCAGGAGGAAGGCGGGAGAAGGGGAGCGTGAGGACGGGCGCAGCGCGAGGGACAGCAGCTCGAGGCGGAGCAGCAGGGCCGACGAGACGGGCAGGAGGGCCGAGCGCGACAGGGAGGAGGGCGAGGGCCGCCGCGACCGCGACGACCGCGAGCGTGACTCGGGCTCGAGGCCGTCGTCGTCGAGGGCCTACTCGCGCGTGCGCTCGCGCTCTCGCTCGCCCGCCGCCCGCCGCGACTCGGGCCACGAGACGTCCCTCGCGACGCCCTCGAGCCGCAAGCGCGCCGTGAGCCCGGCCCGCTCGGACTACTCGCACGCCTCGTCGTCGGTCCTGCGCAGCTCGACTCGCCGCCGCCTCGACGACGCCGACTACGTCTCGGCGCCAGCACCTGCGTCGACGCCGCCGACGGGTCCGCGCAGGCAGACGCCGCCGCCCGACCAGCCGCAGGCGTTCGAGCCGGTCCCGATGGAGCTCCTCTCGCGGCTGAACACCGTCTTCCTGCGACACTTCCCCGGTCGCCTGTCGGCGGGCGACATTGCCGACTTTGTGCACCACGGCGCGCCGACGGCAAGGAGCGAGCCCGTCGCGATCAAGTGCCACTCGAAGCCGAACCAGGACTTTGGCCTGCCCGGCGAGGCCGGCCTCCAGCCTGACGTGACGCTCGCGTTCGTCATGTACGACGAGACCGACATCGACAGCGCCCGCGAGCTCGTCCGGTGCACGGACGGCTCGAGGTTCCGCGACCGCAAGATCACGGCGAGCAAGGGTGCCCCGCAGACGACGAGTGCGTCCTCTCCCTCGCACGGCCTCCTCACTTTCACTTTGCCTCGCGCTCTCGCTGACTCTTGAACCTTGCTCGCGCAGGTTCCTGGCGCTGGAGCGACTTCAACCCGTCTTTCGTCGAGGCGCACTACCGCCGCCAGCTCGCCGCGCACGCCGCCGCTCGGCACGCGTCGCCTGCGCGCGCCGACTCGCGCTCGGCGGCGGTCATGACGGGCTTCGTCGCCGACCGTGCGCCGCCGCCAGACGTCCCCGCTGTGCCGCACGCCTCGACCTCGGCGGGCCCGAGCGCCGACCCCGGCAGGGCCGGTCGGCGAGCCAGCACGGTCCCGCCGCCCGTGCCTCTACCGCCGCACCTGCACGCCAAGCTGTCGACGCTTTACGTCAGCAACGTCGCTGCCGACACGGACCTCGGCGAGTGCAGGGACTACTTTGACCCGTGCGGTGCGTCGCCGTCTCCTGCTTGGCGCCGGCGCTCTCACGTCTTGCACTCACTGACTCGACCTTGTCCTTGATGCTCATCCGTCCGCAGAGGGTATCGTCGGCCTGAGCTTGAGCGAGGTCAGCTCGTCGCTGCGCCAGCTACGGTTCCGCGACGCGTGGCTCACGTTCGAGACGGCGAGGGATCGCGAGCGCGCACGGCACGGGCTCATGGGCGGCAAGTACCCGGGCGCGGCCGTCAAGCTGTGGGTCGAGATGGCCGAGCTGCGCGCGCAGAACCAGGGCGAGGGTGCGTCGGCCTCTTCCTCGGCTCGACCCCGATGAAGGGATGAGTGACTGACTCGACCCTTGGCACATACAGAGCATCAGTGGCTATGGAGTACGTCGCGTCGCTTGCCGCATCCAGAGCGAGGTGCTCGACCGTCCCGGACCTTCTCGCTGACCAACTTGCGCACGCGCCCCTTTCACCCTCACCCCCTCCTCTCTCCGCCTCCCTCTCCCTTTCCTCGTAATCTCTCGACTCTTCTCTGTTGCAGGCGAGATGAGCAAGGACTACCGCTCGCGGCACGCAGCCGAGCTCGAGGCGGCGAGTCGCGACAGCGTCAGCAACGCAGCAAGAGGTGGAGCCGGCGCCCGCGGCGACTACGCGGCGTCGAACCCGCCGACGGCTGGGCTTCAGCAGCAGCAGGCGTCGCAAGCCTCCCCGACGCTCGACCCTCGCCGCCGCCCCTCGCAGCAATCCAGCTCGACCAGCTCGACGGCTGCGCCCACCGCGCTGCGCTTCTTCCCCGCCGGGCAGCCGCTCCCGCCCTCGAGCACCATCGACCCTTTCATGTCGGCGTCGTCGTCGTCTTCGATCAGCAACGGGCCGACTGCACCTTCCTCCCGCCTGCCGGCTCCCGCTCAGGCCCCTCCTCCGCCCGACGCCTACTCGCCGCTCGCCGCCGCCCTCCCCTTCGGCATCTTCTCGACCTCGCACCCGCCGCATCCTCACGCCTACTCGGCCTCGCACCAGCAGCAGCAGTCGTCCTCGGCGCCGGCAACTCGCCCGTCGACCGTCGTCCCCCGTCCAGGCCCGCAGACCGTGTTCAGCTCGGGCTCGAGCGCCCACCCGTCCGACACGGCCCTCATGCGCCCGCCCTCGGCGCCTGCTGCACCTTCGCCGTCGAGTGCTCTGCCACCGCCGAGGGCGCCTCGCGGCGCCGGGTTCATGGACCCCGCACGGGCCGCGCTTCTCGCGAGCGCCGGCATCGGCGCCTCGGCGACGGGCGGCGACGCGCTCGTCGACGAGCCGATGCAGCTCGATGACGATGAGCCCATCGCTGTCGGTGACAGGCGGCCGACGGCAGCGGAGGAGAGAGCGCGTGCGGAGGAGGCGGCGCGCAGCGCTTGGGGCGCGAGGCGGGGCGGCGCAGCGGCGGTCGGCGCGCAGGTGCAGCAGGGTGGAGCACATCAGCAGGAGAACGGCTCGCAGGGCCCGCAGTCCGGCACTGACGGCCGCCCGCGGTCGCTGAGCCTCGGCATCAAGGGCCTCGCCAGCTCGTCCGCCGCCAGCACGAGCGCCGGGGCCCGCTCGCCTGCGGCTACGCCGTCGGCGGCGCTCGAGCCCTCGCCTGCGCCTGGAACGCCCGCTCCCGCCGTCGACGCTTCCGTGCCGGCCGCCACCGCCGCCGTCGAGGTGGCGCCGAGCATCTCGGCGAGCGCGCTCGAGGCGCTCGGCGCGGCGCTCAAGCTGCAGGGCCTCCCGACTCTCGGCTCGACGATTGACGGAGCCGGGGACGGTGCGGGAGAGACGCCGTGAGGAGGAGGCGCACGGTCGAGGACGATGCGCCGCGAAAAGGAGGAGTCCGGGGACGGGAAGGAGGACCGCTTGGCTTGACCGGGGGGAGGGCAGTCGCACTCGCACACGCACACGCACTTGCACTAGCATCGACACGCACGCTCGCAGAACTCGCACTCGCATTGCAACGAGGCCCTTGCGCTTTGACCTGCTCTCGTTCGCGCTCTCGAGGAACGAGGGGAATGAGCACTACTTTGTTTGCAGATCGCTACTGTACAGCCAGAGGAGGGGAAGAGGAGGCTCGAGACGTCGAGCGGGTGGGAGAGTCGACGGGAGAGACGCTCAGAGCTTGGCGCCGAGGCCGAGGGCGAGCCGCAGCTCCTGCTTGATGCCGTTGTCGAGCATAATCTCCTCGCTGCCGCCCGGGATGACGACGCCCTTGACGTCCCTCCTGATCCTCTCGACCCGCTCGCCGACGCCGCCGCGCGTGTGCGCGATGCCGCCCATGATCTGGACCGCCTCGCGCGCGACGAGCTCGAGCGTGATGCCGCAGTGCGCCTTGAGGAGGGCCGTCGTGCCGCCGAGACGCTGGTTGGCGAGGTCGTGCGGGAGGTGCTCCGAGGCGTAGACGATCGACTGCGACAAGGGGCGGGAGAGGGAGTGGGGAGGACGAGGGTCAGCCGGTGCTGCATCAATGCACGAGAGACGTGGAGGAGGTGCGACAGGGTGCGGCGCAGGAACGAGGACGAAGGAGCAGTGATCAAGGAGGGGCGACGAAGGAGGAAGAGGGCAAGAGGAGGAAGAGGGCGAGAGGAGAAGAGGGAGCGAAAACAAGGGGTCCGAGCGCACCTCGAGCCACGCCTGCTGCGCCTCGATGACGCGGCTCATGTGCGCCACCTTGTTGCGGATGACCTCGCTGTCGACGAGGCGCTTGCCAAACACGCGGCGCTTGTGCGCGTACGAGAGCGAGTCCTCGAGCGCGACGCGGGCGATGCGCTGCGCGACGATCGAGATCCTGCGAGGGCGAGGCGAGCGGCGTCAATACCTAGGTCCAAGAGCGAGACAGGGACAGGAGAGCGGAAGGGAGACGGACATGAGCCGCTCGTGGCGGAACTGGAAGAGGGTCGATTTGGGAAGGTCAACTCGCAGGTTCGAGCGCGGCGACGAGAAGGGCAGGACGACAACGGAGAGGACAGGGTCGACGCACGTTGTTCATGATGCACTTGAAGCCCTCGCCGACCTTGCCGATGAGGTTCTCGACGGGCACCTTGACGTCCTGCGCGCTCGGACCTCGTTTGGTCAGCGCTCGTCCTCTCTCAGCGGATCCGCCCGAGCTCGATCAGTGAAGGAGCAGGCGCACCTCGAACGTGATGAAGGTCGTCCCCGCGCAGTGCTGGCCCGACATGTTCATCCTGCGGCGCGTGACGCCCTCGCCGTTGGGGATGAGGAGGAACGAGACGCCGGCCATGTCGCCCGCCTTGCCCGACGTGCGCACGGCCGTCGTGAAGTAGTCCGAGTAGATGCCGCTGCGGATGACACGATGCGGCGTCAGTGCGTGCCTCGAGCTGGGGAGCGAGAGGCGAGAGGACGAGAAGTGGACGCACTTGGTGATCCACTTCTTCGTGCCGTTGACGATGTAGTGCTTGCCGTCGTCAGACAGGACGGCCTCGGTCGAGAGGTTCTTGACGTCCGAGCCGGCCTCGGGCTCGGTGATGGCAAGGCAGACGCGCTTTTTGCCCGACATGATGTCGGGGAGGACGCGGTCCTGAAGCTCCTGCGAGCCAAAGTGGTAGATCGGCGGGCAGCCTGCGAGGAGGAGAGCGAGAACGTCGATCGAGTCAGGGCGGTAGCTCTAGAGAGCGGCCAGCCGACGCAAAGCGAAGGAGAGCGGGAAGGGGACCGTGCGTCGCCGAGAGGGAGAGGACGCACCGATTTGCAGACCGCCAAAGAGACCCTGGCCGACGCCGAGCGAGCCGTTGCGGTGCAGCTCGTCGATGAGGATGAGGTCGTGGCTGTGCGCGACGATTCGAAAGGGGTCAGCCGGGTCGGACGGGCGAGGAGGGACTCGAGGAGGGAGAGGACGCACAAGCCGTCCCACTCCTCGACCTTGACGCCGCCGAAGACGGTGCCGTCGGGCTTTGCCCACTTCTTGGGGATGCGGGTGCCCCACGCGAGGCAGGTGACGATGCCGGCGTCGGCGGCGGCGCGGTACACGGCCGGGTCGACCGTCTTGGTCTCCTCCTCCCACTCGAACGGGATGTCCATGATGTGCTCCTCGGCCCTGCGTGCGGTGGAGAGAAGGGAGGGAGACAGGAGAGCGAGGGCGAGAGGGTCAAGTCAGCCGATGCTCGCGAGGTGGGGGCGGGACGAGGAGAAGGAGGAGGGGAGCGAGAATGGGGAGGGAACGGACCATTTGCGGGCAGCGCGGCGCAGCTGGTGGTGCGACTCGTTGTAGTAGGGGCTCGGAAGGTCCTGTCGGGGCAGAGAGGGTGAGTTCCTCGGGGATGCAGCTGATGAGGACTCGGAGGAGGAGGGGGAGGCGAGGACGCACCCTGATAGCGGCGGGCTCTGCAAAGGGGACGAGCGAGCCAAAGCGAGTCGTGTTCGAGCTAGAAGCAGTCATCTTGGCCACAGTGTGAGGAGCGAGAGCGAGGAGGAGTGAAGTCCGGCTTCGTCGTCGTCGCTTGGCCCGGATGGACCGGCGTCGCACCAGCCCACGATGGACTCGGCTGCCGTCCTGACAGCAGGCGCACTCGCCAGGGCTGCACTCGCACTCGCCACAGACTGGCCCTACGCCCTCGCAACCCGCAACGAGCTCGCGACCCCCCTCTCGGCCCTCATCCGCCGTCCGTCCCTCCCACTCCTTGTACCCCACTCGAGCTGGAGCGCTGACGCCCTGCGCCCACAGTCCAGGAAGGCCACCACCTCGCCACCAAGCTCTCGCCGCCCCTCGACCCCTACGCCGCCGGCTCGTTCCACCACCCTCCCCTCGTCCTCACCCTCATCGGGCACCTCGTCCACCCCGACTCGGCTCAGCCCTGGCTCAGCTTTGCCGCGTGGACCGCAGCAGACCTCGCCACGGCATGGGCACTCGGCCAGATCGCGCGAGGGCGAGACCGAGGACCTGAGCCCGTCGACCGCACCGAGAAGCGCTGGAGCCGGGCCGCTGTCGCAGCTCTGTGCGTCGCCCTGTCCTCGCTGGATGTGCACAGCGAGTGACCAAGCTGACCTGATCTGCGCCGTGACCCGAACAGGTACCTCTTCCACCCGTTCACGGTCGCAACCACCCTCGCCCGCTCGTCGACCACCTTCACCAACCTGTTCCTCGCCCTCGCCCTCAACTCGGCCCTCGACGGTGCGTCCAGTCCTTCGCATCTCGCGGCGAGCCCCAACGCTGACCCGCTCTTCTCGCACAGGCTCGCTTGTCCTCGCCGCCTTCCACCTCTCTCTCGCCGCGCACCTCTCGCTCCACCCGGCACTCCTCCTCGCGCCCCTCATCCTCGTCGCGCACCAGGCCATCACCAAGCGCTCGTCGGCACGCGCGCCGTCGCTCGCGGCGAGCATGGGCGAGGGCACGGCGGCGTTTGCGCTGCACCAGGCGGTGCTCCTCGGGTTGAGCCGGTGGTTGACGGGCAGCTGGGCCTTCCTCGGCAGCGTCTACGGCGTCATGTGCGTCCTGTTCCCCCTCGGTGTATCTCAGAGCACGTGCCTCGGCTGACATGCCCGCTTCGGCCTCTCCTCTCCTGCTCGCCCCCTCGCGCTCGCGCTCGACCCGCCTTCAGCCTCACCATCCCCGACCTGACGCCCAACATCGGCCTGACGTGGTACTTCTTCATCGAGATGTTTGACCACTTCCGCGCCTTCTTCCTCGTCGTCTTTGCGCTCCACCCGATCGTCTACGTCGCGCCGCTGTGCATCTTCTACCGGTGCGTGCCCCCCTCTCCCTCTCGCCTTGTCTCGACGAGTGTCGCCGAGTCGGACCTGACGAGCTGTTGATGACGCAGGGACGACCCGCTCTTTGCGGCGACCATGCTCGTCGGCGCGATCGCCCTCCTTAAGAGCTACCCGTCTTTGGGTGACTGGGCCCTGTGGCACGCCCTCCTCGCGTCCTACTCCGAGCTCCTTCCTCGTGCGCCTCTCTGTCTCTCTGTACTGCCTCTCTCCCTCTCGCTGACGACGCCGGCGCCCGTGCACAGACGTCTCGACCCCAATCTTCCACGCCCTCGTCCCGCTCTACGCCCTGTCGCTTCTCCCCGCCTTCTCCCACATGTGGCTCGCGTCGACGGCCGGCAACGCCAACTTCTACTATGCGGCGACGCTCGTGTGGGCCGTCGGCATGGGCGGGTGGGCGCTCGAGGCGATGCGGGCGCGCGGCAGGAGGGAGGCGCTCGGGGCGCTCGACAAGGAGGGGAGGGCGCAGGTCGAGGAGGGGAGGTGGAAGGTCGTGCAGCGGTAGTGCGCAGGGGTGTAAGGCGTCCTGGTCCTGCCGTCGGTCGAGCTGAGCGGGCGGGTCCTTAGGCGCGAGGGGAGATCTCGGAGGCGCTGCGCTTGAGGGAGGCGCTCGACGAGGCCCGTCGAGCCGCTTCGAGGACCGTCGAGTGGTGCTCTGACCGTGGCTTGCCCATCGGTACGCTCCTCGTCCCTCTCTCGAGCTCGAACCGCGAGGGAGGGAGGCTGACGCTCGGACCCCCTCCTCCGCCTCGCTCTCGCGCGCAGCCAGCATCCTCGCCAAGTCGTTGGCGATCCACGGGCAGGCGCGCTCTGAGGCGAGCGACGTTCACCGCGCGCCCTCAAGGCCCAGCTCGCCGAGTACAACCAGCAGCACCCGCTCAACGGCGACGAGCTCGAGACGTTCAAGGCCGCTCGTCGCGACGTCCAGTCCAAGCACGTGCGCCCGGCGTCGCCGTTCACGCTCAGCTACCGCGCCCAGGTCGCCCTCTGCCTGCGCCGCGGCTTCTGGCGCCTCAAGGCCGACCCGTCCCTCACCTTCTTCCAGCTGTTCGGCAACTCGGCCATGGCCCTCGTCGTCTCGTCCGTCTTCTACAACCTCGCCAAGACGACGGCGACGTTCTACTCGAGGGGCTCGCTCCTCTTCTTCAGTATCTTGCTCAACGGTGCGTCCTCCTCCCGCCGCCTCTCTCCTCTCGCCGACTCTCTCGTCCTCTGCGCCGAGCTGACTCTCGCGCTTCCTCAGCCTTCGGCTCGGCCCTCGAGATCCTCACGCTCTACTCGCAGCGCCCGATCGTCGACAAGCAGTCGCGCTACGCCTTCTACCACCCGTCGGCCGAGGCGTTCGCGTCAATGGCGACCGACCTGCCGTACAAGATCCTCAACGCTATCTGCTTCAACACCATCATCTACTTCATGACGAGTGCGTCGTCGGCTGTTACTGCGCCGTCGTGACCGCGAGCTGACCTCGCCTCGCCGACCCTCGCTCCCTTCTCCTGCGTCCTCATCTTCTCCTCCTCGCGCAGACCTGAACCGTGGCGCAGGCCCCTTCTTCTTCTTCCTACTTGTGTCCTTCACCCTCACGCTCGTCATGAGCATGTTCTTCCGCTCGGTCGGCGCCCTGTCGCGGTCGCTGTCGCAAGCACTCGTCCCGGCCGCCCTCCTCATCCTCGCCCTCGTCCTCTACACCGGGTTCGCCATCCCAGCGCGCTACATGCTCGGCTGGATCAGCTGGATCCGCTACCTCAACCCGTGCGTCCATCTTCTCCCTGAGCGAGCTCGTCGTCCTCGCCTCGTCCTGACCTTCTCGGTCTCGCTCGCGCTCGCAGGATCCAGTACGGCTTCGAGAGCCTCATGGTCAACGAGTTCTGGAGTCAGCAAGCGACTCGCTAACCCGTCGTCGCCCTCGGGCAGCGTCTATGGCATCGTCTGGGTGCGCACGGACCTCCTTAGTCGGCAATCTCGCCGCTCGCGCATGAACCTCTTGCTGACGCCCTCGTCTTCGCTCCGCGCTCGCAGCTGAAGAAGAGCCGCAAGTAGAAGAAGGAGGAGAAGGCTGCTCAGGCTGCGCAGAACAAGGGCGCCGACAAGGTCGCCGCCGAGAAGCACTAGCTCCCCTCCCGCCGTCGTCTCTTTCCCTCTCTTCCCCTCTCTTAGCCACTCAATTTCCCGACCGTCCTAGAAGTGCCCTTCTCCCATCTGCATCCTCCTCTGTGAGCTTCCTCCTGTTAAACTCGGCTCTCTTCCTCTCCCTGGAGCGTGATCGTCGAGCGAGCTTCGGGCGCCGTCACCCTTCCGTTAAGCGCTTCGGCCAGCTCGAATGTGCATTGTGCGCTGTCACAAGCGCGAGTCTCTAGCGATGCGGCAGGGAGAGTGCGCCCTGCAAAGCGAGAGCGGCCGCGCACGGCTCGGTTGAACAGGCGCGCTCGAGCCTCCTCGCTCGCCCGCTCCTGGCAACGGAGCGATGAGCGCCTCGGGCGGGCCCTGAGGGAGTTGCGGGCTCGACTCTCGACTGCTGCCCCGTGCACGAGCACGGCGAAGCGGCACAGAGAGCTCCGCTCGAGGCTCGAGCAAGCGCCGGGCCCACATGTGGGGTGGCTCCGACCACGACGTCGCCAGGGATGTGGGGCCGGCGGCTCGCGATTAGCAGCGTTCGCTTGACTTTCGCTTGACTTCCTTACTAACCTTTCTCGCTCGCTCTCGTCCTTCGTACTCGGAACCACGCTGGCGAGTGGTGCAGGCGGGCTCGAGGGCTCAGCTCTGGAGCGTCCTTAGCCTTTTTGACACAGCGAGAGCTAGCCGGACATGCAGGAGAGGAAGGGGCCCGAGCGCCCGCGCGCGGTCTCTGGCTGGAGAGGAGGACGGTCGAGCTTTGTCCTCGAGCTTTGCCGGCTTCCTCCAGTCGCTCGAGGCGAGCTCAATGTGCTTCTCCAGAGCCTGTGGGAACCGGTCGGATCAACGAGCGCCGATTCGGGCCGGCGATGCCAGCTCTTCTACTTGAGAAGGCCGTATGGGTGAAGCTGAAGACCCGCTCCCTGCTCAATCTCTGATGAGCAGACATCACAATAAGGCTCAAGAGGACCAGACGCGAGCCCCCTCAGGCTGCCGAGCCCTGAGGAAGCCACTGGACGCCGCCGAACCGAGGAGAAGAAGAAGCAGATCTCTCGCTTCGTTTCTGCTGCCGACGTCTGCTCTGGCTGAAGCCTAGTAGCTCCCGAACATCCTTTCGAGACGTTTACTCGACGATGAGCTGCCTCACGTGACCGAAATAGGTGGTCCGCCTCACGACTTGCCCGGAAGAAGGTGCGTGAGGAGGAACTCGTCGGTCTTGAGCTCGCGGTTCTGCATAAACTGGACCCAGGAAGCTCTCGGTCGACGTTCCGAGACGAACGCTCGAAGATGAGACCCTCGCGGACGACCGCTGGAGAGCGTCACGACACGACCTTGCGAGCGAGAAGCAAGGTGAAGAGGAGAAGGTCCTGTTCGAGCTCGCGGTCTGGCTCACCCTGACTCCCGACAACTCTAGGTCGACGCTTCGAAGGTACCTACACGACGAAGGAGCCTCGTGAGCAAGGTCTGTGAGCGAGCGGGCACGCAGAAGTCTCTCAAGTCGAGTGCGCTTTGACCTCCCGCTTTGCTCCCTCTCGCCGCTCTGCACTTCCTCATTCCACGTACGGCGAGCACGCTCTCCCTCACGGCAGCCTTGCTCGAAAGCGCTGCTCTTTAAGTCGGCGCAGCTGCTGCAGGAGCTGAGCGAGTTCCGCTCTCCTCCTCGCACGGACCTCTTTCACCTTGCTCTCGCTTCTCGGGATCTGTCCTTCTCGGGCGCGCTGCTCTCTGTGTCGGGCTCTCGGTAACGCATCGAGCTAGCGAGGGCGTTCTCGAAGAGAGACGGACGAGGTGAAGAGAGACGGTCAAGCGGGCATGCGATGCAGGAGGACAGCGAGGCGAGGCGAGGGGAGCTACGAAGAGGGAGGCTCGACCGCTACCGCGAGACGACGACGACCGAGGCCTCGAACTGCTGGCGGCTCTCGACCGCCGCCCACGCCTGGCGGACCTGGCCCTCGTCAAACTGGAACGCCTTGACCGGCGCGCGCAGGTCGTGCTTGCTCGCGAGCTGCATGACGTGCTCGAGGTCCTTGTGCGTCAGGAGCGGCTGCCCGTGGATCGTCATCGACTTGGCGAGGATGTTGGCTGCGCGCGGCGAGGCGAAGGAGGGGGAAGGGGTCCGAGCGTCAGCCTGCTTTCCTCGAGGCTCGAGCTCGAGAAAGAGGAACGAGAGAGCGCACCGATCGGCATCGTCATGGCCTGAGCCTGGCGCGGCGAGAGGAGGACGAGCGACGAGCGGAAGCGGCACCCGTCGAGGAGCTGCTCGAACTGCTCGGTCGGCATGTCGACGCCTGCGGACGAGTGCGCGAGCGAGGGGTCAGCCAGGTCGTCGTCGTCGAGCAAGAGGAAGAGAGAGAGAGTGAGGACGCACACATGATGCCCTGGGCGCCGCCGAGCTTCTTAAGCTCGTCGGCGAGGTTGTGCTTGCCGACGACGAGCATGCAGTCGTCCTTGAGGCCGTAGTCGCCCGCCGACCAGCGGTCCGACGACGCGACGAGGATCACCTTGCGGTCCTGCTTGGTGATCTTGATCGTGTCGAGCGCGACCTTGGCAAAGCCGCTGCGGACGGGCGAGGCGAGCGAGGGAGGAAGGGGTCCGTGCGTCAGTGAGCATCCTCGACGACAGCTCGAAGCGAGAGAGAGGAGGGACGCACCCCTCGCCGTAGACGACCAGGACGCCGTCGCCCTTGAAGCCCATGCGCTCGTTGAGGTCCTTGGCGAGGCGGCGCTCGGCGTCGGGCATGCGCTTGAGCTCGTCGTGGCAGCGCTCGTGCGCAACCCAGATGCGCGTCGCGTCGAACGCCCAGATGGGCGCCTCGAGCTGCTTGTCGCCGTTCTGGAAGCTCTTGGGCAGCTCGACGACCATCGACTCGTTGACGGCGCAGTACTCGGCGAGGCCGCGCATGAACGAGATGGCTGCGGGCGAGCGAGCGAGAGAGGGGGGCGTCACCGCGCGTCAGCCTCGAGGTGCTCGACGACGTCGACGACGAGAGAGGGGACGCACCGACGACGCGGGTGCCCTCCTTGAGGTTGCGCTTGCCCTGCTGGGCCGACTTGGCGATCTCGCCGACGACGATGCCGCCAGGGGTCATCGGGTAGCGCATGTCGGGCAGCAGGTCGTGCTTGAGCATCTCGTCGCTGCGTGCGAGGAGAGGAGGGAGGGGAAAGAGGGTCAGCTCGAGGTGCTCGTCCATGATCGGGAGGAAGAAGAGAGAGAAGGCGCACGTCGAGTGGAGGCCGCACATGTGGACCTTGATGATGCACTCTGCGAGACGATGAGCACGGGTCAGCGTCGACCTTGAGCAAGAGAGAGGAGGAGGAGGAGGAGGACGCACCGTCGGCCTTGACCTCGCCGAGCTGCGTCTGCTTGATCTCGAGCTGCCCGTTCTTCTGGGTGAACTGCCCCGCGCGGAACTCCTGCGGGATGCGCATCGACGACTGCATGATGGAGGTGGAAGGTGGTGGTGGTGGTGGGTGAGGTTGAGGTTAAGGTCGAGGTCGAGGTGGGACGAGGTGGGTCGTCGAGAGGGGCCGGGGGCAGAAGTGAGAGGAAGGAGAGAGAGAGGCGCGCGCGAGAGCGAGGCCCTTCTTGAGGATGGCCGAGGGCGGGAAGGCGCTGCGGCTCTCCTTGACCGAGGGCGAGGGACCGGCGCGGGCGAGGAGGCCGCATACAGCGGACGGACGGAGCGACGAGGAGGTCGGAGCACGGCCGGCGCCTTCTGCGTAGCGCCGAGATACGCAGGGAGAGCGTAGGAAGTGTTCGAGGCAGACGCGGCGGCGATAGACGATGAGGGCGAGGCGTGAGAGCGAAAGACGCGAGTTGGGAAGGCCGCGAGCCGACGACGACGGCGCCGCCCTGCGGCGGGCGAGCGGCAGAATACAGCTGCAGGTGCTCATCGTTAGCTCGAGGAGCACTCGCCGAGCGTGGAGAGGCGAAATTGGGGCGGACCTGGACCCTCCTCCTCGACCACCTTCTCCTCCGCCGCCGACCACGAGCGCAGAACCAGCGAAGCCTACGACGAGCGCACAGTCGCGTCCTCGAGAGCGTCGCATAAGAGAGAAGGCCGAGAGACGAAAGGCATTGCACTCACCGTCGCCATCGCCGTCGCCGTGCACGGTCCTCCCTCCCGACGGCGTGCTCGACCGCTCTCGCCGCCGCGCCACTCAGTCCAAGCTGCTCGTCGTCTCGTACCCTTCGCTGCCCGACGTCGTGCCGTACTCGCGCACCTCGTACGCCGGGCCCTTGCGCGGCAGGCCCGAGCCGGCGAGCGCGACGCCGCCCTCGGCGCCGTACAGGTCGCCGCGCCAGGCCCAGCCGTCGGTGCGGCCCTTGGTGCCGGGAGGGTGCATGCCTGCGGACGCAGAGGGGGAGCGTCAGCAAAGGGATGCGAGGGGACGAGCGCGGGAGCGGAGGGAAGGGAGAGGAGGGACGCCGGGGGAGGAGGCGCAGGAGACGAGGAGAGCGGACGCACCCGGCGCGTTGAACTTGCACTTTGAGCCGTACAGACACCTCGCGCCCCTCGGGCACACATGGCCGGCGAAGCACGCCTCGTCGCTGCAGACGCGGCCCTTGAGCGCGGCGAAGCACGGCGACTTTGCCGCGTCGGTGCGCAGCGTCGCGAGCTGCTGCGGCGTGAGGGCGTAAGCGTGCGAGTACTTGCACGGCGAGGATGCGGTCGACGAAGCGCAGTAGAGCGGGGACGAGGGCGAGAGGAGGTAGTGGCGGTTGCAGGGCGGGCCGAACGCCTGCTTGTACAGCGGCTGCACGAGGCGAGGACCACGGCGTCGTCAGCGCAGCACGCAGAGAGAGTACGAGAGTGAGTGCGCACCTTGGTCGGGTCGATCTCGCGCAGCTTCTTCTTCGAGCTCTTGGGGACCTCGTCCTGCGCTTTGACCTCGTCGCCGAATACGATCGGGACGGGCGGTGCGAGCGCCGCCGCCGCGAGCGACAGCTTGGCCATCTTGGCCGACAGCGAGCGCGGCGTCTTGGGCGTCTTGCCCGAGGTCGTCGGCGTCGTCGTCGCCGCGAACGAGGACGAGGAGGACGAGGCGATGGCGACCTGGGCGGGCGTCGTGTGCTGCACGACGGCCGGCGACGACTTGCGAGGGGTCGCGAGGAGCTGAGGCGGCTGCAAGCCCGCCGGCGTGCCCGTGCCCGACGCCGCCGCGGCCGACGAGTGGTGGAAGCTGCCATTGCCGTGCGCGACGAGCTTCTTGGTCTCGAACAGGCCGTCGAACGTCGTCGTGCGCAGGTTGAGGCGCTTGAGCTCGAACGCGAGGTCGTCGTAGCTCTTGAGGAGCGTCACCTTGTCGAACAGGACGGGCGCCTCGGTCTCGAGCGACGAGAAGAGGTGGGCGTAGCCGCCGTCGTGCGCGGCGCCGGCGAGGACGAGCTTGGTCGAGGGGAGCTTGGCGTACAGCTTGAGCGTCTGGGTGAGCTTGGCGTCGCACGCTTCCTTCGAGGGCCCGACGTCCGACACGAGGATGAGCGGGTGCGCCGCGTTGAGGCCGACGAGGAAGGCGGAAAAGGTGGCCTCGTCGGCGATGCCGCACGTCTGGAGGACGCGCGCGAGACCGGCCTTGTTGAGGTACAGGTGGACGACCATGGTGAGCTGCCCCTTGATGCCGCGGCTCGACGCATAGTCGTCGATGCTCTTGGTGAGGAGGATGGCGGCCTCGCGCCCGCCGTCGCGGCCTTTTGCGACGAGCTTGCGGTCAAAGATGCAGCCGTCGCCGTCGAGGACGCAGTAGACGATCTGGTCACCGCCGACGATCTGTGGAAGGCGAGGTCAGCGCGGGGCTCGTGTGGGGGGGGGGGAGGACGAGGAGGGGCGAGAGGGTGCGCACATCGAGTTGTTTCTGGGCGTTGCGCGCCTTTATCTGCTGCTCGACGTGACCGAGCTTGGCCTGCGAGGAGAGGTGCGGGAGGTGCGGGTCAGCACTCGAGCGGAGGGTGGGAGCCAACGAGCGAGCACCGCCACTCACGAGAGCGAGCTGGCCCTCGAGGGCCTCGACGCGAGCCGCGAGCTGTGTGCGCTCTTGACAGGCAGTGCGAGCGAGCTTGGCGGCCTCTGCTGCGTAGTAGACGTCTGTGGGAGGCGGGCGGAGTGAGCGGGGTGTTGCGGGAGGGGCGGGATGAGGAGGAGGAGGAGGGAGGAGGACGCACAGTTCTCGAAGAGGTCGGTGCTGGTGGCGGTCGAGGGCGGTTCTTGAGCCATGCCGGGCAGAGTCTATACTCGCCGAGGAGCCGTGTGGTGAGAAGGAGGGGAGGAGGACGAAGCGCCACCTCGTCGTCGTCGTCGTCCAACCTCTCGGACGTCCGCCTCGCTCTCGTCCCTCTGCAGGGCAGGACAGGGCACGAGCACCCTGATCACGGGGCCATGGTCACGCTCGCCAGCCAGCCCGTCACCCGCTCGCGCACCTCGCTCTTCCTCTCGTACCGCGACTCGGCCGCCCGCCCCACCCCGTCGACCCCCTTCACCCGCTACACCTACGACGACGACGACCTCGGCGATGAAGAGGCCGGCTTGATCGGCGGCAACCAGCTTCGCACCCCGCAGATATCGCAGCGGGGCGGCACCACCGACGACTCGGCTCTCCCTCCCCGCTGGGTCGACGAGGCCGACCAGGTCGACTCGCTCGTCCGCCAGGTAAAGCCAAAGAGTGCGCCATCACGTCGACTCGTCCTAACAGACGCGCGCAACTGACCCACGCCCCTCGCACGCAGTCGCTCACCTCGACAAGCTCCATGCCAAGCACCTCCTCCCGGGCTTCAAGGACCGCTCGGCCGAGGAGCGCGAGATCCAAGCCCTCGCCACCTCCATCACCTCGGTCCGTCCTCTCTCACAAGCCCGCACACTGCGCCGCCGAGCTGACCGTCCTCGCGTCCCGCCGCCCGCAGGACTTCCGCTCGTGCCAGGCCCACATCCGCCGCATCGCCGTCCAGTCGCAGCAGCTCCTCGCGTCGCGCCCTCGAGACGCTGCCCAGGCCGAGGTCAAGCGCATCGACCTCGTCATGGCCGCCAACGTCCAGACGGCCCTCGCGACAAAGGTGCAGGCCCTCAGCACCGTCTTTCGCAAGAACCAGGCAGAGTACCTCCGCCGTGCGTCCCTCCTTCCTCCCTGTGATTCGCCGCGCAGGCCAAAGAAGTCGAGACTGACCCTTCTCTCCTGCGCGCAGAGCTGCGCGGCAACGAGTCCAAGGCGGTCGAGCTGCAGAACCGCGCGACGACCGTGTACGACCCGCTCGTCGCACTCGCCGAGGACGAGCAGGCGGTACGTCCCTTTCGCTCTCCCTCAGCCACCCTCGCTCGTTCGAGGTGCCGCTGCGAAGAGAGAGAGATGGAGAGTGACTCACGACCTCCTCGCCTGCCTGCAGTCCCGCTCGGCCCTCTCGTCGAGCTCTTCCCCATCCGCCGGCGCCTCGACACCGTCTCTCGCGCAGCAGCAGTTCTTCGCCTCGCACCAGTCGTCGTCCATGTCGACCGCCGCCGCCGACCAGCGCTCGAGCGAGATCGCCGACATCGCCCAGTCGATCGCCGACCTCGCCGACCTGTTCAAGGACCTCAGCTCGCTCGTCATCGACCAGGGGACGCTCCTCGACCGCGTCGACTGGAACGTCGAGGTTATGAGCACCGAGGTGAGGGGTGCGGCGGAGGAGCTGAGGGAGGCGACGAGGTGCGTCGGGCGGACCCGTCTTCCACTTCTCGCCGCCGGCCGAGCTGACCTTCTCGCCCTGCCTCTCCTCTACCCGCCGTCGCCCTCCTCGCCGTTCCTGCTCCCCTCGTCCCCTCTTCCCGCTCCTCCCTCGCCACCGTCAACAGGTACCAGCGCCGCTCGGGCAAGTGCCAGCTCATCTTCCTCCTCGTCCTCCTCGTCATCGCAGCCTGCGTCGTCCTTCTCTTCCGCCCGCCGCGCATCCTGCGCTCTTCTCCGGGCGGCGGCGCACTCGGCGCGGCGGCGGCGCACGGCGACGGGCGCGCGACGACGGAGCAGGTCGCGCAGGCGATCAGCGACGAGCTCGGCGCGCGGCGACGGGGGGCGCTCGGCGGGCTCGAGGAGCTGGTCGAGCGCGCAGGCGACGCGGCGTCAGCCGAGCACAGGCGCAGCAGCAGGGCCGAGCGAGCGCGAGGGGAGGAGCGAACGCCGCCGTGGACGGGGGAGGGGTCCGTGCGCGGCGTGGCGGCGAGCGGCGAGGGCGCGCAGGGAGTGGCGAGCGGGCGCCGGCGTCGGCGACGAAGAGCAGCGCGCCAGGATGGCTCGGAGGAGGTGCAGCGGCGGGACCGAGGGCAACGAGGGCCGGCGGGAGGTTGAGCCTCGGGCGTGCAACGACGAGCGGCGTCGACGTCTCCTGCGCGCGCTCTCGGGCCTCTCGCGAGCTCTCTTCTCTCCTCTGCGAGCCGGGCTGTGAGCACGGACAAGGGTTTGATTCCAGACAAACAGAGGGAAAGACAGGCGAACGAGGGAGAGCTCAACGAGAGGAGGAAGGGGACGAGAGACCGGCTAGTCCAGGAGGAGAGAGGGACGAGTAGGAGACAGACGCAGACGAGGACGAAGTAACGACACGAAGGAGGAGAGAGAGAGTGAGAGAGCTGGACAAGGAGAGGGAGGGGACCGAGGAACCGTCTTTGGGGCTTGTTCGAGAGATCGACTGATAAAACGGCGATGCGCCGAGAACGAGAGGTGGTCAAGAGATGTCTGGGAGCGAGTCGACGGCGTGAGGAGGTCGTGAGGAGGGCGAGGAGGCGCGAGGGAGGGGCGGATTGAGGAGGTGGTACAATAACAGAAGGCGGCGGCGAGCGAGGGACGAGGTCGACGGCGAGAAGGAAGGGCAGGTGACGTAGAGGGTCCGTGCTCCCGGGCGAGCGAGGGTGAGGGGCGGTGGAGAAGGAGGGGAAGTAGGCGGCGGGGAAAAGGCGGTGCGGCGGTCGGGGCGCTCGAGCCTGCTCTTGCGGCCCGACACGCCGTCGGGGCGCCAGCGCCGTCCTCGCGCCGTCGACGAGCCGTTCGAGACGCCTAGTACCCGCCGCGGAGGATCTTCTCGCCCATGGGGCTGATCCTCCTCTTGCCCCTCGTGCCCGTGGCCGCCGCGCCGACGGGCGGGCTCAGCGTCCTGCCGCGGCGGGTCGGCTCGGCCGTCGCGCTCGCCGAGGTCGGGACGGGAGGAGGGAGCGTCGCGTGCGTCGGCTCGAGGAGGGTCGGGGCGGGTTGGGCTGCGAAGTCGCTCGAGGGAGGCGAAGAGGGAACGGCGGCGCGGTTCTGCGAGCAAGGAGAAGGCAACGAGTCAGTCGGTCGTCCTCGCAGGAGCATGACGATGAGAGACAGGTCGTGACAGCCGCACGCACCTTGCGCGTGCCGATGCCGCTGATCGAGAATCGCCTGAAGAGGCCGAGCCCGTCGCCGACGCCGTTCTTGGTGCCGTCCTGCGACGTCTGGAGCGCCGCACCGGCCGACACGACCCTGCCGAGGGGCTGCATCATGCGGAGCGGGTCTGCCGCCGGCGGGCTTGTCGCGAGGACGGTCGCCGCCGAGCTCGAAGACGACGAGGCGGCGCCGGGCGAGGTCGACGCCTGGATGCCCGACGACGACGCTGCCGCGCTCGTCCCGGCGCCTGCGCCGAACGAGAACGAGCTGCGGCGGCCGTGACCGAGCGCGAACGGCTCGACGGCGGGCGGGCTGAGCGGGCCCGCGTTGGCCGAGCCGGCGACGGTTCCAGGCCAGCCCCAGCGTGCGCCGCCGGCAAAGATGCCGCCACCGCTCGCGCCTGCCGAGCCTGCCGGAGGCGTGACGGCGGGCGCGATGTGCCTCGCGCCGGCGGGCGCCGACATGCACAGATCGGCGGCGAGGTCGTCGTCGTCGAGGGCGAGCGAGCCGCCGCGCTGCTCAAACTCGAGCTCGGGGCGCTCGCACACGCCGCCGAGGGTTGACGAGGGTGCGCGAACGGCCTTGGTGCTCGCCGCGGCGGGAGCTGGGCCCGCCGAGCGGGGCTTGGGGAGCGAGAGGGTGCTCGAGGGCGGGGACGACGACGGGGTCGGGACCGAGCCGGCCTCGGACGACGACGAGGGCGAGGTCGAGAGGGCCGGGACCGTGGTGGACTGGGACGCGGTCGACGTGTTGGTGGCGCCAAAGCTGGCCCGGCGAGCGTGGTGGAACGCCTGGCGGAACTCTGCCGAGTCGAGCGGGTTGGTGCCGGCGGCGGCGGGCGAGGCCGAGTCGTGGAGGGCGAGGTCGGCAAAAGCCTTGAGCGAGTGGGAGAGGGCGCTCGAGGGGGACGTGGCCTGCTGCTGCGAGTCACGGGCGACGTGGGGGGAGGAGGACGAGGGCATGGCGAGGGGCTGGACGGGGCGACCGAGGCCGGTCGAGCCCGAGCGGGAGCGGCCAGTTGGCGGCGACTCGGCCATGGCTATGCTGGGGTGCGTGGTGCTGTGTGAGAGGGAGGGGAGGGCGCGGACGAGTTGCGATTGATGAGGAGCGGGACCCCACGTTGGAGCGGGCGGATTTGGCGACGAGGGCGGGGGCGAGTGCGGTCCAGAGAGTGCTCTGCTCGAGTGTGCAGGGAGGGGATGGTGGACAAGCTGTGCGTGGTCGCTGAGCGAGCGACGACGCTAGCAAGATCGATGCCGAGGGCGGCAGCTCGCTCACCTCGCTCGCGCCGGCGAAGTTCGAACTCACTTTCCCCGTTCCGCTCCTCCTTCCCTCTCGCCCGAGCTGGCGTGCTCCCTGCCCTCTTGCGCAGCTTGCGACCGCGCAGCTCAAAGCTGAGACTGAGCTCAGTCCCCGCCGGCGGGCGCGAGCTCCTGTCCGCCCGGAGTCTCCGCCGCTCGCCGAGACGCCGGTCCGCCCGACCTCGCTCATCCTGCTCGCCTCGAGCTCCGCTCGACAGCACGCAACATGGCCCCAGGCCTGTTCCGCAAGCGCAGGGCACCGGCTGCCCATGCCGACGCCCCGCTCGCACTCCCGCCCGCTCCTCCACCGGCCAGCACCGTCCCTCGACCACCGCCGACGACCACAGCCCAAACCGCGACCACCAGCATCGCAGAGCCGCCTCGCTCGTACGCGCAGCTCGCCGACCTCGCAGACGAGATCGTCGCGAGCAGCTGGGACCCAAAGCTCCCGCTCCACCTCTGGCTCGACGGCGTCGGTAAGCTCGCGACCGAGTGCGTCCTCTTCCTCCCTGCCCTTCTTCTGGCACCGAGCTGACGAGGTCGAGCTGCAGGAGCGAGGTCTGCCGCAACGAGGGCAACTACGACGTGCGCCAGTCGTCCTCTCCCTCCCCCCGTCTGCCTTCTCTCCGCTCACCTCGCCGTCCTCACAGATGGCCTTCGTCCGCGCCGCCACGGTCCTCAAGCTGCTCAACGAGGTGCTGCCGTATCACCATCCCGACTGGCGCACGTTGACGAGCGCACAGCTCGAGTTGGCGCGACAGGTGCGCTCGATCTTCCTCGGCTTCGGCTCTGCGGTCGCAGCGACCCTAAAGAGCTGATGCACGTTGTTGGTTACGACGCGCACAGCAAGTCGCCGCCGCTTCCTCGCTCTACACGGCCCTCAAGACCCACCTCATCCGTCGCACGACCTCCTTTTACGCCTCTCGCTCGTCCGCCTCTTCCTCTCGCGCCTCGACACCGACACCGACCTCCTCCGCTCACCCACCATCACACTCGCCCGCTCTCACCCTCCGCAACACCGTCACGACCGCCGCTACCGTCTACCGCGATGGCCCCGGGCCCGCGCACGGACCGCCGCCAGCGCCAGGCGCGCACCCACGTCGCTCGGGCCTGCAGCCGCACGAGCCAGCGCCGCCGAGGGCGAACCGGCTGCGTGCGGCGTTTAGCCGGGCGCACTCGCATCCGGGCTCGGCCGCGGGCGGTGCGGCGGGCGGGCGGGCAGCGCAGGGCGCGCTCCCCGAGCCAGGCGCGGCGGACGACGCGGCCGAGGACGCAGGCTCGCCGCTCGGGCTCAGCAGCGTGGACGAGCTTGTCCCGCGAGGGCAAGGGCGGCGCATCCCCAAGCTCGGCGAGGCGATCGAGCGCGCGCCGCTCGCGCCCAGCTCGGCCGGGTGGAACGCGCCGCCGAGGGGCTACGAGGCGGCGGCGCAGCAGCCGAGCGCGCCGATGCCGCTCCCAGGGGACGACGATGGGTCGGAGGAGGACGAGGGTGCGAAAGGGGCGGCGCAGGTGCCACGAGGCGAGGTCGTCGGCGCGACGTGGGCGCACGCGAGAGCGCACGCTGCTGCATGGCCGCCGCCGCCGTTAGCGACGCCGGCTTACGGCTCGACTGCGGCAGCCGGCTGGTCCGTCGGCCCGTCGAGGCCCAACTCGTACGCCGAGCCTGCCGCACGGACCGCTCCCCAGGCAGCGCCGCCGCCGTCTCTTGATTCGGCCTGGCCACCTACGCAGCATCATTACGCACACGCTTCTCAGCACCCGCACCCGCATGCTCCTCCCGCACCACCCTCGCAGCCCGCCGCGCTCGGCTCGCACCCTCCGCAGCCGCACTTCCCTCCTCCTTTTCCTCCGCACCTCGTCCCGCCCGTCGCGCCCGTCGCCCCTCACCCTCCCTCAGCATCTCTCCCGGCATCTCGTGCGCCTCCTCCAGGGCCCTCAGCCCCGCCGGCGACGACGCCCACGCCCGAGCCGTTCCTCCTTCCCAAGCACGACAGCCTCGTCGGCCCGCCTGCGCCCTCGGCGCCCTCACCGGCGCCGTCGTCGCCCTCACCGGCTCCGGCGGCGTCCCTCGGCGGCGGGTACGGCAGCGTCGGCGCGCTCGCGCAGAGCTTTGCGGCGCTGGCGGTGCGCGAGGAGGACGAGGTCCGAGCGGGCGGCGGGGCTGGTGAACTAAGTCATGCCGCAGAGCCTGTCGGTGCGTCGGTCTCTCTCGTGCACCCATGCTCGTGCCGCTCGCTGTGCGTGCGGCAGGAGCTGCCAAGGGTCGCCGATCGCAGACTGACGCCACCGCTCCTTCCGCAGCTCGCAACGAGGCCGGCGTCCCTCTTCGTCCCGTCGTCCTGCCCTCGCGCCTCATCTCGCACTTCATGCACGTCGTCGCGGCGCACAACACGGCGCTCAACATCGAGACGTGCGGCCTGCTGCTCGGGACGCAGGTGCGCTCGGACCTCTCTCCTCTCCTCGAGGCTCTGCGGAGCGGCACTGACGGGGATTCCGCCCACAGCACAAGGACGGCAAGTTCGTCGTGTCGCACCTGCTCGTGCCCAAGCAGGAGGGCACGTCCGACACGTGCACCGCGACGAACGACGAGGAGACGTTCGCCTTCCAGGAGCAGCGCGGCCTCATGACGCTCGGCTGGGTGCGTCTCTCTCCCTCCTCCCCTCTCTCGTCTCGCTCCAGACTGACGCCGAGCGTACGCCCCGCCCGCAGATCCACACGCACCCGACCCAGTCCATCTTCCTCTCGTCGCTCGACCTGCACACGCACCTCGGGTTCCAGCTCCTCCTGCGCGAGGCCATCGCCGTCGTGTGTGCGCCGAGCGCGCTCGACGACGAGCCGCAGTGCGGCGTGTTCCGCATGACGGACCCGCCGGGGATGGGCGCGGTCGCGGCGTGCAGCGAGGGCGGGGCGTTCCACCCTCAGTGAGCTCCTCCGCCTCCTCTCTCACACTCTCTCCCTCCCTCGATCACCTTCCCTCGCCTCTCTGCGTGTCGAGCGCTGCACGAGCCTGTGCTGAGCGTTCTCCCCCTCCTCGCCCGCAGCCCGCCGCTCCCGCTCTACACGGACGTCGACGAGGAGGGCGGGCACTGCCACGTCGACGACGCCGCATCGTTCGAGTGCGTCGACTTGCGTTGAGCTGCTGCTGTAGCGCAGGAGAGGGACGGGTGCCGTGCAACGAGATCTAGATGCGCTACCTCGCCCGAGCGAGGGAGAGGCCCGAGCGTGGGCGAGGTCTGAGCGTGGGCGAGGTCCGAGCGTCGTCGAAGAGCGTCAGTGCGTCGGCGCTCTCGTTGCTGCTCGCAACTCGCTACGGAGAGCGAGAGACACAGAGTTACAGCTCCCCTTCCTTCTCGACCGGCGCTACTCGCCCTTGACCTTGTCCTCCCCGCGTGCCGCGACGTCGACGACCCACCACCTCCGCACCATGCCGTTGAGGACGCTCCCAAAGTAGAGCGCAATGACGGTGCTCGTGAGGATGATGACGTTGTACGGCATGCTGAAATCGGGCGTCGGGAGGCTGACGAGCGTCGTCGGCGTGTTGAGGCGGAGGCGGGGCGGGCTCACGGCGAGGAACGGCGCGTCGCCGGGTCGAGGAGCGGGCGAGGAGGGCGGGGAGGGGAGCGGCGAGGGAGGGGAGAGGAGCGTGAGGGACGCGCCGGGGACGGAGAAGCCGCGGTTGGCGTCCGAGGGGTACTCGGTGTACCAGAGACTCGCCGTCTCGTAGGCTAGGAGCAGGCGCGCCGTCGTGTGCGGCGGGATGCGCAAGAGCGCCTGGAGCGAGGTCGGGCGCTTGCGGGCGATCGAGGGCGTGTAGTCGAGGTCGGCGACGAGCTCTGCGCGAGGAAGGGGTCCGAGCGTGAGCGACTCGAGTGGTAACGAGACGGGCGGCGAGAAGAAAGCGCACCTGTCGACACGGTGCCGTTGAGCGTCGCCTCGAGCGTGCTGAGATACCCTCGCAGCCACCAGGGCCAGCTCTCGCCCCACACGACCTCGGCCTCGTCCTCGAGGTTGTTGACGACCTCGACGCCGATGCGCCCTCGCTCGACGCCGACGCCGTGCGTGATGCGCCGCACCGCGATTGGCGGGATCGGGAGCTTAGAGCGCAGCGCTGCGGGCGAGATGACGAAGGTGAGCGTCGGCAAGGAGGACGTGGAGGGGGAGAAGGGTTAGAGGGACAGCACGCACGGTACTGGAAGACGTTCTCGCCTGGCCAGGTGAGCGAGACATCAAGTTGAGCCGTCTCGAGCGCTGCGAGGGGCGAGGAGTCAGCGAGATGCCCATGGAGCCGAGCCGAGCCGGCCCGAGCCGAACGAGGTCGAGGGGTCCGAGCCGCACCTTGCTGCACGTCCCAGATGGCCAGGTCGCGACCGTCGACGCTCTTGAGCACTCGCGCATGGTCGGGCTCGATCGAGAACGGGTTGGTCGAGTGCGTCGGGACGACGAGCTCGATCGTCGACGCGTCGGCGACCGGGCACGAGGTCGAAAGGGCGCGGTCGTACAGGCTCTTGAGCGAGAATTCTGCGCGTCGAGGGAAGTAGGGTCAGATCTGATGTGCACGGCCGGCGAGCCCTGGTAGGAGAGCAGGCGCACCTCGGCGACCCATCTGCCCCGTCAGCCGATCCCTCCTGACCGGGTCCTGCACGCTGCCGACCTCGAGCGCGAGTCGCGCCGTCTCGTGCACCTCCTCCTTGGCGAACCGGATGCCGATGAGGGTCCACTCGCTGTCGAAGAGGCGGTGCGGGTTGAGGAGCGAGCTGAGGCCGGCGTGCGAGGCGCAGGGGAGGAGGGAGAGGAAGGGGGTAAGGGACTCGGTGCAGGCGGCGGCGAGCCGAGGCATGGTGAGGCGGTACAGTCGGTGCTCTGTGCGAGTGTGTGTGAGCTCGGGCAGTTTCGAGAAGGAGAGGGAAGCGGGCGCACCTGCTTCGTCTCCTAGACCCTCGAACGGGACGGCCCACGTCGGGCTGCTCGTGCTCGTCTCGACGCCGTCTGCCACGACGCCCGCGCAGAAGAGCCCACTGACGGCGCTCGTGAAGGCCTGCCACCGCTTGCGCTCATCGCCGTCCGTCTCGCCGTCGAGGACCTCGAGCCAGGCAGTCAGCTCGATGCCGGACGCGGGGAGCTCGGCAGGGAGGTGGATGGGCCAGGTCGGGAGCCATCGGCCGGACGAGAGGGTGAGGTGGAACGAGGCGACGCGGTGCTGGCGAACGAGCGAGGTGAGGAGCCTCGGCAAGAGCGTGTGGTGGTGGGCTGTGGGGGAGGAGCAGGGCGAGGTCAGCGACGGCAGCTCGAGCGGGGCAGGGAGGGCGGTGGAGGCGCACCGACTGCGTTCTGAGCGACGTCGCTGCCGTCCTCGTGCCAGGGCCCGTCGAGGGTGAAGGCGAAGTCGGAGAGGACCTTGCCGTCGGGGAACGGGGTGAGCCGCAGCGACTCGTGGTACGCCTCGGGTGCTGGCTGAGCTGCTGGAGCTTCGAGTGCTCGGGCAGTGGCGGCACAGAGCAGCACGAGGGCTGTGAGTGGGCGTGCGAGCATGGTCGACCACGAAGAGGCGGTGCTCGCCCTCGGCTAGCGCTCTCGTCTCGCGCGCTCCCTCTCGCTGAGCGGGCTGTGACGGGGCCTTGGTAGCTGGTAGTAGATGCTGGGAAACTGTTGGCGCCATCGAGGAGATCCCTGGTTGAGTTGTCATGCCGGCCTCTCGCTCGTCCGTTCTCATCAGTCTCACGGTCCACCGGTGTCACTGAGGCTCTAGACGGCGAGCCGACCCTCCAAGCATGGACCTGTGCATGCCTGTGACGGCCTCGAAGAGTCCATGGTTCCCTTCCCGCGTTGTTGCTGCGGTGGGCGCCTCTCCCTCGTCCTCCTCCCCTCTCTTCCTCCTCCCGCTCTCTCGCTTCGCCCTCGACTCGACATGGGCAGCCGCCGACCGCCGCCAGCCACAATGCAGGGGTCCAGGCTGGTCCTCTCGCCACTCCTGCCCGTACCGCACGCGCCCTCGTCGACTTTGCCCCCGCCCTCGTCGCCGACCGCTCGAGGCCTCATTCAGCTCGTCGCCAACGCCGTCTGAGCCTCGCGCAAAAGGCTCGCAGGACAGTCTGAGCTCGTCTTCTGTGCGTGCACCCTCTCTCGACCTCTTCCAGCCGCTGGAGGAGCTGACACGCTCCCCCTCCCCCGCTTCGCTCAGGCCGCTCGCCACGTCGTCATCTCGCTCTCGGCCGCTAGCGTTTTGCGGCGCCTGCAAGTAGCTTCTCTGGTGCGTCCGAGCAGTCTTCAAGTACGCAGAGAGGCGCGAACGCTGACCTGCGCCTGCTCTCACCCGTCCCTGCAGGTCGACCGCCTCGTCGCTTCAAGGTCCGTCTCGATCCTCCTCTACTTGCTCTCCCCGAGCCCAGCTGAACCTCTCCAATCCCTCCGTCACTCGCAGAACTACTTCCACGGTCGTCAAATCAGCAAAAGCCGTCAAGCAACCTGCTCGGTGTGTCGTCTCGCTCGGGCTTGGTCGGTCAGTTCTCTGTGCCCTCGGTTGCGCGACGATAGCCTTTGTTCGCTCTGGCTGGAGCCATGAGGAACGGAGCTGTCCTCGACCTCGGCGAGTGTTTGAGCGACGGCCGTGCCGAACAGCCGGGCGACGTCGCTCTTCCGGCTCGGCGGGCGAGGGGAAGCCCTTTGGCGACCTGTCGCGGCCCTCGCGGCCGCACTGACAGTCTTTGATCGGGCCTGTCCCCACGACAAGAGCATGACGGCGCACTCGGCGTTACCTCGAGCGAACGCTGACCTTGTACTGCGACGCTCGGACCTGCTCGCAGATTCGCTCTCGGTCAACGTCACGCCTCGTGCGCCTCTCTCGTCCTCAAGCTCGCTCTACGTCCTGTGCGTCCCTCTCCTGGGCTCTCCACTTCGTCCAGCACCAGCCACGCTGATGGCGCCCTCCTCGTCGTGCAGCTGTCGTCGTTCTCGAGGTCCCTACACCGGTGCGTCGCCCTCGCCCGGGCGGTCCCTCTATACTACTTCTACTTCAACGGTTCATTACACTACTTCAAGCACATCTTGACATAACGCGCTTCACGACTCGACTGAAGGAGGTCAAGGTGTTTATCGAGGACGAGGTTCGTCCAGCCGAGAAGCCATAGCGGCTCTCGCGCGTTCGAGGAGATGTACTCGCCCGACTAAGGTCAAGGTCAAGGTCAAGGTCAAGGTCAAGGTGATCATCGTCGTCGTCGTCGTCGTCGTCGGTACGGTCCGGTCGAGGTGATGGCGTCGTCGTGGTCGAGGAGGTCAAGGCGTCAAGATCAAGGAGGTCAAGGTCGGCAACCAACTTCGGCAACTTCTAACATGTACTACCTCGTGGGACCGACAAGGACGAGCAACGACGTACTCAGCGCTCCTTGAACCGAGTGCTGACCCTCTCTCTCCTCGCTCCTCCTCTTCTCCTCCCCCCCTCTCTCCTCATCATCCCCTCTCCAGGTCTCCAATATCCTCTCCCTGCACACGCTCGCAGACCTCCAGACTCTCGGCTCGTCGCCTCGCCGGCGCCGTCAAGACTTTCGGTGCGCCAGCTCGTCGCCGCCGACCCTGCGCGCGCATGCGCACGAGTCGGTCGCTGCCCCTCCCCGCCGGGCTGTCCTTCTCCCATCCATCTCTTTTGCAGCTCTCTGTCTCCTGAGAATGCCACGAGCGCCTCTTCTCGACGCGTAGAACCAGGAGAGACGAACCGGTAAGAGCGCCTTCTTAAGTCGACCCTCGGGTCGCTCGCTCTCCTCCAGCTGCGCAACGTTGCGTCGGACCGTGAGCTCGCAGCAGGAGATTCATGAGAGCTTGCGGGGTGCGTAGACACCGTGCTGAGCGCGAGCTCGGGCGCACGCTCGTCCTCGACCTCGACCTCTTGCGATGGCGCCGCCGAAGAGGTCCGTGCACGACGAGGCGGAACCGGGAAGCGTCGTTCAAAAGGTGTGCAGGCTCCTAGCTCATCGTCGAGCATGCATCCCGACGAGCGCGGCGAAGCAGGAGCAGCGGGAGACGAGCGAGGCGCAAGAGGTCAAAGCGCTCCTCGCGCCCTGCCTCTCCTGCACGTGCGGGAGGACTCGGAGTCGGGCGTGCTGCAGCTTCGCTCGCTCATGGGTCCTCGCTATGCACAGAAGGTCGAGAGGCTCACGTTCGTGTTCTGTGCAGTCCGCGCACGCGAGAGAGTGAGCAGAGAGAAAGAGCTGGCGCGCGCGTTGGGGCAAACGCCAGCGCTGGCGTATCTAATTGTGTTTTGCTGGGCAGCAAAACATGCTCGACCCTTTGGCCCAGTTGGCTAGAGCTTGAGTTTTATTTTGCCGGCGAGGAGTCCGATCTCAGGTTCGAACCCGGCGCGCGACAGTCTTTTTCGCTTCTCAGAGGAGAGGGCAGGAGGCGATATGGAGGGTCCTGGACGGGCGCTCGGGCAAGCTACAGCCCTTGAGCCCTTTTGCGCGCTTTTCGAGAGCGTTCTGGGCGAGTAAGCCCTAGGGAGGATGCGCGATCCCTTCTCTCGCGCGCAGAACCGCGCCGACCTGTTCCCAGAAGGTGTTCAGGGTCCTAGCTCATCGTCGAGAGTGCACTCTGAGGCGCCCGGCGACGTAGGAGCAGCTGTAGATGAGCGCGCCCCAAGGGGTCAAAGCGCTCCTCACACCTGCTTCTCCTCCTTCTCTCGAGCGCAAAGTCGCAGGGACCGGTCAATGAAAGGTATGCAGCTCACAGCGAGCGACGACAAGCAGTACAAGCACCCTTGACGAGCGCTACCCTCCCTCTTGGCGCCTCTCGTCTCCCTCGAGCCTCGCTCCTCCTCCTCAGCGCCGCTTGGTCCCCGTCACGTCCCCGACCCGCTTCTTCGTCACCTCGAAAGCGAGCCTCGTCTGCGCCTGCGCATGCTCCTGCGCCGGCGCCTTGGCGCCCTTGCCCCTGCCCTTGGCCGCGCCCGCGACCGGCTTGCCCGCCGCCCCCGCGCCCGGGCTCGTGCTCGTGCGGCGCGTCGCCGCCGCATCGAGCGAGCTCTGCGTCGCGCTCGCCGTCGAGGCGCGCGACGAGCGACGCGCGCGGATCCCGACGCCGTGCGGCGACGAGCGCGTCGTGCGGCGCGTCGCGGCCGAGCCGGGCGCGGGGCTCGTCGTGCTCGCGCGCCTGCTCTTGCGGCTCGAGGCTGCGCTCGACGTCGACGCCGACGTTGACGCCGAGGTCGAGGCCGAGGCAGACGTGCCCGAGCGCTTGACGGTCGGGCGCGTGCGCTTGCGCTTCGAGAGGGGTCCGTGCGCAGACGTAGACGGCTCGTCGTCGGCCGAGTCTGCGACGACGACGACGGCGGCGTCGTGTGCGCTGTCAAGCTTCATCGAGCCGTCGGGGCGCTGCGCCTCAGGCTCGTCATGCCCGCCGTCGTCGAGGAGGCCCTGCGAGCTCGCGACGCTCGACAGGCTCGAGCTCGACGCCGAGCGGACGAGGACGGGCCTGCCCGCGCCGTCGTCGAGCGGCGCTGTGCGCACGAGGGCCGGCTTGGCCTGAGCCGAAGCCGAGCCGAGCTGCGGCAGCGCCGGCAAGCTGTGCAGGACGGCCGACGTCGCGCCGGCGCCCGCGCCGGCCTGCGCCTGCGCCGCCGTCGAGGACGACGACGCCCTCGTCGCCGAGCGCGAGCTCGACGCCGAGCCCGGGCGGGAAGGCGGCGACAGCTCGATCTCGAACGGCTGCGCGCGGGGCGTGCCCGTGCTCGCGCTCGCGGACGAGGCCGCCGGCGGCGACGCGCGCGTGCGAGGGCGCTTGGCGGGCGGCGGCTCGAGGGCGGCGCTGCTCGAGGACGACGCCGACGCCTGCGAGTGCGGGTACGAGCCGGAGAGGTGCGGTGCGGCGGCCGCCAAGGACGCGGCCGAGTAAGGTGCGGCGGGCGGCGTCGCGGCGCAGGCGCGCACGCGGGTGCGGCTGCTCGGCTGGGGCGCGTTGTCGAGCGGGAGGAGCGGGAGGGTGGACGGGCGCGGGAGGAGGTGCGGGAGCGCGCCGGCCGAGGCGGCGGCGGCGACGGCGGCGGTGGCCTTGGACGGGCTGCGCATGGTCGGGAGGTGCGACCTGTCGAGCGGTGGCGGGCGCGCCGCCTTGACCGGGCTCGGCAGCGCCGTCTGCACCGTCTGGCTCGGTGCCGAGGCGCCGCCGCCGACCTTTGCGCCGGCGCTCGGACCCCCTGCCGCCTCCTCGGCCGCCCGCTTCCTCCCCTGCGCCTTCTCGACGCGCACCCTCCTGCGCTCATCGCGCTCGCGCGCCTCGACCTCGACGCGCCCGGCCTCGCGCGCGAGCGCGGCGACAAACTCCTGGATGTCGCCGCGGCACCACACGTCAAACACGTCGGCCCACTCGCGCGCGGGCGAGGGGAACTCGGCGTTGAGGTAGATAGTGTGGACGGGCGCCGGCTTGGTCGACGTCGATGCGGTCGTGGACGTCGATGAGCCGGTCGCGGAAGAAGAGGCGGCGGCAGTCGTCGAGGAGGAAGAGGTTGACGACGAGACGGGCTTGATGACCTTTGCGAGCTCGCGCACGAGGCGCTTGGTGCCCTTGACCTTGAGCGTCGTGCCGACGACGATGAGGAGGTCGGGCCGCTGGCCCATGAGGTCGCGCTGCGTGATCTCGCCGACGCGCTCGCCGTCCTTGTGCTCCTCGCCGTACAGGACGACGTCGGGCCTAAGGACGCCGACGCCGCGCGCGCGCTCGCCGGCCGCCGAGCGCAGGGCCTCCTTGGCGAGGCAGGCCGGGCACAGGGGCGCCGTGCCCGAGCTGAGGAGGTCGAGGTACGACGCCGTCGGCGTGACGAGCTTGCAGAACGAGCACGACAGGGTTGACAGGTGGCCGTGGAGCGGGATGCAGCGCGGGATGGTCGAGTGGGTCGGTGGCGGCGACTGGGACGAGCGCGGGGTCGGGTACGACGTCGAGGCTGAGCTCGCTGTCGACGACGCGAGCGACATCTGGGACGAGGTCGGGCCGAGGGCGGCCGACGCCGAGGAGGGGAGCGGCGTCGTGCTGCCGCTCGCGTGAGCGCTCGTCGCGGTCGTGCTCGGCTTGGACGGCGAGCGCGGGGCGGCGGCGCGGCGGCGAGGCGGGAGAGGGAGCGTCTTGTCGCCGAGGCCGTAGGTGAGGCCCGCCTTTTCCTCGAGCGCGTCGATGTTCCTGCAAGAGGTGCGGGGAGAGTCGGTCAGCTGTCTGTGAGAGAGTGCGGCGGAGCAAGGTGTGAGGAGAGAGGGCGGGACGCACTGGGTGTAGACGCGGAACAGCTTGCCGTCGTCGTCGAGCTGCTTGAGCCACGAGTGGAAGGCGGTGGGCACGACGCCGTCTGCCTGCTTGTGGAGGGCAGCGATCATGTTGTAGAAGATGGAGGCCGTCTGCTCGGACTGCGAGAGGTCGAGGGAGAGGTGGGAGGAGTCAGTCAACACAGGCGAGCCGGGGCGAGAGGCGGGGCAGGGAGCAAAGGGGCGCACCTGGAAGAGGCCGACGTCAAAGAGGTCCTTGCCGCTGGTGAGGCGAGCGTCTGGGTACTGCTTCTTGAGCGACTCGAACAGGCCTGCGCCCGAGCGAAAGTCGGGGATGCCGGTTGCGGTCGAGATGCCGGCGCCTGTTGGGTCCGAGGGGTCAGTGGGGAGGGCAGGGCGAAGGAGGGCAGTGGAGGAGAAGACGGACCGCAGACGACGGCGATGCGCTTTGCCTTGAGGACGGTGCGAGCGACGTGCTGGAGGTCCGGGGAGCGCGGGCCAACGGGAGGGGGAGGGGGAGCCGAGGTCGAGGCGGCGGGTTGGCGGGTGCGCGAGGTGGTGGTGGTGGGTGCAGCGAGGGTCGGGAGAGGTGGGAGCTGGGCCGAGTGGGCGAGGTTGGCGAGGTTGAGGGACGAGCCAAAGTCGACGATGGGGAGGGGAGCGGGGGGAGGAGGAGGAGGGAGGACGGCGGCGGCGGTGCGAGGGGCCATGGTGAGGCCTGGAGGGGGTTGCTGCACTGGTCGGGCAGAGTGCAGCAGGGTGGCCCTCTGTCCGGGTGAGGAGGAGCGAGAGGGAGGCGAGGAGGAGCAGAGCCAAGCCGAGTCTCAGCCCGATCCGACCGACGACGTCGCTCAACCTCGACAACCTCGCCCCTCCCACTCCCTCTACCGGCATGAGCATCGACTTGGAGTGGAGTGCACTCGACGCCGAGCTCACCAGAGCCTGCACCCGCTTCCTCTCGGACGCCTTCACCCACGCCCCGACTCCCGACTTTCTCGGCCCGCTCGAGGTCACCGCCTTCTCGTTCGGCGACGCACACCCGGACCTCACCCTCGTCGACATCCGCGACATCCAGCACGAGTTCCTCCAGCCTCAGCACGGCGACGGCGGCAGCGACGACGACGACGACCAGGCCGACTTCCCGCTCCCCTCGCCTCCTCCCCTCGAGCGCAACCCGCCCACCTGGCACTCGCACACCTTTCCCTCGTCGCCGCCAGCGAGCGTCAGCGGCAGGAGCGGCTTCGGGCCCCTCGGCGGCGGCCCGGCCCTCTTCTCGCCCGGCCTCCTCCACCACCAGCACCCGGGCGGCGTCGGCCTCAGCGCCCTCGCCGGCACCCCACTCGGCTCGGCGGGCCCAGGAGCATCGTTGCATGGCGCCCGACCAGGCGCAGGCAGCCGCTCGAGGTCGCGCTCGCCCGCCGCCGCCGCCGCCGCCGCCGCCGCGCACGGTCGTCCTCCTCTCGCCGGCGGCGGTGCGCACCCGCTCGCCCAGCACGACCTCCACTCTCAGCACACGCACACGCACCCACACTCGTACGCCGCCCCCTCGCCCTCGCCCTCGCTGTCGTCCCTCCCGCCGCTCCCTGCCCCCTCGAGCGCCCCCTCGCCCTCGTTCCAGGTCCACCTGCGCCTGTCGTACTCGGGCAACCTCTCGCTCGGCATCGCCACCGCCCTCCGCATCAACTATCCCTCGAGCAGCTTCATGAGCCTGCCCCTGTCGCTCACCTTGACCGGCCTCGCCCTCGAGGGCACCCTCGTCGTCGCGTTCGAGGGCGGCCGCCGCCGCGTCCACCTGTCGCTCCTCGAGCCCGACCCTGCGTCCTTGGCCGACGACCCGCCCAACCCGGGCGACAGCCCGACCAAGCCCTTTGCGCGCCTTCCCGGCTCGGGCTCGGGCCCCGGCGCCGGCTCGAGGTCGACGCCCGGCGCGCGCGTCCTGCGCGCCGCGCACGTCGAGAGCGAGGTCGGCCAGGCCGACAAGCACGTCCTGAGGAACGTCGGCAAGGTCGAAAAGTTTGTCGTCGACGTCGCGCGCAAGACGCTCGAGAACGAGCTCGTGTTCCCGTGAGTCGCTCGTGCGCTCTCTCCTCGGCGCTGGCTCTGGTAGCGGCGGCGCCTCGCGTGCGTAGTCGACACCAGTAGTAGGCGCAGTTGAGGTTGAGCTGACCTTCTTGCGCCGGCGCACCCTCCCACAGCAACTTCCAGACGATCGTCTTCTAGCTCCTCCTCCTCCCTCTTCTCCCTCTTCCCCCTCTCCTCCTCGCCCGCCACCTCACAGTTGTTGCCATACTACGTCACCTCACCTCCTGCTCGACTCGCCGAGAGCTCCGCTCGTGCCCCCGTCGCTCCTTGGAGAGCGAGACGCAGAGAGAGCGAGAGCGCACGGACCCTCGCCAGCCGACTCACCCGACTCGGCCTCCTCGGCGCAGGACGTGCTCGCTCGAGCCGCTGACGCAGGCGGTGCATGAGATACTCGAGCTGTGACGCTGGTCGAGCAGGGGCGAGCCCGCACGGACCCCGACTCGAGGTGCTCTTCCTCGATTCCGGCTCGCTCTCGCTCTCGCTCTCTCGGCGCGCTGAGTCCCTCTCGTGCTGCAGAGAGAGGGCTCGAAGAGGCTCACGATACAGAGCTGGGAGACTGCAACACAGGCGGCGGGGAAGGTCGGCGACAAGTGCGAGAGAACGAGGAGGGGGAGGGGCGAACGAGGGAGGAGAGGGGGTCAGCACTCGTGTTTGTGAGGTGCTGAGTACGCCGTTGCTCGTCCTTGTCGGTCCATGGTACGTGTTGTGTGCCCCGTGCCGCTGCCGCGACAGCTGCGCTCGCCGATGTTCTCGATGGTGTTCGAGCTGGACCGCCCGGACGAACGACGACGTACCATGAGTGCCCACTGCCGAGGCCGACGTGCGTAGGTCTGTGTGTGCAGGTGGACTGAGATTGGGAAGAGAGGGAGAAGAGTGGCGAGGAGGACAGCGGAGCAAGCTCGAGGGCGGCGACGGCTGCGCGAGGGAGAGAGACCGGCGTCAGCGCACGGATCGGGTGGCGAGCGACGGCTCGACGAGGACGAGACGCACCGGCTTGACGAGGGTGCCGAGAGTTGAAGCTGGCCGAGGTGACCGAGAGCGGATCTGCGAGCGGCTCGAGCGTCGCAGAACAAGGTCAGCGCCCGGTCAAGGAAACGCTGAGTGCGCCGTCGTGCTCTTGTCGTTCCGCACGGTCTACTCTCCTGTGGGGCGAGCGCGTTTACTCAGGGCAGGGCGTCAAGACGCTCCCCGAGCCCGGCGAGCGCAGGCGGGACGACGCTCGGCGAACCGGCGCAGCCGTCTCGCGCGTACCCGCCGGAGGGTGCGTATCCCGTGAGCGCACGGTGAGCCCCTCCTGAGCGCAGCCGCTCGCTGGTTCCCATTCAGGCGGGCCCAAGTCGAAAAAGCCCGAGCGAGACGACGCACCCGAGGTCGAGCTGCGTGCGTGAGAGAGGGCAAAGGTCAGCTTGTGCCGCTCTGCACGTGGCCTCGCAGTCAGCAGAGGACTCGAGCGCACCAGAAGAGCGGTCCATGAGGACCTGGTCGTGCTGCAGGGCGAGAGCGAGACGACGACGTGTCGAGCGGTCTGAGCGGAGGCGGGGAGGGGCGCGTGTCAGCTCAGCGCGACTCGGGCAGGGATGGAGAGACGGTGCACGTACAGTAGAAGAGCCCAGGAGGCCTCGAAAGTGCTTGGACGCGGCTCAGGTGGTGCCGCTGCCGAGCCGGAGGGGCGAGGGACCTGGAGGTGATGAGGGCGAGGGAGGTCGGCGAGGGCGTGTGCTGAGGCGGGCGCGGGCGCGTCGACACCATGGTGGTCAGGCGAGCAGCGTAGTGGGCTGTCGGGCAGCGCAGAGCGGTGGCGAAGATGGAGCGAGTGAGGAGAGGAAAGGAGAGGGGCGAAGGAGACGAGGCGGACCGACGGACGAGCTCGCCGACGACCACAGCGCGCTCTGGACTTGCTGCTCGACCCTGCAGCTCGTATAGTACTGTCGTGCTTGCGAAGAAGACCGGCTCGAGAGGGCCATGGTCGGCGCGACCAGCACCGAATGCAAGTGAAAGCTACACCCCTTCCTCGGCACCCGCCAGCTGCCGCTCGTCCTCGCCATCGTCCTCACCGTCAGCCATGCGCTCATCTCCGTCCTCACCGTCACTGTCGCCCGGCGGCGCGAAGCACACCTCGATCTCCTCGAGCTCGAGAGGCGAGACATCCTCGAGGATCTCCTGCGCGAGGTCTGCGGACGAGGACAGGACTCAGGGGTCAGCTGCGGCGTTCACGCGGCCTCAGGATGAGGAAGAAGGAGGGGAAGGACTCACAGCCAAGCTCGCACAGGACCCGCCGCTGCTTGCTCCCCTCCTCGGCCCAGCTCGGCATTCCTCCCTCGCCCTCGTCCTCCTTGTCGTTGCCCTGGCCCGAGCCCTCCTCAGCGCCGAACGTCGCAAAGCCGACCGTGCCGAGCGCGACCATGAAGAGGTCGTTGACCGCCTGGCGAGCGTAGGCCGGCGCAGGTCCGCCGGCGAGGTGGTCCTTGGACGAGCCGGCGGCGCCTGCTCCGGCGGCGGTCGCAGTCGCCGAGGTCGGGCCGGCGAGGAGGTCCGAGCTCGAGAGGGACGAGTGCGGCACGAGCGAGAGGTAGTACAGGAGGTGCATGGTCGCCGAGAGCCTGGTGGTCGTCCTGCGAAAGCCGTTCAACGTCGTCTAGCGCGTCAGCACTGCCAAGCACAGAGCGCGCATGGCGTCGAAAGACTACGACGCACCGGTTGAGCATGTCCCTCGCGGCGCTGCCCTTGGTCGCCTCGCGCCCGTCCCACTCCCACAGCGTGCGCACGTCCCGCCACATCTTGGCGAGCAGCTCGGGGACGAAGCTCGCCGCCTGCGCGACGAGCATGACAGCGTCCTCGTGCGCCGTGAGGAGGAGCGAGGCGAGGCTGAGGATCGTGCGGTCGAGCGTGTGCGCCTACGAGAGCGAGACGAAGAGGTCCGAGCGTCAGCACCTTGCTCACTCTGTGCGCTGCGGGAGAGGGGAAGGACGACGCACGGCGAGAGACTCGGCACGAGGCAGGACGAGGAGCGTCGCGAGGCGATCAACGAGCGGGAGCTTGCTCGCACGGATGTCGGGCAACTCGTAGAATTTGACGGCGAGGAGCGTGCGGAAGAGCGCAGGTCCTGCGAGGCCCACGGTGTCAGCTAAACTCGAGTGGCCAGAGAGGAGAGGGGACGCACGACAGGCGAGGAGAGCGAGGAGACGCGTGCCGCCGAGGAGGACGCCGATAGACTGGTTCGGGTCGAGGAGCGTCGCGACCGCGTTGGCCGCCTTGAGGAACGCTATGAAGCTGCGTGCGACATCGTGCTCTTCCAGTCAGTGAAGGCGCATAGGTGTGCACCCGCATGACGAGGCGAGAGAGGTCGACGCACGCTTCCTCCGCCGCCCGCCCGCCGTCGCCTTCCCCGCTCGCCTCGTCCGCCTTCCTCACCGCGAGGCACCTCCACGCCACGCCCTCGAGCACGCCGAGCACGCCCTCGAACAGCCGCGCCCGCTTGCCCGCCTCGAGCGGCACGCGCTCCTCGCCCTCCTTGTCCGGGTCCGCTCCATCTCGCCCTCCTCGCCGCTTGCCCGCGCCCGAGCCGACAGTGCTCGGCCTCGCGATGCGCGCCTTGCGCGAGCGCAGCATGACGCCGCCGCCGGCGCCTCGGGCGAGGAGCGCCGCAGCTGCGGCGGCCGAGCCGCCGGCGTGCTCCTTGGTCGGCGTCTCCGGGCGGGCATACCGCGCGACGATGCGCGCGAGCAGCTGGGTGAGGGGCTCGCCCTTGACATCCGAGCCCATGGCTGCTGCGGCTGTTGCCGAGGCGCCGGGTGCGGCGGTGGCGGTGGCGGCGGCGCAGCACGAGTGGGCGACGTGCGGGAAGAGGAAGACGAGGTGCGACAGGAGGCGCAGGAGCGCCGTCATGGGCCCGACGAGCGTCGCGCGCTCGAGGACGCCGAGAAGCCGGGTGAGGGCGCGGGTGAGGTCCGACGCGAGGAGCGCCGTCTCGAGGTCCTCGGGCCGGGTGCTGAGCGCCAGGTGCGGCGGGAGGAGCGCGAACTGGGCGGCCGACGTCGAGGCGGACGGGTGCGCGTACGACGATGATGGGTGGCCGTGTGGGTCGAGGCGGCGGCCGAGGAGGGTGAAGAGCTCGCGCGTGAGGACCTCGTACTCGGCGACGAGGGGAGCAGGCGTGGTCGACGGGAAGCGCAGGTTCATCAGGGCGTGGAAGGTCGGGACGGGGCCCGAGGGCGTCGGAGAGGTGGAGGAGGAATGGGCGTAGAGGGCCGAGTGAATCGAGGGGAAGCGCCCGGCGTAGGTCGAGGCGGTCGAGCGCGTCGAGGTGCCGAACCGAGAGCTGCTCGTCGCAGTGGCCGTCGCAGTCGTCCCAGTCGCCGTCGCTCGCCGCATCGAGTGCGGGTGTGAGGGCGGGTGCGCCGAAGGAGGAACGACGGCGGGCTCGACGTCGAGGGGTGCGAGCGTCGTGTGCGAGAAGACGGCGGCGAGGAGCTCGCTGCGCGCGTCGCGGTCCTCGGGCACCCACACCCACGCCTCGCCGTCCTCCTCGTCACCCATGTCGGCCTCGCCGTCGGGCATGAGCGCCTCGGCGTGCTCGTAGCCGCCGAGGTCCGTCTCGTCGGCCGCGCCGCCGCCGAACGCGTCCTCCTCGACGAGCATGAGCCGCCCCTTGCCCTTGCCCGTCGCGCCCTCGCCCTTCCTGCGCTTCGACTCGAGTGGCCCACCAGGCGTGCGCGGCGCGCGCTTCCTCGGCGGGCCCATCGACCCCTCGCGCTCCTCCTTGTCGCCCTCCTGCTGGTCCGCCGCCCCCTCCTTGTCCTTCTGCCGCCCGCCGCCTGCCGCGCCCTTGGTCGTCGACGGCCCGAACGCGCTCTGGAAGCCGGCGAACGAGGGCACGGGCGCTGGAGCCGGGGCCGGGGCAGCGCTCGCCGTGCGCGCCGAGCGACGCCTCGCAGCCGACGAGCCGCCCGCCCGGTCGACGCTCGGGCTCGGCGCAGGGCCGGCTGCAGGACCCGGCGACGGCGCGGCGCTGCCAGCTCGGCCGTAGAACCTCGCGCTGCGCGCCGAGCTCAGACCCGGGTGGTTCGGGTGCGCCGACGACGCGCCGTACGTGCGCTGGCTCGACGCGCTGCCCAGGCCCGAGATGCCGGCCGTGGCGAGCTCCTGACGGCGGAAGGCGTCCTCCATCTTGAAGCGCTCGAGCTGGGTGCGGTACTCGCGCTCGCGCTGCTCGAGCTGCTCCTGGAGGAGGGCCTTGTCGCGCTGCTCGGCCTTGAGCGCCACCTGGTGGGCCGTCTCCATCTGCAAGAGGGCGCGAGGCAGTCAGAAGGGAAGCAGGAAGGAAGGCTGAGGAGAGGAAGAGGGGGACGAGGGGGACGGGACGCACCTTGGTGAGCCGCTGCCGGACGACCGAGTTCTCGCCCGTCTTGGTCATGACCTGCCGCTCGAGATCTTGCTGCGTCTTCTTGGCGAGCGCGAGCTGCTGGGCGAGCTGCACGACGGGGAGATTTTCACGCATCAATACCGCGAGCGCGAGCACGCAAGAAGTGAACGAGAGAAGTCCCAGCGCACCTGGTCCTTCTCGGCCCTCAAGCGCTCGAGTTCTCGCCGCTCGGCGTCCTCCACCGCGGCCGCCGGCGCGAGCGTGACGGGAGCGCCGCCCTGGTGCGCGATGACGGCGGCGTGCGCCTGCGCCTGCGCCTGCACGTGCGCCGGCGGCGCTGCCCTTGCTCCTCCTCTCGCGCCCGGCGCGACGACCGTCGTCCCACGCTGGGGCTCGGCCTTGTACCCGCCGCCGCCGTGCTCGTCAAACGCGATGGCGGGGAGGTCCTCGTCGCGGTCGTCATGACGGACCGCGCCGCGCCCGCCGCCGCTGTGCCCCTGCTCGAGCCCGTGCGCCGCGTCGGGCTCGGCCTTGACGACCGCCGGCGTGCGGGAGCGCGCCCGAGGAGCGGCGGGCGGGGCGAGAGGCGCAGGCGGAGCGGCGGCAGGACGGCCGGCGAACGGGTTCGGGTCGACGAAGCCGGGCTCGCCGGCGGCATTGAGCGACTGGCGCGGGTGACGCTTCGGCGCAGGTGCAGGTGCGGGTGCTGCGGCGAGTGCTGGTGCGGCGGCGCGAGGCTGAGGCGGAGGAGGAGCAGGTGCGGCGGACTGGGTCGAGCGCTGAGGAGGCTTGGGCGGGCGGAGGATGCCCGTCTTTGGGGCGGGGCCGAGGTACTGCTGCTGCTGGGTGCTGCCCGGGAAGCCTGCGCCGCCCTGGGTGCCGCCTGGAGCGAGCTGCGACGGGCCCGGCGGCGGAGGATGCGGGGGGAGGAGGGGAGCGCGTCGGTGCTGAGGAGGCGGGTTGGGCGGTGGCTGCGCGCGTCGCTGAGGCGGGACCTGGCTCGCCCTCGGTGGCGGTGGTGCTGGTGCTGGCTTGGCGCGCTGCTGAGCCGGCGTGCTCGCGTCGAACGACGCGAGCGCCTCGAGGGTTGCGTCGTCCCACGCGAGGTCGTCGCCAAACTCGTCCTCGGACGACATGGGGGGCTGCTCAGGCTAGTGTGGCACGGCAGCGGCGAGCGGGCATGCGGGCGAGTGAGCGGTGGAGGAGAGAGCTCTCGGGGTTGACCGTCTCGAGGAGATGAGAGCTCGCTCATCCACAGCGCACCGAGCCACGTGCGACTGCACAACAAGGGTAGAATGCAAGCTCACAGGCCGGGCTGTAGGTACAAATGCGACGAAAGGGCGCGACGCCGCCCTCTTCTCCTCCTCGCTCCCCCTCTCGACGCTCGACGCTCAGCCGAGCACCTCGGGCCCCTTCTTGCTCTTCTTCTTCTTCTTGTTGAAGTTGCGCCAGTCGTGCACTCGATCCTCCCTCGTCTCTGCGAGCGAGAGCGCGTGTCAGCAATAAGCTCGAGTACGACGACGCCGGCGAGCTGCTGCACAAAGCAGCGACTGCTGAGCGAGTGAGTGAGGAGAGAGCTGCCGACGCACCTTCCCACCGCTCCTTCTCCTCGGCCTTGCGCTTGCGCTCGACGAGCGCGTCTTCTTGCCGCTTGGCCTCGGCGCCCTCGGCGATCATCGTCATCTTCTGCAGCCTGCGAGGAAGAGAGCGCGAGTCCGGGTCAGCCACGCCACCCACGACATCCTCGCACCCCGCCTGATCGTGGGAGCTGCGCAGGAAAGTGGGCGAGCGGCGAGAGCGGACGACGCACCTGCGCTTCCTCAGCTCGTCGTCGATGATGATCTCCTTGGCCTTGCGCTTGACGCGCTCCTTCAAGTCCGGGTCGCACATCTTTGGCGGACGAAGAAGCTCGTGGTCGTCGGGCGTCTCTCGCGGGAGGCCGAGCTCGCGCAGGACGAGCATGCGCGCGTCTTTGAGCGTCTCGTCGAGGTTCTTGCGCTTGGTCGAGTCGCCGAGCTCGACTTGGGCCTGCGGGCGGGGCGCAGCAGAGTCAGCGAGGGCGAGAGAGACGGGTGGAGCATGCAGGGACGGACCTTCTTGAGGAGGTCGAACGCCTCGATGCCGCGCGGGTGCTTTAGTTTGTCGGGGTGGATGAGGAGCGACTTCTTGCGGTACTGGCGCTCTGCGGATCGGCACGGAGGGTCAGCTTGGCTCTTGTACGGTGCACTGGAGGGGACGCACGGATGTCCTGGTCGGTGACGTTGGCCGAGGGCATCCAGTCGAGGTCGAGGATCTCGTACGGGTTCAGCTTGAAGGCGGCGAGGACGCGGAGGACCTGGGGCGCGGTCGGGAGAATCAGCAGGGAGTCTGAAGGAGAGGGAGAGCGAGTGCGCACCTCCTGTTCACGCGAGACGAGCGACGCCTCCTGGTTGAAGATGCGGTCGAGTTCCTTGTCGTCAAAGAGGGCGACGTCGTCCTCGAGCTTGACGGCGGGCTCCTTGCCCTTTGCCGACATGGTTGCAGAGCACCTACGAGCGCAGCAAGGGCGGTCCTGGTGAGAGCGAGAGCGTGGGTGGAGCAGACCAACTTCATCAGCTCGTCGCGTCGACCTCGTCCCCTCCTCGTCCCATCACTCGGCCAAGTGACGGCCATGCTCGGCCCTGATGCTCGGCGGTCACAGGGGCTGTACCCGCCGCACCGAGCACCGTCACCTACTCCTCGCACGGCCACCCATCCCTCGTCCCTCCGGCACCGGCTCCCCCACAGCCTCCCTCTCCTCACCGTCAACGTCCCCGCTCCCGCACCACAGAGCTACGTCAGCACCGCACCACCGCCGCGATGGCGCACCCGCGAGTTCCTCGCCTACTACGCTGTCTTTCTCGTCGTCGTCCCGCAAATGGTCCTCGCAGCGTGCCGCACCACTCGTCGTGCGTCCGCGCTCTCTGGGCACATGTCCCTGAGCCGAGCTGACCGTCCATCCACTACAGCGACGACCAAGCAGTACATCAAGTACGGGCACCGCCTGAGCGACGGCTGGCTCTTCGGCTGGCGAGTAGTGCGTCGACGCCTTTCCGAATCGCTCGCTCGTCTGCCAGCGCGCATGACGAGCGGTCTTCCGACTCAGGCGCATCGTTGACGCTCGTATACTCCGCAGGACGTCACCGACGCGCAGTATCGCCTCTTTCGCTCTCACCTTCCCCTCCTCGTCCTCCTCGCCCTCGTCCACCTCGCTTTCTCGCACGCCTTCCGCCTCGCCCTCTCGCGCCTCGTCAACCCTGCGACGTACTCGTCCGACTCGCCGACTTATTCGCCCGCCAAGATGCGCACCGCCCGAGCGCGCTTCATAGCCGTGTTCGCGCTCGTCCTCCTCGGCGCGCTGCACGGCTCGAGCCTCCCCAAGGTACTCGTCATCCTCTGGATCAACTACCGCGTCGCCATGCTCGGCGGCGTGCAAGGGCGAGGCGGCGGGCGAGGGGCGGCGCCGAGCTGGTGGCGGCGAGGGTGGACGCCGTACGCGACCTGGATCGTCAACATCGTCATCTTGTTCGCGAACGAGCTGTGCGGCGGGTACCACTACACGTCGCTGCACCCGTCGCTCGCCTGGCTGGTGCGTCGTTGAATGTCTCCTGCGAATTTCTGACTCGAGGCCCGAGCGCCACGCTGACTGGCTCGAGCCGCTCGCGCAGGACGACTACGGCGGCCTCCTCCCGCGGTGGCACATCAGCTGGAACATCTCGATGCTGCGCCTCGTCAGCTTCAACATGGAGTTCTACTGGGCGTCGGGCGCGGCGCAGCAGCAGCAGCAGCGGCCCGCGCTCGGCGAGGGGCAGGTCCTCCTCGAGACGCCGACGAGCCCGATGGAGAAGGTGCGCGCAGCACTCGCTCGGCCTCGTCAGTACCGCTCACGCTGTCGCGTTCCTGTACTGACTGCGTCCTCGACCCGCGGCACAGGCCTCGGCGCGCACACGCCCTCCTCGCACTTCGACCTCGGCTGCCGCACCCGATCCTGCGCCCTCAGCCGGCAACTACACCTTCTCGCTATACCTCGCCTATGTCCTGTACCCTCCCCTGTACCTCGCAGGCCCCATCATGTCGTACCCGTCCTTCGTCGCGCAACTCGCGCCCGGACCTCCTTCCCCGACGCCCTCGTCGACTCTCGGCACCTCGCCTCTCCCTTCGCCCTCAAGCGAGGCCCCGCCTTTCGCCATCTCGTCCTCGACGTCATCCTCAGCGTCGCCGCTCGCTGCACCGCCCCTCCCCGCGTCGTACCGCGAGGCCGACGAGCTGCGCCCGCTCGCGCTCGTCATGTACGCCGTCCGGTTCGCGGCGTGCCTCCTCACGATGGAGCTCGTCCTGCACTCGATGTACGTCGTCGCGCTCAAGGACTCGGGCAAGGGGTGGTGGGAGGGCCTGGGCGCCAACGAGGTCGCCATGGTCGGGTTTTGGAACCTCATCGTCGTCTGGCTCAAGGTGCGCTCTCACTGCCTCCTGTCCCTCGTCCTCCACTTCAACACCGCCGTCCTCTGCCGACACTCTGCGCCGAGCCGTCCTCGGGCGGCACGAACTGACCCCTCTCGCACCCGGCTCTCACCCGCAGCTCCTCCTTCCCTGGCGGCTCTTCCGCCTCTGGGCCCTCCTCGACGGCATCGTGCCGCCCGAGAACATGGTGCGCTGCATGGCTAACAACTACTCGACGCTCGGATTCTGGAGGAGCTGGCACCGCAGCTTCAACATGTGGATCGTCCGGTGCGCTCAGGCCTCTCTCCGTCCCCTTCCTCCTCTCGCCATCCTGCTTCCTCCTCTCCTCTCCCACCCTCTTCCGCGACACCTCCTGGCTTCTCCTTCTCTCGACACAATTCAAGAGGCCTCAGCGCCCTTCACGTCGCGACCTCGTCCTGACGCTCCCCCTTGTGCACGTTCCGCAGGTACCTCTACATCCCGCTCGGCGGCGCCTCACAGCCTGTCCTCGCGACGCTCGGCGTCTTCACGTTCGTCGCCCTGTGGCACGACCTGCGCCTGCGCCTCCTCGTGTGGGGCTGGGGCATCACGCTCTTTGTCCTGCCCGAGATGGTCGCGCGGAAGCTGGTCCCGGCTTCCAAGGTGAGTTTCCTGCCTGTTCTCGCTCGACCGTCCCTCGCAGAGTCGAGATCGGCTCGACCTGCAAGGGTGGCGGCGCACGACGCACAATCTCGCCGCTGACGCTCTTGCGCACGGACCCTCTCCCACTTTTCCCTTCTCTTTCCTCTCGCGTCCGCAGTTCGGCACTAAGCCCTGGTACCGCCACCTCGCCGCACTCGGCGGCGTCTTCAACGTCCTCCTCATGATGACGGCCAACCTGATCGGGTTCGTCGTCGGCGTCGACGGCGCAAAGGCGCTGTGGACCGTCATGCTCGGCGGGTGGGAAGGTGCGTCTCGCCCCGTTCCCGCCTGCTCAGCTCATGCACCTCGCGTGACGTGCATGAAGCTGATCAATGGGCTTGTGCGTGCTCGCAGGCCGGATCTTCCTCGTGTTCGCGAGCGCGTGCCTGTTCGTCGGCGTCCAGCTCATGTTCGAGTACAGGTGCGCTCACGCTCTCGTGCTCTCCTTGTCTCGCACAGATTGACGATCGATGTGCTCTGCAGAGAGGAGGAGCGTCGGAGAGGGATCTCGCGCAAATGCTGAGGAGGAGGTCGAGGGAAGGGAGGACCAGCTGTACTCGTCTCGCGCATCTGCAGCAACTTGTGCTTTATTCAGCGTCTCTCGTCTCTCGCGCACTCCAGAGAATTTCTACACCATTGCGCTCCCCTGGCTCTACTGCTCGTCGCCCTCTTCTTCCTCCTCGACGCCCTGCACTTCCCACTCGCCGGCGACGTCCCACCTGCTCGCCGGCGCGCGCGCCGAGACGTACTTGACGAACGCGAGCACGCCTGGGTCGCGCAGGACGAGGTGCAGACGGTTCCACTCGGGCTCGAGCGCGAGAAGCGGGCCGTCGTCGTCCTCCTCCTCCTCGGGCTCCTGCTCCTGCTGCTCCTCCTTCTCGCCCGCGCCCTCACCCTCAGCCGACGCCTCCTTCTTCTCCCCGCCCGCACCGCCATACGTCGCCTCGTCGCCGCCCTCCTCATTGGCGAGCCAGATGTCCCACGCGCCGACGTCGCCCGCCTCCCACAGCGCACGGTCCTCGTCGCGCTCGCACCTCGGCGTCAAGCCGAGCCCGACGTCGAGCTTTGCGCTCGCGCCCTCGTCGCCGGCCGCCTCGCCGCGCGCGAGCGTGTAGTCGAGCCCGGGGCGGAAACGGCGCACGGCGGTCGTGTAGGCCGTCGGGAGGAGCGACGTGAGGCTCGCGAGGAGGGCGGCGAACGCCGACGAGGTGAAGAGGTCGTGCACCTGGAGGAGGAGCTCCGAGAGGCGGTTGGGCGTCGACGTGCGTGACGCGTCGTCCGCGGCGAGCGACAGGAAGCGCTGCAGGTGCGGCGGGCCGACGACCTTCCAGCCCTGCTTGGCGTCCTCGCCCGCGTCGTGCGGCGGCACCTTGTTGGTCGTGCTCCCGCCGACGACGGCGCCGCGCCGCCCTCGCTCCATCTCGGCGTCGCGCTCGCGGATGAGGCGCTCGAGCTCGCCCGCGAGGGTCGGGTGCAGGAAGTCGGCGAGGACGAGGTGCGACGACTCGCAGAACGAGGTGCGCAGGTGCGACACGACCTTTGGCGTGAGGTAGGCCGGGTTGACGAGCGGAGTGAGGTAGCTGAGGTCGTCGGGCGAGGGCATGGTCGGGAGCGGGAGCGGGAGGGGAGAGGGGTAGGGCGTTGCGGCCGAGAGGGTCGTAGCGTACTGCAGGCGGCGCTCGAGCCGTCAGCTCGTCTCGTCAAGCGCATGGAAAAGCGAGAGCGTCACGCACGAGCTGCTGCAGGCTGCTCTTGGCCTGGAAGCCCTCGCCGCCCTCGAACCCCTCCTCGCCCTCGACCGGCTTGTGGAACCAGCCGCTCAGGCTAACGCGCGCGCCGACGCCGCCCTTCTGCTTGTCGCCCTCGACGACGACCTCCTCGACCGAGTGGAACGAGTGGCCCGGCTGCACCTCGAAGAAGACCATCTGGTTGAACGAGGGCTGCGAGCGAGAAAGAGAGAGAGAGTGAGCGGGCGAGCGAGGGGAGGAACGAGAGGAGGGGACGCACCGGGATGACGATGGACGGCTTGGCGACGGGAACGTTGGGGCGGTCCGGGTTCTCGTCGTCGGCCTCGAGGACCGGGTACAGCTCGAGGGCGCCGCCCCACTGCGGGCAGGAGGGAAGGGTGGGTCAGATTCGATGGCGCGAGACCGAGAGGGTGAGAGAGGCGCACCTCGGGCTGCCATTCGGGCTCGTCGAGGACGAGGTAGAGGATGAAGCTGATGCGCCTCGTCCCGATCACGTCGTCGTGGTTCAAGAGGTAGCAGCCCTCGGTGTACTCGGCGCACGACATGTCGGTCTTGGTGCCGCTCAAGGGTCCGCAGCCGGTGACGGCCTGGAGGAACGAGCGGAACTGCTTGCTGTAGATGGCGTCGCGCAGCTCGAGGAGGGTCGGGAGGACGGCGAGCTCGTCGGCGGGGAGGCCCGACAGATTGCTCAGGTCGCCCGTCTGGTTGATCTGCGAGGGCGCAAAGGGGGGTCAGCGTGTGGATCTTTGGAGAGGCGGTCGAGGGCGTGGCGCACCTTGTCTGTGGGAGGAACGAGGAGGGTCAGCTGCAGGTCGACAGCAAGAGAGAGGAGGAGCGCACAGATGTCGGTCTCCTTTTCGCGGAAGCTGAGCTGGGTGGTGATTTCGTGGCGGGCGCGCTTGATAAAGTCGTCTGTGAAGAGTTTGTGGATGACGGCGTGCTTGTACGGGGTGCTGTCGTGGTGAGCTTTTTGGAGGCGGTCGACGTTGGCCGGGTCGAGGAGGGACGGGTGGAAGGGGAGGGCGGGCTCTGCGACCTTTTGGCGCTTGGGTGCGGGCTCGGTGGCGGGCGGGCTGGCCATACTCAGGTGGTGGTGAGGGCGGTGGAGGGTCGAGGAGGGACGAGGAGCTGATGAAGATCCGACGAGTCGGCTCTCGTCCAGCTCGCCCCTCACCGCCACTGCTAAAGCGAGCCACATGCAGGCTCTCTTCTGGGGCGAGTCAAAGCCCGCTCAGCCCGACCAGCAACCCGCTCAGCCCGCCGTCGCTCCTCGCCCTCCTCGGGCCGCCAGCTCCCTCGCAGGTCGCGCCATCGTCGTCAGGTCAGCCAGCCCCTCCAGCCTGCTCCAGATCACGTAGATCCAGCCGTACAAGTCCACAGCACCTGCTGCCCGCGCGAGAGCGGCGGCGTGCGGCCAGTCGCTATCGTCGCGCCTCCTCCCCACTCGGGTCCCCCGGTCGCCGCCCACTCTCCTCCCTCTCGACGCCCAAGGAGCAGCCCTGCCCTGCACATTCGACTCGAGCTGACCCCCCGCTCCTCCTCCGCAGTGGCTGCGCATCCGGCATCGGCCGCGCCGTCGCCCTCCAACTCGCCGCAGCCGGCGCTCGACTCGCCCTCACCGACAAGGACGCTCACGGCGGCCGCGACCTGTGCGGCGAGATCAAGCAGGCTCATCCCGACTGCGACGTCGCCTTTGCCGTCCTCGATGTCACCGGTGCGCCGTCCATCCTCCTTCCTCCCCGCTCGCTGCCCAGCCGCTCACGGTCTGCCGCTCGCACCCTCGCAGACGAGCCGAGCGTCGGCAAGCTCATGCGCTCGTTCAAGAAGACGTTCGGGCGCCTCGACGGCCTCGTCAACTCGGCCGGCATCAACCTCCCCTCGCGCGAGGCGCACCTCGTCCTGCCCGACCTGTGGGACCAGACGATGAATACTAACGCGCGCGGCACGTACGCCTTCTGCCGGTACTTTGCGGCGGCCGTCGTCGCCGACGAGGAGTCGGTCGAGCCTCCGAGGGGCGGCTACTCGGTCGTCAACGTCGGCAGCAACGCAAGCCTGAGCGGCTACGCAAACAGCTCGGCCTACGTGCGTCTCCTTCTCTCTCTGTCGCGCGCTCTCTCTGGCTCGTGCGCGTCCTCGATCGCTGACTCGAGATACTCTGCTCGTAGTGCGCGTCCAAGCACGCCGTCCTCGGCTTCTCGCGCGCCATGGCCAAGGAGTACGGCTCTCAGCCGATCCGGGTCAACGTAGTCGCTCCCGGTGCGCCTTCTCCTTCCTCGCTCCCTCTCGCACCATCTCGAGCACCTCTCTGACTCTCACGTTGCCCGCTCACCCGCAGGCCCGATCGACACGCCCCTCCTGCACGCCCTGAGCGACGCGTCCGAGACGAGCCTCGGCGAGACGCTCGCCCAGGTCCCGCTCGGCCGCATCGGCCAGGCCGACGAGGTCGCCAACGTCGTGTGCTTCCTCCTCGGCAGCGACGCGAGCTACGTCACGGGCGCCGTCATCCCGGTCGACGGAGGATGGACGGCCTGAGCGCGCTCGGGCTCGCGCTCGCTCTCGCCATGTAGTCACTTCTCGTTGTTGTACTAGCTGTCAATACAAACGTCCTTCATCGTCTACCATGCCTGCCCGGCGCGCAAGTCCGCTCCTGCTGCTCCTCCGCCGCTCTGCTGCCCGACCGCCGCGCTCGGACCTGCGCCTGCTCCTCCACCACCACCGCCACCCGTGAGCCACGACGCGAGCCCGCCCCAGCCCTTCGATGCTGCAGTCTGCGCAGGTGCAGGTGCAGGCGCGGGCGCAGGTGTCGCGGCTACAGGCGCGGCGAGTCCCGCTCGAGCCGCTCCTGCGCCACGACTCGCCGCAGAGCCGTGTGCGGCGAGTCGGCCGCCGTCGTGCGGGTCGACTGTGGCCGGCTGCGTCTCGGGACGATGCAGAGCCGGGTAGGGTGCGGCAGGGTGAGCGAGGGCGGGGGCGAGAGGCGAGGGACGAGGGAAGGCGGGGTGGAGAGGAGAGGGACCGTGCACGGGTTGCGGGTGCGACTGCAGAAGTGGTTTGTGATATGCGTCTGCAGCGTCGAGAACGTCAGCATGATTGAGCTGCGACGCGCGGGAGAGCTGACGAGGAGGAAGAGCGCAGGAAGACGCACCCGCAGCCAGCTCGCGCTCCTCTCGCTCGCGCCGCTCCCGCACCGCCTTGACGTACTGCTGCGCCCCCCAGGGCAGGTGCCGCAGCTCGGGAGGTGCGCCGTCGAGCGGGTCGGGGCGCGCCCAGGCGCCGGCGCCGGCCGAGGGCCGTTTGGGAAGGCCGTGCCAGACTGACCCGCCGCCGCCGCCGCCCCATGCACCTGGCAGCGCACCCGCGCCATGCAGAGCGCCCGGCGCACCCCAGCTCGCGCCGCCTCCTCCTGCTCCCGCAGCGCCCCAAGCGGCACCGCCCGCCGGCGGCCCGCCAAAGAGCGGCTCGTCGTCCCACCCTGCGCCGCCATTCCCGCCGCCGCCGCCGAGCCCGCCGGGCGACCCGCCGAGCCCGCCCCAGGGACTCGGTGCTGCGCTCATGCGAGGAGGAGCGGCAAAGTGGGCGTGCCGAGCGGGATGCGGGTGATGCGGGGCGGGTCGAGGGGCGTGCGAGAGGACGGCGGGGACGCCTTGCGCTCGAAGCTCGTAGACCTGCATGGGCACCCGAGAGTGGATCAGTGATGGGGAACGCTAGGAGAGAAAGTGAGGGGCGACGCACGTAGCCCGCGGCGAGCAAGTCCTCCTCCTCGACGTGCACGAGCCCACTCTCGCCAAACTCGATGAGCGCGTTCGCGCCGAACTCGTCGATCGCGAACGTCGCGAGCTCGTCGCGCAGGCGCTGCGACTCGTCCTTGACGATGAGCTGCGCAGTGCGGCGGTCCTCGGGCCCGAGGGTCGACAAGTCGGGGAGGCCGTCGAGCGGGAGGGAGAGCGTGATGGGCTCGTCGGCGGCAGAGACGAGGGTAGGAGCTGCGTGTCGAGGCCGTCAGCATGCTGGCGGTTCGGCGAGAGTGCTGCATGAGAGAGGAAGCGCACGATTTGGATCGGGAGCTGTGAGAAGAGGGGGTCAGTGCGCGCTCGGGGACGATGATGTTGACGAGCGAGACGCACTGAAGACAAAGCTCTTGATCTTGTGCGCGAGCGACTTCTCCTGTGTCGGTAGAGCAGCGTCAGGCTTGACGAACGGCTGTCGCAGGGCAGCTGCCTCAAAGAAGGAGAGCACGTCAGTCGACGAGCTGTTCGACGAGAGGACGCTCGAGACGCACGCTCGTTCTCGATCTCGTCTTCCTCGTAAGGCCCGAAGCCGTACTGGACCCGGTCGGCGGGGTGCATGAGCTCGAGCATGTGGCGGTCGGCGGGGTCAAGTCGCCAGAACTCGGGGTCGTCGAGGAGCGACAGCGGGCGGTTCGCGAGCTGGATCGGGCGACGAGGAGGATGAGGACCTGTCGATGAGAGGCCGAGGGCGTGCTTGTACTCGAGAAGCTCGCGACTTAGAGTCGAGGTCGGGCCGAGTAAGCGCACTGTTTCGAGGACGTCGAGACGAGAAGGAAGACGACGCACCGTCGACGATCGGCGAGCTCGGCGAGATGCTTCTCCTGTGAAGTGCAGAGCGTCAGAAGCCGAGCACTCGACCGAGAGGTCGTAAGGAGGGGGACGTCGCACCTGCTCCTTCTTCTTCTCGTCGAGGTCCTTCTCCCGGATCGCGAGCATCTCGAGCGCCGACAGCTTGACCTCCTTGTCGACGTGCTTCTCGCGCTCCTCGACGTACTTGAGGGCGCGCGTCTTGTCGTAGAGCGCGATGCGCTTGTCGGACGTCTGTCGCGCGGCCTGAGCGTCAGTCGTGCTCGACGTCGACGAGAGCAAGGCAACAGCGCGCACATCGCCGGTGCGCTTCATCTCGAGGCGAGCGACGTCTGCCTTGAGCTTGGCGAGGCTGTAGGAGGCCGGCTGTCAGCTCGAGCGAGAGAGCGACGAGCGAGAGGGCGACGAGCGACGCACTGCTCGTCCTTCTTGTCCTCGCGCTGCTGCCGAGTCTGGTCGACGAGCTGTCGGCGCATGAGCTGTCGCTGCTCTTTCTGCAGGGAGGACGACAGACATCGTCAGGCCGCATCGAGAGCGGGGAAGAGAGGGAGCGCGAAACGCACCTCGACCTCCTTGGCCAGCTTGGCCTCGTCTCGCGCCTTCTTTGCGGCTGCAGCCCTCTGCGAGTACAGTCCGTCAGCCCGGTGAGCTCGAGAACGCGCACGAGGCGGTGAGCGCCTCACCGCCTTCTCCTCCTCAACCCATCGCTGGTGGACCTCGGGATGTTGCCTGCGCGACAGGACAGCGTGATCAGCTGCGCTCTGCTGCTAGTAGGGCCGGAGAGAGAGAGAGAGAGGTGCGCACCAGGTTTTGGCCCCCATCTGCCAGGCGAGCGGCATGATGAGCGAGACGAGGTCGGAAGAGGACCGTGCGCGAGGCTCGAGCGCAAGGCGCGCGCAGGCAAGAGCTGTGCGCGCCGAGTCGAGGCGGCCTGCTGAGCGCGAGCAGCCACTGGATGCCCTCGAGGCGAGAGGTGAGAGAGCGAGAAAGAGAGAGCAGCGAGCGAGAAAGACCGAGGCGGAAGCGATCGGCGAGGACGAACGCCGACGACGAGGACGGTCCGCGGCTTGTCCGGCGCAGCGGACAGGAGACGGTCTGAGAAATAAGTGCGCGGTGAAGTTACAACACGAAGGAGGAGCGGTCGCGACGCCCGTCCATGCACTGCGACGTCTAGCTCGCCACCTCGACCAGTCCGCCACGCCAGCTGCGAAGAGGGCAGAAGGCGAGAGTCAGCGAGTGCTCGACGAGGAGGACGAGGCGAGAGAGGAGACGCACTACTTGACCCGCAAGCCGGCCATGTGCGAGAAGGTCGATGCGTGCGTGCCGACAAAGCTCCTGCCCCTCGCGAGGATGGCCGCGTCGAGCATGGTCGGCCACCACCCGCCCATCTTCTCCTTGGTCTCGAACGCGTCGTGGTCGAGCACCTTCCACCCGAGCGCGCGCACCTCCTGGACGAACGGCGTGTCGCCGCGCTCGTCGGTCGTCGTCACGACGGCGTAGTCCTTGGCCGACAGGCCGTCGAACGTGCGGAACGCGCCTCGCCCGGGCCCGGTCCAGTCGTACGGATTGTCGAGGCGGTGCTGGAGCGCGCCCTGGACGCGCTCGAGCGCCGAGACGTACTTGTCGAGGGCGGTGAAGCCGGTGAACGCCTCGAAGTCGCCGCGGCGCAGGTGGATCGTGATGAAGGGCGGGATCTTGCTCGGGCGGTCGACGCCGAACAGCTGCATGAGGTAGTCGTCGGCCCGACGCTCGACCTCGCGGTTGAAGCGCATGTACTGCCCGGCGTGGATCCAGTCGAAGCCCTCGCCGGGGACGGTCGGCTCGAGCGGGACGGCGTCGAGGTGCGGTTCTTGGAACATGACCGAGCCGAGGAAGAGCGAGTTGTCGAAGCACATGAGCTGGTGGTCGGGTGGCGCCGCCGAGACCGTGTCGAAGCCGTCCTTGAGGTTCTTGGCCTTGTCGCCCTCAAACGGCTGCTCCGGGTCGGCGGGCGCCTTCTGCGGCAGGGCCTCGCGCTGCACCTGCTCGATCCAGCGCATCTTGGCGCCGACGTCATAGTCGAACATGCGCAGGGCGTCGAACGCGACGTCGAAGCCGCCGCCGCCGCGAGCGAGGGGCGGCAAGGGCCAGTGGTCGATCCAGACGTCGTGCAGGTCGAACGACCACGCCTGGAGGTTGGCGAACCCGACGAGGAGCTCCTGGATGGACCAGCACGCGAGGTGCTCGTTCTGCGGCCGCTCGCTGCGCAGGTCCATCGGTTTGACGTCGGCGAACTGGACGACGGGGATGCGCGCCTCGGCCCAGAACCGCCCGAGGTCGTAGAAGCTCGAGATGTTCTCGGGGTTGCCGTCGATGTGGATCGGCATGAGGGAAGGGCTGTACGAGGGGAGGCGGCGTCAGCGGCGAGGCTCGCGCGAGGGAGGAGAGAGACGGACGCACATGATGCCGACGCGCCCGGTCATCTTGGCAAAGTAGAGCATCTTGTTGATCGAGATCATCTGGTTGGCTGCAGGTGGCACGAAGCGTGAGCCGGCTGTGCAAGAGCAGGACGAGGGAGACGCACCATGACCGCCGTACGCCATCGTCACGACGTAGCGCAAGCCCGGCTTGAGCTGCTCCTTGATCGTCGGCCGCGACGTGTTGTAGTTGAGCACCTGCGGGAGTGAGGCGGGTCAGCGGGAGGAGCCAAAGCGAGGAAGGCGAGAGAGAGAGAGCGCACCAGAAGCGGGTCGAGCGGCTCAAAGTCGAGGCCGTCGTCCTCGACCGTGTCCTGCCCGTTGTGCCACATGAACGCCGCCCACCGGTCCGTCACCGACTGCTGCACGAGGTCCTTGGCGCTGCGGAGCTGCTCGAGGACCTGCGCGTCGCCGAGCTTGTCGGACGACGCCGCGCCGAGCACCGTCACGAGGACGGCGAGGCCCATGAGGACGGCGAGGAGCGCTCGTCGCGGGATGCGCCGCGTCATGCCGCCGAGGTGCGCGAGGAGGGGCGACGCCTTTGCGCTCGTGCTGCTGCTGTTCAAAGAGGGCGACGAGGGGAGGAGGGGCGAGCCGGCCGAGTGCGCCGAGTTTGAGCCGCTGCGGTACGCGCGCTCGAGGTCGGCGTCCTTGTCGTCGCCGTAGGAGGCGTGTCGTGCGGGCAGGTCGTACGCCGAGTGGTCGCGGCGGAGCATGCCCGGTGTAGCGGACGAGGCGGGGTCGGGTGTCGAGGGCGCGGTGCCGGGGCCCGTGGGCGAGTGAGGACGTGTCATGGTGGATGCTGAGCACGGCGCGAGTGCCACACGGGGCTCTGGATGGGTGTGTCGAGGCGAGCGAGGCTGGGAAGAGGGCGGAGGGGGAGTCGAGATGAGGCGAGCTGGCGTCGAGGCGGCGGGCGATGGAGCGGTGCTGTGGGCGGCGCGCTGCTGCTGTGACCTGCACAGAGGGTGCGTCTGCTCGAGGGCGAGGGCGAGGTGGACACGGCCAGCTCGACCTCTCCTTCTCCTCCTCGCGGACTCCGCATTTCCGAGCAAGCGTGTCTCGCCTCCTGATTCGTCCCCTGGACTTTTCACTTTCCGTCTGCAGGCCTCTCACTCTCGCTTGTACAGGCGTGCCTGGTGGCCGAACCCAGGAGTTGCAGGCCCCGACCCGGGTGAGCGGGCCCCTGCGCTCGAACCCTCATTCCTCCCTCGGCCGACGTCCACGGTGCAGTACCGCCCGCTCCTCCTTGCCGAATCGACGAGGCCGTCAACGAGCCCTCGCACCCACCGCTCGCGGCGGGTACACCTCCCACAGGCCGATCTTGGCCTCCTGCCCTCCCGTCGCCAGCCACGCCCGCCTCGTCCCGCCCGCCTCGCCGCCCTCGTCCTCGTCGACGTCATCAGCAGGGGCGTCGCCAAAGACCGTCGAGGGCGCTGCAGGCGTGAGCGGTACAAAGGCGGCGGCCTGGAGCGACGTGCGGTGGTGGCTCAGGACGGCGAGCGGCTCGAGCGTCTTGGCCTTGTAGATGCGCGCCCTGCACAGACCAGCTCAGGGTCAGCTCGGCGCCTCGAGACGAGGAAGACGAGAGAAGGACGGGAAGGGAGAGAGCGGGAGAGGGACGCACTCGCCGTCCCAGCCGGCCGTCGCGAGCACTTTGCCGTCCTCGCGCACGACGACAGCCGCCTTGCCCGCCGACGTCGTCAGCTCGGTGTGCGAGCGTGGAAGGGTCGCTTCTGCGTCGTTCTGCGAGAGGTCGGGGAGGTGGTTAGCCGGCTCGCGCGGCGCAGGAGGGCGGGAGAGCTGAAGAGGGGGAGGGAGAGGACGCACGGCGTCGCTGATGCGGTAGGCGACCATGTGGTGGTCGGCGCCGACGGTGTAGGCGAAGCGTTGGTCGACCGTGACGGCGAGGCTCATGACTGTGACGAGGCAGGATCGTCAGCTAGCGCCGACACGAAGAGGGAAGAGAGCTCGACGCACTCGCGTCGCGATGGCCCTTCTCGACCCAGACGAGCTCCCAGCCCTCGCTCTCCTCGACTCGGACACCTGGTCGAGGTAGGTGCAGCGGCAGGTGCGGGCGCGCTGATGATGTGGATGAGGATGACGAGGGCGACGTCGTCGGGACGAGGTCGAAGCTGCGCGTCGGGGCGAAGCGGAAGAGGGCGAGCTGACCGGACTCGTAGGCGATGAGGAGGTGGAGGGTGGGTACAGGCGAAGCCGGCTCGGCGTCGGCAGGGAGCGCGTCGTCGGCGTCAGCTGGTCGAGAGGGTCGAGGGCCGTCAGGCGGAGAGAGGTTGAAGAGGTGTGTCGCCATGACAGTTCCTGCAGATGCAGCGCGTGAGCCGCGGTCGAGAGGTGCAGGAGAGGGGGCGAACAGCTCGCGCACCCGTCTTCTGCCCGAGGAACGCGCCGGCGCCGACCGAGCGGTGCGCTCGAGCCCCTGACGGGTAGTGGAAGATGTCGACCTGCGGGCTCCAGGGACACGTTAGCGCACGCTCAGCTTTTTCGTGCAGACGCAGGGGACGATGCAAGCGGAGAGAGACGCACAAAGTCGTCCTTGGTCAAGCTCGGCACGGCGATGAGCGCCTCCTCGTCCTCGTCAACCTCGCGCTCCTTGCCCTTGGCCTCGCGCGCGCTCCCTCGGACCGAGCACACGCTCATGCGGCAGAAGCTCACGGCGTTGACGTCGAGCGACCAGGCGCGCTCGATGCCGAGTGTCGGAGCAGCGGGCGAGGGTACGGCGGTCGCTGCGCCGTGGTCGACGAGCGAGGTGGGACTGGTGCAGGCGGGGAAGCGGTGCAGGTGCAGAAGGTTGTCGCGGCCGTGCCTGTGTGCATCTTGAGCGGTTAGCGCGTGAGGGAGGGCTAGCGGCGAGGGAGAGAGACGGACGTGAGAAGCCCTTGGTCGCCCAGCTCGACGAGGCCGAGGATGCCCGCCGTGTGCGCGCGCCAGAAGTACCGTGGACGGAAGATGCGCAGGTCCCATACGGCGACAAAGCCGTCGGTGTCGCTGTGGAAGGGGGAAGGTCAGCTGGAGGTCGTCGGTCGGAGGAGGGAGGCGAAGAGGGCCTCGACGCACCCGCTGAAGAGGAACCGGGCGCAGCGCGAGAAGATGAGGACCGATATGGGTGCGCTGTGCCCTCTGAGGATGTACTCGGGGCCTGGGGGAGCGAGAGCAGAGCCCTGGTTGGCCGACGAGGACGAGGCGAGGGAGGAGTGCGAGAGCATGGCGGGCAGCGAGGGCAGCGCAGGGCCGAGTCGAGTATGGGCTGGCGACTGCTGCAGGCGCTCGATCTGCGAGTACGAGTGAGGCGGAGAGGGACTGGCCCTCGTCGTCGTCGACGCCCGGCTTGACATCTCGGGGGCAGCTCTCCCTCTCTCTCCCACCATCAGCCTTACACCTGCACAGCGCACCGACACGCTCACTGCATGGCTCGCGGCAACAACAGAGGCCGCCCAGGCGCACACACCAACTCGCCCGCTCGTGGCTCCCCTCGAGGCGGCTTCCGCGGTCGAGGACGCGGCCGAGGTGGCGCAGCACCAGTCCGCGTCGACCACTCGATGCAGGAATTCGACTACGCAGACCTTATCACCGACGACCTCCTCGGTGCGCCCACCCCTCGTCGCCCTCGTCGCCCAAACCTCGAGAGCCGCACGTTGACCTCATCGCTCCTCCCCTCCCGTCCCGATCGACAGGCTTCAACCCCTCGCCCGTCTTCCAGCCGCCCGTGCAGCCCGTTCAGCAGCCCGGCTACGCCATCCCGACTCGCGGTGCACGCGGCGGCGGCCCGAGGGGCGCTCGAGGTGGACGCGGCTCGCCCTTCCCGCCTCGCGGCGGCGGCAGTGCCCCCTCGAGCGGGCGCGCGACGCCGACTGCGCCTGCGCCGTACCCTACCCGCGGCGGTGGCTTCGGCGGCGGCGGGCGTGGCGGCCGCGGCGGGCTCGGGTCCGGCTTCGGCGCGCAGGACCGCGGCGGGTTCGGAGGACGAGGCGGCATGAGGGGCGGCGGGCGCGGTGGTGCGGCCTACAGCGGCTCGTCGACGCCCCGACACGTCGTCGGCATGAGCGCAGGCGCGTTCAACCCGCTCCTCGTGCCCGTCAAGTTCGTCAAGGCCGCCGGCGACGGGCTCGGCACCGTCGGCGGCGAGGACGAGCACGGGCTCGAGCTCGCAGGCGCAGCGTCGCCGCCTCCTCCTGCGCGCGAGAAGCGCCTGCCTCGGCACAGCGTCGAGGGTGCGCTCGCCGACGAGGTGGGCAACCTCGACCTCGACGGCGACTCCGCCGCCGACGACCTCGCGCCGCCTCCTCCCGAGACGGCGTTCGAGCCCGAGCCGGCTACGACGGCTACCATGGCGCTCGACGAGCTCGAGGACGCGCCCGACTCGGCCGAGCCCGCCGCGCACCCTGGCCTCGGCTCGCGCGCGAGGAAGCCCGTCGAGCGCGCGCCGCCTCGTGCGCCCGCCGTCGTTGCGCAAGCCGCCGTCTCCGACGACGGCGTAGACGACGACGGCCCTCCCCTGTTCGAGATCTCGACCACCGCCTCAGCCGTCACCGTCGACCTCCCCGCCTCGATGGCTCCTCCCGCCGCTTTCGCCGCGCACGACCCGTCTACGCCGCTGTCGTCCGACGCCTCCGACTCGGACTCGGAGCAAATCCTCTTTCCCCGTCGCGCGCAGGCGCACGCCGACCCGGTGTCGTCCGCGCGCGCGCCTCCCACCACCGTCCCTCGCCCCGCCGCCGACCTCTCCCTCCTCGCCTCGACCTCGACTCCCGCTCCCGCCCTGCCCGCTGCTCGCGCTCGCACAACACACCCGTCGCAGCCAGCGCAGCCGGCCAAGCAGAGCAAGAAGGCGCTCAAGCGGGCGTCGCGCGCGGCGAGGAAGACGGGCCGTGCGCACCCGAGGAGCGGCAACGCGCACCTCGCCGGGCACGGCCCCGGGCGCACGCTCGCCGACTCGGACGACGACTCGGACGACGAGGAGGCGGGCGCGCTGAAGGAGGAGAGGGCGCAGGACTGCGAGGACGGCGCGGCCCTGTTCGCGCGCATGCAGGGCGGCGGCGCCGGCGACGTCGACGACATGCTCGTCGCCGACAGCGACGACGACGAGCCCGAGCAGGTCGACGCGCAGGGCCACGTGCCCGGCCAGCCGCGCCAGGGCGACAGCGACATCGAGTGGGGCTCGTCGTCGCCTCCTCCTGTCGGCCCCGCCGGCGCCCGAGGCCGCGCCAAGAAGGCGGCGCAGCGCGCGCAGCGCGCCGACCAGCGCGAGCGCGACAAGCTCGAGCGGCTCGTCGCTGCGGGCCAGACGCGCGACGAGGTCGAGCTCGCGCTCGCGCTCGAGGTCAGTGCGCACGAGGCGGAAGACGAGCGGCGGCGCGCGGCGAGGGAGCGCGAGCGCCGCAGGGCCGAGGACGACTACCTCGCCAACGTCGACCTCGGCGACGACGAGGGCGACGACAGCATGGCGGTGCTCGCGGCGTTTGCCACGGGCGCCGTCGGCCAGCTTGGCGGCGGGCACGAGCGCGGCGACGATGCGGACCGGCGCATGGCCGAGGCCGAGGAGGATGAGGACGAGTGGGGCACGTCGAGCGAGGGCAAGTCATCGTCGGCGAGCGAGGAGGACGAGGACGAGGACACGGAGGGAGCGCAGGACCGGCGGCTCGCGCAGGAGGAGGAGGACGACAGCGAGGAGCTCGACTCGGACGACGAGCTCGAGATGGATTACTCGCTCGGCGACGCAGATGGGCGGTGCGTTGTCGCTTTCGCCTCTCGCCGTCGTCGTTGTGGGCGACGAGCTGACCTCCTCGCCCTCCTCGCAGGGTCGAGCACTCGCTCTCGATCAACTCGTCCGACGACGACTCGTCCATCGACTCGTCCCTGTCGTCCTCGACCGACTCGGACGCCGAGCTGTACGCGTTCGAGTCGGCGCTCCTCGCCGGCCAGAAGATCTCGATGCAGCGCATGGGCCAGGCCGGGTCCGGCGGGCGCAAGGACGAGCGCGAGCGCAAGAAGGCGCGCGCCCGTGCGCGCAAGGGCAAGGGCAAGGCGCACGTCGTCGACAGCAGCAGCAGCGACAGCGACAGCGGCGGCGACGAGGTCATGTTCACCGGCAACGACTCGTGGGCCGACCGTGACGAGGACTACATCTCGCAGGTTCAGGTGCGCCCTCTCCTCCTCTCGCTCACTCTCATCGCTTACCCGAGCTGACCTTGTGCGTCGTCGTGCTCGTCTGCAGGCCGCCGTCCGCCTCAACGCCGACCTCCTCTCGACCGCGCAGGGCGGTCGCGCCGCCCGCCGCTCGAACCGCCGCGAGCGCAACAAGCTCTTCACGGCCATCAGCCAGGGCAACTTTGACGACATCGACCTGTACGACGAGGCGGCCGATCTCGACGAGGACCTCGTCGAGGCCATGTTTGCCGAGCAGGAGGAGGCTGGCTTTGGTGGACGTGCGTCTCGCTCTCGTCCCTCTCCCACACCGCCTCCGTCCTCCTCTCGTCCTCGTGCTGACTCCTCGACGTGCTCTCGCAGCCTCGAAGAAGCAGCGCAAGCAGGACAAGACGTTCAACGGCGCCTTCTCGCAGCAGCTCGCCGCCCAGTGGGACCTCGACCGGTCCAAGAAGGCGTCCAAGAAGGCCAAGCGCGCCGCCGAGCGTGCCGCCGCTCGCGAGGCCGACTTCCGCGACACGTACCGCGACAAGGCGGGCTCGTACTCGCGCGGCAAGGCCGGCGCCAAGTCGCTCGCGCGCTCGGGCGACGACGACAACGACGCGGCGACGATCAACACGCGCATGCGCCACTTTATCGTGACCGACATCAGCTCGACGTCCATGTCGCTGCCGCCCATGGCCAAAAAGGCGCGCATCGCCGTGCACCTGCTCGCCGAGGTGTACGGCCTCAAGTCGCGCTCGATGGGCTCGGGCAAGAACCGCTTCCCGGTCCTCGAGCGCACGTCCAAGACGACCGTCGTCGGCGTCAGCGAGTGGCGCGTGCGGGCCATCGTCGGCACGGCCGACGGCGAGCACGAGCTCGACGGCATGGACGGTGACTGGGCCGGACCGAGGGGCAAGGGCAAGTACCGCGGCAAGGTCGGCGGGCTGTGGAAGGCGCTCGAGGGCGCGACGGGCAAGAAGAGCGGCGGCGGTGGACGGCGGGATCAGCTCGGCAAGAACTCGGAGGGCGCGGTCGTCGGCCAAGGGGTGCGTCGGCTCTCTCTCTCGCCTCTCTTCCTCTCTCTTCCGCCGGAGCGTCTCGCTGACTCTCGCTCCCTCTCGTGCAGGCCGACAAGATTGGCGAGGACAACGTCGGCTTCGCGCTCCTCAAGAAGATGGGGTGCGTCGCGCTCGGTCCCTCCTGCGCCGTCGTCGAGCGAGAAAGAGCTGACCTCGTTCCTGCGCAGCTGGACGGTCGGCGGCCAGATTGGTCTCTCCGGCCAGGGCCTGCACGAGCCCGTCGTCGCTCGTGTCAAGACGGTGCGTCCACCTCGCCCGTTCGCTCTCTGCGCGCACCTGCAGCTCGGCGTCTCGGTCGAGCTCCCTCGAACCTTGTCGTTTAGCTCGGCGAGGCGCAAGCTTGGCCGAGCTCTGCGCGACTCGACGCTCCTCCGGACGACGCGCTGACTCTCCTCGCTGTGCGCACAGGGCAAGAGCGGTCTGGGACTGGGCGGAGGTTTCGCCGTGTCGAGGGACGAGGCGTGGGCGCTGGCTCGCGGCCCAGAGTAGCTCGCTCGCTGCTGCTGCTGCATGCACATACTGTCTACTTGTGTACTGAGGAGAGTGTCGATGCGCAAGCGAGAAAAGATGCCGAGGTTGACGAGAAAGGGTCTCTGACGCGGAGTTGGACGAGGGGCGACGAGGAGGAGGAGCTCGAAACGGTTCCTGCGCTCCCCTCGGCCACCTCGCGACTGCCAGCAGCTGTACCCTAGACCCACGACATTCATCCTTGACGACCCCAGCCACGCCCTGTCCGCCTCGACGACCCTCGCGCGACCCCGTCTCCTCCCACGACCTCGCCCTCTCGCAGCAGCCTTTGCTGGTCAAAGCCGCCACTCGCCGCACCTGCCGCACCACCGACCCCCGCACCTAGTCCACCAGCATCATGGCGACGGGCCACACCGACCGCTCGTCGTCTCGCCCGCTCGCGGCCCCCGTTCCGGCTCCCTCTTCGGCCCCTTCGGCCCCGGCCAACAACAACTCGACCTCGTACCCGCCCAACCCTAGCCCGCCGAGGGGCCCGCACCCGGCCTACAGCCAGTCGATCCCCGTCCCCGCCGAGACGGACCCGCTCGCGTACGGCACCTCGCCGCAGCAGGGCGGCGACGGCTTCGCCGCCCACGACTTTGCCGGCCACGGCCGCGGCCACCAGAGCGCGTACGGCGGCGTGCACGACCATGACGACGGCGGCGACTACTACCCGGACGAGCCCTACACGGCCATCCCGCTCGGCGAGCCGTCGTCGTTCGTGTCGCCGCACGGCCAGGCCGGCTCGCTCGACATGAGCGAGGACGGCGGCGACCTGTCGCGCTCGATCCCGCGCACGAGCCTCTCGACGCACAACTCGCGCACCCAGCTCCGCAGCGGCGTCGCAGGCGGCGCCTACCTCCCGACCGGCGTCGACGGCGACGCCGAGAAGCACCTCGACTCGCGGCCCGTCCACGCCGGTCCCGCCGTCACGATGGCGCCGCTCCCCGACATGGCCGACGAGCGCCAGTCTCGCCGCGCCGAGCGCCAGTACGGCTCGGGCGAGAAGGGCGGCAACGGCGGCGGGAGCGCGCCGGGGAGCGGGTACAACACGCCGCGCTCGCGCAGCCAGGACCGCTCGCGCGGCGGCGGGCTCGGCAACTGGGCGGGCCCCGGCCAGGGCAACTCGCCGTACGGCCGCCTCGGCGACTCGAACCAGGCGAGCGGCTACACGTCGGCCGCGAGCAGCAACCCCAACCTCCAGTTTGCCGACGGCGACTTCATCCCGTCCAACGGCAACTGGTTCTCGCGCGCCTTCTTCGCCATCCTCAACTCGCACTACATCGTCCGCTGGATGTGCGTCTTCTTCTCCCTTGTCGTCGCGCCTGCTCAACTCGACCGTCGACTGACCTCGCTCTCTGCGCTCTCCCTCGCTCTGCCCTCGCTCTCTCCACCTGCAGCATCTACATCGTCCCCGTCGTCGCCCTGCTCTGGATCCCCGGCATCGTCGAGTTCACGGCCAAGCCCGGCGCCAAGGTCTGGTCGGTCCCGCTCAAGTGGTGGTCGTGCTGGTTGACGGTCGTGTGGGTCGGCTGGTGGGCCGCCGCGCTCAGTGCGTCACACCTCCCTCCCTCTGACATCGTCTGCGCCCTCGAGCGAGCGCGATGCTGACGTTCTGCGAGCGCAGGCGCGCGCATGGCTCCTGCCGTCCTCACCCGCACCCTCGGCCTCGTCGCGCCCGAGCTGCGCCACTACATCGCCTACCTCAAGGCCGTCCGCTTCTACGTCGGCCTCGCTGGATGGGCTCTCGGTGCGTCCCTGTCCCCTCGACCCGGCGCGAGTGCGAGACGCTGACTCGCACGGACCCTCGCCCGCAGCCATGTGGATCTCGTTCCTGCCGCTCGTCAACGGCCGCGCCGTCCGTGGCTCCGACGGCACCGTGCCGTCGCAGTCGACGCTTAGCCTCATCACCCAGGGCCTGTTCGGTATCTTCCTCAACCTGGTCATCCTCCTCGTCGAGAAGCTCATCGTCCAGATCATGTGCGTCAGCCTGTTGATGCCTTCTTCGCGCACTAGACTCGCCGTTTAGCGTGCGTTGTCCCAGTTGGCGACCATATCGCTGACGCTCGCTCGCTCTCGCCCCGCAGTGCCCACAACTTCCACAAGCGCTCGTACGAGGACCGCATCGTCGAGCAGAAGTTCCAGATCTCGTCCCTCATCGCCCTCTACCTCAAGTGCGCACACCTCTACCTCTTTCTCGTCGAGATGGGAAGACGCTGACCTGCCCGCCGCATCCGCAGCTCGCGCGACATCGGCCGGTCCGACACGCTCGACGGCGCCATGGGCCGCCCTCGCAACAAGCGCCAGGTGTCGGACCCGACGCTTCTCATCAAGAAGGCGCTCAAGGGCGCGCAGAAGGCCGCCCAGACGGCGACGACCGTCATCGGCACCGTCGCGAGTGAGATCGCCGGCGAGCGCGTCCTCCAGCCCAACTCGCCCTCGTCGATGGTGACGAGCGCGCTCCAGAGCGCCAACAAGACCAAGCAGCTCGCGAGGAGGGTCTACTACTCGTTCGCGCCCAAGTACCGCGACGGCATGGTGCTCGCCGACATCTCGAGGTGCTTCCGGTCGCGCGAGGAGGCCGAGCGGGTGCGTCTCCTCCTCCTCAGCTCTCGCTCCTGCCGCCTCGCTCGGGCTCGACGTGCGGCAAGCTGACGCTGTTGTACATGCACGTGCAGGCCTTCGCCATCTTTGACCGCGACTCGAACGGCGACGCGACCCTCGAGGAGGTCGAGATGGCCTGCCTCGACATCCACCGCGAGCGCCAGGCTCTCGCTCGCAGCATGCGCGATATCGACTCGGCCGTCGGCAGGTGCGTCTCCATCTTCTCGTTCCTGTTGCGCGCGCGGCAGCTGATCTCGCGCCGCTCTCTCTCGCAGGCTCGACAACATCCTCATGACCGTGTGGTACATCGTCGCGCTTTTGATCGAGGCCGGCCTCCTCAACGCGAGCTTCAACACGATGATCGCCAGGTGCGTCGCCTTGTCTACGCTGTCGAGCTCGAGCGCGTCGAGCTGACGCTCTCCTCGTCCTCGTTCGCAGCGCCGGCACCTTCATCCTCGGCCTGTCGTGGCTCATCGGCACGACGATGCAGGAAATCCTGGCGTCGATCATCTTCCTCTTCATCAAGCACCCGTACGACGTCGGCGACCGCGTCTCGATCGACGCCGTCGACTACATCGTCCTCGAGATGCACCTCTTGTCGAGCATCTTCAAGAAGGTCGACGGGACCGTCACGCAGGCGCCGCACTCGCTCCTCAACACCAAGTTCCTCCTCAAGTGCGTCGAGCGCCTCTCCTCTGGCAGCGAGAGAGCGTCCTGCTGACGCACGGACCCCTTCCCTCGCTCGCGCAGCTACCGCCGCTCGGGCCCGATCTGGGAGAGCTATACGTGGGACGTCGACTTTGGCACGCCCCTAGAGAAGATCGAGGCGCTGCGTGCGCGCATGCTCGAGTTCCTCGAGCAGGAGCGCCGCGACTTTATCCCGGCCATCGACATCAGCATCGTCGACTTTGCGTCGCAGGGCAAGCTCACGCTCTCGGCGCCGATCAACTACAAGAGCAACTTCCAGAACGGCGCGCTCAAGACGCAGCGCCGCAACAAGTGGATCGTGAGCCTCAAGACGGCGCTCGCCGAGCTCGAGATCTACGGCCCCGCCGGTGCGGGCGACCCTGCTCCCGCCGCCGCCGACCCGGTCCTGTACACCAAGGTGCCGTGGGACGAGGTCAAGGCCAAGGCGGCCGAGGCGGCCAAGGCGGCCGACAAGACGCACGAGGACGCGCGCGAGCACGACCCGGCGTTCAAGCGTGCGAGCGGGTTTGCCGAGGGCTTCATCAGCCAGCGCGAGATCGAGAACGACGAGGCCGGCAAGGGCAACGGCGCGCTGCGCTCGCGTGCCGGTGGCGCCCCGCTGTCGTCGTAGAGCGACGGCTCGTGGCCGTCGAGCGAGGGTGGGAGAGGAGGAGCGCAGGGAGGAGGCGGGAGGGGCGGGCCTCAACAGACACTTCCGCAGGAGGCGCTCGATGCGCTCTTCTATGCGAGCCTTTGCTGCATTCACGATAGAGCTTGTTCAGACCGCTGAGCTGCCGAGCGAGAGAGGATGGGAGGTCCGCGAGCGACTTGAGCTGCTCGCGCACGGTCCTCGTCTCGCTCTCTCGGGGGCGTCTACAGCCTGCGTTCTCTGTCGAGTGTGAGTGCCTGCTCGGCACCAGGGAGGGGCCCAAGGGAGTCTAGCGAGAGGAACTGTGCGTCCTCGTCGTCCGGCCCCACCTCGACTCGTCTCCGTCCAGCCAGCTCGCACTCGCCCGCGCTGCGAGGTCGCGCATGGCTGCAGTACCGCCTGCGCTCCACAACTGGTACCGGGCGACCTACCCAACGCTCCAGTTCAACCCAGAGTGGCTCGAAGCCTGCGTCGAGTACCTCCAGGTTCGTCGACCTCTCCCGCCTCGCACACGCGCTCGAGGGCCCCGCTGCAGCTCGCTGACCAGTCTCGCACTACTCAGGAGTCCGATCCCGCCGCCGCCACTACCCCGGGCTTGATCAAGGCCGTCGAGGTTCAGCTCCTCTCGTCCGACCTCTCGACCTCGGTCCGCCTTCCCGCACCCCCAGCCCGCCGCGCCGCCCTCACGACCCGCAGCCCTGCAAGCGCGCACACGGTCCTCTTCGCCGGCGGCAAGAAGGGCGCCGTCCTCTTCCAGGTGCAGCGCGTGAGCGACGCCGCGCACTCGGCCATCCAGGGCAGGGAGGTCCTCGAGGAGAAGCGCGAGGCGCGCAAGCTCGCCGGGAGAGAGGGCGGCGGGCGCATCATGAACCTGGACGAGGAGGAGCAAGGAGCAGACGCCGACAACAAGGACGCCGTCCTCCCCGCCGGCAAATTCCCCGTCTTCCCGCGCGGCAACGGCAGCTTCGTCCTCACCGACGGCGAGACCGAGGTCAAGGCGTTCGAGCGCGAGCGTATCGACGGGCTCGGGCTCGAGGAGATCAAGCTCGGCACCAAGGTGCGCCACTCGAGCGGTCCTCTCTTCGTCTCGACCCCTCGCACAGGGCTGACGCCTCGTGCTGCGCAGCTCCTCATCCACGACGTGCCCTTCGTCAACGGTATCCTCATGCTCACGCGGCAGAACACGATCGTCAAGGGCTACCAGGTCGAGGAGCTCGAGGAGAACAAGGAGTGGTACCTCGAGAACGGCTTCCGCGAGCGCGTTGGGTGCGTCAGCTCGTCTACGTCCGCTCCCTGCTAGGTGCAGACGTCCTCAAGGCGCACGAGCTGGTCTGCCGGTTGTGCTGACGCTCTCGAGCTCTGTGCAGCATGGACCTCCTTCCGCCGCCCGGCAACGACCCTCTTCCCGCCGCCGCTGCAGCGGCTGCTCCTCCCCAAGACCTCGACATGGCTTCTCCTCGACGCAGCCCTCGGCCTCGACAGCGCTCGCCCCCGGCTGCCCGTCCCGCACTGCCGCCCAAACAGCAGAGCCCGTCGTCCGACTACTTTGGCAACGACGACGACCTCCTCATGGCCGCCGCCGACGATGACGAGGAGGAGGCGCTGCGCGCGATGGAGGAGGAGGCGATGAGTGCGACCAGGGCTGCGCCGCCGGCGCCGAGGAGAGGCGCTGCGCCGGCGCCGCGGGTCAAGCAGGAGCCGCGTTCGAGCGGGAGCCGGGCGGCGCCAGCGGGCGCGGGAGGTACGACGGGCCTCAGCGGGCAGGTCGAGGTGCTCGAGCTCGACTCGGACGACGACGACGAGCCTGTCGTCAAGCGCGAGCCGGGCGGGGCGGGCGCGGGCGGGCGAGCGGCGCAGAGGTCGGCGGGCCCGGGAGCGGGCGGTGCGGGTGCGAGAGGCCGCACGACGGTGCTTGAGATTGACAGCGACGACTGAACGGCAGCTGGCTTGTCAACTAGCCATGTCTCGTCCCTGGGAGAGCGCGAGTGCGTGCTGCAGCGACTCGAGTGACAGCGAGGCCTCTGAGCGCGGGGCGAGAAACGAAGCTTCTGCCGCGTCGCCGGAGTCTCTCGTAGCTGTGTAGAGCGCAGCACCTCTGTCGCTTGCGGGAGCGCTCTGTCTGCTGGCGGCGAGCGAGGAGAAAGCGCTTCTCGCTTCTCGCGCTCGTTCGAGCCCTCCCTCGACACGACGCGGGTCGTGCACACGTGGCTCGCTCTCGAGAGGTTCCCGCTGTCTCTCGACTTGCTCCGAGGAGGCAGAAGAAGTCGTACTGGCTCGTAGCAAGAGCGAGAGGGCGGTCGAAAGGGACGGCCAAGCGCACGGACCTCGGCTCGAGCGCACGGACCCTGCTCCCCAGGACGAGCCTGTCGCCGCCTCGATCCCGTGGCTCGCTCAACGTGGGCCTTCAGAGCCCGTCGCATGAAGGGGAGCACGCCGACAAGCAACGACGCAATCTCCGAGGTTCCACGGTCAAGGCGCGCACGACGAGAGATGCCTTTCCTGCGCCATGTGTCAGGGTCTTGCCGCTCGTCCGTGACCTCCTCGAAAGGTCGGTAGAAAGCCATTAAGGGCCAGGAAGTGCAGAAAGGCGAGCTCTCGAGCAACGTCCTCCTCCTCGCTCGGGCCTTCTCAAGCACAGAGTCGGTGGGTGAATCTCTCAAGCGGCGCTTCGCGACGCCTCCATCGTCGAGCAGCCGTCTTGAGAGATCGGTAGAGAGCGTCTGTGGAACAGGAAGTGCAGAGAGGCGAGCTCTCGAGCAACGTCCTCCTCCTCGCTCGGGCCTTCTCAAGCACAGAGTCGGGGGGTGAATCTCTCAAGCGGCGCTTCGCGACGACGCCTCCATCGTCGGGCAGCCGTCTTGAGAGATCGGTAGAGAGCGTCTGTGGAACAGGAAGTGCAGGATGGCGAGCTCTCGAGCAACGTCCTCCTCCTCGCTCGGGCCTTCTCAAGCACAGAGTCGGGGGGTGAATCTCTCAAGCGGCGCTTCGCGACGCCTCCATCGTCGAGCAGCCGTCTTGAGAGATCGGTAGAGAGCGTCTGTGGAACAGGAAGTGCAGAGAGGCGAGCTCTCGAGCAACGTCCTCCTCCTCGCTCGGGCCTTCTCAAGCACAGAGTCGGGGGGTGAATCTCTCAAGCGGCGCTTCGCGACGCCTCCATCGTCGAGCAGCCGTCTTGAGAGATCGGTAGAGAGCCTCTAAGGGCCAGGAAGTGCAGGAAGGCGAGCTCTCGAGCAACGTCCTCCTCCTCGCTCGGGCCTTTTCAAGCACAGAGTCGGGTGGCGAGCCTCGTGAGCGGCTCTCCGCTAACGTATGGCCTCAGAGCCCGTCGTAGGACAGTCCTCGTCGACGATGGCTGGCTCGTCAAGCTCGCCCTCTCTCGCAGGCAGTCGGCTCGCGGGCGGGAACTGCTAGATCTCGATTTCGTGCTGCACCTACAACTTGGGCGATTCGTCCTTGGCGATGTTGATGACGACCTGCGAGGCGCACGACGTGTCAGCCCTCTCGAACGAGAAAGGGAGAGGAGGAAGCGCGAGCGAGAGAGGGGAAGGTAGAGAGAGAGGGTCCGTGCGCACTTTGCCAAACTGGCCGCCCTGCTTCAGGAGCTGGAACCCGTCCTCGGCGTGCTCGAGGCCCTCGAGGACGCTGTCGACGACCGGGTGGATCTTGTGCTTGTCGATGAAGGCGACGGCGGCGAAGAACTCGTCGCGGCTGCCCATCGTCGAGCCTGCGCAAGGGAAGGAGCATGACGAGGAGAGGCACACGCTCAGTCAGCGATGAGCCTGTCCGAGCAGCTCGCACACCTCGAGAGACTCGGGGCGAGACGAGCGGGGATAGAGAGCATGGCCGACGCCCCCTTGAGCTCGACATTCTTGAGCACCGCCGCCATGCTCAGCTCGATCGGCTTGCCCGTCGTCTGGCCGTAGCACGACACGGCGGCGCCGTCCTTGAGGAGTCGGATGAGCTGCGTCACGAGCGGGCCGCCAGCCGAGTCGATGACGGCGTCGAGGAGCGGGCGCGACGAGGGAAGGAGGGCTTGGAGCTGCTTGGGCCAGTCGGCTGCGAGAGGGAGGCGACGCCAAGATCAGCACGAGCCGCGACACCAGGAGCACGTCCGCCCCACTGAGCGCGACGGAAGGTGCAGAAGTTGGCGACGAGACGCACTGTCCTTGTAGTTGACGCCGCCCTTGGCGCCGAGCTCCTGCGCGCGCTTGATCTTGTCCTGCGACGACGACGTCACCCAGACGTTGGCGCCTGTAGTTGTGAGGTCGAGCGTCAGTCGAGGCTGTGCGAGCGAGAGACCGCGAGAGGGAGAGGAGGAGGGTCGAGCGCACCGGCTGCGACGGCAAACTGGAGCGCGAGGATCGCGACGCCGCCGCCGATGCCCGTGATGAGGATGTTGTCGTCCTTCTTGACGTCGGCCTTGGTGAATGTCGCCCTCCACGCCGTGAGCGAGCCGAGCGGGACCGTCGCCGCCTCCTCCTTGGAGAGGTGCTCGGGGCACTTGACGACGTCGTCCTTGCCGACGGCGACAAACTCGGCGTACGTGCCGCGCCCGCCCGTCTGCTTGACCGAGCCGAGGATGCCGAACTGCTGGCCGGGGACGTCGGGCCCGGACGGCGACGAGATCCAGTTGGCGGCCGGGTAGGCGAGGACGCGCTGGCCGGTGAGCGGGTGCGAGGGCGACACGACGAAGCCGACGGCGTCGGCGCCGAGGACCGAGGGCGTCTCGGGCGTGTGGAAGATGGTGCCGGGGTAGAGGCCTGCGGATGGATGGTGGCCGAGGTCAGCGACAGCTCGTGCTGCGCGAGGACGAGGACCGGGAGAGCATGTCGTCCTCTCGCCCGTCGGCCGGCTCAGAGAATGGGGCACGAGGCTCACTCTGTCGCTGGAAGACGTCGCGGTGGTTGAAGCCTGCTGCGAGGACCTTGACGAGGACCTGGTCTGCGTGCGAGCCGGGTCTTGTCAGCTCCGTCGGTGGTCGCTCGCGGCGCCACGGCCGAGCTGGAGCGGGGCGCACCTTGCTCAGGGGTAGGCACAGGCAGGTCCTCGACGCTGACCGGGTGCCAGGTCTTGGGCCCTGGCTTCCACTCGTCGCCGGACGTCTTGACGAGGACGAGGCCTTTCATCGTCGAGGGCGGCGAGGACATGCGGCGGGGGCGAGTGGGCGGTGTCGTGGAGGTGCGTTGGGTAGCTGCGGGTCTAGTGCGAGGCCTGGCTGGGTGGCGCGGGTGCTGTGTCGGCGGGAACAGCGAGGTGGAGGAGGACGAGGGGAGGTGTGGGGCTCGCCTTCCGACCTCCGAGGTCAACGACCGGCTTTCGCCCACAGCCCTCAGCTTGCCCTCAGCTTCTCGGGCCGAGCTTCTCATATACTCGCAGCGAGGGAGAGCCCGAGCCGAAGCCGCCTCCACGAGGTTCCCCTTTTCCGAGCGCGACGGCGACGACGACGACAGCGAGCGAGAGCTACCTTGCAGGTCCTCGTCCAAACCGCACAGAGCTCGACGAGGTCAGAGAGAGGTCAAGCGCACGTCGACGTTGCAGACGGACTACTCGCGCGAGAGCATGAGCACCTCGAGGTCCTTGAGGAGCGCTTTGGCCTCGTCGCGGTACTCCTGCGTCCCCTCCATGATGCGCAGGTACTCCTCCGCCTTGCCCAGGTCCCCACCCTTGTCCCCGTCCGCCGCTCCTCCCGCGCCCGCACCGCCTCGCCCCGCCGCAGGCCGCCGCATCTCCCACTTGGCGAGCCACAGGTACACCCTCCCGAGCTCATTGGCGCCCATGCCGCCGCTCAGCCCCTCGACGAGCGCACGCCGGTGGTACGCCGCCGCGTGCGCACCCTGGCCCGTCGCCGAGTAGAGCTTGCCGATCCGCAGCGCGAGGTCAGAGCCGTCGCCCGGCTCGGACGAGAGGAGGGCGCGTTGGTGAGCGCGGATGGCGTCGGGGATGCTGCAGGATGAGTGTGGGCGTCAGCGCTCGCTGTTCCAGCAACATGCTCGACAGGCTGACGACGAAGGAGACGACCGCCGAGCAGGAGAGGATAAGCGAGAGACGCAGACGCACCGCTTGAGCTTCTCGTAGCAGCTCGCGAGCGCGCTCCACATCCTCGCGTCGTACGGCCGCAGCGCCGCCGCACGCTGGTAGTAGCTGACGGCGTAGAACGGCTCGCCGAGGAGCTCGTACGTCTGCCCGAGGCCGTACCACGCCCGGTAGTCCTTGCGGTTGACGTCTGCGAGGAGGGGTGCGCCGGCGAGTCAGCCCTGATCCTCGGTCGTCTCGGCCAGGCGCAAACACTGTCCCTCGGGCCGAGCAAGCGCCGACGAGATGTCGCGAGAGGAGGGGAGAGGGAGAAAGCCGACGCACCGACCGCCCGGCGGTAGCTCGCGATGGCCGCGTTCGTGTTCTTCATCTCGACGTACTCGTGACCCATGAGCGTCCAGGCCGACAGGTACCCTCGGTCGAGCTTGAGCGCGCGCCGGAAGTAGAGGATGGCCTTCTCGTGGTCGCGGCGCAGCGAGAAGTAGTTGCCTGCGAGCGCGGGTTGAGAGCATGAGCACGTTCTACCTGTCCTGAGCTCCTCGTGCATGTCGACGACGTGCACGAGGCGCAGGGAGAGGTCGCCGACGCACCGATCAAGCAGCACACCTCGGGCCTCGTGCGGTCGAGGCGCGTGTACTCCTGCGCGAGCGCCGCCAGGTCGGGCCGCTTGTCCGACACGTACAGGATGTTGCTCAGGACGTCGACGTCGTCGAGGCGGTACGGGTCGGCCTGGCGCAGCGTCGCAAAGATGGCCGTCGCCTCGTCGAACTCTGCGCGGAGCAGGGAGGGTCCGTGCGGGTGCGAGTCAGTCGGAGCTCGTGCTTGAGCGTCGACGAGGCCGAGAGGAGAGAGAGAGAGGTGACGCACCGCGGATGTGGTAGTAGACGAGCGCGCGGAGGCCCGTGATGACCGAGCAGTCGGCGCCAAAGACGGCCTCGAGCTCGTCGAGGCAGTCGTGCAGCGCGTCGCCGGCGGCGTGGATCTCGAGGGTCGCGTGGACGTAGAAGAGGAGGAGAGGGTAGCACTGAGGGAGGAAGGGCAAGGTGGCCTCGAGCTGTGCGCGCGAGGAAGGCGAAGAACGTCTGTCAGCAAGGGGCTCGAGCGAGGCAGACGACGAGGACGAAGCTCCAGGCGCACCTCTTCCGGACCGTCGAGGCAGTCGGCGATCTTGAGCCACGCGCTCCAGTTGTGCGGCTCGAGGCGGACCGAATTGACGAGCGTCTCGAGCGCGGCGAGGCGGTAGTCGAGTTCTGGTGGCGGGGCGTCGAGCGCGCGTGCGGCGGTCGGTGCGGGCGCGGTCGGCATGAGCGAGAGGAGGAGCAGGGCTTTGCTGTGTAGATTAAGGACGACTGGGTCAGGGAAGGGCTCGTCGAGGCGTGGAAGGGCGAGAGGGGAGACGCACAGGTACAAGAGCCAGCCGTCGCTGTCGAGGAAGCCCGGCTCCCAGCTCGCCATGTCGTCAAGTAGCTCCTGCGTGAACGGGTTGGGCTGCGGTCGGTCCTTGACGCCGAGGAGCTCGCCCGCATCTTCTTGCAGCCGCTTCTCGCCCGCCTGCGCGCGCACGCTCGAGTGAGGGTCAGCCGGGGCGTCGGGCCGATCGAGGACAGAGGGGAGCGAGGACGCACGAGGTACTTGGCGTAGGAGCGCAGCCACCTGGCCTTTGGGCCGGTGCAGTCGCGCAGGACGTGCGCCGCGCGCAGCAGCTCGTGCGAGCGCAGGTAGGCGAGAGCGAGCGAGTACAGGTCCTGCTCGTCGTCGTCGCGGGCGAGCCACTCTTGGCGCGCCGGGTGCGCCCCACCTGGCCACGACTCGGTGTCGACGCCGTGTGGGCCGCCGCCTGGGCCTGGTCGCGACGAGGGCCCGGCGACCGGGTGCATGTCCTCGTCGAGGTCGTCGTCGAGGCGGTCGAAGGCGGTGCTGCGTTCGACGACCGGGGACGAGGCCGGGCCCATCGAGAGGACGCTGCCGAGGCTGTCGCGTGCGCTGCCGCCCCTGGCGCTGCGGAACGAGCCGAGGGGGAGCAGGCCCGAGAGGCTCGGACGAGGTGCGCCTCCTGCGCCGCCGCCGGGTGCGCCGCTCGCGGGTAGGGCGCCCGCCGGGGTGCCGTCTGCACTCTTGACCGGGGTCGAGGTGCGGAAGTGGACGTGAGGCGAGGCGAGGTCGTGGTGGTCGGGGTGGGGCGTTGAGCGACTCGGGCCGGGGCGGTCGTCGCGCGGCGGGGCTGGGGCAGGGGAGCGGGCGCGCGGGGTGGGTGCAGGGAGGGCTGCGAGGAGCTGGCCGGCGAACTTGGCGGCCTGGGGCAGGTTGCGGTCGAGGCAGTCGCGCGTCGCCGAGCGGAGGGCGGTGCGCAGGGTCGACAGGGACGGCGGCGAAGTGAGGAGGCTCGGGCGGGGCGGCAGCTGGGCAGCCATGACAGTGCGCTGCTGTGTGGCACAGTCTGCAGGCCGACGTGCGAGAGGTTGAGGGACGAGGGCGACGCGCGAGCGGGGGAGGGACGAGAGCGACCACACCCAGCTCGCGCTCTCGTCTCTGTGGGTGGATCCTGCTTGGCTGTTCGCCCTAGGACGTGGACAGTCCACCTAGCCGGCCCGAGAAAAGGACCCTCGCGCGGTGGGCCAAATCGCTCGACCTCGTCTCGCTCGTCCTCTCGCTGCTCTCTCTCCCTCTCCTCACTCGCTCTCGCCGCCCGCCCTCTGCGGCCAACTTTGCAGGCCCGCATGCCTTGAACTCGACCATCACGCACCCTGCGCGCACCATCAACCTGCATCAAGGCCGCCTCGTCGCGCCGCAACTTTTCTTTTCATCAGCTCGACCTCGACTCGGCCTCGCCAGCCGCCAGCTGTGCGCTACAGAGCACGATGGACGAGAAGGCAGCGTACTGGGATCATTGGTGCGCGATGCCTCTCCTCTGGCCCTCTCCCCCACCCCTCATCCTCGACCTCGTCGCCGGCGCGCCTTGACGAAGCCTTTCACACCAATACCTCCCGAGCAACCGAAAGGGTGCGGTGAAGGAGATCCGTGAAACACATGCATCACCAGCTGAGCGCATACCGCGTCGCCCCCTGTGGCCTGCGGTAGCCGGCCAGGCCGACGAGGAGGAGGACGAGCACCTCGGGAGCAGTCGCCTCGATCAGCCTCACTGACTCCACTCTCTCTCCTCGTCTACAGCTCTCGACAATCGCTCTGCATGCTCATCTCCCCATGGACCCGCTCAAGAGCCAGCCGCGACTCGTCTTGACCGTGAGCCTCGCTCTCCCTCCCCTCCTTCCCTTCCTCGACCAGCGACGACGACGACCAGTCGCCAGTGATGAGTATCCACAACATCAATCAGTTCTGCTTCCGAGTACCCCATGCGGATATATGGACCAAACCAAAAGCTTTACCTCATTCTGAGGCACTTTGTCGTCGTCGTCGTCTCGTCGAGCCCACCTCATCAACAGCCCCGAGCGTGCCCGGGACAGGAGCTGACGACCTCTCTCCTCGGCGCACCAGCCTGTACGTAGATCTCTCGCCCCGCCGCCGACCTCGACTCGACGGTCCGCCTCGCAGCCGGTGAGCTTCGCCTCCCTCGCTCGACCTCCTCCCCGACGAGCGGCCTGAGCGCCCTCGGCGCGTGTCCCTGATGCAAAACTTGTCAATCCATTCTCCGCAACGGTTCAACCTGCTGCGCCACTCGTCCTGTCGGGCCGATTAACCCCTCGTCCCCCTCTCGGCCCACTCGCGCCTCGTCGTCGACCGTCTACGCGCTCATCGGGTCCCGTCCGGCAGGCTGTGCCCGTCCCTGTCTGCGCACAGGCGCTCGAGCCGGCGAGGAAACCCTTGCACGGGGACTACTCGTCGCGCTCGGCGCCGCTCGCGCAGGAGAGGGTGGGTAGACCTCGTTGGCGGGCTCGGTGAGCGTCGGCGGGCGGCGGCAGGGCGCTCGGGTCGGGGAGGGGCAGGGGTGAAAGGTCTGCGTCCTCGTCGTCTTCGGGCGGCGGGGAGGGGCGGGCGGGGATGTGGGTGGCCGCGATGAGGTCAACGGCTTTTCTGACCTGCACGCGCACGGAGGAGGAGCATCTGCAGCCAGAGTCGGCCCTCGAGCACGTCGCTGACTCTTTTTCTCCCTCTCGCGCAGGTCCTCGCGCGACTCGACTCGATTCTCTTTGCGTAGCGGGCCTCTCCCCGCTGTCATTGCATCTTCATCTTCCTCTCTCGCCCGAGCGTGTGCCGTCGAGAGCTGTCGTCCGCGCGAGCGTCTCGCTCTGGAAGCGTGACGTGCCCTCTTGTCCGTCGAGAGGCGCGAGAGAGCTCGAGAGGGCCTTGACCGGGCTCTGGGGGGAAGGGGTCCGAGCGCGCTCATCTGGCTCGTGCACGAAGACTTAAGCTCGGCGGCGGCAGTCTGCGCGTCGCACAGAGTCGCTCGAAGCTCGCACGAGAAGCTCTGCCAACGTGCCGAGCTTGGAGAAGCAGAAAGCGCGAGCAAAGTCGGGTCGTGAACGAGGAAGCCGAAATGGTCGCCTCTGAGCTCGCGATACCGCTCTTTTGGGGCTCAAGACGCTCTCGATCGACGTTGCACGACGGCTACTCGACCTTCCGTCCCCTGGGAACACCGAGTGAGCGCTCACCGCTGAGCTCTGGGTCGAGGAGGAGGAAGAGGGGGAGCGGGTCGCTGTCGAGCTCGCGATACTGCTCTTGCTGCGCCCCGGAAGCTCTCCATTGACGCACCGAGGCGTTCTCTCGAGTGCACGACCCGTTCGGCGAACGACAAGAAGTGCCGCCGCGCTGAGAGCGTTTGAGAAGGCCGCTCTTGAGCGCTCGAGCCCCTCCTTCGTCCTGCTCGCGCGCACCTCGCCGGCCTCGCGCGCATGGCCGCCGCCACTAGTAGAGCACAGCGAGACGAGCCCGGCGCTCTCTAGTCGAAAGGCTCTCGCTCTCCCTCGGCCGACGCACAGACCCTGCAGAACGAGCTGACGAGTACAACAACACGCCTCTACGAGCCCTTCTCGACGTCGACCTTGAGCCGCGATGCGTGCACGCTCATGCTGCCTGCTGCTGCACGTCGACCTTGGCGGCGCCCTTGTTGAGGCCCTCGAGGAGCATGCACGCCTGGCACAGGCGCTGCGACGTCATCGAGCCGCAACGGGCGCACGACTCTGCGGGAGGGCAGGAGAGAGCATGCGTCAGTGTACGTCGACGAGCGAGAAGCTGCGAGGAGAGCGGAGAGAGAGTGGGAGGAGAGAGCGAGTGCGACGCACGCTGCACCTGCGCCGTCTTCTTCCGGCTCGCCGTCTTGCCCTTGAGCGCACTCGCCACCGCTGCCGCCGCCGCCTCGTCCGCCACCCCGCCCGACGTCGCCTGCGCCCGCGCCGCATTGACGAGCGCCTGCGCGTCCCACTCGCCGCCGGCGCGCCGGCCCGGGAGTGCGAGCGACGAGGCGAGGGCCTCGCCCGAGTAGATCTGCGGCGAGGGCGTCAGGGCGTCAGTGTGTGCGAGGAGATGTCGGACAAGGGCGCGCGCGAGAGGTGGAGGAGAGGCGGTCGAGGCAGAACGAGCGGAAGAGAGGGGGCTCGAGCGGGAGGGCGAGGGATAACGGGCAGCGACGGCGAGCGCAGACGTACCAGGTCGACGATGGCGCTCGGCCGGATCGCCTCGAGGTCCTTGACGAGCGCGCGCGCGTATCCTCGGTAGGCCGTCGGGGCGTAGATGCACTCGGTCGAGTGGTAGTCGAGTTTCTGCGAGTGGCGCGATGGTGGGTGCCGATGACGGGTGCGGGACGATCAGGAAGGAGGAGGACGAGGAGCGAGATAAGGCGAGGCGGGAGGGAGAAGGAGGAAGGAGGAAGGAGGGAGCGAGCTCGAGTCAGCGTCCAGCTCGAGATGAGCACGAGGTCGAACGCGGGAGAGACGCGCACCTTGAAGTAGGCGTACATGACGATCTCCTTCTCGTACGCGTATTTGAACGGCTTGCTGCGCTTGATGGTGCGCGGGAGGAGCGACTCGAGGCGGTCGGCGTCGTCCTGGTCGTCGCGCTGCGGCTGCTTGTCGCCGCCCGTCGTGATGGCGGTGCAGCGCGCCACGCGCGAGATGTCGCCTCGAAGGACTGTGCGCGCAACCACAATAACTAGTCAGCCCCCCTCTCTGCGTACGGGGGAGAGGAGCGGACGTCGAGAGCGAGAGGTTCGAGCGCACCGTTCATGAGGACCGTCTCGGCGACGTCGTCGGCGTTGTGGCCCGTCACGATGTGGTCGACCTCGAGCAAGTCGGCGCCTCGGTCGAGCGCCTGCCGCCGGAATACGCCGCAGTAGGTGCCTGCGAGGAGAGCGCGGGTGGGCGTCAGGGAGGGTCCGCCTGAGCGGGAGAGGAACGAGCGAGGGTCGACGCACAGTTGCCCTTCTTGCCGATCTCGGACACGACGCGGTCCATGGTCCACCCGCCGTACAGCTCGGAGTAGCTGAGGATCTTGAGCGGGAGCGTGTACTGCTCGGCGTTGCGCTTGACCGTCTGCGCGCACTCGCGAGAGTCAAGGTCAGCTTTGCGTCGACAGGAGGGCGAGAAGGGAGAAACGCACGTCGAGCGAGGCGTCGCGGTAGCCGCTGATGCCCTCGTCGATCGAGAGGAGGCACAGCTCGAGGCCGTAGTCGTAGCGCTGGTTGAGGAGCGTCATGATGTAGGCGAGCACGGTCGAGTCTGCGGGTAGGCGAGGGGTCAGTTCGTGCGGTTCTGCAGTCTCAGCTCTGTGCTGTGCGGTGCGGGAGGAGCTGCAGCGAGGGCGAGGTGAGGAGCACCGCCTCGCTGGTCGGACGAGGAGGTCGAGGCGGCGGCATCTGCTCCTGCTGCGCTCGCAACCAGTCCAGAGGCGCAACATGGCCACAGAGGACGGATGAGACGCACCCTTGCCGCCGGATGCGCCGATGGCGACCCTCTCGCCGCGGGTGAAGAGGCTGTGGTGGCCGGGTCGAGGAGGAGGGTGGCCAGGGCGGGTGCGGTCGATCTGCTCGGCGGTGCCGTAGCCCATGATGGTGTGATGGATCTCTGTCTCGAAGACGTCGAAGAAGCACTCCTTGCACACGGCCTGGAGCGTCTTTGGTCGGCGGAGGAGGGCGCGACGAGGTGAGGTCGGCGGGCACAGCGAGCACGGGGCCATGGCGGGCAGGCGGTACTTGCTGAGGCTGTAGGTGGCTGCTGGTCGGCTCTGCTCGGCAGCTCGAGGGGTAGGAGGAGAGATAGCTGATCAGCTGTTGGTCGTCGCCGAGGTGCCGACCTTGGCCCGTCTCCGTCGTCGCTCCTCAGCTCGCTCGACTCGGCTGACGACTTGGCAGAGTGGGCCAGCCATGGCTGACAATGCTCCAACACCGGCTCCCCTCTTCCAGGCGCGTCCCCTCTCGAGCCTCCCCACTGTTGCGGGTCGGCGGTAGCTCACTCGGCTCCCTCTCCCTCGCACAGGCTCACGCCCAATGGATCGCAAAGCTCCACACGGCACTCTCAGCAGGCACGCGCTCCCTGCCCGCTCCAGCCGGCCCCGCACCACGAGCTGACTCCTCCTCGCCGCCCACAGCCGCCTTCCTCTCGGCTCTCGTCCTCGGCGTCGCCCTGCACTACCACCGCATCGTCAAGAACCAGGTTCGTCCCGCTCGCCTTCTCCTCGAGTCGCAAGGACTCGTGACTGACCGAGCGCGTACGCAGTGGTACGGCTGGCCGCAGGAATGGGCTCCCTCCGTCTCCGCGTTCGTCTCGCTTTCCTCACCAGGACCCCCGAGCCGCAGCGCTGACCCTCTCTCACGCGCACCACAGCACGATAGGCGACTGGTTCCCCGAGCGCAACGTCTTCCAGCTCCTCATCGCCCTCACGTCGGGCCCGCGCTTCCTCCTCATCCTCCTCGGCTTCGTCTCGCACCGCCACCGGTACCCGCACAGCGCACTCCCGGGCGCGCTCGCCATCGTCGCCGCCGTACGTACGGTGTGCTGCGGCGGCTGGGTATTCGTCACGAGCAGTGACCACGGCGACGTGCACGACGTCTTCATGGTCGCGTGCGTCCTCCCTCCTTTCGCTCCCTCGCCCCGCCCAACACTGACCCTCGTCCCGCTCGCAACAGCTACATCGTCCTCAACCTACCGTACATGATCCTCGAGACGGTCCTCACGCCGTCGGGTACTCGCGCCAAGACCTCGCGACGCATCCTCGGAACGGCCTTCTTTGCGACGCTCGGCCCGCTCGTCTACTTCTACCTCGAGCACAAGCAGAAGCGCGTCCCAGGAGGTGTGTCCTTGCCTCGGCCCTCCCCTACCGCGACAAGCCGAGCTGCAGCTGCTGACGCCGTGCCTTTCCTCAGCCTACTCGGTCTACGCGCTGTTCGAGTGGTCCCTCATCCTCCTCGACGTCTCGTTTGACGCCCTCTTCATCCTCGACTACTCGCCATCGTCTACATCTGCGTCGTCGGCGTCGAGCCTGCCACCCCTCGAGCTCGCGCTCCAGCCTGCCTCGCCCGAGGCTCGAGCGCATGGCGTTCACCTCGCGCCGGTCGTCACGGACGAGCCGCGCAAGCCTCCCGGCAAGGTCGCACAAGCCCTTGCGAGGCTCGAGATGGCAACGGCGAGGACGAGGCACTTTGTCGCCGACGTTTACCTCGGTGCGCTTCCTCTCCTCTCTGTCCCTCTTCCAGTGCCGGCTCGACCCCTTTCAGGTCCTGCAGTTGCTGACGCGCCTTCCACGCTCTCTCACGTCCCTCTACGATGCCCACGACCCGCCTACCTACCTCGCCGATGTCCATCGCCGCCCGCCGCTGCCTCTCGCCGCACGGACCCCTTCCCACCAGCCTTCGTCTTCTGGACGCTCCTGGTCGCCCTCGGCCCCATGATCTTCTACTCGGCCGTCTGGGCCATGGGCCTCTCGGGCGACGAGGTCCTCCTCTTTGCCATCCTGTCGCCCGTCGTCCTCGCCGTCCCCGCCCTGCGCCGCGCGTTTGCGCACCCGGCGCTCGCGCATCTCGGGCTGGTCGGCGGGCTTGCGACGAGGTGGCTCGATGGAGACGGGACGGCGAGGCTGAGGGGGACGGCGCTCGCGCTTGGGCTCGCTCTGTGCGGGAGGGTCAGCGGGTGGTGGGAGGTGAGGAGGGAGGCGGACAAGGTCGACGCGCGCGCGAGGTACGTCACTCCTCTCTGTCCTTCTCGTGCTCCTCGCACCAGCTTTTCGTCCTGACGCTCTCGACCGTCCCCTCCTCGACCCGCTTCGCCTCTTCCTCGAACCTCGCAGGGTCTTCCTCCTCGGCCTCGTCGTCTCGCTCGTCGTCAAGTTCGCCAGCTTCAGCCTCAACCCGCTGTGGCCCTTCATGCGCTCGTCGCCCGAGCCGAGGTACGACACGGGCGGGTGGAACGGCGTCGGGCTCGTGCTCGGCGTCCTCGCGTACGTCGACGCAGTCGCGAGGAGGAGGGCGACGGTCATCCCGCCTTCCGCTGCGCAGGTGGGTGCCGCCGACCCATCTTCGTCGACATCATCATCGTCGTCGTCGCTCTCGGCACTGCCGGCGCTGGTCGAGCCGTCGTTCGTCGCCAAGTCGGGCGCCGTCGTCGGGTTCGGCTCGCTCTTCTTCCTCCTCCACTGGCTCTTCACCGACTCGGGCACCGTCATCGCCTGGTCCTGGGCCGGGTACCCGTCATCCGGCCCGTTCGCTTTCCCGCACGGCCTCATCACGATCGTCGCCCTCCTCGCCGGCGTCGCGCTCGTTCCCTCGCCGACCTCCTCGACGCGCATCTCGCTCGCCTCGTTCGCCGCCGCCTGCACCTGTGCGACCCTCCTTCTCACGCAGACGTCATGGGCGTCGTTCCTCCCCGCCTGCCTCCTCGGCACCTACCTCGCCTCGCTCTTCCCTCCCTTCCTCCTCTCCCTCACCTCGCACACGCCCCACGGCCCCGGCGCACCCTTTGCCGCCGCCTTCCTCGTCTACGCCCTCCTCGAGCTCGCGAGTACGTGGACCGTCGCGTACGCGTTCGTGCCCGCCGGGTGGATCCTCCGCGAGCGCACGGGCACGGTCCTCGCGCTCGCCATGGCGGGCGTTGCGGCGGGGCTAGGGCCTGCGGCTCGCGTGCGCTGTGTGTCGGCAGGAGCGGGAGCGGTGGGAGGCGCAGGGCGTCGAGGTACGGTCCGTGCGCTCCGCAGCGCGACGCTCGTGCTCGCGCTCGCGGGCGTCGTCGTCCTCGTGTACCGCGGCCCGGGCTACTACGCGCCGGGCGTGCCGTACCACGGGCAGGAGCGTTTGGTGACGGCGGGAATATGGACGGTCCACTTCGGCTTGGACGGCGCGATGTGGGAGAGCGGGAGGAGGATGGCCAACATGCTCAGGACGGCAGAGGTCGACGTCATCGGTGCGCCGCTCGCTCCCTCCCCTCTCCTCGTGCTCGTCGAGGTCGACCACTGACCCGAGCGTGACGCACGACAGGCCTCCTCGAGACGGACGTGCACCGCATGGTCGGCGGCAACCGCGACATGTGCGTCCCCTTTCTCCTTCCGCAGCTCTCGCTCGTTCCGCCTTTGATGCTGACGCCGACGAGCTCGACTCGACAGCACGCAGTTCATCTCGCACTCGCTCAACATGCCCTACGTCGACCTGGGACCCGGCCCGCAGAAGAACACGTGGGGTACGTCGACTCGCTCTCGACCTCGTTGCTCTCCCAGGGAGTGCTCGAACTCTCGCTGACTACGTGCCGTCGCTTCGACGTCCTTGCCAGGTGCCGCCCTTATCTCCAAGTTCCCCATCCTGCGCTCGTCGCACCACCTCCTCCCCTCGCCCAACGGCGAGCTCGCGCCGGCCATCTTCGCCACGCTCGACATGTACGGCGTCGAGGTCGACGTCGTCGTCGCGCACAACGGCCAGGAGGAGGACCCGCTCGACCGCGAGCTGCAGAGCGCCGAGCTCGCGCGCCTCTTGAGGGAGAGCTGGCCGCGGCCAGCGCTCTTCCTCGGCTACTTGGTGACGAGGCCGCACGCCGAGAAGCCGGCGCCGTACCGCTACTTGGTCGAGGACGGCAGGATGCTCGACATCAACGTGCGTAACTCGCTCGCTCGCTCGTCCTCTCCTGAATCCTCTCCTCTCGAGCGCGCACGGACCTCCTCTCGAGCGCGCGCTGACCTCGTCTCTTGCGCGCAGGCCAACGACCACGACCGGTGGTGCCAGTACCTCTTCTACCGTGGCCTGCAGTGCGTCCGCGCTCTCTCTGTGCCGTCGCCGTGGAGTGCCTCGCTGACGCTCTCTCCTCGCTCCTCCGTCCGCAGCCGCACCGGCTACGCCCGCCTCAATCGCGGCTCCAACCCGTCCGTCACCGACTCGGAGGTCCAGCTGGGCAAGTACGTCGTCCCGCACGCGCGCCTGCCGCCGCACGGCTCGCCCTTTACCTCGTCGGCGCGCGCCCTCCTCGCGACCAACGCCTCGGCGCTCGTCCCGCCGATCCCGACCGCCGCCTACGTCGCGCACCTGCACGACTCGGCGCCACCGCGCGACGTCGACTCGACGACCTGGACGCCCGAGCGCTACCTGCCCGAGGCGCTGCGGTTCCCGGCGCGCCTGTACGACGGCGCCGAGGAGCACCGCTTCATCGTCCTCACGGGCGAGAAGGGCGGACCTGGCGCGCACTACTTCATGGGCCGCGACGAGAAGGAGTGGAGGAGGCTGAGGGAGATTGAGGAGATCGAGGCGCTCAAGGCGGGCGAGGGGTGCCCTGTGCAGTGAAGGGGTCCGAGCGGGAGCGGCGGCGACGAGCAGTAGATCTCTGAGCGGGCCACCTACGCCTCTAATGCAGTACTTCGTCCAGAGAACCTCTTCGCAATGCTCTCTCGAGGTAGTTCTCTCGCCGAGCAGCGGAAAGAGAGCAATCCAGTCGATTCCACCTCGAGCTCCTCTCTCCTCACTTCTCGTCGCCGACCCTGCGCGCCACGACCTCCTTGGGCGCCTTGATCCCGCACGAGACCCTCTTGGCCATGATGACGGCGGCAAAGAGCGCAAAGAGGACCGTTGCGCACGCGAGCGGCTTCTGGAAGGCGTCGGCGAGGGGAGGGAGCGTGTACTCGATCTGCGAGAGCGGCGAGGCGAGCGAGCGTCAGCGAGGATGCGCAGGAACGTGCGGGAGATGTCGACGAAAACAGAGAGGAGAGGCGAGAGGAGGAGGAAGGACGTACGAGGACCTCCTGCCCGTGGCGGTCCGTGCACGCGCGCTTGGTCATGACGACGGTCGGGCGGCCCGTCGAGTCGAGGTAGGTCCACGTGACGGTGTCGTCGCTCGCGGGAGCATCGACAGCCGACGACGGGTACGAGAGCGAGGTGAGCGGGAAGGGCGCGTGGACGGCGATGTCCCTGCGAGCGCGGTCGAGGCGGGTCAGCGACGGCTTCCTCGACGGCGGCACGACAGCGAGAGAGCGGGAAGAAGAGTAGGAGCGACGCACCGTGCACCCTCGGGCAGCCGGACCTCGACCCGCACGTCGTCGACGGCGACGTCCTTGACGGGCGTGAGGAACGGCACGGCGGCGACGTACTGGCCCTTCTTGGCGCCCGAGCGCATCTTGACGTACTCGGCGAGGGGGAGGTCGTACCCGACCGTGAACGAGTAGTTCCACCCGCCGAGGAGCGGGTACCGCGGCTGGAGCTCGAGGACGGCCGGTTCGCGGCGCTTCTTGCTGTGGCTCGGGAGGACGGCGTTGTGCGAGGTCGAGGCGGCGGACGACGAGGATGGGCGGAAGCGCGAGGTCGAGACGTTGCCGACGACGTCGTAGAAGTAGGGGTTGTGCGTCGAGGGAGGGAGCGCGAGCGCGAGCGACGAGACGGCCGTCACGCCCTGGCGACGGTGCATGATGGCCTTCTGGTAGTCGATGCGGGCAAACTGGCCCATGAGCCTGCGAGCGGAGGTCTCAAGGTTAGTAAGGAGCGAGAGGGCGCAGTTGAGCAAGGACGGGGACGCACTTGGGCCCGGCGTTGAACAGGTCGATCGAGTCCTGGACGGCGAGGTTGGCGCCCCAGTGGCTGAGCTCGACGATGCGCTCAAGCGTGCGGATCGACGCGATCGCCTCGGGCTGCTGGTAGTGCACGCGCGCGACCTGGGGCCCGAGCGCGCCGGCGTCGCCCTGGAGCGTGAAGACGAGGGTCGCGCTGCCGGCCTGCTGGTGCATGACGAAGCCGTCGGGCGCCTTGGCGCTGACGATGCGCGGCGTCGGCGTCTTGATGCGGACCTTCATGTCGGTGACCTTGGAGCGCTGCGTGGGCGAGAGGCCCGTGAGGGGCGCGAGGAGGTCGCCCTCGAACAGCATGTAGATCGAGTCGGCGTTTTGGGGCATCGAGGGCGGCTCGGGGCGGGTCGCGTGGGGCAGGTCGACAGAGAGGGTTACGTAGGTCATGTCGGAAGAATGGGGCGGGACGAGGGTGAGCTGGTAGAAGGTCGTCTCGCTGCGAGGGGGAGGGGGAGGGGAAGCTCGTCAGCGAGGTCCAGCTCGTGTCCACCTGGGTCGCGGTGCGGCCGCAGGGTGCTCTGCTGCTCTGACTACGCCCGCTTGCGTAGCACTCGCCTCGCAGGGAGGCCGACTCGAGCCCCACCAAGCAGCCACGTCCGGCTGGGCGACCCGGCGGCGCGCTCTCCTCGCTGCGTAGAGAGACCTGGAGAGAACGAGAGGACTCACTCGTCGCCGCCAACCTCGACGAGCTCGAGCTTGCGCCTGGCCGAGCCCTTGCCCTCTGTCGCCTCGACGAAGCCGCCGTTGCGGCCGGCACCCTTGACGCCGACGACCCACGTGTCGCTCTGGTCGGCATGGTTGCGGTCCTTGCGGAGCGTGTAGGCGGCTGTGGACCGTGCGAGGGATCCCGCGAGCTCGATCGAGGACGAGAGGACGGAGGGCGACCAGGCCGTCGAGGCGAGCGGTGGTGGTGGTGCTGGCGCTGTGCGGCCGGGCGAGGGTGCGAGGGCAGCGGCGAGTGCTGCGCCGAAGAGTGGCACGCTCAGCAGGGAGAGGCGCATCGTGTGCTGGTGCCGAGTTGACGACGAGGCGAGGTGGAGCGGCGAGACTCGCAGCAGCAACGGTAAGGCGAGGCGGGCGTTTGTAAGGCGAGGTAAGGAATGATGACGATTGGGATCTGGACCGGCTCAGGGGAGGCCGGGTCGGAAGCTGCGCTCCGCTCGAGTTGGGCTCGAGGCCCCGCAGATCCCACGTCGAGCGGTTCGTCCTTCACCTCGCTCGCTCTCTTACGCGGCACCCGCCTTGATGGAGTCCTCGCCAGACGACCACGACGACTCGGGCGGCATCCCCAAGGCCAAAAAGGTGCGCACCGAGCAACCTCGTCTCGTCTCCCGCTCCCCTCGGTCCGCCTCCTCCTCCAACTCACGCCTCATTCTCTGCCCTCAGCCGCGCACGACCACAGCGTGCAACCGCTGCCGCACCAAGCGAGGACGCTGCGACGGTGCGCCCCCTTCCTCAGCCAGCCGGCTCGAGCTCCCGCTCGACCTCTCCCCGCCCAATTCCGAGCTGATCCTCGTCGCCGTCGTCCTCCCGCGCAGGCCGCAAGCCTATTTGTGGACCGTGCAGCAGCTCAAACGCTACTTGCGAGGTGCGCCGCTTCCATCCTCGCCCCATCTCCGCCTGCACGAGCTGACCTCCCGTTCGGCGTGCAGGTGAGCCCCCTGCTCCTGGTCGTCAGCCCGCTCAAGAGCCTCGCTGACCCTTCCTGTCGTCCTCTGCTCGCAGTATGAGCTCGGCGGCGACAAGCGCAAGTGCGTTCAGCTCTCCTTCGGCTCGCAGGAGGCCCTACGCTTGCAGACCGTCGCTGACCTGGCTTCCCTCCCGCAGACCCTACACCAAGGCCGTCGTGCAGGCCATGCAGCACCGCATCGACACGCTCGAGGCGCAGCTCGCCGCCCTCACCGCCGGCAGCAAGCCGCCCTCGCCCGAGATGGACGTCGACCGCCCGTCCAAGAGCCCGCTCGAGCTCGCCGTCGACCTCCCGCGAGCCCAAGTACCCGCCGACCGACCTGGGACGAGCAGGCCCGCCGTCTCGGGCCCGACGAGCCAGAGCTTTGCCGAGGGCTCGGCGCCGCAGGTCAACCCAAACCCGGACCAGGCCGACACGTTCCAGGGCGGCCTCGCCGTCAACGCCCACGGCGAGCTGCGCTTCTACGGCCCGACCTCGTCCTACCGCGCCGTCCTCGCTGGTTCAACCTCGCAGCTCGGCACGCCCGAGACGGTCAACGCGATCCGCGCCTTCTCGCTCACCCGCGCACCGATCCCGACTGCGTCGCCTGCCGACCCGGCCCTGCCTCGACGACCGCCCGAGCTCGCGCCCGACTTCAAGGTCAAGCTCCTCAAGCTCGCGTTCGAGTACTGCTTCTCGCACTGTGCGTCTCGCTCTCTCTCTCTGCGCAACTCGTGCCGATTCCTGACGAGCGCACGGACCCCTCGCACAGACAGCCTCGTGCCCGAGCGGCAGTTCTTCGCCGACTGGCAGCGCTACCCGTCCGTTCCCTCCCACTCTGTCTCTGCAGCGCGCCGAGACCCTGACCCTCGGACGCTCCTCGCTCGCGCAGCCTCGAGCGCACGCAAGCCTACTCGCCCTTCCTCCTCAACGTCATCCTCGCGACGGGCTGCCGCTACCTCGACCCGGACGACGAGTACCCGCCCGAGATCTGCGGCCTCCTCGGCGACTTTGACACGAGGGGCGACGTCTTTGTTACGTGGAGCAGGTACCTTCTCGACCAGGAGTGGTGCGTCGCGCTGGCTTCCCCTCTGCGCTCGCTCGAGCGAGCTCGACGCTGACGCTCGGACCCTCTCGGCAGGTACAACCCAACGCTCTCGACCATCCGCGGCCTCCTCGTCCTCGGCATGTACCTCGCCGGTCGCGGCTTCGACGGCCCGTGCTTCATGTTCGTCGGGCTCGCACTCAAGCTCACCGAGGGTGCGTCGTCGCCTGCGCCCGCTCTCGACCCGCTCCACGCACGCACGATGCTGACCGTGCTCCTCACCTCGCTCGCAGACTTTGGCCTCAACCTCGGCCCGCACCGCCTGTCGATGAGCATGGGCATCCCGCTCAGCGACGAGCTCGTCACGGCGCGCCGCGACTGCTTCTGGTCCGCGTTCTGCAGCGACATCATGTCGTCCATGTACATCGGCCGCAGCATCGCGTTCCCGCCCGAGATGGTCGACACGGACCCGCCGCCCGTCGTCCCCGGGCTCGACTTTGACGCGCCGATGTACCGCTCGAGCGCGTTCCACTGGGCGAGCCGCCTCATCTTCATCGCGAGCAAGGTCATGTCGAGGGTCTACTCGCTCAAGCCGGGCATCAGCCTGTCCCAGCGGCAGGCCATGGTGCCCGAGCTGCACTTGCTCCTGGAGAGCTGGTGCGTCGCTCTCCTCCCTCTCTCCTCACTCGAAGCGCCACATCGAGCCTACGAGCCTGCCTGAGACGACGAGCTGACGCCCTCGAGTGCGCGCAGGCATCACGAGCTGCCGTCGCACCTGCGCGCGAGTGGCTCGGACCCTCTCAAGGCGCCGCATCCGCACATCCTCGGTGCGCCCGTCGCATAGACACTCGACGCTCGAGTACACGGTGCTCATCGTGTCGTCATGCGCCGCAGCCCTCAACATGACGCTGCACCTCGTCCACATCTCGGTGAGCTCAGCCTTCTTGTTCTCGCCCAGACGCACCCCGAGCCTCACTTTGCGCTCAAGCTGACGTGACGTCTCTCTTCATGATGCTCGTGCAGCTCCACCGCCCGTGAGCCGTCCATCCCGTCCCGTAACCCGTCGACCGCGCGCCATAAAGCTGACCTTCTCAAACTCGCCCTCTCAAACTCGCGTCGTCGCTCACAGGTTCTTCCGCCGACGCTGCCCTACCGCCACAGCCGCCAACATCAGCACGGAAAAGTGCCTCATGGCGGCGAGCAGCATCGTGCGCCTCATCAAGCTCCTGCGCGGGTCGGCGGGCTTGCGCTTTTGCGCTCCGGGCGTGCAGCAGTGCGTCGTGCTCCTTCTGCGCCTCTCACCGAGCTTCACTAACTCGTGCGCTCTCCTGCTCGCAGCGCCGCCTTCAACGCTGGCACGGTGCTCGCCATCTCGGCCGTCGAGGACGGCATCTCGGCCAACCCGAGGCGGGACCTCGAGCGCCGCGGTCAGGCGAGGAAGGACCTGCGCTTCATCATCGAGTGCCTCAAGGAGATCGGCTCGACCTGGACGACCGCGCACACGAGCGCAGGCGTGCTCGAGGGTGCGTCGCGCTCTCCTCGACGCTCGGCCGAAGCAGGCAAAGTGCTCAAGCTGACCCAGCTCTCCCCGCCCGCAGCCTTGACGAGCCAGTTCGAGGCCGCATCGATACTTCCTGATCCTCCACAACTCGACCCGAGCGCCGCCGACCTGCAGTACTCGCCCGCCCTCTCGTCGACCTCGGCGTCCTCGCACGCCTCTTACCCGCTCTTCGACGACAGCGCGACCGCCGCCGCCCTGCAGAGCCTCAACCTGCCGCTCTTCCTCGACGACGTCAACATCTCGGTGCAGCCTCGAGCGCCGCCGCCCGAGCACCCGCCCGTCGTTCACGCCGACGAGGGCGCGGACCTCCCAACCGGCGCGGCGACGCCCTCGACCGCGACCGGGTACCAGACGCCGTCGCGGCTCTTTGGCGCCGGCTGGCTGCCGTCGGCGGCGACGGGCCTCGGCGGCGACGACGATGCTGCGGCGTTCGGCGGGTCGAGCTTGCCGTTCTTGTTCCCGTCGTGGGACCGCGACGACAGCTTGGACGACTTTATGAGCCTCCTCAACGTGCCCGTCTGTGCGTCCTTCTTCTCCTCGCACATCTTCTTCCTCTCTTTCGCGACCGAGGCGGTCGTGGCTGACACGTCGCGCGCACGGACCCCTCGCCCGCAGCGACGACGCCAAGTGCGGCGCAAACGCCGTCGGCCGGCTCCCTGTGAGCGCTCGCAGCTGGAGCCACTCTGAGTAGCTTCCTCTCGTAGTGCTCGCAATGCAGGGACTCGCGCTGGAAGCAGGACGCAGTTGCAGATCCGCTCGCAGGCTCGAGCGCTTCCCTCGGCTCACGGCTTCTTCGCCGGGTCGCCGCTCGAGCAGCCCTCGTTGCCGGCGCTAGAGATGTGCTTGCGCTTGCGCGTGCCCAGAAGGGGCAAAGCAGCCCGCGGGAATACAGTAGGCGACGCGCCGAAAGCCGGAGGATCCGCGCAAAAGCAGCTTTCCCTCGCTCGCGCGCCGTCCACGTTCGAGCTGCAGTTTGCACGAGCGCGCTCTAGCTTCAAGTCTATCGAAAGGCGGGGAGGCGGAAGGGGAGGATGCACCGGGGAGAGGACTCGCCGCCGCGCTGCCGCCGTCGTCGCCGCGAGGGAGTGCTTTCCGCCGGGTCCGAGCGTCGACTGCTGCTGCTGACGAGGACGATCGTACGCTTTGGGATGACGGAAGCCGAGCGGTGCGCACTTGCGAGGCCAGGGCAAGGAACCGGCGCAGGGCTGGCCGTCGACGGAAGCGCGAGCTCCGTTCGGCCCGTCGATCGCCTTGGCCAGCCGAAGTCCGAACTTTGTATTGCGCGGCGCGCGCTCCCCTTACCTTTGGGTTATGACTGCGGCGGGGCCCTTTTGTAAGGGCGCGGTTCCGATCAGTGAGCCGAGACGGCGTCGCTCGTTCCGAGTGCGCCTTTGCCCCTTCCGCTCGCTCCTTGCTCCTTGCACGGCGCGAGGCCGAGCCTGCTTGCTCTCTCTCTCCCCTCTACAAGCACAGCAGCCGCAACCACACCAGCACACGCGGCCCCGCCAGCTCGACCCACCACCTCCAGCACCCTCCCTCCCTCGCCAACCCTCCCCGACCGCGCTCCTCGCCTCTTCGGCAAGCCCGGCCGCACCAGCAGGCGACCCGACCAGTTCGATCCAGCACCACTACCACAACAAGCACCCTCACCCGTCGAGATGTCGCTCGTCGGCAACTTCACCGCCAACGGCGACCGCGAGAACCGCTACAACGGCGCCGGCGCAACCGGCAACAAGGGCGAGCGCGACTACATGGCCGACGAGTCGTCGGGCGACGACGAGACGCCGGAGGAGGCGCAGCGCCGCGCCGACCAGGAGGTGACCGGCCTCGCTCGCACCATGAGCCGCCGCTCGGACGCCGCGGCCGGCGACACCTCGAGCGACGACCCGCTGCGCCCGACGCCCGACTCGATCTACGACCCCTGGTCGGAGAACTTCAACGCGCGCGCCTGGAGCAAGGCCGTGTGGTCGCTCACCAACCTCGCGCACCGCACGGCCGGCGTCGCGTTCGAGAACCTGGGCGCCTACGGCTACGGCACCGACAGCGACTACCAGTCGACGGTCGGCAACATGCCGCTCAAGGCGTTCGGCAAGCTCAAGGGCCTCGTCTCGCGCAACAAGGGCAAGCGCGTCCAGATCCTCGACGGCGTCGACGGCCTCCTCGAGCCGGGCGACATGCTCGTCGTCCTTGGCCCTCCGGGCAGGTGCGTTCCGTCTCGCACGCGCAGGATTGAGCGAGCCGCAGCTGACCCTCGTCGTCGTCGTCGCTCGCAGTGGCTGCTCGACCTTCCTCAAGACGCTCGCCGGCGAGACGCAGGGCTTCAAGGTTGACCCCGAGTCCAACATCAACTACAAGGGCATCACGCCCGAGCAGATGAAGAAGAACTTGTGCGTCGTCTCTCTCTCTCTCGAGCCGTCGAGGCGGTCAGAGCGCAGGCTGACCTTCCTCCTCTGCTGCAGTGCCGGCGAGGCCATCTAGTGCGCCCAGTCGTCTCCTTCTCATGCTCGTGCGCGAGATACTGACGACCTTGCTCGGCGCAGCTCGGCTGAGACGGAGCAGCACTTCCCGCAGCTCACGGTGGGCCAGACGCTCGAGTTTGCCGCCGCGGCTCGTGCGGTGCGTCTTCCTCCTCCTCGTCGCCCCGTCGCCGCTTCATCTGCATCTCGAATACGACGAGCTGACGTCGCCATGCGCCCGCAGCCCCGCAACCCGCCCGGCGGCCTGAGCCAGCGCGAGTGGGCCAAGCAGTTCGCCGCCGTCATGATGGCGGTTTTTGGAATCAGCGATACGCGTGACGTCCGGGTCGGCAACGAGTACATCCGCGGCGTGTCGGGCGGCCAGCGCAAGCGCGTCTCGATCGCTGAGGTGGCGCTCGCGGGCTCTCCCCTCACCTTCGTGCGCTCGGTCCCCTCGCTCCCTCGCTCCCCTGTCGCCCTCGCTCATGTCCTTCTTCGCTCGCAGTGGGACAACTCGACTCGCGGCCTCGACTCGGCGACGGCCGTCTCGTTCTGCCAGTCGATCCGCAACTCGGTCGAGCTCACGGGCGGCGTCGCGAGCGTCGCCATCTACCAGGCGCCGCAGCCGGCGTACGACTGCTTCACCAAGGCCATCGTTCTCTACGAGGGCCACTCGATCTGGTTCGGGCCCGTCGAGAAGGCCAAGCAGTACTTCGTCGACATGGGCTTCGAGTGCCCCGAGCAGCAGACGGTCCCCGACTTCCTCACGAGCTTGACGTCGCCGAGCGAGCGTCGCGCCCGCCAAGGGTGGGAGACTCGCGTGCCTCGCACGCCGCAGGAGTTCGAGGCGCGCTGGAAGGCGAGCGACGAGTACCGCGCCCTCAAGGCCCAGCTCGCCGAGTACAACCAGCAGCACCCGCTCAACGGCGACGAGCTCGAGACGTTCAAGGCCGCTCGTCGCGACGTCCAGTCCAAGCACGTCCGCCCGGCGTCGCCGTTCACGCTCAGCTACCGCGCCCAGGTCGCCCTCTGCCTGCGCCGCGGCTTCTGGCGCCTCAAGGCCGACCCGTCCCTCACCTTCTTCCAGCTGTTCGGCAACTCGGCCATGGCCCTCGTCGTCTCGTCCGTCTTCTACAACCTCGCTAAGACGACGGCGACGTTCTACTCGCGTAGTGCTCTCCTCTTCTTCGCCATTCTCTTGAACGGTCCGTCCTCCTACAGCCTCTCCTCTCTCGCCGCCTCTCTCGTCTCTCGCCGAGCTGACTCTCGCGCTTCGTCAGCCTTCGGATCGGCCCTCGAGATCCTCACGCTCTACTCGCAGCGCCCGATCGTCGACAAGCAGTCGCGCTACGCCTTCTACCACCCGTCGGCCGAGGCGTTCGCGTCGATGGCGACCGACCTGCCATACAAGATCCTCAACGCCATCTGCTTCAACATCATCATCTACTTCATGACGAGTGCGTCGTCGGCTGTTACTGCATCGTCGCGTCCGCGAGCTGACCTCGCATCGCCGACCCTCGCTCCCTTCTCCTGCGTCCTCCTCTTCTCCTCCTCGCGCAGACCTCAATCGGCAGCCGGGCAACTTTTTCTTCTTCCTCCTTGTGTCCTTCACCCTCACGCTCGTCATGAGCATGTTCTTCCGCTCGGTCGGCGCCCTGTCGCGGTCGCTGTCGCAAGCACTCGTCCCGGCCGCCCTCCTCATCCTCGCGCTCGTCCTCTACACTGGGTTCGCCATCCCGACGCGCTACATGCTCGGCTGGATCAGCTGGATCCGCTACCTCAACCCGTACGTCCACCCTTTCACTGGTCGAGCTCGTCGTCCTCGGCCAGTCCTGACTTTCCTCTCGGTCTCGCTCGCGTGCGCAGGATCCAGTACGGCTTCGAGAGCCTCATGGTCAACGAGTTCTGGGGTCAGCAGTACCTGTGCTCGGCGACCGTGCCGTGCGTCCTCACTTCCTTCTTCTCAGCCTCGCCGAAATGGAGCGCTGACGAAGCCGCTCCCTTTCCGCAGTTCCGGCCCCGGCTACCCTGGCGCTGCTTCGCCCAACGTCGTCTGCTCCGTCGCTGGTTCCATTCCCGGCAGTGCGTCCTTGCCCTCCTCTCTGCGTGTCGTCACCGACGTCGCGCTGACGATCCGACTCGACAGCTCCTTTCGTCGACGGCGCCGAGTACATCGGCCAGACCTACCAGTACTACCACTCGCACAAGTGGCGGTGCGTGTCCTTCCTCACGCCGAGACCTGCGAGCGACTCACTGACCCGTCTTCGCCCTCGTGCAGCAACTACGGCATCCTCTGGGTGCGCACGGACCTCCTCTTTCTCCGCGTCGTCCTTCCCCCGCTGATCCGACTCCCGCTCGCGCTCGCAGGTCTTCCTCATCGGCCTCATGCTCCTCTACCTCGCCGCGAGCGAGTACATCTCCGAGGCCAAGTCGAAGGGCGAGATCAAGCTCTACCCGCGCACTCGTCAGCCCAAGCGCTCCAAGCACGAGGACGACGACGACGTCGAGTCGGGCATGTCGGGCCGCACTGCGCGCAACGAGGACGAGGTCGTCGACGCCAAGGACGTCAACATCAAGCGCCAGACGGCCATCTTCCACTGGGAGAACCTTAGCCTCGACATCCCGGTCAAGGGCGGCACGCGCAGGCTTCTCGACGGCGTTGACGGTTGGGTCAAGGTGCGCTCGCTCTCTTCCTCTGCGCGGCGGCTCTCGCTGAGTGGTGCTGACGGCGAGACTCGTCTCTCTGCAGCCCGGCACCCTCACGGCCCTCATGGGCGTCTCTGGCGCCGGCAAGACGACGCTCCTCGACACGCTCGCCTCTCGCTTCACGGTGGGCGTCATCACGGGCAACATCCTCGTCGACGGCAACCCTCGCGACGACAGCTTCCAGGTGCGGCTTGTCGACCTTCTCAAGTCAGCCTGGCGGGACCCAGCTGACCCGCTCTCTCCCTGCGCAGCGCAAGACCGGCTACGTTCAGCAGCAGGACCTTCATCTCGAGACGGCGACGGTCCGGTGCGTCGAGGCGCATGTCCCTCGTCAATGAGGAGCGCCGTCGCTGACCCTTGATCCTCCTCGATGAACAGCGAGGCCCTCCAGTTCTCGGCCCTCCTTCGCCAGCCCGCCAGCACGCCTCGTGCCGAGAAGCTCGCCTACGTCGAGGAGATCCTCAAGCTGCTCGGCATGGACAAGTACGCCGACGCCGTCGTCGGTCGCCTCGGAGAGGGCCTGAACGTCGAGGAGCGCAAGCGGCTCTCGATCGGTGCGCTCTCTCTTCCCTCGCCCGCGCCTCACACGCACTCACTGACCTCTTCCGTCGCACGCAGGCGTCGAGATGGTCGCCAAGCCCGAGCTCCTCCTCTTCCTCGACGAGCCGTCGAGCGGCCTCGACTCGCAGACGTCCTGGTCCATCCTCGACCTCCTCGAGACGCTCAAGAACAACGGCCAGGCCATCCTCTGCACGAGTGCGTCCTGTTCGCTGCGGTCGGGCGCGAGATGCGGCTCCTGACCCTCCCTTCGTCCTCCTCGCAGTCCACCAGCCCTCGGCCATGCTCTTCGCCCGCTTCGACCGCCTGCTCTTCCTCGCCCGCGGGGGCCGCACTATCTACTACGGGGCTGTTGGCGACGAGTCGCACGTCCTGCGCGAGTACTTTGAGCGTAACGGCTCGGCCAAGTTTCCGCCCGGCGTCAACCCCGCCGAGTTCATGCTCGAGGTCATCGGCGCCGCACCCGGCTCGCACTCGGACATCGACTGGCACCAGACGTGGCTCGAGAGCCCCGAGCGCGAGGCCGTCAAGGAGGAGCTGCGCCAGCTCGCCGCCAACCCCAAGGTCGTCGACAAGTCGCAGCAGGACAAGTGGGCCTACACCGAGTTCGCCGTCCCGCTCCGCTCCCAGTTCTGGGAGGTCCAGAAACGTGTCTTTCAGCAGTACTGGCGCACGCCCGTGTACATCTACTCCAAGGCGACGCTCTGCACCCTCGTCGTGCGTCTCTCCCTCTCGTCCTCGGCTGTCTCTCCTCACGCCCTTGCCTGCGCCTGAGCACCCGTCGCTGACCTACCTCTCGTGCGCCACAGGCGCTCTTCATCGGCTGTACGTCAAGCGCGTGCTCGACCCGCTCAGGCCCGACACTGACCTCTCCCGCTCGTCGCCCGCAGTCTCCTTTTTCAACGCCGGCACCTCGATCCAGGGCCTGCAGAACCAGCTCTTCGCCGTCTTCCTGCTCTTCACCGTCTTTGGCCAGCTCGTGCAGCAGATCAGTGCGTGCCCTCGCCCTCCCTCTCGTCCCTCCCTCTCGTCCCTCCCTCTTCTCCTTTCTGCCTTCCTCTCCCTTCCTCCTCTGCCTCTCGTTCTCCACTGACATCGCACCCCCCCGCAGTGCCCCAGTTCGTCAAGCAGCGCGAGAGCTACGAGGTCCGCGAGCGCCCGAGTCGCACCTACAGCTGGGTCATGTTCATGCTCTCGAACATCATCGGTGCGTCCTCCTCGAGCTCTCTTGCTCTTCTGCAAGGGTCAGGCTTAGCTGACGCTGTCGCCCTCGCGCAGTCGAGCTCCCGTGGAACACCCTCATGGCCGTCATCATGTTCGTCGCCGCTCGCTCCCCCTCGCGCTCGAGCGACCTCGAAGCTGACTCTCCCGCACGCTCGCTCGCAGGTACTTCTGCCTGTACTACCCTGTCGGCTTCTACAAGAACGCTGGGTGCGTCGTCGTCGTCATCGTCGTCGAGGGGCTGCTGTCCCACGACTCGAGCTGACCTTCTCAAACCGCGCCCTCTCTCTCTCTCCCTCTCTCCCTCTCTCTCTCTCTCACCTCTCTCTCTCACACCTCTCTCTCTCTCTCTCTCTCTCTCCCCTACGTCCGCAGCGACGACGTCGCCGCCCGAGGCTTCCTCTTCTTCCTCTTCATCTGGGTCTTCCTCCTCTTTACGAGCACGTTCGCCCACATGGTTATCGCCTTCAACGATACCGCCGAGAACGGAGGGAATATCGCCAATCTGGCGTTCTCCCTGTGCCTTATCTTCTGCGGCGTCCTCGCCACGCCGTCGCAGTTCCCGGGCTTTTGGATTTGGCTCTACCGCGTTTCGGCAAGTTTGGGGACCTTCTCAACCCGCATCACCTCCTCCCTCTCCGCCCTAGGGCCTCCCCCTGCCGCCCCGAGCCTCACAGAACATCGTGCTGACCCTCTCCTAACCTCCCGCAGCCCTTCACGTACCTGGCCGAGGTGCGTCCGCCGTCCTCTCGTCGCGCCCCGCCTGCCTCTCCAAGACCCCTCGCTCGCTGCGGCCGGCTGACGCTTTCCTCTCTCCCACGTCTCTCAGGGCCTCCTGTCGACCGCCGTCGGCGCCACGACTGTCCAGTGCGCCGCGCAGGAGCTCATCAACATCACGCCGCCGGCGGGCACCTCGTGCGCCGACTACATGGGCCCGTACATCTCGGCCGCAGGGGGCACGCTCGACTCGGCCAACGGTGCATGTGCGTCGTCCCTTCTCCTCGAGCCCTTGCGCGCGACGCTCGAGCTCGTCGTCGCCGACGCCGTCTCCTCCCGCTGCGGAACGGCATGCTGACGATGGACCTCGTCGTCCATCCGCAGGCTCGTACTGCCAGATCTCGGACACCAACACGTTCCTCCGCTCCTTCTCGTACAACTTTGGCAACCGCTGGCGCGAGTGCGTCCCTTCCTCGCTCTCCTGTCGACCTCTCCGCCCCTCGACCTCCTCCGACGGACCTGCTGACTCGGCCCTCTCTCCTCGCCACAGCTTCGGCATCATGTGGGCGTTCATCATCTTCAACGTCTTCGCCGCCCTCGGCTTCTACTACCTCGCGCGCATGGTGCGTCTCTCCCGGCAACCTCGCTCGTGCACGGACCCCTCGCTGACGCCCTCGCCCTCGCCCTCCCCCTCGCCCCTTCCCACAGCCCAAGAAGAGCCGCAAGCAGAAGAAGGAGGAGAAGGCTGCCGCCCAGGCTGCCCAGAACAAGGGCGCCGACAAGGTCGCCTCCGAGAAGCACTAGCTCTCTTCCCGCCGTCGTCTCTTCCCCTCTCTCTCCCTCCCTTAGTCGCCTAATCTCGCGAGCCTGCTAGAAGTGCCCTTCTCCCATTTGCACTCTCCTCTGCGAGCTCTGCGTCCTGTAAAACTCGGCTCTTGTGCTCTCCCTCGAGCGTGATCGTCGAGCGAGCTTCGGGCGCCGTCACCCTCCCGCTGAGCGGATCGGCAAGCTCGAAAGTGCTCTGAGCGTCGTCACGAGCGCGAGTCTCTAGCGATGCGGCAGGGGGAGTGCGCCCGGCAAAGCGAGAGCGGCCGCGCACGGCTCGGGTGAACAGGCGCGCTCGAGCCTCCTCGCTCGTACGCTCCTGGAAATGGAGTGAGGAGCGCCTCGAGCAGGCCCTGAGGGAGCTGCGGGCTCGACTCTCGACTGCAGCCCCGTGCACGAGCACGCCGAAGCGGCACAGAGAGCTCCGCTCGAGGCTCGAGCAAGCGCCGGGCCCACATGTGGGGTGGCTCCGACCACGACGTCGCCAGGGATGTGAGGCCGGCGGCTCACGATTAGCAGCGTTCGCTTGACCGTGCGCTTGACTTCCTTACTAACCTTTCTCGCTCGCTCTCGTCCTTCATACTCGATTCACGCTGGCGAGCTGTGCAGGCGGGCTGAAGGGCTCAGCTCTGGAGCGTCCTTAGCCTTTTTGACACAGCGAGAGCTAGCCGGACATGCAAGAGAGGGCGCGGCCTGAGCGTCCGCGCGCGGCCTCTGGCTGGAGAGGAGGACGGTCGAGCTTTGTCCTCGAGCTTTGCCGGCTTCCTACAGTCGCTCGAGGCGAGCTCAATGTACTTCTCGAGAGCCTGCGGGAACCGGGAAGATCAACGAGCGCGGATTCGGGCCGGCGATGCCAGCTCTTCTACTTGAGAAGGCCGCTCGGGAGGAGCTGACGACCCGCTCGCTGCTCAATCCTTGATGAGCGGACATCGCGATAAGGCTCTAGAGGACCAGTGAGGAGCCCTTTCAGGCTGCCGAGCCCTCCGGAAGCCACTGAACGCCGCCGAACCGAGGAGAAGAAGAAGCAGATCTGTCGCTTCGTTTCTGCTGCCGACGTCTTCTCGGGCTGAAGCCTAGCAGGTCCCGAACAGCCTTTCGAGACGTTTACTCGACGATGGGCTGCCTCAGGCGACCGAAAGAGGTGGTCCGCCTCACGACTTGCCCGGAAAAAGGCGCGTGAGGAGGAACTCGTCGGTCTTGAGCTCACGGTTCTGCATAAGCTGGACCCAAGAAGCTCTCGGTCGACGTTCCGAGACGAACGCTCGAAGATGAGACCCTCGCGAATGACCGCTGGGGATCGTCACGACACGACGTTGCGAGCGAGAAGCAAGGTGAGGAGGAGAAGGTCCTGTTCAAGCTCGCGGTCTGGCTCACCCTGGCTCTAGGTCGACGCTACGAAGGTACCTACACGAGTAAGAAGCTCCGTGAGCAAGATCCGAGGGGGATTGGGCGTGCAGAAGTCCCTGAAGTCGAGTGCGCTTTGACCTCCCGCTTTACTCCCTCTCGCCGCTCTGCACCTCCTCATTCCTTGTGCGGCGAGCACGCTCTCCCTCACGGCAGCCTTGCTCGAAAGCGCTGCTCTTAAAGTCGGCGCAGCTGCTGCAGGAGCTGAGCGAGTTCCGCTCTCCTCCTCGCACGGACCTCTTTCACCTTGCTCTCGCTCCTTAATCTGTCCTTCTCGGGCGCGCTGCTCTCTCTGTCGGGCTCTCGGTAACGCATCGAGCGAGCGAGGGCGTTCTCAAAGAGAGACGGACGAGGAGAAGAGAGACGGTCAAGCGGGCATGCGATGCAGGAGGACAGCGAGGCGAGGCGAGGGGAGCTACGAAGAGGGAGGCTCGACTGCTACTGCGAGACGACGACGACCGAGGCCTCGAACTGCTGGCGGCTCTCGACCGGCGCCCACGCCTGGCGGACCTGGCCCTCGTCAAACTGGAACGCCTTAACCGGCGCGCGCAGGTCGTGCTTGCTCGCGAGCTGCATGACGTGCTCGAGGTCCTTGTGCGTCAGGAGCGGCTGCCCGTGGATCGTCATCGACTTGGCGAGGATGTTGGCTGCGCGCGGGCGAGGCGAAGGAGGGGGAAGGGGTCCGAGCGTCAGCCTGCTTTCCTCGAGGCTCGACCTCGAGAGAGGAACGGGGGAGCGCACCGATCGGCATCGTCATGGCCTGAGCCTGGCGCGGCGAGAGGAGGACGAGCGACGAGCGGAAGCGGCACCCGTCGAGGAGCTGCTCGAACTGCTCGGTCGGCATGTCGACGCCTGCGGACGAGTGCGCGAGCGAGGGGTCAGCCAGGTCGTCGTCGTCGAGCAAGAGGAAGAGAGAGAGAGAGAGGACGCACACATGATGCCCTGGGCGCCGCCCATCTTCTTGAGCTCGTCGGCGAGGTTGTGCTTGCCGACGACGAGCATGCAGTCGTCCTTGAGGCCGTAGTCGCCCGCCGACCAGCGGTCCGACGACGCGACGAGGATCACCTTGCGGTCCTGCTTGGTCATCTTGATCGTGTCGAGCGCGACCTTGGCAAAGCCGCTGCGGGCGGGCGAGGCGAGCGAGGAGGAAGGGGTCCGAGCGTCAACGGTCATCCCCGACGACAGCTCGAAGCGAGAGAGAGGAGGGACGCACCCCTCGCCGTAGACGACCAGGACGCCGTCGCCCTTGAAGCCCATGCGCTCGTTGAGGTCCTTGGCGAGGCGGCGCTCGGCGTCGGGCATGTGCTTGAGCTCGTCGTGGCAGCGCTCGTGCGCGACCCAGATGCGCGTCGCGTCGAACGCCCAGATGGGCGCCTCGAGCTGCTTGTCGCCGTTCTGGAAGCTCTTGGGCAGCTCGACGACCATCGACTCGTTGACGGCGCAGTACTCGGCGAGGCCGCGCATAAACGAGATGGCTGCGGGCGAGCGAGCGAGAGAGGGGGGCGTCGACGGGCGTCAGCCTCGAGGTACTCGACGATGTTGACGATGAGAGAGAGGACGCACCGACGACGCGGGTGCCCTCCTTGAGGTTGCGCTTGCCCTGCTGGGCCGACTTGGCGATCTCGCCGACGACGACGCCGCCGGGGATCATCGGGTAGCGCATGTCGGGGAGCAGGTCGTGCTTGAGCATCTCGTCGCTGCGTGCGAGGAGAGGGGGGAGGGGAGAGAGAGAGAACGGGTCAGCTCGAGGTGGTCGTCCATGATATGGGAGGAAGAAGAGAGAGAGGGCGCACGTCGAGTGGAGGCCGCACATGTAGACCTTGATGATGCACTCTGCGAGACGATGAGCACGGGTCAGCGTCGACCTTGAGCAAGAGAGAGGAGGAGGAGGACGACGCACCGTCGGCCTTGACCTCGCCGAGCTGCGTCTGCTTGATCTCGAGCTGCCCGTCCTTCTGGGTGAACTGCGCCGCGCGGAACTCCTGCGGGATGCGCATCGACGACTGCATGATGGAGGTGAAAGGTGGTGGTGGTGGTGGATGAGGGTGAGGGTGAGGTCGAGGTCGAGGAGGGACGAGGTTGGTCGTCGAGATGGGGAGGGGGCAGAAGTGAGAGGAAGGAGAGAGAGAGGCGCGCGTGAGAGCGAGGCCCTTCTTGAGGATGGCCGAGGGCGAGGAGGTGCTGCGGCTCTCATACAGCGGACGGCCTGAGCAGCGGCGAAGATGATTGGCGCTCAGCACTGCGTGCGCAGTCAGGCATGGTGTACGGCAGGCGCAGTGAGGGAAGGAGAGAGACGCCGAAGCTGGAAGAGGCGAGGACGAGGGGCGAGAGCGGGAGAGGCGCGACGAGCTGAAGAAGGCGGCGCTCGTTGCAGCATCTAGTCTTGCGACACGTCGTACCTCATAGGCCATAGCTGCAGGTGGGAGGAGTCAGTGGAAGTCATCACAGTGACGAGACGGCGAGCGGCGCACCTCTACTTCCGCGTCCTCCTTGGCTCGCAACGACTCGCCGAACTCGACAAAGCCCATCTTGTCGTACAGCGGCTTGCCCACTGCATGCACGAGCTCGAGACGAGTCAGTCGGAGCACCGAGTAGGGGGCGAGAAGGCAGGAGAGGACGCACGCTCGGTCGACTCGAGGGTGACGGGGACGCCGTCGCGCTTGCCGAGATCGAGCACCTCCTGGACGAGCCTGCGGCCGACGCCTTGACCTTGGCAGTCGGGATGGACGGAGAGGATCGCGAGCGCTGCAGGGAGAGCGGGTCGTCAGCTGCCGCCGCGCGAAGAGGACTCGCCGCTTGCTCGAGGGAGGGCTCGAGCGTCGACGACACACACCCTTCCTCGAGACACGGGGAGTGAGAAGGACAGGGACGCACACCAATGCGCGAACGGCAGGTTGTCCTTCTTGTGCTTGTCGAGCGTGCCGGCGAGATACTCCTCGGCGCGGCGCACATTGGCGCCCTCGGGCCAGAAGCGCTTCTCGCCCGAGTCGGCGGGCCGCTCCTTCTCGTCGACCTCGTAGGTCGAGAAGCCGTAGCCGAGGTACTTGTCGCCGCGGGTCGCGACCGTGATGAGGTACCGCGCGCCGTCCTCGTCGCGCTGCTTGATGAACTTGCCGAAGCGCTCGATAAAGTGCGACTCGTACGCCTTGGGCGTCACGTCGCTGTACGAGTAGAGGTTGACCTTAGTCGGCCAGAAGGCGAGGCGATGCACGGGCGCGAGAGCGGGAAGGTCGTCGAGGGTCGCAGGTCGAATCGTGAGGGCGGGCCGGCGCATCGGGTAGCACTGCAGGAGCGGCTCGTCAGCGTCGAGAGCTACCGGAAGAAGAGTTCGACGTGGACGCACGACGAGTTCTGGGTCCTCCTCGGCGACAATGGGCTCGCGGAACGGCTCGTACTGCCCGCGAAGATAAACCGGGATCGCCACTGCGCTGAGAGCCGAGTCAGCGCTGCGTCTCCTCCTCGTCGACGTGCCAAGCAGAGAGAGAGGACGCACGCTCTGTCGCCTCGAGGTAGCACTCGACGCCCTCGTCGTCCGCCTTCTTGCTGCCCCACCGCAAGAGCGCCGACCCAGCTCCCGACCGCTGCCGCGCCGGGTCCACCGCGAGCAAGCTCAGGTCTGCAGGACGTGTCGAGCGTCAGTAGAGCGTCGTCTGGGGCAGGAGAGCGAAGGCGGCGCACGGTAATGAGGCGTGTTAATGCCCAAGTCGAGCCGGGCGAAGAACGACTCGGCGAGGGCGACGTTGGTGCCGGCCGGCCAGCGGTCCGAGCCCTTCTTCTTGTCGTCCTTGTCGGGTTCTGGCTCGCCCGCCTTCTTCGGGACCTCCCACAGGGCGAACCCGACGATGTCGTCGCCGCCGACGGCCTTGAAGAGGGCCGAGCCCGGGTCGTCGAGGCACTTGGCGAGGCGGGCGACCATCTTGGTGCACTGGTCGTCGCGCTTGACGTCGGCAAAGATGCGGCGGCTGATGGCCGAGGGTCGGAAGGCGTCGTGGTGGATGGCGGCGATGCGCTCGAGGTCGGCGAGTTGAGCGGGGAGGACGGCGACGGCCATGGTCGGGGTGGAGCACTCGCTCGACGGCGTGGCGGTGGCTGCGAGAGGGCAGGGAGGCAAGAGAGGTCAGGGAGGTGCCGAGGGAATGACTGGGCGGTGCCCACGAGGTCGACGTCGAGATCCACCGGCCGAGTCTGTCGCCGAGTCAACTGCGCCGTGCGCCGCCGTGCGCGAGCCTGCTCCTGCTCAGCACACGCACAGCGCTGTCGCCGTCCCTGCCCAGCTGGACCGACGCGCCCGCTTGCGCCAGCGCGCTCTCCCCAGCTGGCCGACTTCCTCATCGCCCACCGACACGATCGGCGCCTCGAGAAGGGCGACACGCCGGCCAGCCGTCACGCAGGAAAGCAGGACGCACCAGTAGAGGTCACGGCATGGTCACGGTGCTCTTGCAGGGCGCGGCGGGGCCTTGTTGTGGTGCTGGCGGTGGGAGGACGAGGAGGGCGGAGAAGGGCGCGGCGGCGGTCGTGCTGGGGTTGGGCGGCACGCGCGAGCTGGGTCGGGGCGAGTGCGGCGTGGCTAGCCGCTGCTGTGTGCGCTGCCTGCTGTCGTGCTTGAGCGACGGTGTCGAGCTGGCCTCTCGCCGGCTCCCTCTCCTCCTCCTCCCCGCCCGGCCGTCGCCGACTTTGAGTCCGCGGACTGTCCGGTCTTCGCGCTACCTCCTCTCGCTGCGGTCCGCGTACCGCCCCCTGAGTGACGCTCGCCTCGTCGGTCACGCGGCCGCACCGCAGCCCAGATTGCCGCCCGCGTCAGTCCGGCTCGAGCGCTTTGTCCTCGTCGTTCGACCTCGCCTCTCTCGCTCGCTTCCCTCTCTTGCTTCCCGACCTACTTGCCTCTCGTCTCGTCCAGGTACGCTCTCCCATTCTCGCCGCGCTCTGAGCACCGCGCTGACCCCTTGCCGCCCGCAGCTCGCCCTCGCCATGCTCCGCTCGACCCTCCCTCTCTTCGCCCTCATCGCCCTCGTCTCGGCGCAGCAGCTCCCCGCCGGTGCGCCCGCCTGTGCCGCGACGTGCCTCCAGGCAAAGCTGCGCGAGGCAGGAACGCTCGTTCCCGGCGTCGACGCGACCAACGTCGCCGCCCTGTGCGGGTCGTCGACCTTTACGGGCGCGTTCGACCAGTGCCTGCAGGACAACTGCGTGCGTCCTCCTTCCTCAGCTAGCCGCAGCGAGAAGCTCGAGTGCTGACCCTCTGAGGAGGCCCCGCAGGACGCCGCCGACGTTGCGACGAGCCAGGCTCTCCTCGCTCAGGTCTGTGCCGGCTCGACGACGGCCGCCTGTGCGTCTCGCTCTTCCTCTCCACCTCGGCAGAGCTCTCTGACGCTCTTCACGTCCGACAGCCATCACCGAGTCGGCCGCCTCGACCGTCGCCGGCCTCGAGTCGTCGGCCTCGTCTGTTCTCGCGACCGCCACGTCCGACGCCGCCTCGGACCTCTCGGCTGCCGCCTCGGCCACGTCGTCCGGCGCACTCGAGAGCGCCTCGTCGTCGGCCTCATCGTCGCTCGAGAGCCTGTCGGCGAGCCTCGCGAGCGATGTGTCGAGCCGCGCGGCGAGCATCACGTCGTCGGCCGCGAGCGCGGCCTCGAGCGCCGTCAACATCTCGAGCATCTCGTCGGGCGCGAGCGCGTCGGCGTCGGGCACGACGGGCGCAGAGTCGGTGCGTCGGCCTCTCTTCCTCGCCTCGACTTGACAGGAGGACCGAGCGCTGACTTCCTCCTCCCTCGGATCGCAGACGGGCAGCAACACCGGCTCTGCGTCGTTCCAGCACTCGGTGGCGCTCGTCGTCGCTGCGACCGTCGTCGGCTGTGCGGCCCTGCTCTAGACGGCGAGGTGAGACCCTCGTCGCGAGCCCGGCTCTCGCGATGCGCATCCTCGTCCCCTCCCTCTCTCTCCCTCGACCTTGTTCCTCGGTCTGCCGTATTCCCCTATCTCGCTTCGCTCCACCTCTACCCCTTGGTCCCCTCTACTTTATCGCCCCTCGCCCTGACGCTGCAATGAAGCCGTCCGCCCTCTCGCACGAGCCTCTCGCGAGCGCGAGACGAAGACGACTCGAGCCGGGCTAGCTCTGCGACTCTCGGTCCACCTCTCGGGCAGTGCGCATGAGAGACAGCGCGAGAAGAACGCCTTAGAGTGAGGCTCGACCGCAACCGTGTCCCGCGACTCGGGAGGCGAGCGAGCAGCCGCTGTTTCGGTCGCGCGAGTGCGAGCTGCACAATGGCTCTGCGGGATCGGGTGCTGCGAAGACGGTACTGTGGCTAGCCTAGATCGTGGCCCTCCGAGAGCGCCAAAGTGGTGCAGCTTGGCCCGGCCCGCCGGCGGAGACGAGGCGGCGGTCGTGCGACGTCGGGCTCGCGTCCCTCGCTCCCCTCGATTCTCCTGCTGAGCCGCTCACGGCGCGCACGACGTCTGCGCACCTACTCGAGTACTGCAGTACACCCGCCAGCAGGACTCGACCCGGCCTCCCTTCTCTGCGCCGTCGCCCTCGTCCTTCCCCACCTTCGCCCAACATCGCTTGCGACACTGGCCTCCCAGCACATCGGAGCGGCCGTGCTTGCTTCGAGCACTCTCCAAGGTCCGTGTACTCTCACTGCAGCCGATCTGGCGAGCTCCGCGGAGGGGCGGGGCGGTTCCTCCTCGGATCGAGCACTGCGGCGGCCGGGACAGAGGCTGACCCGCCCTCTTTCCTCCCTCTCTCTCCCTCGCCTCGCCTCTTTCTCGAACGCAGCCAGCCTCGTGCTCTTCTAGCCAGCGAAGGCTCAAGCAGGAGGCGAGCGCAAGAGGTGCGTCTCCTCTCCTCGCCCGTCTTCCTCTCGGTCGCCCGAGTCGACCGACTGATGTCCCCACCGAGCTGACCTCTTGCAGGCTGCAGCGCCTGCCCTCCTTCTTCCTTCGCACCTCGACGACCCCGACACGGAGCGCGAGCGAGCCGGCATGAGCTCCTTCCTCAGGAGGCTGCGCTCGACCACCCGCCTGCACTCGCCTCGCTCGGAACCTCCGCCGTCGTCCAGCCGAGCCGACTCGCTTTCGGCGCCGTCACCGAGCTCGAGCTCCCCTCGCGCCAGCTCGCCGACCAAGCTCCGTCAAGGCCCGGCGCGGCGAGGGTACGAGGCGCTCGAGGGCGACCAGCACGTCTCGGACGACGGCGGCGACGAGGACGGCATCGCCCCGTCGCTGGTCATAGACTCGAGGTTGCTCGACGAGGGTGACGAGGGCGGCGAGCTCGGCGACTGGGTCTGGGTCGACGTCGAGCCGGCGGGGGCAGTGTCGGCGCGCGGCAAGCAGAACCTCGTCTCGGTCGGCGGCGCCAGGCCGGCGTTCTCGGATAGCGACGTCGCTCCACCCCTCGTGCCCTTCTCGACGTCGTACGCCCTGTCGCCCGGGCGCGATCCGCCGAGGACGCCGACCAAGCGCAAGGCGTCCCTCTCGTCGCCCGAGTTGAGCCCGACCGCGTCCTTCTCGTCGGCCCTCCTCTCTCCCTCCTCACCTACCAGCCGCACCTCGACCTCGTCCCTCGCTCCTCCACCAACGCCGACCTCGCCGACGCCGTCCGTCTCGCTCAGCCTCACGATCGCGACCCGCATCGACCACAACGGCCGGCGCGTCCTCACCTCGCGCCGCCGCCTGTCGCTCAAGCCGAGCCCGTGCGAGACGAGGAGGCAAAAGGACCTCTATGGCATCGGTGACGACGAGGCGAGCGGCGGCGAGGACGAGGTGGGCGACGACGTGCGCTTTGCGCCGAGTTCGGCTGGACTCGACCTCGTCGAGGTGGGCGCAGCCATCCGCGCGCCGAGCCTGGGCCTCGGCATGCTCGACGTCGATGTTTTCGCCGCGCAAGGAGGCTCGACGTCTGCGCCGCTACCGCCATCGAGCCCGTTCGAGGCGCGCTCGACTCGACCTCGTCCTGTCGCCCTTCAGCCGCTCGTCATCCCGTCCTCGAGCTCGCCGGGCCACTACGAGTCGCCCTTGCCGTCACCGACGCTCGCGAGGCTCCCCGAGCACCAGCCGATCAAGACCTTTTGGCCGCCTCCCCCGCTCGACCCTCCTTCATCGCCGACCAAGTCGGCATTCTCGTCCCTCACCCGCTCGAACACGACCTACTCGACCAGGACTTCATCGTCGTCGTCCGCTACTGGGTCCTCGTCCGCCGCCAAGCGCCACAACTCGCTCCTCCAGCCCCGCCGCACCTTCCGCCGGCTGTCACTGTCGTCCCGCCACGGCTCGACGCACGGCGGCGCAGGCCCGTGCGCCGCCCCGCTCATGAGCGCGACGACGTTCTCGTCGCTGCACGAGCGGCGCGCGTCGGCCCCGGCGCTGCAGCCGCTCGACGGCGCCAGCGTCGACCTCGAGCGCCACACGAGCATGTCGTCGTTCGGGAGCGGCAGCGGCAGCGGCGCGTTCAGCATGCCGCCGACGCCCGGCGCCACCTCGTCGTCGAGCCACTTCAGCTTCGGCACGGGCGCGTCGTGCTCGACGATCGAGCCGCTGCTCGCGCTCGTGCAGCAGCAGAGCCTGTCGAGCGGTCCGTGCGCGCATGCCCGCCGCGCGAGCCAGGTCTCGTTCGAGCTCCCGCCGTCGACGCCGAGCGAGGTGCGCCGCTCTGCGGCTACGGCCTTGATGGGTGCGAGCGACGACGGGCACGCGGGCTCGAGCGCGAGCGCCGGCTCGGCGTCGGGCTCGGGTCCGCCGCTGTCGCCGTCGTCGAGCTTTGCGCGCTCGAGGCGGCATGCGAGGTCGGCGTCCGAGGGCGGGTCGGCGCTGCAGATGAGCGTCCTCGAGCGGTCGTGGGTGCCGCTCGAGGACCAGGCTGAGAGGGAGCTCGCGAGGGGGACGCTCGTCGTGCGTCTTCCGTCCTCTCGCTCTGTGTCCTCATCCAGCCTCCTTCTCCTCCCTTCCTGGCTGACCCTCCCTCGCACCGTGTTCCGGCGCAGGTCGTCAACCCCGACACGGCGCCAGCCTCGCCGCCGCCTCGTCCGTCCTCGTCGCCCATCGTCGCCTCGACCCCTCTCGGCACGTCGCCGCCGAGCTCGCCCTCCTTCAGCCGCACTTCCCGCCCGAGTCGCCCGCCAAAGTCGCTCGCGAGGTGGAGCGCCCCGCCGTCGCCGTCGCCATTCCTAACCTCGCCGCAGCCGCCGACCCCTCCCGCCGCCTCTCGCGGCATCGGCGTCGCCTGCTAGCGCTCTCTTCCCTCTCTCTTTCAGCATGTGCTTCGTCGCACAGACACTCTCGCCCTCCACCTTATGCCCCTCGCTCGCCGAGCCTTCTTCTTTACCCGCCGTGTGCCATACCCCCTCTCGTCGTCATCCTCAGTCATCCTCTCTGCCTCTTCGTTGCATGGCCTCGTCACTCTCCTTCCCTCGCCCTTCCCTTTCTACCCTTTCCACGCTCCTTCTTCATCCTGTAGCCTCACAGCCCCTTCCTCGTCGCCTGGCGCGCCCATTCCTTCTCGACCCTCCCTTTCGCTTGACGGACACTTGGCTCCCTTTCGCTAGGAACACCTTCCCTTTCTCTCGTTCTCTCACTTCGTGCAACGCAGTCATCCAGCTCCTCTCGAGACGGTCTAAGAGAAGAGAGCACGAGTTGAGCTCGAGTTGCAGAGCCAGGTCCGTGCGCTCGAGCCCCACCGCCCGCCGCTCGCGAACAGCTCCTGCTCGGCACCGTCGCTCCAGCTCAGGTTGGTCGGGATCGTCGACGTGGGCTGCGTGTGTGCATGGTGCGCGCTCGAGCGAGTGGGCGAGGGCGGAGGAGGGAGGGTGGTTGAAGAAGGGCAGGGAGCGCGCGAGGAGCTTGACGCTGACGAGGGCGACAGGTTGTCGGGGCGCGAGCATCTGCATCTGCAAGAGATGATCAGTTTTGAGGACGAGGCAGAGAGGAGAGTGAGGAGGACGCACCGCTCGTACGCCGTCGACTCGGACGAGCCTCCTTGCTCCGGCAGAGCTGCTGCTCGATGCCGCTCGTCGCTCGCCCGTCTGCCCAGCTCGTCGCCCTCACTCGATGACCTCGACGTCGCCCGCAACGATCATGGCCTCCACGTCCTCGCGCGCGAGGTGATACTGCGCGCCCTTCTTGAGGTTGATGCGGTTGCCGCTCAGGAGCTCGACCTCGCCGACGTCGCGCGCGACGCGCACGTCGACCATGAGCTCCTTGGGCGGCGCGAGGTTGGTCCCGCCGCCGAGGAGGTCGACGGCGTCCATGAGCTGCGTCGCGCCCTCGTCGTCGTCGTCGTCGTCTGAATCCCGCTCGTCGTCGTCGAACCGGAACGACTCGTCGTCGTCGCCGCCCCTCGCACCGCCGCGGCCGCCGTAGACGCTCGTCTTGAACGCGAGGCACAGGTCGGCGTAGCCCTTGGCGAACTCCTCGTCGGTCGTCGTCATGGCCTTGCGCGTCTCGGTCTCGGCGCCGAACGCGGCGCTGAGGACGCCGCCGCTCTCCCAGAAGCGGTCGCGCAGGACGTCGATGCGCTGCTGGTGGTAGACGTACAGGGCGCGCTTGTTGCGGTTGAGGGCGAGGGCGGCGACGGTGAGCTCGGCGGAGACGCCCGCGGTCGGGGCGACGCCCTGCGAGCCGACGAAGGGGGCGGCCGTCTGGACGATCGACTGCGACAGCGAGTGCGACTCGCGGATGACGGTGCGCACGCCGGCCGTGTTGTAGGGGAGGAGGGACCGGGTCTGCTGGGAGCGGTGCGCCTCGACGACGAGCTGCTGGGCGTTGTCTCCTAGCACTGCGAGTGGGTCATGGGGTCAGCTGAGGTACTGCCGAGGAGCGAGAAGTGGCTTCACGCACTCTTGAGAGCGCTGTGGAGGAGAGAAACGCGTTGGAACCGAGAGCGAGATGAAGACGGGCGAGGAGGTATCGGAGTCGGGGCCGCCTGGTTGCGGTCCAAGGGCGTGTAGACGAGTCGAGCGAGCTAGTTCGGGCGCAGAGCGCAGGCTTCTGAGCCGAGCTGGGTGGTAGGAGAGCGTCGAGAGCGAGGTCGAGCCAGCACCGCGACGACGACCTCCTCTCGCTCGACTCGCTCGACTCGCTCTCGCTCAGCGGGCTTGACCGAGTCGCGCGCTACTCTCAGTTGAACTCTCGCTCGCTGGCTGAAGCGCGACCGGGACCAAGCAGAGCTGCGTTGCAGAGGACTTTCGCTAATGGCCGATTAGCGAGCAACGGTAATCCGCCATAGCAACGGGGCGCGAGAGGCGGCGGCTCGGTCACGTTGCTCGACCGGTGCCATTCAGGCAGGCGCCGTGGAGCGAAAGGGGCCGGGTGCCAGATATCCAGATCGAGGAGGTGAGCTCGCCAACGACTCTGTGTGCCGACGAGGGACGCGTCGCAGCGCGCAGCCTCGTCCTCCGAGTCGTTCTTGGCCCCCTTCGCCCTCGCCCTCTCCCTCTCTCGCTGTGCACCTGCCACGCCCACCACCGACCAGAGCAGCCCACCACAGCCCGCGTCACGCCCGCACCGCCCCACGCTCGTTCACCCGCCGACCACCGCCTCACCTCGTCTCGCTCTCAAGGTGTGTTGATCGCGCTCGCCGCACTCGCCCACAGCCCATGCAGCGCTGACTCTTGACCGAAAGCAGGTCTTACCTCGACAAGCACGACCTCAAGCACTCGGCACTGCGCCAACCCGCTCCCTCGTCCCGCCGCCGCCGTGGGTCCGTCGCGTCCCCTCCTTCGCTCCCTCACAACGCGTCCCTCGCCAAGTGCTGAGACGCCTTTGTCCCTGCAGCCGACTCTTCAGAGCACCCGCGCTTCCCGTACCCGCTGGCGTCGACCATGCGCGCCAAAAAGGACGCCTCGCGCCGCCCGAGCCTGCCCCCGACCGACGACCCCTTCTTCATCCGCCCTGTGCCCTCCCCCACCTACGCCTCGCCGAGCCCGCCCTTCAGCGCGCTCGCGTTCGACGAGCACATGGGCCTGCCCTCGCCCGCGTCGCACGCCGCGGCGCCGCGCGCCAAGGAGGGCAGCAGCACCGGGCTCGGCAAGAAGCTCCTCTCGTTCCCCTGGACGCGCACGGACAAAAAGCACGCGCCGCACCACCAGCTCAGCCTCGTCGAGTCGGCGGCGGCGCATCCCGTCGCGTCGGGCAGCAGCGCGGCACCCCTCATCATGGCCCTCCCGACCACGGCCTCGCTCCCCCTCGGCATGTCCGGCTCGACCTCGTCGCCCGCCGCCAGCCCCGCCGACGCGCTGCACCGAGCGCGCCAGCACCCGTCGTTCGTCGTCAGCAGCTCGCACGTCCCAGGGCACCAGCAGAGCAACGCGTCGCTGTCGACCATCCGCACGACCTCGTCCTCAGCCTCGACCGCCCTCTTCTACTCGAGCGAGGACGGCGGCTGGCATTCGGAGGCGACGTCGCTCACGTCGTCGCCGGACAGCGGGCGCGACGACAAGAGCACGCCGCCGCACCTGCGCATGTGGCGCGTCCGTGGTCTCGCCGCCGAGGGCTCGACCACCCTTCCCGACATCGCCGAGCGCGACGGTGAGGACGTGCGCCTGAGCATCTACGACGGCCTCGTCCCGCCCAACGGCCGCGAGACGCCCGTCCGCCGCAACTCGACGCCCATCCCGTCGGCCGTCGCCGTCATGCTCGCCGAGCCGTCGACCCCGCCGCGGCCCAAGCGCTACTCGACCTCGAGCGTCACGCTCTCGCCCGCCTCGCAGGACAAGGCCGCCTCGGCGCGTCGCGAGGCTGCAGGCAGCGAGGCCGACGACGAGGTGTCGCCGCCGCGCGCCCGCCGCACGGTCCGCCGCGCCATCTCGCAGGACCTCCTCCTCGAGTCGCCGCAGAAGGGCGGGCGCCGCTTCTCGCCGACGTCGCACCGCATCCCGTCGATCAGCTTCGAGGGCATCTCGATGGACGCCTTCTTCGCCGAGGTCGAGGCCAACGTCAACCTCGGGCTCGGCGCAGCCGGCAAGCGCTCGTCGCCGCCCGCGTCGACCAAGCAGGCCAGGCGCCGCACGCGCGTCCTCAGCGCCTACATGGCCCCCGCATCGTCGCCCAAACCGCCGGCGCCGGTCGAGCTGCAAGATCTCGTCGAGGACGATGACGAGATCGAGTCGCCCATCATGCCGGCTGAGCAACTCGTCGAGGACGCCTCCCGTCTCGCCCAGGAGCCGAGCACGCCTCCCTCGCCGGGCCTTGCTCTCGACGTTCCCCGCCCGCGACCGCACCCTCGTCGATCGTCCTCGCGCCCGGCACCGCTCGACGTCGCCGCCGCCAACGCCCTCCCGACCTGGGCGCCCATGTCGGCGCCGCTCCAGCCGAGCATCTCGCTGTGGTCGCCTCCCGCAGACGTCACCGCGTCGCCGTCGCCCAAGCGCACCATGGTGCTCCCGCCCGTCTCGCCTCCCCTTGCCGGCGGCTTCTCGTTCTCGCCCCGGGCCGCCTCGTCCGGCGAGCGCTCGCCCGGCCTCGCGGCGCCCTTCAACCCGGCGCCCTCGCCCGCCCTCAGCACCACGTCGACGTTCAAGCCCTCGGACATCCCCGAGCTCCTCGTCTGCCCGCCGTCGCCGCCGCTCGCCGGCGAGGAGCCCGTCCAGGCGCCGATCCGCCCTCGGCAGCGCCGCCAGTCGCTGCAGGCACTGCCACAGCGGGCGAGTAGCGTCGTCTCGCCCCCGCAGCCGGCGCCGGCGACGTCGCAGCCTGCGCAGGCGCACCGCTCGCCGTCGACTCGGCGCGCACCGCCTCGGCCGCTCACCATCATCAACGGGCCGACCAAGGTGACGGTCCTGCCCGAGAAGAAGACGGTGCGCTTGTCGAGCCGGGTCCAGGCGTCGAAGCGCAAGGCGCAGGGCGCACCCGCCCGGCCCATGTCGTCGCCGCCGCCTCCTCCGCTCGTCGAGGTGACGCCGCCGCCTCCTCCCTCCCTCCCCCTCTTCGACGAGTACGACCACGAGCACGACGACGAGCGCTCGTCGCCGGCGTCGCCGACCTTGCCCTTCATCCCCGAGGACACGTACCGCCCGTCCGACGTCCTGCGCACGGACTTCCACCCGGCGCTCTCGGGCCTCACGGTCCCGGCGTCGCCGCAGCGCTCGCAGCACGCGCACGACTCGGACTCATCCGACTGCGAGGAGTCGCTGCACAACATGCTCCTGCGGCTCAACCGCCCGCACACGCCGCCGGCGCCGGCGAGCCTCTCGGCGACGAGCAGCGAGGCGTCGCTCTCGCTCACCGAGCTCGCCCTCGAGCTGCACAACACGTCGCAGGCGCGCCTCTCGATGCTCGCGCGCGAGATGGGCAGCAGCAGCCGCAGCAGCAGCCGGCCCGGCTCGACCTCGTCCAAGGAGAACGTCGCGCTCGGGCCCGAGCGCGGCTCGAGCCGCACCGAGCGGCGCTACTCGCGCCTGTACGACGGCGTCGACATCGCCTTCGTCGCAGCGCCGACGCCGCGCACGTGCGCGGCGCCCGAGGCCGTCTCGCCGACGTTCATGCACCAGTCGCTCGTCGCCCAGAGCGAGCACGGGCGCGCCGGGCCCTCGTCGTGGGAGTCCGAGGCCGATGTCCCGACGTCGCCCGTCGACGAGGACGACGACGACGACGAGTGCGCGACGCTCGAGAGCGAGCTCGACCGCACGCTCGCGACGCTCGTCGGCGAGCAGGCCGAGAGCGCCTTCTCGCCCACGTCCTCCTCGTCGGCCCGCTCGACGTCGTCTTCGTCGGGCGCACCTCGTCGTCGTGCCGGGCACGCCCAGACCGACTCGGCATCGTCGCTCGACTACCTCGGCGAGGCCCCTGCGTCGGCGTCGGCGGCCGTCGGCGAGCGCGTCCCTCGCAGCGGCAGCCACGACTCGCAGCTCACGGCGTCGTCGTTCGACTCGAACGACTCGGAGGAGGGCGTCGTCTGCCTCGGCGAGCGCGTCAGCTGCATGTACAACGTAGGCGTCATCGGCGTCGCCATGTGAGCGAGGAGGAGGAGGTCGTCGTCATCAAGGGGTCCGAGCGCTGGTCGTTCGCGGCGAGTCGTACATTTTGTAGCACCGTACATCTCTCATGGGCTGTCCTCTCTATCGTGCAATCTGCTTGTCGTCCGTAGCTGAGCGCGCTCGTCGTCGTCGTCGGGAGCGGCGAGGACGAGAGCAGTGAGGAGCTCGCGCTCGCTGACTTGCTCTGGCCTCGCTCTTCTCGCTGAGGAGATGGTCGACTCGCTGTATTCTCGTGCACTGCTGATCCATGCTGGCTCAAAGGAGACTGCGCTGGCAGCGAGCGCTCTCAGACCTCGCCGCGAGGAGGAGGAAGCGACCCAAGTCGACGACCGGCGAGCGCGGGGGAGGGCCCAAGCGCGCGCGGCGGTTTCGAGACCCACTATTATAACAGCCAGAGAGGTTCGTGATACTGCGGGATGCATTGCGCTCATGATAGCAGGCGGGGGGAGGCGACAAAACGGTGCGAGGAAGGGGGTACAAGCGGCTTCGAGGCTGGGGAAGGAGGTGGACGAACGACAATGAGGGACGATGCAGATGGGGGAGGATGTGCAGAGCACCTGTACAAGATGAGGGCGAGGACGAGGAGGCTAGGCGAGCGAGCTCACATGCCCCAGGTCTCGATGCGCTCGGCGGTCGTGCCAAAGACGCGGTCCCAGAGGCGCGACTGCTTGCCGTAGCTGCACGCGAGAGGTCCAGGTCAGCGCGTCGCCCGACGTCGAGGTGCAGAAGAAGGAGAGGAGTGCGACGCACTTCTTGCCCGACTTGCCGAAGCGGTGGTGCAGGTCGTGGTCCTCGACGGCGAGGCCGGCGCCGAACACCTCGAGCGGCCACAGGACTGGGTGGCACCAGTGCGCGCGCACGCCCGAGTGTCCGAGCATCTCGACGTACTGCGGGAGGAGTGGGAGAGATCGTCAGTCGAGCTGCGGCGAGGAGGAAGTCGCCGAGGCCGAACTCAGGGCGGTCGCGACGACGACGGCGGCGAGGGGGAAGAGCGGCAGGACGAGACTCACGATGGTGTAGGCGAGCGTGATGTACCCCTCGGAGAAGGTCATGGGCACGACGAGCGACGTGAGGAGCGGGATCGTGAAGACCTCGAGGAACTCCTGCTTCTCCTCGGCGAGAATTGCGAGGATGGCGGTCGGGTGCTTGGTCGTGTGGTGGTGCTGCAGGTAGAACGTCGTCAACTTGTGCTCATGATGGTGTACCAGAGCAGGAAGCGCACCTTATGGATGTTCCAGAGGTAGTCGACCTCGTGGGTGGCGCTGCGGCGGCGAGCGAGGGGAGAGAAGCGGGTCAGCTCTCGACCGCTCAAGTCCGTGCTACACGATGCACCGAGGCGAGAGAGACGAGAGGACGCACCGGTGGTAGACGTAGAAGAAGTAGTCGAGCGTGACCTCCCACAGGGCGAGGCGGAGTGGGAAGGACCAGGAAAAGTCGAACAGCGGGTTCTCGACGGTCTTGTCGTAGTTGAGGTAGAAGTCGATCCCGGTGCGGACGACCATGTAGGTGAGGATGCCCGCGGCGAGGTGCTTGACCGACTTGTCCGGCGTGCGGTCGCGGCCGATCTGCTTCTCGTCGAACGTGCCGAGCTTGACGCAGTAGGCCGACATGCGCGTGACGACCTGGAGCGCGAAGCCCATGAAGCAAAGGATGTAGAACGGGTAGGCGAGGGCGAACGGCCACTTGTACTCTGCGATCGAGGACGAGGCGACGAGTCAGTGACGAGGGCGGGGAGCGACGAGCGGAAGAAGGAGACGACGTTGACGCACGAGGGAAGGCCATGTACGCCATCTGGTGCAGGACGAGCGGCACGAACGCGCGCGACAGGATGAACGCGTTCTCCTTCCAGACGGGCTGCACCGGCGGCAGGCCGCGGTCGATCGAGTCGTCCTTGAGCTCGTGCATCTCGGGCGGGCACGTCGCGAGGTTGCAGATCTGCTCGGCCATCGACATCTCGGACGGGTCCTTAAGGTACTGCGAGCGAGCGGGGGAAGGTGAGTGAGAGACCTCGACGAGGAGGAGGGAGGGAGAGCGACGCACGAAGGTGGAGGGCGGGCGGCGGTCGACCTTCTGCTTGGTCGTGCGGGGCGTCGGCGCCTTGGGGTGCTCCGGGTCGGCGGCGTACGAGATGGGCGTCTCGGACGGCGTCGTCGAGCTGTCCGACTCGATGGACGACGACGAGTTGCGGCGGTACGGGTGCGAGAGCTTGTTGTCGCGAGGCGTGACGCCTGCTGCTGCTGCGATGGCTGCCGAACTCATGATGGTCGTGCTCTAGGGCGACTGTGGTGGGGGTGGGAGAGAGGCCGAGAGCGTGGAGAGGGACAAGTCGAGCGCGACGGCGACCTCCTCGCCGACGAAGCAGCGTCACGCTCGGAATGGAAAGTGCCCGACGAGGATGATCCGGCGAGCGCTGATTGCGCTAAAGCCACGCCGACGGGCACCGGGTCCACCTCTCGCAATCGCCAGGGCGGCGAGTGCGAGCCGAGAAGACGAAGTGCAGGTCGCCGCCGGGGAGGAGGAGGTGGACGAGGGGACGAGGGTCGATCGGCAGGCGGCCACGCTAGCGGCGCAGGCGAGCTTGAAAGATGCGCGTGCAGCCGTGCTGGTCCTTGCGCCGCCTCGCGCGTGCCGAGGGCCTCGGGTCGAGAGGGTCGAGGTCGAGTGGTGAGGTCGAGGAGGGTGCGAGCAGGACTGGTAAGGAGGTCGCGAGAGGCGGGGTCTGGTCGTAGTTACGGATCTTCTGAGTAGATCTGCCGACTCGAAAGCTGCGCTCGAGCTGTTGGCGTACGAGAGAGAGCCCGAGGAGATGAGGAGGAGGGCCACGGAGGAGGAGCTCTCGTCCACCTCGAACACTCGCTCGTGTACTCTGCTGCTTCGCCTGGGCTCAACAGCAACTCAACAAGCAGCCCGCCCACTACCTTCGAGCGGCTCAACCAGTCGTGCGCGTCGACGATGGCCCAGGTCGCGAGCACCAGGTGAGCTCACCTTTCCACTTTCCTTAGGCCTACAGGAGCTTCAGCGACTCGTGAGACTACCGCTGACTATCTGCTGGTCCCACTACAGCACCCGTCAGACCATCGAGCGAGGGTGGGCCGACGTCGAGGGCCCCTCCCCACCTCAACCTCCTCCGCCCGACAGCTACGACGCCCGGCTAGCAAGGGCCAAGACGCTCAGGAAGAAGGTGCGCACGTCTCCGCCGCTCCTAGACCCCTGTCCAACGCTTATGCCCCGCGCCGCCGAGGTCCCGCTGACCGCTTGCACCTCTCGCTCGCACAGTTCCCTCTCCTGCGGCCATTCGTCACCATCTGCTCGTCGACGACCCGCGACCTGTGCCCCGACAGCTCGACCTGCACCAACGTCCACTTTGTCCGCGCCCTGCGCCCGCACACCGAGGTCTCGCTCGGCGACTGCTCGTACCTCAACACCTGCCACCGCAACGAGTGCCGCTACGTCCACTGGGTACTCGAGGACCCGCTCGACGCACCACCGCTCAAGACGCCCTTGCGGGTCGAGCCGCTCGAGGCCGACCGAGACGAGCCGCTCCCGCCGCAGTGGATCAACGCCGACCTGCGCTCGCTCGACATCTCGGTCCTCGGCAAGTACGACGTCGTCGTGGCAGATCCGCCTTGGGCCATCCACCAAGAGGTGCGCATCGCTCTTCTCGCTCTCGTCGTCTTCCTCTCGAGCACATGGCTGACGGCTCGAGCCTCCTGCAGCTTCCTTACGGCACCCTGACCGACGACGAGATGATGCGAATGCCGGTCGGCGAGATGCAGGACGAGGGCGGGCTTCTCTTTCTGTGGGTCACTGGGCGTGCGATGGAGCTCGGGAGGGAGTGTCTCAAGGCGTGGGGGTGCGTCCTCGTCCCGCTCGCGCTCTCGCTCTCGTTCCTCCTCCCCCGCTCGGGCTGACTCTGCGCCGCCGCTGTCTCGTGCAGGTACGAGCGGATCGACGAGCTCGTGTGGATCAAGACGAACCAGCTGCAGGGCCTCATCCGGACCGGTGCGCGCGCGTCGACGAGCTCTCCCCCTCCTGCTCTCGCTGACGACTTGGACCTGCACAGGTCGCACCGGGCACTGGCTCAATCACTCCAAGGAGGTGCGCCGCGCTCGCTCTCACTTTCTTCTCGCGTCGCCCTCGCTGACGAGCCGCTCGACCCGCAGCACTGCCTCGTCGCCGTCCGCAAATCGGCGACCGACCCGACCGCGCACCCTCGGCTCCCGTCCTGGTTCAACAAGGGCCTCGACACGCAGGTCCTCCTCGCCGAGGTGCGCCAGACCTCGCGCAAGCCCGACGAGCTGTACGACATGATTGAGCGCATCGTCGGCGGCAGGGCAAAGGGGAGGAAGGTCGAGCTCTTTGGGCGGACGCACAACTTGCGCAGCGGCTGGTGCGTCGGGCGCCTCCCTCGACTCTCTCGAGCTCTTTGTGACCATCCTACTGACGCTCTCGCCACCGCCCGTGCGCAGGTGGACCCTCGGCAACCAGCTCGGCGACCGCGACCAGGTCTTCGAGGCGGACGTCGTCGACCGCATCGCCGCACGGTGCGCCCTCTTCCAGCTCTCGCTCGGTCCCAATGTTCATAAGACGCATGCTAACGCTGTAACCCGGCCGCAGCTACCCCGAGCGCAAGCTCACGGTCCTCGACCCGAAGACACTCGCGCCCGCTCAGGCCTCTTGCCGGCGCACGCACGCATAGACACTCTCGTAGAAGCTCGGCAGGACGCAGCGTGCAAGGATTGCGTTCTCGATGGAGTGATACCGTCGAGAGGGAAAGTACTGCTCTCGTTGCTCTAGCTCGTCTCGCTCTACGCCTGCTCCTCGATCCCCCACGTCTTCCTGTACCACTCGAGCTCCTTCTCCATGGCGCGCTTGCGGTTCTCCTTCTGGCGGAACCCGTGCCCCTCGCCCTCGAAGAGGATCATGTCGGCGACGCCGCCGTTGGCGTGGATGCGGTCGAGCATGACCTGGGCCTGAGCGGGCGGCACGACGCGGTCCTCGGAGCCCTGAAGGAGGAGGAGCGGGGCCGTGATCTGCGAGGCCTTGTTGAGAGGCGAGCGGTCTGTGATCGAGAGGAGAGGGGAGCGCGGGTCAGCGAGAGGGAGAGGTCCGTGCGCAGGGGGAGAGGGCGAGGAGGCAGGACGTGCCGTGGTAGTTTTGCGGGACCTCCTTGGGCGTGCCGCCGAGGAGCTTGAACAGGTAGTTCGACTCGAACTGCGTGCGTCGAGAGAGGCCGTCAGGAAGAAGCGCGACGAGGAGCGAGAGGCGGGCGGACCTTGTGAGTGTCGTCGGCGAGGAGGGCGAGGTCCGAGATGCCGTAGCTCGAGCAGCCCGCCGTGAAGACCTTGCTGTCGGTCAGTGCCGCGAGCACGGTAAAGCCGCCTGCGAGACGTCGAGGTAGGCTGCTCGTCAGCTCGAGAAAGGCGCGGAGAGGACGAGCGGGGCGCACCTGCCGAGCCGCCGGTGATGGCGACCTTGTCCTTGTCGACCTTGCCCTCCTTGACGAGGTACTCGACGCACGCGATCGTGTCGTTGACATCGACAACGCCCCACTGCCCGGTCAGCCGCTCCCGGAACTCCTTGCCGTACCCTGGTCGAGGATCGAGAAAGAGGGTCAGTGCGCGCTCGCCATCTCGATGCGCCAGCGAGCCGAGGAAGGGGGAGACGCACCGCTGCTCCCGCCGTAGTCGACATCGGCAAAGGCAAAGCCCCTCGACGTGAAGAAGGCGACCATCCAGTCGAGCCCGCAGCGCGCCGCCGAGGTCGGCCCGCCGTGGCAGCGCGTGACGAGCGGCGGCGCAGCCTCCTCGGGACCCGCGTGCGAGCCCGACGACGGCGGGTAGAAGATGGCGTAGGCCGTCGCGCCGTCGGGCGTCGGGTACGAGATCTTGCTGCCCTCGGAGATGAACGCCGGGTCGACCGACGCCGACGACGACAGCTTGAGGACCTCCTCCTTGACGCCGTCCTCAGCCGAAGACGCCGAGGAAGGGAGCGTGAGGAGGGCCGCGAGCGACGGCTTGGTCGCAGGCGAGCCGAGGACGGCAACCTCGGTCGGCGAGACGACGCTCAGGCTCGAGTTCGAGACGTAGGGCGTCGAGACGGTGAACGAGGTGCCGTCGGCGAGCGAGATGATGCGCAGCTTGCCGCGGCTCGCCGTCGAGATCCAGGTCGAGGGCGAGAGCGGGCCGTGGGTCGACTGGCCGAGCATCCAGTCGGGGCCTGTGGGCGAGGTCCGTGCGTCAGCTTGGTCGTCTCGAGAAGGAAGCGAGCGAGGGCACGCACTGCCGACGTCGGCACCAGAAGGCTTCTCGAGGACGAGCTTGACGTCCTTGTCGCCCTCGGGCTCGAACGAGTAGAGCTCGTAAAAGCCGGTGCGGTCGCTGAGGAAGACGAGCTTCTCGGGCGCGCCGTCCCCGGTCGCCATGGCCCACCGCGGCTGGCTGACGCTCTCGACGTTCTTGGCCGCACCTGCGACCTTGATCGCTGAGCCGGGCTTGACGAGCTGCGCCGTGTTGACGGCGCCGGACGAGTCGAGCGCGACCGGGGCGACCCAGAGCTCGCTGCCCTCCCAAGGCCTGCATGAGTGGAGCCGTCAGCAGCCTACTCACGGTCGCGCGAGAGGAGAGGAGAGGCGCACATGTCGGGGTGGTCCCACTGGATCCAGCACAGGTACTTGCCCGAGGGTGACCAGCGAGCCGAGGCGTAAAAGTCGGCACCCGACGCCACCGTGTCGAGCTTGGGGCCACTCGAGGAGCTCGAGATGACTCCGAGCGTGTTGACGACGGTCGAGGGCGTGTCGTCCGTGTGGTCCTCGACGACGGCGAGGGTGACGCCGGGCTGAGCGGGATGCGGCGCAAAGTCGGCGTAGCGAAGGACGGAGCTGTCTGCGGGTGCGGTCAGGCGGGTCAGCACCTCTCACCTGAGTCTCCTGAGAGGACGGTGGACGCACCTGGCGTGATCTGCTTGGGCTCGGTCCAGGTGCCGTCCTCTCCTCGCTCGACCCGGTACGCCGGGCCCTCGAACGACGAGAAGATGATGGACGTGTCGTTCTCGAACGCCCATGGCGCCCCACCGTACTCGTGGACCCTGCAGGAAAGGCCGAGGGCGGGTCAGCCTGGATGCGTGACGAGCGAGAGTCAAGGAAGAGGAGGAGCAGAGGACGGACCTCGTGCGCGCGTTCCACTTTGGGTCGGCGATGACCTGCTCCTGCTTGCGGCCGAGCTGCTGGAAGACGAGGGCGTTGCGGCCCTTCTCGTCGGGCCTGCCCTCTGTCCAGGCGAGAGCGCGACAAGTGGGGGAGACGACGAGGTCTCCGAGCGAGACGGCCGACGAGAGGACGAGGTCGGTCGTGATCGGGGACGGCCAGCTGCCGAAGGGTGCGTGCGTCTTGGTCATGGCGGTCACGATTGAGCGGCTCGAGAGGGAAAGCCGCGAGAGCATCCGAGGCGAACCCACGCGGACGCGGATGCCTCGCGGAGGAAGCTCGCTCTCGCCCACCACAGCTCGCACGACGCTGTACGATGCAGGGCAGTACTCCTGCACCTCGACGTACCCCCACAGCCTATGCTTCACCCCGCCGCTGCGCCCGAAGCGCCGCCCTCGTCCTCATCGCCCTCGTCCGTGCTCCCGCTTGTGCAGCCACGCAGCACCCGCGGGCGAGCACGCCGTACCGCTCAGTCCAATCTTGAGCACCGTCCACCAGCACAGGTGCGCTGCCTCTCGCATGCGCCCGCCTCACAGCTCCCCCTCGCCCGCCGCTGACGCTGCCCCCCTCCCCCTCCTCGCCCAGTCGCAGCCAGAGCCCGCATGGCTGTCCTCGGCGCATACGTGGGCCACTCGAGCGGTGCCTGGGTCTCCCCTCGCTCCCTCTGCGCTCCCCGCTGACGCTGTCTGGCCTCGTCTCCACACAGGGCTCGAGCCCCTCGGCCCCTCGTCATCGACCACTCGCTCCTCCCGAGTCGTGCGCCGCTCTACAGGGGCTCACAGCAGCTCCTGAGTGCGCAGCATGCTCGCCCCTGTATCACCTTGAGAGCGCAGACGCTGACTGCCATCTCCTCTCTCGCCTCCCTTGCAGCTTCGACGGTTAAAGAGTCTCGGTCCGTCCGCCCCTCCTCGCCCTCTCGCCTCCCAGTCTCCTCCTCCCCCGGTGCTGACACTCGCTCCCTGTCCATGCAGGCCGCAAGACACCTGCTGCCCGTCTCTCGCGCAAGGGCATCGTCCATCGGTGCGTCTCCTGCTCGGGCGTCTCCTCATGGCATGCACAGCGCTCGCTCAGTCGCACGACGGGTCGACAAGGGCAGGAGGTGCACTCAGCATCCTTGACCGGAAGCTGACCTTGATCTGCGACGCGCCGCTCGCAGGCCGCAACTCGACTCGCACCCATCGTCCTCGTTTCGGCTTCACCGGTGCGTTGCTGTTCCTTCGGGCGGTCTCCGAGGCCGTTTACAAGTACAACGTCGTCGAGAACTGCGGCAGGCGGGCCGATGGGCAGATCGGGCGCGTTCGGCATCGGCGGGCTCTCGCAGGGAGATTAAGAAGGACGATGCACGAGTGCACGGCCGCAAGAAGAAGAAGAAGGAGAACGCGCAGAAGCTTTATCCAGTCGTCGTCGTCGTCGTCGAGGTCGGTTAACTGGGCAGAACAGGTCATCGTCGCCGTCGTCGTCGTCGTCGTGGCAGGTCTCGGCATCGCGGTTCGGTTGCACGGCGTCTACAAGTACCACGAGGACAAGAAGGAGCTCTACATCCACTTTATGCAGAAGGAGATCTACGAGGCGGACGAGACCGACAAGAAGGAGCAGCAACCACTCAGCGCCTCGCTTGTCCGGGCGCTGACCTCCCCCTCCTCGTGTCGCTCCTCCTCTTCCCCCTTCCCTTCCTGCTTCTCTCGCCTCGTCCCGCACTCACAGACGCAACCTCTCTGCCGCCGGCTCATCGAGGCCTGGTGCGTCAAGCGCTCGCCCTCTCGTCCCGCGCGGCCTCGCACTGACCTCCACCTCCTCTCCTGCGCTCGCAGCTGCGCCCGCATTGAGCGCTGTCGGGGTCCTTCGGATACCTTTCTCGTGCAACGGAGCGCGAGCTCGTCGACCATGCTGTTGCCGCGCTGAGCGTCCGGGCGTCGAGAGAGAGGGAGAGGGTCAAAGCGCTGCGCGTTCCGCCTCCTCGCCCGCGCTCGAGAGCAGCAAGAGAGCGTGAGCGGGTAGTAAACGAGCTTCGACGCAAGCCCTTGCAAGGTGTCGCAGCGTCCGAGCGACGGAAGAGAGCGACAGGAGTCGGCTTTCCATCTTCCTCGCGGTTCCGAGCGAGGAGGAGGAGGACGAGGTCCGCCGCGGCGCGAGGTGGGGCAGCGGGGGGGCTGACACGAGCCCGAGGGAGGGTCGATTGATCCGGGCGTGCGCTGTTTTGCCAGCGCGAGCAAGGGGCGCAGAGGGGAACGCAGCGGAAGCTGCTGCTCCGGCTCCGTCTCCGCCAAAATCGCGGCGAGCGGCGACGGCTTGCTCTTGCTCTCGCTCACGCACCGCCTGCTCAGTCTGTACCACTTGCCTGCTCTCTTTAAACCCATCCGCCACCAGCAGCACCCGCCAGCAGCTCGACCTAGCGACGATGCCGTCGGCCCCCTCCTCCTCCCCACACCGCCAGTCGGGTTCGCCTCGAGTGTCGCACGTCGACGTGGCCATCATCGGCGCAGGGCCAGCAGGATGTATGGTGCGCACTCTCCCGCCTCCCTGCTGCGCAGACCCGCAGAGCCCGAGCTGACCTCGCCCTCCTCGTCGACGACAGGCAGCAGACGTCCTCTCGCGCTACACCGACCGTGGCTTGTCCGTCCGCGTGTTCGACAAGCGTAGCGCCAAGCTCGACAATGGTGCGTCGTGCTCCTGTCAAGCCCCTTGCCCGCAGCCCACAGCAGCTGACCCTCGCTCTCTCTCGACCCTCTCCTCCTGCTGCTCTTCGACCTCTCTCGCCTCGACATTCTGAGTTTCCTCCACACAGGTCAAGCAGACGGCATCAACTCGCGCACGCTCGAGATCTTTGAGAGCTTGGGCTTTGTCGAGAGCATCGACAAGGAGGGCTCGCGCATGGTCCGTCCGGCCTCTTCCTCCTCTCGCTCGCCGACCCACGCTGACTGCGACTCTCGGAAACAGAGCGAGATCAACTTCTGGAACCCTGATCCCGAAACTGGACGGCTCATCCGTACCGGCAAGATGTGCGTCGCGCTCTCACGCCTCAACCGAGAGGAGCTCGTGCTGACCCTCTCGTCCGCAGCCCCGACACTATCCCTGGCCTCTCTCGCTTCCAGCAGACGATCCTGCATCAAGGTGAGCTCCTCGTCGTCGCTCGTCGCCCTTGTTGACCATGCTGACGCCCGTACGCATCGTAGGTCGTGTCGAGGCTCACCTCCTCGAGGACGCCGCAGTGCGCTCACTCCCTCGTGTCCCCGCTCCTTACGGGCTGTACTGACTCGGCTCCCTCGCAGAAACACTCGAAGGGCGCCATCGTGCCCGAGCGCTCGATGCTCCCCGAGTCGCTCGACATCGACGAGTCGCTCGTGTCGGACCTCGACGCCTACCCGATCACGCTCACGGTCCGCCACCTCTCGGACGACGAGTCGAACCCGAACGGCTACGCCGGCGACGCAACGGGCACGCGCAGTGGCCTGTTCCGCAGCTCGCTCCTGTCGGCCGAGGAGGAGGAGGCGCTCTACAAGCAGAACGGCGCGCACGAGGAGCGGGTCGAGGTCGTCAAGGCCAAGTACCTCGTCGGCTGCGACGGCGCACACTCCTGGACTCGGCGACAGCTCGGCATCAAGATGGTTGGCGACCAGACGACGTTCGTCTGGGGCGTGCTCGACATGATCCCCTTGACCAACTTTGTGCGCCTCTCTCCCTCGCCGCCGCGCCCTCTCGCAGTACGCAGCTGACTTGCTCTTCCTTCCGCAGCCCGACATCCGCATGCGCTGCGCCGTCCACTCGGCCAACGCCGGCTCGATCATGGTCATCCCGCAGGTGCGCCGCACGGACCCTCTCGGCGTCGACGTCCGCAGCTCGTCTGCTGACGCCGTCCTCACCTCCTTCGTCGCAGGAGCGAGATCTCGTGCGCCTCTACATCCAGCTCCCGATCCAGGTCCGCCCCGGCGAGCGCGCCGACAAGTCGCAGTTCACGCCCGAGTTCATCCTCGGGACGGCGCGCAAGGTCCTTCACCCGTACACGCTCGAGACCGAGCACATCGAGTGGTACACGGGCTACCACATCAACCAGCGCCTCACCAACTCGTTCGGCGTCCACAACCGCGTTTTCCTCGCCGGCGACGCGTGCCACACCCACTCGCGTGCGTCCTGCCCTCGCTCGTCGCTCCGGGTGCGCCTTGCTGACGCTTCCTCGTCGACCGCAGCCAAAGCCGGGCAGGGCATGAACACGTCGATGCAGGACACGTGGAACCTGTGCTGGAAGCGTGCGCCTCGTCTCCCTGCTCGACCTCTCGTCGCCGGCTCGAGCTGACTTTTCCTCCTCCCTCCTCCCGCAGTCGGCGCCGTCGCGACGGGGATCGCCAAGCACGAGCTCCTGCAGACCTACTCGGACGAGCGCCAGGTCGTCGCGCAGCAGCTCATCGACTTTGACAAGAAGTTCTCCAAGCTCTTCTCGGGCAAGCCGTCGGCGGCCGACGACCTCGACGACGGCGTCGACCTCAAGGAGTTCAAGGACGTCTTCGTCGCCGGCAACCGCTTCGGCGCGGGCATGTCGATCAACTACGCCGACTCGCCCGTCGTCGGCAAGGACGGGTCCCAGGGCGGGATCCAGTCGAAGCAGCACCTCGCCGCCAAGCTGCCCGTCGGCGAGCGCTTCTACAGCGCCCAGGTCGTCAATCAGGCGTCGGCGACGGCCGACCAACTCACGACCCGCATCCCCTTCACCGGCGCCTTCCACCTCCTCGTCTTCCCCGGCGACGTCACCAAGCCCGCCGCCATGGACCGCCTCGCCAAACTCGCCGAGTATCTCGACGGCCCCGACAGCGTCGTCAGCAGGTATACGCCCGCCAATATGCCGCGCTGGTCCGTCGTCGACCCGATCACGATCCGTGCGTCGCCGCCGCCCTTCCTCTTCGTCTCCTCGAGCCGCTCTGACCCTCTCTCTCTTCTCCAGACTGCGCGCCTCGGACAGCCGTCGAGCTCTACGACTTCCCGCAACCCTCCATCTTCTACCCGCACAACTACAAGCGCGTCTTTGCAGACGAGCCGTCCTGTGCGTCCTGCGCTCGCACCCCTCCCTCTTCGCTCGAGCAGCAGCTGACGGCTTTCCTTCCCACACAGATCACCGCGGCGACGGCAAGGCCTACGAGACGTACGGCATCTCGAAGGAGGAGGGCGCCGTTGTCGTCGTCCGCCCCGACCAGTGTGCGTCTCGCCGACTTCTCCTCTCGCTCCCTCTCGCTCCCTCTCCTCCCGCTCACTCGCCGATCTTTCTGCGCAGACACCGGGCTCATCGTCGGCCTCGAGGACACCGACCTACTCGACGAGTACTTTGCGCGCATCCTCGTGCCGGCTAAGGACGGCGGCTTCCCCGCGAGCAAGGTCAAGAAGGTGTCGCCGCCCGACTGGAGCAAGGTCGCGCACCAGGAGATCAATAAGTGCGTCACGCTCGTCTCGTACTGTCCGTCTTGACGCCGTCGACGAAATACTGACGCTCGATGCGCTTCCTACGTGCAGGACTCTCGCTGTGAACGAGCTCGGCGCGAGCTAGATCGACTAGAGGAGGACGGAGAGCGAGGTGACCTTGTACCGATAGACCGAATCTTCTTCCATGTGCAACTGCAGGGCTTTGTGCGGCATCCTTCGTCGCGCGCGCGAGCAGGGACAGAGAAGAGCGAGACCAACGAGACCTTGTAAGGCTCGGGAGGAGGAGAGGTCGACGTACGTTTCCTGGCCTGCATCTCGCTCACTCTCTTCAGTAGGCTGCGTGGAGGTAGCAGGGCTCGCGACTGGCAGCTTCTGCAGCGAGAGAAGGAGAGGGGCAAGCCAGACAAGGAGGGGTCCGTGCACCTGAGGAGGAGGACTCGCGCCTTGACCCCTCTCTCGGTCCTTTCCTTCGCTCCTGCTTACCCGAGACTCGCTCGGCGTCGCTGCCGAGTTCTGTTCGAGAGGTCGAGTAAGCAACTCGGGCGAACGAGTAGCAGGAACTCGAGCTCACCTTACCACGCTCTGCTTGAGAAGGCGCGAGGTAAGGAAGCGAGCTCTCTCAGCTAGTGGTCCCTCGCCGCTCTTTCAACTTTGATTCATCCAGGAGTGCTACCTGAGCGAGTTCAGCAAGGCAGAACGGACGGAGAGGGGCAAGCCAGACAAGGAGGGGTCCGTGCACCCGAGGAGGAGGACTCGCTCCTTGACCCCTCTCTCGGTCCTTTCCTTCGCTCCTGCTTACCCGAGACTTGTTCGGCGTCGCTGCAGAGTGCTGTTCGAGAGGTCGAGTAAGCAACTCGGGCGAAAGAGTAGCAGGAACTCGAGCTCACCTTACCACGCTCTGCTTGAGAAGGCGCGAGGTAAGGAAGCGAGCTCTCTCAGCTAGTGGTCCCTCGCCGCTCTTTCAACTTTGGCTCATCCAGGAGCGTTACCTGAGCGAGTTCAGCAAGGCAGAACGGACGGAGAGGGGCAAGCCAGACAAGGAGGGGTCCGTGCACCCGAGGAGGAGGACTCGCGCCTTGACCCCTCTCTCGGTCCTTTCCTTCGCTCCTGCTTACCCGAGACTCGCTCGACGTCGCTGCCGCGTGCTGTTCGAGAGGTCGAGTAAGCAACTCGGGCGAAAGAGTAGCAGGAACTCGAGCTCACCTTACCACGCTCTGCTTGAGAAGGTTCAGGATCGCCTCCCAAGACGGCTCTCATCCTGCTGTTACCGCATGCTCGCGCTTCGAAAGGTGGGGCATGAGGAGCAGGACAAGCTACATGCTGCACGAAGCGAGCTCAGACGGTCGCCTTGATGGCGGCCAGCACGTCCTCCATGCCCTGGGTCTCGCGCGCCCGCTTCTCCGCCTTGCGCGCCTTCTTTGCGGCCCGCTCATCGTCCTCGTTCCGCTCGCGCTCCTTCTCCGGCCCGCCGCCTGCTCCAGCCGAACCCTTGCCCGCCGCCGCCGCCGCAAAGATCTCGTCGACCTCGTCGGCCTTGCGCTCGCGCTTCTTCTTCCTCTTGCCGCCCTCGTCCGCCGCCGCCGCCGCCGCGGCAGCAGCCGCAGCAGGCTTGGGCTGCGCCGCCTCGGCCTCGGCGCGCTGGCGGTCCTTCTCCTCCTGGGTCGCGCGCGCCATCTTGGCCTTCCAGTCGTCGCGGCGGCGGCCCCACAGCGGGAGCTCGAGCTTGCGCGCAAAGAAGTGGGCGTACGCCGAGCGCTGCAGGTCCGACTGCTTGTCGAACAGGCTCGCCGCCATCTTGTCCTTGAGGTAGACGTCGGCCGACGCGAAGCAGCGCTCGGCGACGCGCGAGCCGATGCGGTCGTCGGCGATCGTGTGGAAGTGGCCGACGAGCGACATGATGAAGGAGCGCAGGGCGCGAGGAGGGGTCGTCGGCGAGGTAAGAAGGACGTCGAGGATGCGAGAAGAGGTCGCCGAGCGGGTGATGGCGAGGAAGTCGTCGAACGAGAGCGAGGCGAGGCTGCAATTGAGAGCAAGAGCTCGTCAGCGTCGAGAACATCCTGTGTTGGAGAAAGCGGAGCAGACGCACCTGTCGAAGATGACCTGCTGATGAGGCGCGTGCAGCTGCAGCCACGTCTGGATGAGGACCGAGCCCTGCGTCGTCGGCTCGGGCGTCGCGTCGGGCTTGAGCTTCTGCCAGTGCTGCGTACGTGCGAGAACGTCAGCTGCTGCGTCGGTCGAGCGCGAGGAAAGGAAAGGGGGGACGCACGACGAGGCGGTTGAGGGTGAGCAAGCAGGGGACGGCGAGCTTGCGGTCCTCGGCGGTCGACAAGCCGAACGTGTCGAGGAGGAGCTGCACGTGCAAGCGAGAGTCAGTGAGCGTGCTCAGAGGAAGCGAGAGAGAAGGAGAGGGCGAGGGACGCACGTCAGACACCTCGGCCTCGCACGCGCCGAGCCTCGTCGCGCTCTCGAGCAGCGCCCGCAGGACGCCCGTGCGGTAGTTGTCGATCCACTCGCCCCTCCTCTCCTGCGCAATCCCCCTCAGCTCGACGAGGAGGGCGCCGAGCTGCCGCTCGTCGAGGCGCGAGATGCCGACGGCGACGACAAAGTTGGCGACGGCGTTGGCGGCGAGACGGTGCACCTTGGTGACGAAGAAGCCCTGCCACAAGGCGTCGAACACGGGCTTGGGCGCGAGCTGGAGGAGCATCTCGAACGTCGGCGAGCTCGCCGGGTGCCGCAGGAGGCCGGCGAGGTACTCCTCGCGCGGGTCGGCGTTGGCGGACGCGCCGTCGCCCTCAGGTGCGCCGACCTGCGCCACCTCGCCGACGAGCCCGACGAGGATGCGGTCGGCGTACCCGCCGGGGGTCCAGCCGCCCGGCTGCAGCGCCTCGAGCTCGACGAGGATGCGGACGACCGGGCCCGCGACGTCGTGCAGCGCGGCGCGACGCACACCCTCGCCGGCGATCGTCGCCGTCGGGAGGCTGACGCCGGCGTGGTCGACCGACGCGCCGTCGAGCTCGTCGAGGGCGGCGTACAGCTCCTTGAGCGCGGCGGCGAACTCGGCCGGGGTCGCAAAGCGCTGCTCGGCCGCCGACGCCTTGCCCTTGCCCTTGGTGTCCTTGTCCTTGGTGAACGAGACGTCGTCCGACAGCCAGTTCTTGCCGAGCGACGCGCCCTGGCCCTTGCGGAACTGCGCCGACTTCTTGCTGCGCGACTTGGGGTCGGCCGACGAGGTGGCGACGCCGGAGAAGACGAGGAGGAGGATGCGGATGCAGTGCGACGCGAACGGGTCGTAGATGAGGGTCGTGATCGAGGGGAGGAGCTCGGCGAGGAGCGAGGTGAGGAGGGCCGTCATGGTCGGGAGCTCGGCGGCGTCGTCGCCGGCCGAAGCGGGTGCGGGCGCGATGTTGCCACGGGTCTGCGAGTTCAAGCACGTCAGGCCTGCTCAGAGAAGGAGAGGAGAGCGAGGCGGGACGCACCTCGCGGTCGACCGTCTCGCCGGCGAGCTCGAACAAAGTCTGGAGGACGTGGCTCGCGTGGCGGTGCTTGACGAGGCGCTCAAACTCGCCGGTGAAGCGGTCGAGGAGGACGCGCTTGGCGAAGTCGTCCATGGCGTACAGGAGGCGCTCGAGGACGACGCTCGTCTCGTGGTCGCCGGCGAGGGCGATCTCGTGGCCCGAGAGCGACTCGAGGGCCGAGCGGAGGAGGAGCGGGCGCTCGTCCTCGACCTCCTCCTCGACCTCGTCGCCGTCCTCGTTGACGACGAGCTGCGTCTCGCGCTGCCCGTGGCCCATCTGGGTCATCTCCTCGATCTGCTCCGAGACGCGCGCGAAGTAGGCCTTGGTGTCGGGGTCGGGTTCGGGGAGCGCGTTCGGGTCGGGCATGCCGTTGGCGCCGCGCGAGCCCGAGGCCGAGGGGAGCGAGTTCCACTCCATCTGCGACTTGCGCTCGCGGAGCCTGCGCTCGCGCTCGAGCTGGGCGGCCGCCTCCTGCTCCTCCTGCTCGCGCTTGATCTGCGGGCGGGGTTCCACGTAGGTGAGCTTGCTGTGCATGCAGCTGGGCGGTCAGTGGAGAAGACAGAGACGCACGCGCTTCTCCTCCTTGCGGCTGATGGTGCTCTTGCGCTGGCGAGGGCGCGGCATGGTGGTGGAGCGGGGTGGGTCGAGGTGGTCGAGGTGCCGAGGGGCTGGGCGGGTCGCCGGTGGTGCTCGGTCGATAGCGAGTAGGTGCTGGACGGTCCCAAGCTAGCCAAGCAGAGCCAGGAGCTCGATGCTGGAGTGTGGAGGAGAGCGAGAGATGAAGCGCCGTCGAGCTCGACTTGGCCAGCTTCATCTCCGCGGACCCGCCTCGCTCTCGCTCTGTCGAGCTGTACGATGCTGCACTCGTATTGCTTACTCTCAGCTAGCGAGCGACCAAGGCCGCGAGTATCTCGTGGTGGAAGTGAGGCCGCTCACCTCGACCGTTCCTCGAGTCGCACTTCGCCACGACTGATGCTACGGTGCGAGCTACTTGCGAGGGTGAGCTGCTAAGCGAGAACTCAGGCTGCAAGCAAGCCTGCGTCGGCGGCGGTGCCGTGTCTCGGCGGCGATCTGGTCGCTCTCCCCGCCAAGTTCGCTGAGCGCCTTGTCGCTCCTCTCGCTCACTCGCTCTCGCTCCAGCTATGTCGCTGCGGACAGTCCTCACCATCGCCGGCTCCGGTGCGTCCCTCGCCCGAGGCTGCGGCCCTCACGAGCTGTCGCTGACTCGCTTCGCTTGACTCCCCTCTTCGCCGCCTCGCAACTCGACTCTCGCCTCGTCAACAGACAGCGGCGCAGGCGCAGGCATCCAGGCCGACCTCAAGACGATCGCCGCCCACCACTGCTACGGCACGAGCGTCATCACGGCCATCACGGCGCAGAACACGCTCGGCGTCCAGAGCGTCGAGGGCATCTCGCCCGCCATGGTCGCCGCCCAGATCGACTCGGTCCTCGATGACATTGGCGCCGACGCCATCAAGACGGGCATGCTGTTCGGCGAGGAGACGATCCGCGCCGTCGTGCGCTCGCTCGAGAAGCGCTTCGGCAAGGCCAAGGACGGCGGTCGCGACGCCGCCAAGCTCGTCCTCGACCCGGTCTGCGTCAGCACGTCGGGCCACTCGCTCCTGCCCCTCGACGCCGTCGACTCGCTCCGCACCGACCTCCTGCCCTGGGCGGCCGTGGTCACGCCCAACATCCCCGAGGCCGAGTTCCTCGTCGGGTGGCCCAAGGGCTCGATCGCGACCGTCGACGACATGCGCAGGTGCGCCGCCGAGCTCGCGAGCAAGGGCGTGCGGTGGGTGTACCTCAAGGGCGGCCACATGCCGCTCGCCAAGGGCGACGACGGCAACAAGGTCGTCGTCGACCTCTTGTACGACGGCGAGTCGGGCGAGGCGTCGATGGACGAGCGGCAGTATCTCGACGTCAAGAACACGCACGGGACGGGCTGCACGCTGGCGGCGGCCGTCGCGTCGGGCTTGGCGCAGGGCAAGACGGGTGCGTCCTCTCCCTCCTCGCTTCCCCTCCTCCTCTCTCCTCTTTCTCGCACTCTACCTTCTCGAGCTTACGATCACTCGCACAGTCAGAGAGGCTGTGTCCGACGCAGGAGACTACGTCGCCGCCGCCATCGCCGCCTCGTACCCCGTCGGCCGAGGAGCCGGCCCCGTCAACCACTTCCACTCCCTCATGCCGCGCTCCCTCCCCTTGCCCAACCACCACTCCCCGACACCCTTCACCGACTACCTGATCCGCTTCGCCGGCGACGCCTGGACCCGCTACGTCAACCACGAGTTCCCCAACAGCCTCGCCGCAGGGACGGCAAAACTCGAGGCGTTCCTCCACTTTCTCCAGCAGGACTTTCACTTCCTCAAGGTGCGCCTCAGTCTCTCCTCTCATGCCTCTCGAGACTGTGTGCGTCGTCTTGAGCCGAGCTGACCTGCGTGCTCGACCCGCAGCAATATGCTCGCGCCAACGCGCTCGCCGCCTTCAAGACCGAGGACATGGCGCTCATGCAGGGCTCGACCCACATCGTCAACGACGTCCTCAAGGAGACCGAGATGCACGTCAAGGTGCGCTCTCGCTCGCCGCTCTCTCCTCGTCGAGCCCGACCAAGTGCGCTCAGGCCCCCTGACTATCTCCCTCTTGCTCGCCGCGCAGTACTGCGAGACGTACGGCATCAGCCGAGAGCAGCTGCAGGCCATCCCGGAGAGCGTCACCAACATCGCCTACACGCGCTACGTCCTCGACGTCTCGTCCAAGGGCGACCTGCTCGACGCGCGAGTTGTGGTGCGTCTCGCTCGCTCTTCTTCTCCTTGGCGCTCATGCTCACGCCTCTCGCTCAATCTCTACAGACTGCACCATGCCTGATCGGCTACGGGCACGTCGGCGCACGTCTCGTCTCGTCGTCGCCGGGCGTCGTCGTCGACTCGAACCCCGACTCGAATCCTTATTTTGGCTGGATTACCGAGTACAGCGGACAGTGGTACCAGGGCTGCGTCAAGACGGGCATCGGTGCGTTCTCCTCGCTCACCGTGCGCTCTCCTCGCTGCGGGCTGTCCCTCACCTCGCTCCTCCTTCCCCACGCGCGCACAGACCTCCTCGAGCAGACGCTCGCCGAGTCGCCCGTCTCGGCTCAGCGCCTCGACGAACTCGCGCGCATCTTTGTCAAGGCGACCGAGCTCGAGATCGCCTTCTGGGACGCGGCCGTCGTCGCCGGCGAGAAGACGCGCGCCCAGGTGTTGAGCCACGAGGGCCTCCCGGTTTAGCGCTAGGCAACAAGGAGGTGCTCAGGAGGCGTCACGGTGCAGCTGTGGACAAGTATGAGCACGACTAGACGTGCAACAAGGACAGTGACCTTCCCCGACGTTCGCGCTCGAGCCTCTTCGAGAGCGCCTCGAGCGTTGACGCTCTCTCGGCTCTCGATGTCACTGCTCATGACGGTCACGGACAAGCACTTGTTGCAAAGCAGAAGCGAGAGGAAGGGCACAGCGAGACGGGCAAGCGCGAGGACGAGGGAGAGGGAGGCTACGGAGGAGAACAAGCGAGGGGGAGGAGAGGTGGGGAAGGTGGACGAGTCCGGCGATGCCGAGCCAACGCTCGACCTAGACGTCGCCTGAGCTGTCGAGCGCCTCGACCTGCATCGTCGAGCTGTCGGCGGGCGGCGCAAAGTCGACCTTGGCGGTCTTGCCGGCCTTGAGGTCGACGATCGACGGGCCGTGGCGGTTGAGGTAGCTAATCTGCGGGCGGAGACGACAGGGCACGTCGTCAGTGCCCGTCGTGCTTGGCGGGAGACTGAGAGAGGAGGACGCGCCATCTCGAGCCAGCTCTTGTTGCTGCAGGTCGTCTTGGGCCGCTCAGTCCACGAGAACGCCTCGCCGAGGGCGTCGAGCTCGCTCGGCGACGTCTTTTCGTCGTCATCCAGGTCGGCGGCGACGAGGACCGAGCGCAGAGCGCAGGCCGACTTGTACGTGAGGCTGTACTCGAGGAAGAAGGCGATGGTCGACCTCTCGTCCTTGTGCTTGAGGACCTCGGGCCAGGGAACGACGACGTCCTTGCGCTCGTCCTTGGAGCGACAGCGGAAAAGAGACGTGAGCTTGGAGAAGAAGGCCGCGTCGTACTTGCCGGGCGAGTACTTGTTCTTGGGCGGCGTCTTCGAGAGAGGCTTGAGGGTCGAGCCGGTCTCGGCGGCGAGGATCGTGCGGATGGCGTGGACGCGCATGGCCTCGGCGTGCTCGCGCACCGCGTCGCTGACGATATCCTTCTGCGTCGGCCAGGTCGAGTCGTCGAGCTGGGCGTGCTCGCCGTGGTAGAGCTCCTTGACGTCCTCGAGCTCCTTGAGCTCGTCAAAGTTAGGGACGACGCCTTCGAGTTCGACAGCGAGCCCGTCCTTGATCTCGGCGTAGTAGATGCGCAGGCGTTCGAGGCGAGCCTCTCTGTCGGGGCCGACGCGCTCCTCGTACTCGACCTCCTTGATGTGGTTCTCGACCTTGATGCGGTACTCGAGCCAGGCTGCGCAATAAGTGCGACGTCGTCAGCATCACTCGACAGCGGGGGAGGAGAGAGGCGACGCACCCTTGGGAGCGATCGAGGGCTTGACCTTGGGCGCCTCGCGCGACAGCCAGATGGCCTTGAGGGAGCGCATCCAGCCGCCGCCGCCGTGACCGCCCGAGAGGTAGTCGAGCAGCTTGTCGGTCCATCCGTGATCGCGCTTGAGCTCGTCATCGAACCTGCAGCGCACGAGGGTCAGTGAGCGCGGCGGAGGCGAAAAGGAGGAAAGGCAGACGCACGACTCGGCGGCGGCGACCTTGTCGATGCGAGCTTGCTCGGCAGCGAGCTCCTGGCGCTTCTGGAGCTTGATCTCGACGTTCTTGAGGCCCTGCTCGATCGTGAGCACGTCCTGCCGAGGCGACAACGGAGTGTTAGAGGCTGTCGAGGGACCGCGGCGATATGAGGCGGGCGCACCTGCTTGACCTGCTCGACGTGCTGCTGCGCGTTCTTGACGTAGTCGTCGAGCGCCGTAGAGCTGCCCTGCTTGCCCTTGACGTTGCGGCTCGCCTTGGTAGACGATGAGGCGCGCGAGTTGGCGACGTCGGCTTCGAGCTCGAACAGCTTGGCGCTCGTCTTTTCGAGGCTCGACTTGACGAAGCAGTCTGCGTACGTGCAGCCGAGTCAGAGGGAAGCTACCTCCACGGGCTGGGCCGAAAGGGGGACGCACTCGACTTGCCTGCAAGATGAGCCAGCAGCATTAGCGAGGAGGACGACGGCAGAGACTAGTCGAGGGACGCACCCGCAAAGAGGGCGAACGGCGTGCAGCTCAATGTCTTCTTGTGTAGGTCGTCAATCTTCTTGGCACCGGCGCGCGAGATGAGGCTGCAGCGTCGAGCTATTGGTCAGCGCCGCAGCAGGCCTCGAGAGGGGAGGACGCACAGGGCATCGATGCAGCTCTTGCAGAGGCGGCCGCCGAGAGCCCAGAGCGTCGAGACCTTCTTGGTCGAGGTGCAGCCGGCCACCTGCGTGAGGTCGAGGCGTCAGCTCCCCGGTCGACCCGATGAGGACGCGAGCTCGGCGCACCTGGCACTTGTCGCCGACGAGGACGATGGCGAACGCGGCGTCCTTCATACTGTCGGGCTTGAGGTAGCCGTCGCGCTGGCGCACGGCGGCCCAGATCTGGCGGCTGCTCTTCGACAGGAAGAGGCTGCGGAAGCTGCGCGACGTGCGCGAGAGCTGGAGGAGGTCGACGAGGTCGAGCTGGCGCGAAATCTACGATTGATCGAGGACAGTGGAGGAAAATCAGCCCGAGGATGCTCAACGGTCTAGAGGAGGGAGTGCGCACCTCGAAGAGGAGGTCGAACGGGAGGTTGAGGAACAGGTCGGCGCCGAGGTCCTCGTTGGCCTCCTTGAGCGCCTTCTTGCCCGCGACACGGTCCTCGATGTCGATGTAGCGCCTGCGCTTGCGCGGCTCCATGGCAGGCTCCTGCACGCGTTCTGTGAGAGGGGAGGAGGTGGGGGAGGAGGGAGGGGTCAGCCAGCGGCTCCTAGCCCCCCTCAGACAGGCGATGGGAGGCCCGTGTGTGCTCCTCGAGATGTGCATAGCTCAGCCACAGGCTGCGCGAGCCCCCCACAGGCGTGCCCATCGCGCGGCTGCCCTCCACGACTTCATCAGGTGGCGGGGTTCCTCCTCTCCCTCCAGAGAACAGGGACACCGTGGAGAAGGAGGCCAGGACCCACGGGCGAAGACGCTCATTCTCTGTGCTGCTCGCAAGCTCGCTGCGCCGGTTCGAGGAAGGAGGCGGTGGGTGCGAGGGGGGACGAGGCGCGAGCGACGACCGCGCGAGAGCGGCCGAGTGCTTCGAGTTCCTCACGCATGCAGAGCACTACGGATCCACGATACCTATGACGGTCTACTTAGCAACATACTGAAATCTGGGAACCCTCACTCGTCCGTCTTGCCGACCTTGACAGCCTCCTCGCGGTCAATGAGCGCCTCCTTGCCCTGCACACCCACCGCGCCCTCCCACCCGTGCGCCTTGAGGTACGCCGCAAACTTGGCGTCTTCGTCGCCGAGGTCGCCGTCGAGGCTGCGCGGGGAGAAGGCAGCTGTCAGCGCCGGTAGAGAGGGAACTGGAGCGAGGAGACGACGCACTCGTTGCGTATGAAGAAGAACGCGACGATCACGCCGAGCACGCCGCAGATGGCAGCGACAATCTGCGCACGAGATAGCACGAGGTCAGCGAGCGCCAAGTAGAGCCGGCCGAGAGAGAGAGGGGACGGACGAAGGTCCACTTGGCACCCAGGTGGTTCCTGATGGGCGTGAAGCTCTGCGTCCCTGCGACGGCACCGACCTTGCCGATCGCAGCCGAGATGCCGTAGAGGGTGCCTGTGGACGTGCGAGAGGAGTCAGGACCGTATGGGAGGCGACAGAGACGCGGGAGCGAGAGGGCCGCCTGCGGGACGAGGGGAGGAGCTGCGCACCTCGTATCGGAGTGGCGTAGCTCTCTGCGGATACGAGCCCCAATGTGTTGCCGGGCCCTAAATTCCCGAACGACTGCATGAGGCCGTAAAGGATTACGAAGGCCGGCACCGTCTTCAGGAGCTTGTCGTACGCGAGGCCGACGGTGAGCCCGATGACGAGGTAGCCCGTGAAGCCGAGTATCATGAGGTTGCGGCGTCCGAGACGGTTGACGATGAGCGCGCCGACGAGGCAGCCGGGGAGCGCGATGGTGCCGAGGAGGAGCTGATACTCGGCCGTCTTCGCGAACTTCTCGTGGCCCGTGACCTTGACGATCTGCGCAATGATGGTGCCCGAGACTGCACGTTCGAGAGCGAGAGTCAGTGTGTGCGGAAGCGCGAGGGGAAGCTGGGAGAGCGAGCGAGCGAGCGGTCCCGCTCGGACCGCTTCGAGCCCGCTCGACGGCGCCGCTCGCTGGACGGCGCCGCCCTCGCTCGAGGCGAAATATGATGGGTGCAGGACTCACAGACGCCGTTGGGGAATGTGACAAAGTCGTAGAGGAACCACGCGCCGCACGTTCCGATGAGCGAGCGCCAGTAGAATTTAAACGTGAGGAGGAACGGCGGGCCCCGCTGGATGGCGCCATCGCGGTACAGCTTCGAGTTGACCATGCGCAGGCGGAACAGGAGGACGACGAGCGGCGGGAGGATCGAGATGCCGAACACGGTGCGCCAGACGGTCCAGTAGTTGGCGTCGTTGCCGCCGGCGGCCGAGTACACGACGAGGTACAGGATGCAGGCAAAGATGGTGCCGAACGATAGGACGAGGTTGGTGACCTGTCGAGGAAGACATGCATCAGCGACGGCACGAGGAAGGACGACGAGGCCTGAGAAGCGGCGGCGCGAGCTGTCGAGCAAGGAAAGTCGACCGACAAGGATGAAGAGCGGGCCCCTCGACTTCTGCATCTTCTCGTTGGCTGCCTCGGCCGCACTCGCAGACCCCGACGGGTACTCGCCGCCGACGCCGATGCCCTGAGAAGAGCGCAGGGACGGTGAGCATGTGCGCACAGACCTTCTCAAGTCGACGGACGCGCGCTCGACGCGCCCGCCGGTTCGGGGGGCAGCCTGGACGCACCGTGAGGCCTCGACCGACGGTCATGCACCAGATGAAGCCGGCGAACGAGCCGTTCGCGCCGTGAGCGGCCGTGACGATGATGACGCCTGCGACGATTGAGAACGTCGAGATCAGGATGCCGGCCTTGCGCCCGTAGATGTCGCACACCATGCCGATCGAGATCTGTGCGTCGACGTGCAGCTTCAGCTCACGCTCCTCGGCGAGGTAGACGTCGATGGAAGAGGTGAGGAGGACGCACCTGGCCGAGGATGGTGCCGACCGTGAGGGCGTTGCTGACCTGCGTCGAGTAGGCGGACGTGTAGGCCTTGCCGTACAGCTGACCAAAAATGACTGCGAGTGGAAGGAGAGGGCCGGATCAGTTCGTGCGCGCTCAACAGGAGAAGCAGAGCGAGGGAGGGACGACGCGAGAGGAAAGCCGAGCGAGGGAGGGAGGACGCACCGTTGGTCAAAGTCATGATGTTGTTCTGGAGGCCGTCCGAGATCAAGCCGGCGCCGGCGGCGAAGATGGTCCACTTGGACGAGTGCTTCTCGACGTTGCGGAGGCGCTCGACCTCCTTGTCGCTGGCGACCTCGACGGCCTGGGTCGTCGGTTTGGTGTCGTCGAGCGAGGGCTTGTCCGAGTCGAGCGAGGCTGAGGGGCGGAGCGGGTCGCTCATGATGAGGGGGAGGGTGGCGGCGAGGGGAAAGGAAGGCGAGGGAGAAAGAGCGCTGTTCTAGCGCGAATCAAAGGTGGCTCGAAGCCTGTCGACGAGGCGTGTGCACCGTGCGGCTCGAAGCTGGAGCTGCGCAACGCAGAGGAGCACGTTCGTGCGAGAGCGGGGGACGAGAAGAGGGAGCCCCTCGACCGTGCGGGCGCAGGCAGAGCCGGCATTGGACGTGTGCGACGGACCGGCCGACACGAGTGGGTGTCCCTGGCTAAGCGGCCGTGCCGACGGTGAAGCGCAGGCGAGTGCCGTGCGCCAAAAAAAGATCGAGAGACAAGCGAGGACGAAGGGCAAGAGGGTGGAGGCCACACGTGCTGTTGCGCGCTGCGAGAAGAGCGCGGACCATGTGCAGCAGCTCGCCAGAGGTCGTGCAAGCAGGTTCCGTGCATTGCAGAGGAGCTGCGCGGCGTGGGTGAACAGAGGGAGGCCAAGCCCGAGAGAGCGAGGAACCGGACGACGACGACGACGAGCTCGCGTCGCCAACAGCTCCGCCCGCCCGCCCAGGATGGACCAGAGCGACCTCGAGACCCTCCTGGCGACACTGCGACACGCCCAGGACGGCTCAGCCCCTCCAGCAACCTCCTCGCCGGCTCCTCCGCCCTCATCATCGTCGACCGGCCCTCCCCCACAAGCTCAGCTCGACGCCCTCCTCTCGAGCCTTACCGCCCTCCCAGCTGCACCCGCCGAGCCTCCAGCACCCGCCCCGACCCGCACCCGCGACCTCTCGGCCGTCTCGTTCGCCGAGACCGTGCCCATCCTCAACGGCCTCGCCCTCGACCCTTGCTTCCTCGAGCGCGTTCAGGCCATCTGGGACGAGCAGGAGACGTGGGAGCTCAGGATGAAGGACGAGCGCAACCGCCTCGACAACGAGCTCAAGCGCTCGGCTGCTTCGTGCGTCGTTGTCCCTCCTCTCCTTCTCATCCTGTCGCACCTCGCGCTGACCCCTTGCACCCACAGGCCCATCCTCAAGTCGTCCAAGCTGCGCGAGTGGGATCGTGCGGCGATGCGCAAGTGGACCGCGCTCCAGGCGACGCAGCAGGAGCGCCTTCAGGCGGTGCGTCCGCTCGTCCCGTCGTTCCGCTCTCTGCGCTGTGCAAGCGCACCAGCTGATCCGTGCGGTCGTGCATCTGCAGCTCGGCGTCCCCACGTTCCAGAAGACGGCCGACCCGACCATCCGCAAGCGCCAGGAGCGCGTTATGGGCGTCCTCGTCGGCTTCCTCGAGGACCGTGGCGACGGCGAGTGAGGCGGCGCAGCGTGACCCTCGGCAGCTTGACATGTGCGTCTTTGCGGTCTGTGCATCTCTGCTGCGCTGGTGCTGACGCTCTCGCATCGCAGACTCGCCCCTTCCGCCAAGTCGACCTCCAGCTCCGTCGGCGCTCGCTCTCTCGACCCCGACAGTACATGACGGCCTCGGCGGCCTCGACACGACAGCCTGGACTCAGCCTACGGCGCTGTGAGCCTGCGTCGGGGCGGCGTACGACGTGGCCCGGCCACGCACCGCCGCCGACCCGGCGCTTCTCGCACGGGCCTCGTCGGCAGGAGCACCGACAGACCCTCCTCATTCGCGCTGTAGCTCTCCTGTGCAAGATACATGTCTCTCAGCTCTTGCGCCGACAGCGAGAGGAGCAGAGGGTAACAGAGTGTCTGGCCGAGCGCGCCTCGTCGTCCTCCTCGTCGCGCTCGCCATGAGAGAAAGATCTACATCAGTGTCCATGAGTGCCGTGCCGTCCTCGCCGACCGCGAGCGAGATCCCGAGCATAGTCGTGCCGGGGCCCGTGCGCGAGGTCAGTACGTCGCGCGGTACTGCCCGAGCGACTCGGTGCTGCGCCCTTCCGGTGCGCCGTAGTGCGCGTACGTCGGCGGGTAGGTGACGGGTGGGGCATAGGGCCCTGCGGCGGTGGCGGCGTGGCTGAGGGGGACGAGCGCGGGGTCGGACGAGTGCGCCTGGGGGAGGTATGGGTCGTCTGCGAGCGCGCGAGGGCGAGGAGGGTCAGCTCGCGGATCTGCGAGAGTGAGCGCGAGGGGTTCAAAGAGCAAGGGAGGGAGGCAGGGAGGAGAGACGAGAAGGCGGCGACGCACAGTAGCTGCTCCTCGCGCCATGCTGCGGGCTGTGCGGCGGCAGCCCGTACGCGCCCTCGTACTGCTCGTACGAGCTGTGCCCGCCCTGCCCCTCGAGAAAGGCCGCCTCGCTCCCGTTGTGGCCCATGCCGTAATGCCCGCCCGCGCCCGCACCGACGCCCGCACCGACCCTCGGGCTGCCCTCTCCTGCCGCCCACTCGCCGCCAGCCGCGCCCGCCCCCTTGCGGTCCAGCTCGTCGCCGTCGTCATCGTCCGACTCGTCGTCGTCCTTCTCCATCGCAAAGCCGGCGCCGCCCGTGCGGCGCGTGCCCTGCGGGTTGAGCGTCGCGAGGTTGGCGCCGCCGTCGGGCTGCAGCTCGGGCCACCGGATGTCGTCGCCGTCGGCGTCGAGGTTCGAGAAGCGCCGCTGCGTGAGGCGGTACCCGACGTAGAGGAGCGCGGCGAGAGCGGCGATGCCCTGCGAGACGAGGCGAGCGAGGGGTCAGTTCAGGGTCCGAGCGTCGGTCGAGACGAAGGAGGACGCACACCGACGACGCCGCCGATGATGCCCCACGTCTTGCCGCTCGGCCCGCCGCCGCTGCTGTTCTCCTTGGGCGCGACGGGCACGGCCGACGCCGACTCGTGCGTCATGGTCGACTCGCTGCCGTCGGCGTTGGTGAGGACTGACGTGAGCGTGACGATGATGGTCGAGGCTGTAGGCGGGTGCAGGGGAAAAGGTCAGAGCGGCCTGAGACTGGGGCGCAGGGAGAGAGGCGCACCGGACGAGGTCGAGGTCGAGGAAGGGGTCGAGGAGGTCGAGGTGCTGGTCGCTGCGGCGAGGCGGGCGAGAACGTCAGCTGGCGGCTCGCCCGTGTGTAGAGTCAGAGAAGAATGGCGCACGAGTGCTCGATGTGCTCGTCGAGGTTGATGTTGCGGTCGCGGTCGTCTCGCTCGTCGGGGTTGGCACGACCGCGGTCGTCGTGTCGGCGACGGGCACCGCCGCGCTCGTGCTGCTGCTCGTCGCGCCCACCTGCGGCACGCTCACCGCATCGGTTGCCGTCGCGCTCGTAGCGACAGGCGCGTCCACCGCCGCGCTCGTCGCGGTCGCCGAACTTGCTGCCGGGACCGCCGAATCGGCCGCCGAGGTCTGCTGGGCGGCCGAGGCGGCTGCTGCGTCGGTCGTGGTCGTGTCGCAGGTGCCGAAGATGCCGCACAGGAACTGGCGCGCCTCGAGGCGGGCCGGGGCGGCGGATGGAGGTCGTGGGAGGGCGGAGACCGAGACAGCGAGGAGAGAGAGGGCGACGACGGTGCGGTGCCGTGCCATGCTGCGAGGCTGTACACGCGTGCAGGCGGTGGCAACGCGGTCTGGTGTCGAGGTGTGGGCGACGGAGAGCGAGCGCGAGATCGGGCGGACGACCGTGAGGAGGACCTCGCGGCTCCGTCTGCGGTCCGAGCTAGACGAGCCAAGCGGCTTGCAGAGCACACTGAGCACGCACGGACGTGTGCACGCAGCGCTCGACTCGCAGGAGCGAAGGTCGACTTGCTTTCGCCGCACGTGCCGAATCGAGGCGGCGCCCACCACGGCCTCGCGCTCGCTTTATCAGACGCTCTGCAGCTCACGGACGGACTCTCAACTGCTCATGAGGAGAGAGCGAGCCAAACCGACGACGACCGAAAGCCGGCGCCTCGAGCCGGGTTTGGGAAGGTCAATATGAGCTCGCAGCTCTTTCTCCTTTGCACCGCTCATCTACGCCCACGCTCCTCAGAGCTTGGCCGCGCCGTCCTCCTTCCACAGGTCAGGGACGCCCCACGCCGTCGACGGGTCGACCGTGCGCTTGGTGCCGAACTCGGCGGAGCGCTTGTTGAGGCGGTCGACCTCGTCGGCCTTCAGCTCGACGCCTGCGAGCGAGCGCGCAGCGAGTCAGTGCTGTCCGACGTCGTGCAGAGACAGGAAGAGCGAGGACGCACTCTCAAAGTTCTCCTTGATGCGCTGCGGCGTGACCGACTTGGGGAGGACGACGAGGCCGCGCGCGACCTGCCACGAGATCAAGACCTGGGCGGGCGACGCACCGTGCGCCTCGGCGATCGACTTGACGACCTCGTCGGTGAGCTGAGGGGCGCCGGTCGAGCCGAGGGGCGAGTAGGCCTCGAGGAGGACGCCGTTGTCGTGCGACCACTGCAGGGCCGTGCGTCAGGACCGAATCGGCGACTCGAGGGCAACACGAGCGCACCTGAACGAGATCTGGCTGTGCGCAGTGAAGGTTGCTCTCGATCTGGTTGACCGCGGGCTTGATCTTGGCCTGCACAAGAAGACGAGAAGGAGGAGAAGGAGGAGGGAGTCAGCGCCGCCCTCGAGGTCGCGCCGGCCGAGAAGAGAGAGCGGCAGGCGCACCTGCTTGATGAGCTTCTCGAGCCTGCCGATGGTAAAGTTGCTGACGCCGATGTGCTTGGTCTTGCCCTGCTCGACGAGCTTCTCCATGGCGGCCCAGGTCGGCGACGGGTCGCGGGTGAGGTCCCAGTCAATCTCGGGCTTGCCCTTCTTCGGCTGGTTGGCGAACGCGACGGGCCAGCTGTGGAGCAGTACGACATGTGGGTCAGCGAGAGCAAGAGAGGGGGAAAGAGCAACGATAGAAGGTCGACCGTGAGGAGGAGAGGGACGCACTGCATAAGGTACAGGTCGAGGTGGTCGAGCCCGAGGTTGTCGAGCGTCTCCTGCAAGCCGGCAGCCACCTTCTCGGGCTGGTGGAACGTGTTCCAGAGCTGCACGGCGAGCGTCAGCGACCGCTCGACCCTGAGGAGAAGGGAGCGGACAGCGACGCACCTTGCTCGTGATGAAGAGGTCCTTGCGGTCGACGCCCGAGTCCTTGATGCCCTGGCCGACCTCGCCCTCGTTGCGGTACGCCCAGGCGCAGTCGATGTGCCTGTCGAGGGAGTGCAGTCAGCTAGGGGTCGACGACGAGAAGGAGGACGAGGAAGGGCGAGAGAGGAGCTCGGTCGACGCGCCTGTAGCCCGACTGGATGGCTACCTTTACGGCCTCGCGGACCTGGCCTGGCTCGCTCTGCCAGGTGCTGTTGCGAGAGAGGCCGGGTGACGAAAGTGGAGGCGAGGTGGGGAAGGGGGGAGAGGTCAGCGACGACGGCTCGCCAGAGCGCGGGTCTACAAGAAGACGCACCCGAGGCCGACTGCAGGAATTCGGATCTTGGACGCGAGCTCGAACGTCTTGGTGAAGGGAGGCATGGTGAAGACGAGGAAGAGAGCCGCGCGGGAGCTCTTGCTCTCTCGCCGGCACGCTGCGGACATGCTCTCGAGAGTAGTGATGACAGAGCTCTATGCTACAGCCGGCTAGTCCTCCCTCGACGAGCCCGCAGCGTCGTCCGCCGGTCCTCCTCGCGCCTCGTCCGTTAACCGCTGCTGCCGCTTCCTGAGCCACACGCCCTTGAGCAGCACCTTGAGCTGCTCCTCGCCCGCCTTGAAGTTGGCTGCGAGCGTGCGACGAGACGAGGGTCAGCTTCTCGAGCGTCGTGCGCGAGAAGAAGAGGCTTGAGCGCGAGGCGCACCTTTTGCGAGGCGGATGAGGCGGTCCGTCTCGTCCTCCTTGTACTCGAACTGCCATGTGCTGAAGACCTCGAGCGGGTTCTTGAACTCGTCGTCGGGCGCGAGCGGGATGTAGGCGAGCGCGATGCCGTCGCGCTCGAAGACGTCGTCGACCGACGGGTGGTCGTTTCGGCACGAGGCGGCGTGGTCCGGGTTGGTCGAGCCGATCCAGATGCTGCGCGCAGGAGAGAGAGGGTCAGGAGGCTGTCAACGACGAGCCGAGCGGGAAGAAGAGAGGAGAGCGCACCTGCATCGACCGAGAGGAGGTTCCCGAGCCTGGCTGCTCGGCATCGGTTTGTCCTCGCCCGCTCCCGCCTCGCCCTCCTGCGCCGCTCGCTCTGCGCTCTCCGGCGCGCTCCCGACGGGCGCAGGCTGAGGGTTCTCGACCCTGACGCCGCCGCGCTCGCCGTCCGCCTTGGCCCGGCTCGCACCCTCCTGCAGCTTGGCCGCGTCGACCTTGTCCGCCGCTCGCCCAGCGTCCTTCTCGTGCTCCTTAACGCCGACGACGGCGACGTTGCCCTCGCCCTCGCCCTCGCCGCCGCTGTTGCCCTGCTGCGCGGCGACCTGCGCCGGGAAGAGCGCCTCGACGTCGACGGCCGGCCACCTCGACCTCTCCCTCCTGCCCGCCTGCTCGACGCCCTCCTCCTTCTCCTGCGCACCCGCCGCCGAGGTCGACGACACGGTGTCGTACTTGCGCGCGAGCTCGGCGGCGCGCGAGAACCAGACGTCCTGCGAGTCGGCGCTCGCGTCGAGCGCGATGATGACGTCGGCGCTGCGGCGCAGGAGCGGCAGATACGGCAGGTTGAGGTTGATGCCGGCGTCGGCAAAGCCGAGGGTGCGCTCGGTCGCGAGCGAGGAGGGGACGGACGAGGGGAGCGTGCGCAGGTTGTACAGGAAGTTGGGGAGCTCGGCGGGAGGAAGGGGGTGGATGATGTCGAGCTTGTAGGCGTTCGACTTGACTGCAAGTTGAGCGTGACGAGGTCAGGACCCGGTGAGAGGCGAGAGGGAGGAGAACGAGCGCACCAAAGTCGTCGATCTTGGAGAAGAGGGGCATGGCGACGAGGAGCGGGCGGATCTCGGACCAGTACGAGAAGAGCGACGCCGAAAAGGCGCTCGCATAGATGCCCGACAGGACGGGCACGCCGAGCTCGGGAACGCGCTCGGCGCTCTTGCCGCCGTCAAAGACGCGCCCGAGCGCCCAGGTCGGGATCCACGCCGCGAGCTTGTCGCTGCCGACCTCGAACGGCGTCGTCTCGAACCTGTGAAGGAGGAGCAGCTCGTCAGCATGGCGTGCTCGAGCGGGTCGAGGGAAGAGAGAGGGCGCACCAGGTGTACTCGGCTTTCTGCACCAGCTCCTTGGCCTTGTCCTCGCTCTCCTTCTCGAGCTTCTCGAGCTCGGCCGGCGGCGGGATGTCGTGGCGCACGGTCGTGTAGATGGGCAAGGGTGCGTCGCCGTCGTCGATAAAGTCGCGCTGGGCCGACGTCTTCATGGTGCGGAGCGAGAGCGGCTTGGGCGGGGGAGGGAGCGAGGACGACGCGACGTAGAGCCGGGTCGAGACGAGGACGCCGTACACGTCGACGAGCGAGATGTCGCCGCCCTGGCTCGCCTTCTTGAGGATCGTCGCGGCGAGGATGGCGCGCGAGTTGGGGTCGTCGACGTTGAGGAGGCCGGTGAACGTGTCGGGCTGGAGGAACGGCTCCTTGACGCGCTCGCGCAGGTGCTTGAGGGTCCAGCTGATGTCGGCTGCGGGCATGCACGTCGAGTCAGCTCGCTGCGAATGGGCAGGAGAAGGGCAGGGCCGCACAGCCGCCGAGCGAGTAAAGCGTGTTGAGGGCCCAGCACGAGCCGCTGACGCCCGAGATGTGCGTGACGACGTCCCACAGGCCCGTCTCCTTGGCCGCCTCGAGGCTCGCCATCGTGTTGAGCATGGCGCGGTACCCGCCGCCGCTCGCCGCGATCGAGACGGTCGGAAGGTCGCGCTCGTCGACGTCGTCGACGGGGACGCCCACGAGGCGCGCGAACGAGGCGCGCATCTTCTGGCGGCGGTTGCGCAGGAAGGCGCGCTCGCTGATGGGGAGGTCGGTGCCGATGCGGACCTGGGCGTCCCACTGGAGCTCGGGGTGGGTGCGCGGGTCCTTGCCCTCGTCGACGATGTGGGCGTACGTCGAGTCGGGCCCGAGCGAGAGCTCGTCCTGGAGCTTGGCGAACGTGGTCGACAGGGACGCGAGCGACGTCTTCCACGACTCGAGCGTGTCGGTAACATCGGCGAGGCGGAAGGACGGCACGGGGAGGTCCGAGAGCGAGGGGAAGTCGGGGAGGGACGAAGCGGAGGGGAGGGTCGGCATGGGGAGCGACTTGAGCTTGGCGAGCCATGCCGGTTCATCGTCGTCGCCCTTGTCGCCGTCTCGCCTGGCCTCGCCCTTGTCCTGGCCCGCAGATGTGCCCTTGGTCGCCTTGGCCGCGGGCTCCTCGTCGCAGCGCAGCGTCCAAAAGGCGCGCGACTGGCCCGCCTTGGCCGAGTGCCCTGCTGTGGCGCCTGCTGCTGCACCGAGGCCTGCACCGGCGAGGAGGACGGACGAGGCGAAGGCCTTGGTCGAGGTGATCGAGGGTGAGGCGGGTGAGGTGGGGAGCGAGACGAGGCCGCGTCGCGGGGCGAGGACGAGGTGGGTGGGTCGCCTTGTCGGTAGACTGCGAGTGCACTCGAGGCGCAGGCGGACCATCCAGGCGGCGAGGACGAGAGCGAGACGGCGAGAGCCGCACCTTGTTCATCTCCCTCTGCACTGTCCAGGCTCCAGCTCGCACCCTCACGAGCGGACCCGTGTGCAGGCCCACCATGGCCACTGCTGCCACTGCTACTGCCGCAGACCCGAAAGAGTCGTCCAAGGAGGCGAGGGCACAGCGCCGCCTCGAGCTCCTCCAGGTCAACAACGACGCCTGGCAACGCGCAGGGCCGCCAGGTGCGCACCGTGTGCCCCTCCCTGCACCACCGTACACCCCACAGACTCGCGCACCCTGCCCGTAGATGGCCTCGGCAAGCTCGACACGTCGCTCAAGCGCCACACCGCCCTCCTCGTCAAGCTTCGCTCGAGCCTCAACACCACCGCCGCCATCCCGGGCCTCCTCAAGGAGATCGCCCAGCTCAGCCTCGAAAAGTACGTCGAGGAGGCCGTCGGCGCAGTCGTCGAGGGCCTCGGCAAGTGCAAGACGGCCGCAGAGACGGCCGGCGCCGTCGAGGTGCGTCGCCTCGCCTCCTCCTCTGCGCCTTCCTGTGCAACGTCGGTACAGTGCACATGCTGACCTGAGTCCGCCGTGCTCGCTCCCGCAGGTCGTCTCGGCTCTGCACCAGCGCTTTCCCGACCTCTTCACCCCGCCCTTCGCCTCGCTCCTCCTCCAAGGGCTCAAGCCCGCATCCTCGGCCGCCTCGGACCGCGACATCCAGGACAAGGAGAACAACGCCCGCATCGTCAAGCAGCGCGGCGTCCTGCGCGTCGTCGGCGAGCTCGAGGCGGTCGGCATCGTCCGCAAGGGCGAGAACAAGGGCGTGCCGGGCGAGGTGACCTGGGCCGCGCTCAAGGACCTCGTGCGTCGTGCTCCTTTCTTGTCGACGTCACCAGATGGGCGCGACTGCTGACGTGCCTCTCTCTGCGACAGCTCACCTCGGACAAGGAGGCGCTCGCGCTCGTCGCCCCTCTCGCCATCGCCTTCGCCAAGCACCTCGGCCCCATCTACCTGCCGCCCGCGGACGCTCCTGCAGCAACATCTGGCGCCACCGAGGCGTCGTCGCACGACTTTCCCGCCGTCGGCGCCGACGTCGACGACGGGCTCGTCCCGCGCGAGATGAAGGACAAGTTCCGCAAGCTCCTCGTCGCCTACTTCGACGCGCTCGGCAAGCGCGAGCAACGTCTTCACGTCGTGCGTCTCCCCATCTTACTCTGTCTGCAGCCCTGTCTCGTCTCGTCGAAGTCGAGGAGCTGACCCGGTCGCCGCGCTCGCAGGACCTGCAAAAGCAGGACAAGCGCAACCACGAGGCCTACATCCGCTCGGGCGAGGTGTTCGAGGACCGCGAGAAGAACTACGAGAAGGCCGTCAAGTCGTGGGAGCGAGGCTGGGCGTCCGTCACGCAGTGCGTCCCGCTCGGACCTCTTCTTTCTTCTCCGCACTCGCTGACGCTGTGACCCTCTCTCCCTCGCAGGCTGTCCGAGCTCCTCTCGCTTCAGCTCCCTGTCCTGCCCTCGCTCCAGTCGTCGCTCAACCCCTCGTTCGTCACGGCCGGCTCGTCGGGCGCCGCCGGGACCGGCAACGAGGACCTCGGCCCGCAGAGCCTCTGGGCCGACGACGAGGAGCGCAAGTTCTACGAGGACCTGCGCGAGCTGAGGGGCGAGGTGCCGAGTGCGATCCTGGGCGTGCCGGACGAGGCCGACAAGGGCAAGGGCAAGGAGGTCGAGAGCGAGGTCGAGGCGGCCGAGACGGCGGCGGTCGACGAGGTCAAGGACGAGTCGCGCATTGACGATGAGCCAGAGGAGGAGCCCGTCGAGTGCGTCTTTCTCACTCGCCTCAAGATGTCGGCCGGCTCGCTGACTCGGCCCGCTCGCGCAGGGACCCGGTCGCCAAGCTCGACACGACCGACCCGGACCCGTCCATCCCGTCCGGTCCTGCGGCACAGCTCAACGCCATCTTTGCGCGCCTGCCCGAGGCGTCGTCCAAGGCGTCGATCGACGCTATCGCGTTCGAGTTCGCCTTCCTCAACAGCAAGGCCGCCCGCAAACGGCTCGTCAAGGTGCGTTGCCTCTTTCTCCTACCACCTCGACGAGCAGCCGCCCTGACGCCTCGACACCTGCAGACGCTCGGCTCAGTCAGCAGGAACCGCCAGGACATCCTGCCGTACTACTCTCGCCTCGTCGGCACCCTCAACCCGTTCATGTCCGACGTCGGCAAGGAGCTCGTCGCGCTCGTGCGTCGCCTTGTCTTCCCCTCTCTCTCTGCTCATCACCGCTGACGAGCGCTCCTGCCCGCAGCTCGAGGACGAGTTCCGCTACCTGCAGCGCAAGAAGCAGGCCGACCTGAGCGAGAGCAGGTCCAAGGTGCGCTCGCTTCTCTCCTCTCTCCCTTCTGCCGGTCTCGCCTGACCCGTCCCCTCCTCCCACAGAACTTGCGCTTCATCGCCGAGCTCACCAAGTTCCGCATCACGCCTCAGCACGTCATCTTCCACATCTTCAAGGTCCTCCTCGACGACTTCTCGGGCCCCAACATCGACAACTTCTGCACGGTCCTCGAGGCGTGCGGCAGGTTCCTCCTTCGCAGCGAGGCGACGAGCGAGCGCATGAAGGTGGTCGTCGACACGTTCAAGCGCAAGAAGGCGGCCATGCACCTCGACGAGCGCCAGTCGGCCATGCTCGAGAACGCCTACTACCAGGTGCGCAGCTCGGCCTCCTCTACTCTGCGCTTGATCTACGGCGGTGCCGGCGTGAGCTCGCTGCCGAGGCTGACGAGCGCCACCGTCCTGCAGTGCGACCCGCCCGACCGCCCGGCGATCCCGCCCAAGGAGCGCACGCCGATGCAGCTGTACCTGCGCCACCTCTTCTACAACGTCCTCAACCGCAACTCGAGCGACAAGGTGCTCAAGCTGCTGCGCAAGCTCCACTGGGAAGACCCGGCCGTGCGCACGGTCCCCTTGCCTCGCTGCCGCACTCGTCCGCATCGCTGACTCGCGCCCTCGCCGGCCCTGGCAGATCGTCCGCAAGCTCCACAACGCCTTCACCAAGGTCTGGAAGATCAAGTACAGCAACGTGCACCTGTTCGCCGTCCTCTTGTACGACCTCGGCCGGTACCACCCCGACTTCAGCGTCGGCGTCATCGACGACGTGCTCGAGAACGTGCGCACCGGCATGGAGGTCAACAACTTCAAGTACAACCAGCAGCGTGTCGCGACCGTCAAGTACCTCGGCGAGCTGTACAGCTACCGCGTCGTCGACTCGCGCGTCGTGTTCGACACGCTCTGGTCGCTCGTCACCTTTGGCCACCGTGCGTCTCTCTCTCTCCCCTCTCGCTCCCTCGCAGCTCTTACTGATGCACATCCATGCCTCGAGCAGCCGACGGCCGTCCCTCGCCCGACGCGCCCGCCCCGATCGACTCGCCCGACGACTACTTCCGCGTCCGCCTCGTGTGCACCCTCCTCGACACGTGCGGCGCCTGCTTCGACCGAGGTGCGCTCAAGAAGAAGCTCGACAACTTCCTCGTCTTCTTCCAGGTGCGTACTCGCTGTTCCTCGGCGTCGTCCTCTCGTGCACGAGCCCCCTCTCCCTCGCCCGACGAGCTGACTCTCCCCGCGCCTCCTCCCTACGCAGATGTACGTCCTCGCCAAGGGCTCGCTGCCGATGGACGTCGGCTTCATGTACTCGGACACGCTCGAGCAAGTCCGCCCCAAGCTCGTGCGCTTCCAGACGTTCCCCGAGGCGGCTTTCGCAGTCGACGAGATGATGGCTGCCGTCGCCAAGGACGGTGCGTCGACTTCCTCCTCGCCTTCTCGCACGCGCGCTGTGGGGCTGTGCTGACGCTCGAGCGCGCGCAGCTTTGCCGGACGAGGAGGTCGAGGAGCAGGACGGACAGGAGGGGCCGCGGCAGGGTGCCGACGAGGAGGGCGAGGACGGCTCCGAGACCGAGGGCGACAGCGAGGTGCGTCTTCCTGGTCCTCCATTGAGCGTGCGCAACCCCTGCTGATCATCTTTGCCGTGCAGGACGAGACGACCGACGGCGACGAGCCCGTCGACCCGACCGCCTTTGACGACGAGGACGCCTCGGGCGCCGAGCGCGGCCGCGACCCGCACGCCATGACGCAGGACGAGGAGGACGACTTTGCGCGCGAGCTCGCCAAGATGATGGTGTCGTCGAGCGAGCAGCGCGAGCGCAAGCCGGTCGCGCTCGACGTCGGCATCCCGCTCATCCGCCGCCAGAAGGCCGAGGCGCAGGCGGCCGAGGAGCTCGAGGCGCAGGCGCAGGAGGAGCAGCGCGGCATGCAGTTTACGCTCCTGACGAAGCGCGGCAACAAGCAGCAGGTGCGTCGCTCCCCTCCTCTCCCTCCCCCTCGAGCGGTTCTGACGCCGAGTCCTCGCTCGCAGGCCCTGTCGATGGAGATCCCTCGCGACTCGTCGATCGCGATGAGCTCGACGCTGCAGCGCGAGCAGAACAAGGCCGAGCAGGAGCGCCTCAAGCGCCTCGTCCTCGACTACGAGTCGCGCGAGGAGGAGGCCGACAAGCAGGGTACGTCTCGCGCTTGCTCCCCTCCTCTCCGCCCGTGTGACCGTCTCGGCTGACCTGCGCTGCCGCTCACAGCCCTGAAGGAGACGCTCGCCGCGCGCGGAATTAGGCTCAATTACGGCGCGGGTGCGCTCAGGCCTCGTCTCGCCGACTCCTCTCTCCTCGCTCCTCGTGCTGACGGAAGCCACTCTCGCAGAGAACCGGCGCAAGGGCGTCAAGGTGCAGGTCGTTCCTTAATTCTCCCCCTCCCCCGCCCTCCCTCCTCGTCGACTTCCCACCTCGACTATCTCCTCGTTGTGCTCGTCTCCTGTTGTATATCCCCGTCGTCCACCTCTCTCGTGCCTAGCACGAGGCAGTCATGACGCTCTTCCGCTTCTCGTCCCGACCAGGCATCGTCCTCGACCCGCGCGCCGATCACGACCTCGCCCTTGCCAACCCTTTCCCCGCCGTCGGCCGCTCCGTCGCGCGTCCCGTCCCGGCCATCATCGGCGCCCTCGCTGCAGGGCATCATCTCGTCGTCGATGCCGCAGCCGTTCGCGCCGTCGCCGTCGCCGTCCGCGAGCTCGAGCGGCGTACCTCGCGCAGGACGCGGTCGAGGAGGATCGGCGCGAGAGGGGCAGGGGTACGGGCTGCGCGGCGGCTGGGTCGCTCGCGGTGGTGCTCGCGGTCGAGGAGCTGCGGCATCGACGCCGGGGCGCGGCGGCGCTCGTGGCGGGCGGGCGGGCGACGGCGGGGACCGGGCGTCGGCGCGCGACGGCGCCGACAAGTGGGAGGAGCGGCCGGGCATGTGGAGCTGAAGCATGCTTCGGACCGGTGGGCAACGACGCGCAGCTTTCTCGTTCTCTGGGGCTGCTGCCGCAAGGAGGGCCTGTAAGGAGCGAGAGCGAGGTGCAAGAGGTCCGACCGCGTCGCGAACGGAAAGCCTGCTCGTCGATCGCAGGCCTCGACTGACGCTGAGAGCAGCGTAAGCAAGGCTGCAGCGAACCCGAACCTAAGCTCGCGAGCTGCACGCACTCGAAGAAATCCGAGACCTCGACTTCATCAGCTCACGGAGTCGGACCGGCCTCTCGCTCCGTCCCTCTCGCCTCGACCGTTCTCAGCTAGATGAGCAGCATGCGCGCAGCGCTCAGCTTGCCTGCGCGCAGGCGAGGCAGCGCCAGTCCCGCCCTGCCAGCCACCACCGGCGGTCCCGCCCTCGTCGGCCGCCTTTGTCCTGCCTCGTCGCTCCCGCGCTCCCCGGAGCAGCCCTCGACTCGAGCCTTGCGCTAGCACACCCTCGCTCTCGCCAACCACCCCGACCTAGATGGGCACCGCCACGGCCCTTTCCATCCCCTCGAGGGCATCCGCCGCGCAGGTCGCGGGCCTGTTCGCCCTCTCGCCGACCTGGTCGTCGTCCGAGCCGCCCGTCAACAACCCAGTCACCCTCGCAGCAGCGTCCAACTCGACCGTTACCTTTGAGCTCCTCCAGCAGCTGTGGAACGCGACGGGCAGGACCGAGGCCATCAACGCCGCCTGGGCCGCCGACCCGTTCGACCGCCGCAACGACGAGGCCGTGCTGCAGGTCGCCTACCCGCCCGACTCGCGCGACGGTGCCCAGTTCAACATGGCCGTCTTTGAGCGGAACGCGAGCGTCCAGACGGCGCTTCTCAAGTACGAGGTGCGTCCTCTTCTCCCTTTCTCTCTCCCTCCTCGAGCGACCTGAACGCTAACCAACTCGCCCTCTGCGCCCCTCTCGCAGGTCGCCTTCGATCCCGACTTTGCCTGGATGCGTGGCGGCAAGCTACCTGGGCTGTACGGCGCCGCACCAGGCGCAGCCGCACGCTGCAGCGGCGGGCACCACGGCTCGGACTGCTTCTCGGCGCGGCTCATGTGGCGCAACCGCGGCGCCGGCGAGGTGTACGGCTACATCCCGACGTACGACAACTTCTGCGAGATGGGCGACGTGTCGTGCAACGAGGGCTACGGCACGAGCTTGTCGCGAGGGGCCTGGACATTCTCTCGAGGAGGGTGCGTTACCGTCTGTCCGTCTCCGCGCTCTCGCCGACGTCTCTGGAGAGTCTCACTGACCCGTGCTGTCTGCAGCTGGACGACCATTTCGCAGCTCATCGCGCTCAATACGCCCGGCGTCGCCAACGGCCTCCTCTACGTCTGGAAGAACGACACGCTCGAGGCGGCGCACAGCGGCATCGTGTGGCGCACCAACGAGTCGGTGACGGTTACGAGCGTTCTCTTCAGCACCTTCTTCGGCGGCAGCGACGACAGCTACAACAGCCGAGGCGGCGACTCGAGCTACTTCCGGCGGTTCCAGGTGCGTCTCTCCTCCTCTGCCACCTTCCTGCGCTTCCCCGTCGCCGCCGAACTGACTCTGAGTGCTCTCGCAACAGGTCTGGGGCTCGACGCTGCCGTCCAACACGTCGGGACCGACTGTCGAGGCGGTCTTTGACAGCACCGCCTCCTCCTCTCGGCACCTCTTCCCCTCCTCGCTCGCCCGCCTCGTCCCGCTCGCCCTCCTTGTTGTCGTCCTCCTGCAATGTACACCCTGACCTTGCGCTGCGCGCCCTCCTCCCTGCGCTCTCTCGTCGCCGCTCTCTCCTCGGCAGACTGCGGGGAGGGGTACGTGCGTCCGTCCGTCTCTCCTCGGCCTCGCGGGTCTCTCCTAAACTCTCTCGGGCGCAAGACCGGTCCTTCCTGCGCGCACATTCCGGCTCGAGCTTGTCCCGATCGGGGTCGCTCGACGAGGAGACGAACGGATGAGCGCGCTCCGTGCGAGCGCGGCCCCGAGCCGTCTCTCTTCCTGCGTCCTCTCGCTCGCCCTCGCCTCGGATCAACTTCGAGCACGTCTTGCTCTCCTCACTCGCTCGCAGTGCCGCTGCTGACCCGCACGAGCGCGTGCCCGCAGCACTCGCCGCCATGCTCGCGTTCTCCCGGACCTCGCTCCTCCTCCTCGGCCTCCTCCCGCTCTGCCTCGTCCTCCCCGTCTTTGCGCAGGCGCAGGAGCAGCGGTACGGCTCGGTGACTCGCTCGGTGGTGCGCAGGGAGCCCGCCGCGATGGGCTGGTCGGGCAAGGTGGGCGGGTCGAGCGCGGGTGGGCTCGCAGGGACCGAGGGGTCGGCGTCCTCGTGGGACGTGGTGCGTCTCTCCCCTCGCTACTCCATCTCGCCCTTACCTCGCACCCGGCTGACCGAGTGAGACGCGAGCAGAACCCGCAAGTCGAGCTCGCCGAGGACGACAAGCTGTTCTCGCTCGCGCACGATGGACCCGACTCGACTGCAGGTGCGCTGAACGGGCTCGTCTGCCAGTCTGGCTGCAGGGCAGACTGACTGACCCTGGCGAACCGATTCGGCCCCGCAGGACCGACAAACGGCCGCGAGCTGCGCGCCTCGCCGACCGCCGTCAAGCCCGACCTGCCGCTGTTCGTGATCCAGGTGCGCGCGCCTGTCCTCGTCGACGTCCTGGCGTCTCTCCTCGTTCTCGCCAGAAGGCGACGCCCGATTCCAGTGTGCCCGCACGTCGCTTGTTGCCCCGCACTGACCCACTCCTCGGCGTCCTCCTCTCTCTCTTGCCGCTAGTCGCCCTCGCAGGTCCTCGTCACGGCCGGCTACTCGTCTGGTATCGTCCGCACCGCCACCGCTCGCGCCGAGGCCGCCTTCAACCCGCAGCAGGAACCGGCGACGTCCGGCGTCGTCGCGTTCGTGTGCAAGTCGCTCGGCCTGTTCGTCACGCTCCTCGTGACGGCTGTCGTCGTGTTCCTCGCGTCGGGCCCGGGGCTCTGAGCGACAAGCTCGTCGTCGTCGTCGTCTCTGGTCGATGTCGGGCAGGTCGCTCTCGGACCCCTCCTCGCCTCTCCACACTCGCTCTCCCTCTCGCCTTCCTCTCCCCTCTTCGTCTTTCTCTCTGTGTAGCTAGCCCTTTCTCGCTTGATGCCCGTCAGTCAGTGCCTGAAACGAAGCGCGTTGAGCGCACCTCGAGCGAGAGCGAGAGTTGGTCGAGGTCGCAATTCCCCGCCTCGCCCAGCTCGAGCTCACCCTCATCTCGCTTCTCGCACCGCCTCACCCGCTGCAGCTGCTCACTCGCTGAGCCTGCCACCCGCTCCAGCACCACCACCATGCCCGTTTACAAGCACGTCGCCGCCTCGCAGAAGCGCTCCAAGCGCAAGGCCGAGCAGCTCCTCTCGGACGAGGAGGACGACCTCTCGGCCTCGGACAACAGCGACGCGTCCCAGGACGAGGCCGACTCGGACAGCGGCTCGGACCAGGACGACTCGGACGACGACGACAGCGCAGACGAGGACGATGGCCTTGGCGGCGTCGACGATGTCCTCGGCGAGGACGACCCGCGACCCCCGCCCAAGGGCTTCCCGACCGCGCTCGAGGCCCTCGAGAACCAGGTCGCGTCGTCTGCGCTCCTCGTGGCGGCGGCAGGCGGCGAGAGCGGCGACGAGGCGGCCAAGGGCGACGGCGCCGTCGGCGAGGACGACGAGGAGCTCCCGCTCGTCTGCGTCGTGTGCCCGAACAAGGTGCTCAAGAAGGGCAAGATGACCGACGTCCACCTCGCGTCCAAGGTGCGCCTGCTTCTCTCCCTCTCCTCTCGTTCCCGCCGCGGTTCGCCGAGCTGACCCTCCCTCGCTCCCCCTCTCTCCCCTCCCCTCTCGCCCGCCCGCAGGACCACAAGCGCCGCTTCGCCCGCTTCTCGGCACACGTCCAGGCCGACGACTTCCCGCCCGAGTTCGCCCTGAGCGACGCCCGCTGGGTCTCGAGCCAGCTCGACAAGGCCGTCAACGAGCGCCTCTCGATGCAGACGCTCGTCGGCGGCAAGAAGGCCGGCACGGCGCCGGCGCCGGCGGCGGTAGCGGAGAAGAAGGTGGAGGAGGTCGTCGCGCAGCCGCAGACGCCGGCCAAGAAGGGCAAGGGCAAGGAGAAGGCGACACCGTCCGCCGCCGCGACCTCGACGCCCGGACCCGCGAGCGCAGCCGGTACTCCCGCAAAGGCGGTCAACGCGGCGCGCAAGGCCGAGGCGGTCGCGGCGGCCGAGAAGGAGGGCATCTCGGTGCGCGAGCAGCTGCGGCGGGCCAAGAAGGATAAGGAGGCCAAGCGGGCGCAGCGCAAGAAGGAGAAGAACGAGCGGGTCAAGCGGCGCAAGCTCGAGAAGGGCGAGGAGATCCCGTGCGTCGCTCTCACTCTCTCTTCTGCAGGCGCGTGCGGTCGTTCGTGAGCGTCGAGCTGACCCTCTCGTGCGCGCGCTCCTACCTCTTCCCGACCCTCGCTCTCGCCTCGCCGCCACTCTCGCGCCTCTCGCAGTGCTCGCCCGCCGACAAAGCGCTTCGTCGAGAAGGTCAAGCCGACCGAGGACGAGATCGCGGCGCGGCAAGCGTGGAAGAAGGCGCGCGACGAGGCCAAGGCGGCGGGCCTGCCGATCCCGCCGCGGCCCGTCCTCGCGTACGAGCACGGCGGCAAGGCGCCCGCACGACTCGTCAAGGCGCACGAGCAGAAGGAGAAGGCGTTCGAGGCCAAGGTCAAGGCCAAGGTGCAGGGCGGCGGCGAGACGAGGAAGAGGGAGCGCAAGGAGCGGAGGAAGGACAAGGCGGCGGCGGCGGCGGCCAAGGGCGACGAGGTGCTGGCCGAGGTGTAGACTGCTGAGTGCGCTCGTGCAGTTCCACCCTGCGTTCCCTCGTGCTGGTGCTGCTGTGCGATTTCGAAAGCGAGTGCCGCGAGCCGACGCCCCACACGCTCCTCGCGGTGCGCGCGCGCCGTCTTCTTTTGGCTCGCTCCTTCCTCCCTCCTCTCCCTCACTCGCAACCCACGTCCGGCGACCATGACCAAGACGCAGGCACTTTTCGGCAGCTGGCCGTCCCCGATCACGATGGACCTCGTCCTCTCGTCGGCCGTCACCCTCGGCGACCTCATCGTGTCCCCCACCTCGAACGCCGTCGCCTGGACCGAGGGCAGGCCCGAGGAGAAGGGCCGCGGCGCACTCGTCTTCCAGCAGCTCGGCGGCAAGCAGGAGCAGGTCATCCCGGACGCAAAGTGGGACGCGCGCACGAGGTCCGTCTCGTCCACCTCCTCCTCCCCCTTCCTCCTTCTCCATCTTCGCGGTGCAGGCTCAGATAAGCTGACCCGCTCCGCGCTCCCACAGGGTCCAGGAGTATGGCGGCGCACCTTGGGCGTTCGAGAGCGACATGTCGATCGTCTTCTCGTCGTTCGCCGGTCGAGCTTTCCGGGTCGAGCGAGGCGACGACGGCACCTGGGGCGAGCCGACGCCTGTCACGCCTGGTGCGTCCTTCTCTGCACCCTGTGCCGCTGGACACGAGCTGATGTTGGTCGCGCACGCAGAGAGCGACGCCCTCCGCTACGCCGACTTCTCGGCGCACCCGACTCAGCCGGGCGTCACCCTCGCCGTCGTCGAGGACCACACCAAGCCTGCGCCTGTCGACGTCGTGACGACCCTCGGCGTCATCTCGAGCTCGTCGGGCGACCCCAAGGTCGACACGGTGGCGTCGGGCGCGGACTTTTACGCCTCGGCTCGCTGGTCGCCGTCGGGCAAGTACCTGTGCTGGATCCAGTGGGACCACCCCGACATGTGCGCCTCTCCTCTCCTCTCAAGCGACCATGAGTAGGCTGCTGACGACTCGACTTCTGCAGGCCTTGGGAGGGCAGCGAGCTCTGGGTCGCCCCAGTCGCGCTCGACTCGTCCGGCGCCGTCAACACGGTGCAGCTCGTCAAGCCCGGCTCGGCGATCAAGGTCGCAGGTGCGGCCAAGAACGTCGAGAGCGTCAGCCAGCCGCGGTGGGCTCTCGCGACCGAGGACGACGCGCCCGAGAAGCTCGTCTTCCTGAGCGACCGCACCGGCTTTTACGAGCTCTACTCGTTCGAGCCCGAGGGCGACAAGGACGTCAAGCTCGTCCTCAGCGAGCCTTCTGGTGCCGACGTCGGCAGTGCGTCCCCTCTCTCGCTTCTCTCTCGAGATGACCAAGCTGACGCACGGACCTCGCGCGCAGGCCCCGACTGGGTTTTCGGCGAGCGCACCCACGGCCCGCTCTCGTCGACGCACTGGATCTCGATCGCCAAGGACGGCGCCTTGCGCATCATCTCGCTCGCCGACGGCTCTTCGCACGTCGTCTCGACGCCGTACGTCTCGATCTCGGCGCTGTGCGCCATCTCGCCCACCCAGGTGGCCGTCCTCGGCCGGCCCGCTACCAAGCCCGCCCTCGTCGCCATCCTCACGCTCCCTTACTCGGCGACCTCGAGCCAGGGCGACGTCAAGGAGGAGATCCTCAAGCTGTCGTCGTCGGCGTCGGTCGACCCGGCGTTCATCTCCGAGGGCAGCGTCATCTCGTACCCGACGCCCGACGGTGCCAGGGCGTACGGCATCTACTACCCGCCGGCGTCAGGCACGCACGCCGGCGTCGACGGCACCCTGCCGCCGCTCGTCACGCACGTCCACGGCGGGCCGACGGCGTCCGCGAGCCGCGGGCTCGGGTGGGGCGTCGCCTTCTTCACCTCGAGGGGCTTCGCCTATGTCGACGTCGACTACGGCGGGAGCACCGGTGCGTCTCCTGCTCTCTCCCCTCCCCTCGTCGAGAAGGTCGGCTCGCCGAGTGCGCACTGACCCTCTCCCCTCTCTCGGCTAGGGTACGGCAAGGACTTCCGGGAGCGCCTCGCGGGTCAGTGGGGCGTCGTCGACTTCAAGGACACGGTCGAGTGCGTCGAGTACTTGATCAAGGAGGGCAAGGTCGACAAGGAGAAGGTCGCCATCACCGGCGGCTCGGCGGGTGCGCCCTCCGTCTCTCTGGGCTCGTGCGCTCGCTCGAGCTTGTCGGCGCCTGGCTGACTCACACTCGACGACTCTCAGGTGGCTTCACGGTCCTCGGCAGCTTGGCCAACAGCAAGGTCTTCACGGCGGGCACGTCGTACTTTGGCGTCGCCGACATCAAGATGCTCTGCGACGACACGCACAAGGTGAGCCTCGAGCTCTCCCCTGCACTCGCTCGACCTCGACCAGGTCGTACGAAGAGCATCTCACTGACGACGAGCGTACTACGTGCAGTTCGAGTCGCACTACCTGTTCCGGCTCGTCGGCGGCACGCCCGACGAGATCCCCGACGTCTACAAGGGTGCGGCTCCCCTCTCTCGCGCCTCACCGTTGCCCAACCGACCTCGCTGAATCTCTATCTCACCGTCGACAGAGCGCTCGCCGATCAACAAGGCGTCGCAGATCACGGCGCCGCTCCTCCTCCTGCAGGGCACGGCCGACAAGATTGTCCCGCCCGAGCAGGCCGAGGTCATGCTCGAGCGCGTGCGCGCGAGCGGCGGCAAGTGCGAGCTGGTGCTCTTCGAGGGCGAGGGGCACGGGTTCAGGGCAAAGGCGGCGCTCAAGGAGGCGTTCGAGAAGGAGCTCGCGTGGTACAGGTCGTCGTGGGGCATCGAGGAGGGCAAGTAGGCGAGGCGCAGTTCACTGCATGGCTCTTTGACGTCGTTGTCGGCGGTCGCTGATGTGGTGAGAGCGTGTCGAGCGAGCGAACGAGCCTTACGCACGGGCCCTCCTTCTCAGATCAGCGAGAAGCGGGCGCCTCGCTGCAGCTTCTCCGAGTCTCGCAAGCGTTCCAGCTGTGCCGTCCACGCTGCTCTCTAGTAAGGCTGCTCGCTTGGCTCGAGGGGAGGGACAGCTTGAGCCGCTCGCGCGAAGCTCGTGAGGAGGCGGGGCATGTCCAACTCGCTCGTTCGCCGCGGTCGCGAGCGGAACCGAGAGGAACACTCTCTGCACTACCTTTGCGTGCCTCGCCCGTCTCCAGAGAGCTGTGGTGAGGACAAAGGACGAGGCGGTGCTCGCGCCGCCGCGCGTGTCGATTGGCCGGACTCGGTTCCGCCTCGCTCTCCTCGTCCACCAGCCCCTCTGTGCAGCCAGGGCTACTGCCAGAGTGCGCAGCAGCCACCAGCCATGAGCTCGGCCTCCTTGTCGCGGCGCACCACGCTGTCGCTCGCCGCCGCCCTCATCGCCCTCGTCCTCCTCGGCTCCAGCCTCCATCACGTCCAGCGGCGACATGGACAGCCAGCAACCACGCCCTCGATGTCCTACAGGAACCACCTCGAGGCCACCACCTCGCCCGACTCGCAGCGCACCCACTCGCCAACCCTCACCTTCGACCACATCTACGTCCTCTCGCTCCCGACTCGCCTCGACCGCCGCGAGCAGATGACCCAGCTCGCGCACGCCCACGGCCTCGAGATTACCTTTGTCGACGCCGCCAACAAGAACGAGCCCTTCATCCGCTGGATCGCAGAGCGCGCCGTCGAGGTCCGCAGGGACCGGCTCAAGATCATGGTGCGCCCCGCCCCTCCTTTGCCCTCTTCGCGTACGACAAGCTGACCCTCGACATGCACCCACAGGCCAAGGCGCAGGGCGTCGACGAGTCGTCCTTCGGCGGGCTCCACATCGGCAACGACTGGCTCGTGCAGACGCCGTCGCCCTCTTCGGACGCGCCCTTCCCTCCCCGAGACGACAAGCGCTTCCCGCCGACGGGCAAATGGGTCGACTACCTCGAGGCGCACGACGCGGCGGGCACGCTCGCCTCGCTCGTGCCGGACGACCCGCACCTGAACGTGACGGCGGCGCTGTGGGACCCAAACGAGCGCATCGCCGGGCGCCAGGTCAACGAGGGCGTCATCTCGACCTTCTGGGGCCACACGCGCGCCATCAAGAAGGTGCTCGAGAACGGCGACCGCAGCGCGTTGATCCTCGAGGACGACGTCGACGTCGAGTGGGACCTCGAGCGCTTGTGGAGCCGGATCGAGCGGCGGCTTCCGCAGGACTGGGACTCGAGCTTCCTCGGGCACTGCTGGGGCAAGGAGATGCTCAGTGCGTCGCTCTTTCTCTGCTTGCGCTCGAGCGCGCGCCCTGACCTTCTTCTCCCCGCTCGCAGAGCCGCAGTACCTCCACCCGCACCTGCACCGCTCGACCAACCCCTTGTGCCTGCACGCCTACGCCCTCTCGTCGCAGGGCGCTCGTCGAGCCCTCTCGCTCCTCCTCAACCCCTGGACGGCGTACCAGACGGCCGTCGACACGGCCGTGCCGTCGTTCATCTCGTTCGGGCTCGTCAACTCGTTCAGCGTCGACCCGCCGCTCATCATCCAGCGCAAGGACGGGCCGAGCGACATCCAGCTCGGCATCGGGAGCAAGTGGAGGGGCCTCCTCATGGACTCGACGGTCGAGCGCATCCGCAGGGCCGAGGGCCTCGAGGTGTGGGAGGACGTGTTTGACGAGGGCAACCTCGACCCGGCGACCGTCTTCCGGTGTGTCTACCTCTCTCGCTCTCTTCCTCGTGCGAGTCTGGCGCCAAGCGCTGACTCTCGCTGCTCGTCGTCGCAGGTATGGCACGAGCAAGAAGTGCCACGCATGAGCCTCTTCCCGTCCTCTCCCTCTCTCCGTCCTTCCTCACTCGCAGCAGCAGCATCCGCCTCGACAATACCCTCTCTCCGCATCCTCTGTCCTAGATACCCCCTCCTGTCGTACTCCTTTGCTCGCCGTCCTCGCCGTCGGACCTCTTCCTCCTCGTAGACGCTCTCCTTCCCTCATGGACCCTCTCCCTCATTCTCGAGCTGCACTATCAGGCGCTGGTCGCCCTCATCCAGCCTCTCTCTCGCTCTCAGCCATTTCGAGTGCGGCCATACTTAAGAGCGAGAGCAAGGAGAAAGAGAGCGAGAGAGTCGCGCGCACGGACCTCTGGCTGAGCGGCGACGACCAGAGGCGCAGAGGAGCGGCTTAATTTTCGCGACCCTGTCGAGCTCTGCACTACTGCACGCTCTCGCACGCAGTTCTACAACGCTGCACGCTCGCTTTCCGAGAGCCGAGAGCGAGGTGCGAAAGCGGGGGACCGTGCGCGAGCTGCGGCGCTTTGACCTCGTCTCGACGACGGCGGGGGCGCTCTCCTCGCTCGAGGAGGGGGTGAGGCCCTCCTTGTGCATGCTAGCACATGTTTGAGTGCGTACGAGGAGCGCACGAGCCGAACAGGGAAAGCGCAGGTCGAGGAAAGGAGCGTTTGCCGGCGGTTCGTCGCTCGAGGCGGGCTTTCTCCTCCTTCATCACCCTCTACTCGGCCCAGCGCCCGCCTCGTCCGTCCCGTGCCGTCACTCAGCTCATCCTGTGCAACTTTGAGCTCGAGAGGAGCGCATCTACGAGGCAGAGAGACGACGAGGAGGACGAGCGAGGGGTCGACGCGCGGCGCGCGCGCCCCACATGCCGACCTTCTTTCGCCTCTCGCTCGTCGCACACTTCGTGTAGGACCGCCGCCGCTCGCCTAGACCTGCTCCAGAGTGTACCCGAGACGCTCGTAACCTTCCCAAGTCGAGCCGTCTCGAGGGTGAAGGACGAGGGCCGGGAAGGGGGTGAACCCGATGCGTGTTGCGTCGCTTTGCAAAGTGGGCACTTCCTTTGTCGGCAACAGTAGTTTTTTCGCCTAGTTCTGACCATGCCACCAGAGCGGAGGCTTTCCTGCTACAGGACCGTCCGCTCAAACGACACCTTAGCTCTGTGCAGTGTAGGACGACTTCCCGGAGTGGCACCGGTCGAAGAGTAACTCACTGTAGGATGCCTATGCAGTCACGTCGCGCACCTCTCGCGCTTTCTCCCTTTTTGCTCTCGCTCGTTCACCGGCTCCTTACTAAAGGCGGCTTGACTTTTACTTGACTTTTGCTTGACCTTGGCGATCGCCTTAGCTTTCGCTTGACTTTGCGCTAATCGACTCGGGCAGCGCCGAGCTCGTCAAAGCGTTCGCGACGACGACCAGGAGGCGCCGAGGAGCGGCTTAATTTTCGCGACCCTGTCGAGCTCTGCACTACTGCACGCTCTCGCACGCAGCTCTACAACGCTGCACGCTCGCTTTCCGAGAGCCGAGAGCGAGGTGCGAAAGCGGGGGACCGTGCGCGAGCTGCGGCGCTTTGACCTCGTCTCGACGACGGTCGAGGTGAGCTCCTCGCTCGCTCGCGAAGGGTGCGAGTCTCTCCTGTTGCTGATCGACTCGGGCGGCGTCGAGCTACTCTCGGGCGGCGCCGAGCAGATCTTTGAGAGGACAGTCGACTCGAGAAGCGGCAGAACGTCGTCATTTTTGATTCGCAACAGACAGGATGTAGCTCCTTGGTTGACAAGGGGCCTCGGTACGGCGCTAGCAGGGGTATGGTGGTTGAACAGAAGGATATCGTCGGGGCCCGACCTCGCCTCGGAGCGCACGGACCCTCCCCCGCAGCATGCGCCTCTCTCCTCGGTCCTCCCCTCGCTCATGCACTTGTCGCTCCAGCTCATCTCACCCAGCACTCCCTCCCGCTCCCTCGCACGCTCAAGCCGCCCTCCCAAGCCCCTCACAGCTCGCTCCTGCGCGCGCGCACGGCGCTCGACGACGCCGACGAGGGCGCCGCATCGATCTGCTTGCCCTTGGAGGCGCGCTCGGCCTCACGACGGGCGTAGATGGCGCCGGTGAAGGGGCTGTGGCGGGCGGGCGAGGTGAGGAGGAGGGTGGGGAAGAGGGGAGGGAGAGGCCGGCGTCAGACGGCGAGTTCGGGCGCGAGACGGGCTCGAGAAAGAGAAGACGGGACGCACTCCTCGTAGGCGAGCGCGACCTGGTACACGACGTAGACGAGCGCCGTGAGGAGCAGGCCTGCCGGCGCCTCGTACCTGCGCATCGTCGCCGCAGACATCATCAGCTCGAGGTCCTCCGAGGAGGGGCGAAGGCGAGGGCGACAGAGCGAGCGACGCACCAGAGAGCCGTGCCGAGGAAGCACAGGGTCGAACCAGTGTACATGGGCGACGAGGTGACGTTGAACGGGAACGACTCGACCTTGTGCTGCGGGCGAGAAAGGCACCAGGTCAGCGTGCGTCGTCATGAAGCTGCACCTGCAGCGCTGCAGCCTGTCCCTCCAGGAGACTGAGAGAAGCGCAGCGACAGAGAGAGAGCGGGACGACGCACGTCCATGAGGATGCCCTGCAGGTCGGCGAGAACAGGGTCAGCGGTCGTGCTCTTCCTGCTCCGAGTTCTCGAGGTCGAGGAGGACGAGGAGGAAGACGCACAAAGTAGTCGCCGAGGTACGTCCCCGTGTACCCGAGAGCCCACATGGAGGAGCCGACGAGGATGCTGCCCCACGCGAAGACGGCGGCGGCGAGAAGCTTGAACTCGGTGTAGTGCAGGAAGGGGAGGGTCGGCTGCGAGGCGAGGGCGGTCTGGTACCTGCGGGAACGGACGACGAGGTGCGTCAGGAAGCGGACGACTACTAGCAGGCACGGCGCGCATCCCGGTCGTAGGCAACATCGCCGCGCCAGTGAGAGAGGAGCGCGCTGCCGACGCACAGGTGGTCGCGCAGGATGCCGAGGCCAAAGATGGTGACGCCGAGGAGGTAGCAGCCGAGGTAGGGCTTGCCGAGGGCGAGCTTGGTGAGCACCTTGTTGCGGTACTCTGCGCGGCGAGGAGGAAGGGAGGGAGGGTCAGCGGAGGAGGCCAAGTGGGGGAAGAGACGGAGAGAGGCGAGAGGAAGACGTGGACGGACCCTGGCGCGCGACAAAGTTCCAGAAGAGTGGGTTCTGCAGGTGAGAGCGTTGGATCAGCCTCGGAGCGCGTGCTGAGGGGGGAAAGGCCCGGTGACGAGGAGGAGGGGAGATGAGGACGAGCGAGGGAGGGCGAGGCTCACGAAGCAGATGGAGCCGACTGCGACCCACAGGGACGGCTGCGACAGGTCGACGTAGTCTGACAGGGCGGGCATCGTGGCTCAGCAGGCGGGACGCGGGTGGTGGGAAGAGAGTGAGGGCGGAGGAGGTTGGCCCACGAGCGACCACCGCCTCGACGACCTCGGGCTGGCTGAGGAGCATACTCGCGGTGCGCACGACGCACTCATAAGCATATGAAGGCTGCTCGCGAGCCAGCCGTGGTGGGTGCCGCCACCCTCGCTCGTGCACGTGCCCTCCCTCGCCGCAGCGCACCTCCTCTCGCTCATCACTCGCTGCAAGCTCAACAGGCATCGGTCGTCTAGTCTATGCTTGACCGTATCTACGCCCGCGCGAGGACTCCCGCCCGCCGCTCCTCAACCTGCACCTCGCCTCGCTCCTCACCCTCCTCGCCTCGACCACCCTCGCGGCCGCCGCCTGCGCCCACCTTGACACGCTCGCCGAGCCCGAGCCTGCCCTCGAGCCCGAGCGCGACCCGGATCGTCTCCTCCCACCCGAGCTGCCCCTCTGCCTCCCTCTCGAACCCCGGCTCCCTCAGGTGCTCGTCCCCCTCGCCCTCGTCGCCGCGCGCGCCGAGCCGCCCACTCTCTGCGACCATGGCGCACCGCACGACAATGTCGGCCGTCAGGCCCGTGACGGCGCTCGGCGTGACGCCCTCGTCGGCCGACGAGAACGAGTGCAGCCGGTACGGACGCTCAAGGAGCCACGCAAAGTCGGCGAACGAGTGCGAGAGGGCCTCGGTGCCGGGTGAAGGGCGGGTGCGAGGCGTCGAGCGGGTCGAAGGGCGTGTCGAGGGGGCTGGTGAGGAGGTAGTGGCGGAGGAGGAAGAGGGAGGGCGGAGGAGGAACGCGCGCAGCGGGAGGTGGAACAAGGCGGCGACCTCGTCCGGGCTTGGGACGAGCACGCGCGGGAGGTACGTCGACGTCGCTGTTGCGGCGGGCTCCACGAGGAGCGCGACGACGGGGAGAACAACGAGGAGCGTGCGCGAGGTGAAGGGCGCGAGGGTCGTCAGGTGCAGGAGGTGCGAGGGCGGTGGTCGGGCGCCTTGTGGTCGGGGCGAGGACGAGGCGAAGACGCTGTCACGTGGTGGGAGGGGGAGGCCGATCTCCTCGTGCGCCTCGCGGTACTGCATCAACGAAGAGAGAGAGGTCAGCTCGCGCTCGAGCGAGTAGCTCGAGCGGGGAACACGCACGGCGGTCCACACGCCGCCCTCTCCATCTCCCTCCTCCCACCGTCCACCAGGAAGCGCCGTCTCGCCCGGGTGGCTGCGCAGCCTAGACGAGCGGGTCGTGAGCGTGACCGAGAGCTCGCCGAGCGGGTTGAGGTGCAGCAGGACGAGGACGGCCGCGAGCTTGTTCTTGGGGAACCTGCGTGGGATTGCAGCACTGTGTCAGCACGGTGGTCTGTGCAGGTCCAGCAGGGCGAGAGAGGCAGAGGGAGCGCACTCGAGGTGTCGGGCGGCGGGCGGTGGACGGTACCTCGCGAGGCGGCGCAGCTCGTCCTTGGTGGCCGGGGTGGCGTCGCTGAGGGTCGTCTCGAGGGCATGTTCGAGCTCGTCGAGGCTGTTCTCGCGCGGGACGAGGGATTGTGCCGTGTCGGCGCCGAGAGATGGAGGAGGCGGCGGCATGACGACGGCGAGGACGAGGAGCGGCTCGGCGCGACTGTGCGGTGCGGCGAGCAGGCGGCTGTGCAGAGGTTGATCGATCAGCAGGCCTAGGGAGTCACGCGGCGCTGCGGTGAGGGCGCAGGGAGCGACGAGGGCAAGACGAGCGAGTCTGGGGAGAATCGCCTCGCATCTCCGCGGCCATCACGTCGAGGTCGGCCGCGAGGGTGTGTGGAGCGATCTGATAGCTGCGCTTGGCCCTGGTGCAGCCTGCGAGTGTCGTCTTGCGCTCGACCATGCTCGCCCCTCGACTCTCGAGGTCGCTCCTCCTCCGCTCGTCTCTCGCCCCCGACCGCATGCACTGAGGGCCGCGACCCCCGAGTCAAGCTCCGGCCGCTGTCGCCGCTCCCGCCGGCTCAAGCCAGCTCCGCTCGACTCGCTGCTGCTTCTCCACCCTCGCTTCCACCACCCTCCAGAGCTCGGCCAGTCCCAGGTGCGCCCTCTCGCGCCTGTGCTCCAACCTGCATGCGCTCGCCCTCGTCTCCTCAGGAGGTCGTCGTCGAGGGCCGGCTCGCTCTCGGGACCATCTGCGGCGGGGCTACGCACCTCGAGCGACCTCTGCCACTCCAGTGCTGACCGTCTGTGCCCCCTTGCCTTGCTTCCTGCTCCCTCGCGGCCCAACAACCGGTCGTTCCGACTTCTCCCCGTCGCCGTTCCTCCTTCACCCGACACCTCGCCCCCTTCTCCCTCTCTCTCCCTCCTCCCTCACCCTCTCGTTCGACGCCTCGCTCAAGCAGCTCTACCTTCGACCTGCCAGCCATTCCGTCACCTCTCCACCCTACGGCCATCCTGCGCCGCTCGCTCCACCACCTCGCCTCAACCTCGTCCGCCCGCACCTTCTCATCCGCCATGCCCCACCAGATCAGCCGCGCCCACTCGCTCCCCGGTGGCCCCGAACCCGCCTTCATCGGCACCAAGGAGCTCCTGATCGAGCGCGCCCTCGCCCGCCTGCGCTCCATCCCCGACCCGCTCAGCCAGTACGCCTACCTCGCCGGCCTCAGGAGCCGCAACGCAGACGTCTTCTACGGCCTCGTCGGCGGCAACATGAAGGAGTGCACCGTGTGTCCCTCCCCTCGGTCGTGCTTCTCGAGCGAGACGGCGGCGAGGTCGTGCGGACGGCTGTCGGCCGAGACGCGCGCGGCGTCGAGGGCTGCAGCGCTACGGTCTGCAGCGGCTTGTCCGACGAGCATGACAGAGAGGACGAGCTGTCGGCGAGCGCGAGGCGCGAGCGAGCGAGGTGGGCCGGCTCAAGGCCGCGCTCGGGGCTCGACCGCCTTCTTCGCCCTTTACTCCTCCTTTTCTCGACCCGCTTAATCAGAACCGCGCCGCTCAGAACACTCGTACTGACCTACTCGTCCCGCCGACCTGTCTCTCACAGCCCATCATCTAGTGCGTCGTCTCCACATCGTCCTCTCCCTCCTCGACTCGCCGACTGACCTTCCCGCCTCTCGTCCTCTCTCAGCACGCCCATCATCGGCCTCGCGTGCCAGAACTGGTCCCTCATCCACCCACCGCCGCCGGCCAACGACGACACGGTCCGCTCGCTGTACCTGTCGTACTCGGACCTGCCCAACCTGCCCGAGATCATCAAGAACCTGAAGACGACCATGCCCCACGACCAGATGGAGATCTCGGTGCGCTCATCCTCTGCTCCTCACCTTCACGTCGTCGAGACCGCAGAATGAGAGGCTGACGCTGTCCTTCCTGCTCGTCGCCTTCCTCCTCTCGCAGGTCGTCACGGACGGCTCGCGCGTCCTCGGCCTCGGCGACCTCGGCGTCGGCGGCATGGGCATCTCGCAGGGCAAGCTGTCGCTCTACGTCGCCGCCGGCGGTGTCAACCCGAAAGCCGTGCGTCGAGTCGTTCGCGCTCGGTCCTCGTTCTTCCGTCGCGCTCTCCCCTGACCCTCTCTCTCGGCGCCGCAGACGCTCCCGATCGCCATCGACTTTGGCACCGACAACGAGCGCCTTCTCGCCGACCCGCTGTACGTCGGCATGCGTCAGCGCCGCCTCTCGGACGACAAGTGCGAGGAGTTCATGGAGGTCTTCATGCGCGAGATGCACAAGGAGTTCCCCAACATGGTGCGTCGCGCCTGCTTCTCTCGAGAGTGCGCACGAGCCGAGCCGCTGTACTCGGCTCGCTCGTTGGGTCTGGACGTCGGCGTCTGACGCTCTTTCGCGCCGTCCGCAGATCATCCAGTTCGAGGACTGGCACACGACGCTCGCGTTCCCGCTCCTGCACAAGAACCGCGACATCTACCCGTGCTTCAACGACGACATCCAGGGCACGGGCGCCGTCGTCCTCGCCGGTGCGATCCGCGCGTTCGCGCTCAACGGCGTCGCGCTCAAGGACCAGAAGATCCTCTTCTTCGGCGCCGGCGGCAGCGGCGTCGGCGTCGCCGAGACGATCGCCAAGTACTTTGAGCACCAGGGCTGCACCGAGAAGGAGGCCAAGGACAAGTTCTGGCTCGTCGACTCGAAGGTGCGCACGGTCCTCGTCGTTGACCGTCTCGACCTTCTCAAACTGACCTTCCTCGCCTTTCCTCCCTCCCTTCCTCGTCTGCAGGGCCTCGTCGCGCACAACCGCGGTGACAAGCTCCCGATCCACAAGCAGTACCTCGCGCGCGCCGAGCCCGACGCGCCCAAGCTCCGCACGCTCAAGGAGGTCGTCGAGCACGTCAAGCCGACGGCGCTCCTCGGCCTGTCGACCGTCGGTGGCACGTTCACCAAGGAAAGTGCGTCGACCTCTCTCTCTCTGTGCTTGTCGAGCTCGTCGCGAGGAGCCGTCGCCGACGACGCTCGGACCTCTCCTTCTTCTGGCTCACCCTCTCTCTCCCTCGCTCTCTCTCTCTTCTCTCGCCCTTGCTCGCACACAGTCCTCAACCTCATGGCCACCTACAACAAGCGCCCGATCGTCTTTGCGCTCTCCAACCCGGTTGCGCAAGCCGAGTGCACGTTCGAGGAGGCGGTCGAGGGCACCGACGGCCGCGTCCTCTTCGCGGCGGGCTCGCCCTTCGACACGGTCAGCTACAAGGGCAAGCGCTACGAGGCCGGCCAGGGCAACAACATGGTGCGTCGTCGTCGAGGCCGAGGATGCTGCGCTCGAGCCTCCGGACTGACCTCGACCTCTTCCTTCCTTCCTCTGCTCTCTCCCTCTCTCCCCCTCGCTTTTGACGAGGTAGTACGTATTCCCAGCTATCGGGCTGGGTTCTATCACTGCACGCGTCAAGAGTGTGCGTCCCTCCTTTCTCCCCTCCTCGAACGCCTTTCTGCCGAGCCTCGAGCTGACCGAGCTGCACCTTCTCCCCCGCAGATCCCCGAGGAACTCGTGCACGCCGCGTCGCTCGGCCTCGCTACGTCGCTCACGCCCGACGAGCTTGAGCGCGACCTCCTGTACCCGGACATCGAGCGCGTCCGCGAGGTGTCGATCAAGGTCGCCGTCACCGTCGTCCGCCGCGCGCAACAGCTCAAGATCGACCGCCACGACAAGCTGAGGCAGCTCGACGACAAGCAGCTTGAGGAGTACATCCGCAAGAAGAGCTACCACCCGCTCATTGAGGTCGAGGACGCGCAGACCTGAGCGGCCTCTTCCGCCGTCTCGCCTTGCGCGAGGAAAAGGGCCGTCGGGGCCCGACGAGGTTGAGGGAGGAGGAGCGACGAGTGAGGAGCGTCGAGCAGGAGGAGCGAGGAGGAGACTGTGCGAGAAGGAGGTTCGAGGAGGAGGAGGAGGAGGTGGTGGAGGAGGACCCGCTTGCTTAGTTCTGTTCGTGCTTCGTCGCACTGTATTTAGTAGACTCACTTTCTCTCTCTCGACGGCTTAGTGGTGCAGTGCACATGCTTCTGTCCTTTCTGCGCCGCCGCCTCGCCTAGAAACGAGGAGAGACCGAGTTTGGGAAGGTCGAGATCGACGAGGTCCGTGCGCCGGACCTTGGTCCCTCTCGCAGCTCTGGCTCGCGAGCAGCAGCGCAGCCGAGAGTATAGTAGGGAAACGAGTTGAACGTTTGCGTAGTCTATACAACCAAAAACACGACGAGGAGCCTCACTCTGTTGGAGAGCGTCTAAAACACAGCCCATCCCTCCTCCTCTTCCTCCTGCCACCTATCTTCTATGCCCGAGATCTATGCGCCGAGACGAGCGCGTCTAGAAAAGCCAGTCGATGAACTTGCCCCACGCCGTCGTCGGTGTCGGCGGGACGGGGAGCGTCGCCGTGTCGATGCGGCCCGAGAAGAGGTCCATCTCGCGCGCCCGAACAAACTGCAGAGCGCGGTGAGGAGCAAGGTCAGCTCGATGCTTTGGGTGCTCTGCGTAATGGGAGAGAGCCGGAGAGTGCGAGGAGACGGTGAAGGAGAGGGAAGGGCGAGAGAGGGAGGTGGGGAGGGAGGGGGAAGGAGAAGGGGGGAAGCGCGACGAGCTCGACGCGCTCGACGTCGACGAGGAGAGTGGACGCACCCGAGTGCGCTTGATGAGCTTCCAGAGGAGGACAGGGACGATGAAGAGCGGGATGCCGATGTAGGCGGCGATAAAGTCCTGGGCGTTCCAGTTGCCCTTGAGGAAGACCGAGAAGCCCGACACGAGCGTGACGATGACGCTGCCGATGAAGCCGTAGTAGGCGGTGAACGGCTGGAAGGGCGACCTCCAAGGGAACGAGTCGCGGTTGACGCCCTGAGCCCGGCAGCCGCGGTGGAACCGGATGTAGGCGAAGCAGAGCGTCGCCCACGCGATCAGGCCGGCCACAGTCGACAGATTCTGAAGCCAGGAGAATGCTGCCTCGTAACTGGGTGTCAACGAGGGATTCAAACGAGGGAGAGAGACGCGCCCCTGAGAGGCCCGAGCGGTCCGGGTGACGAGGAGGACGAAACAGGGACGACTCACCCTGCGACGGGCCACCCGAGCCGAGCGACAGGTAGGCGAGAGGCCCGAAGGCGAACGAGGCGAGGACGGCGTAGTAGGGGACGCCGTAGCGGTTGGTGATGCCGAAGAAGGACGGGAGCTGGCGGTCCGTCGTCATGGCGACGATCATGCGCGAGCCGACCTAGAGCAGGTAGCAGACGTCGTCAGCTACGTCCTGGCGAGGATGAGCGAGAGAGAGCCGCACCCAGCAGTACGAGTTACCGGCCGACCAGGCCGAGACGAGGATGCAGGCGTTGACGACCGAGTCGAGGGCGGGGATGCCGGCCGTCTTGATGGCGAGGACCCAGGGCGACGAGTTGGCGTTGCCGGTACCGGTGACGAGGTCCGGGTTGCGAGGGTCGACCGTCATTCCGATGAGAAGGGCGCCGAGGATGTAGAAGAAGCCGATGCGGGCCGTCACGCGCTTGGCCGCCTTCGGGATCGAGCGGTGCGGGTTCTCGGCCTCGCCAGCAGCCTGCAGACACGAGACGAGGGCGTAAGCATGACGGAGGAAGAGGGGAAGGAGAGCGGGAGGGACGCACGACGACGACCGTCTCGACACCGATGAAGCTGAACGAGGCGTTGACGAACGCGGCGAGGAAGCCGCAGAAGTGGCCAGTCGAGCCGGTGATGCCTGTGAGGTGTAGAGCGTCAGTGTGCGTGCTCGATTGAGATGGAAGGAGAGGAGAAGAGGGAGAGGAGGGGAAGGAAGGGAGGGGGTCCGAGCGGGACGACTTGCCGTTAAAGTTGGTCCAGGGTCCGGGGTTGTTCCAGTACCTGAAGCCGATGGCGTCGCCTTCAGGCGCACCGCCGGCCGTGATGACGATCGAGACGACGACGAGCATGAGGAAGCACAGAATCTTGACGCACGCCGTGACGACCTCGGTCTCGCCGTAGAACCGCACCGGCATCAGGTTGATGGCGAGGATGAGGGCGAGCGAGATCGAGATGACGACGGCAGGCGAGATGTCGGACCAGTACGAGACGAGGACGGCGGCAGCCGAGACCTCGGAGGCGATCTGCGAGCGGGCGAGGGGTCAGTCGAGGTCGACAAGGGCGGGCTCGACGGGAACGACGTACGGCGATCGTGTAGCAGTAGCCGTAAGACAGGGCGAGCGAGAAGCCGACGGACGGGTCGATGAAGCGCGACGCCCAGTGAGGGAACGAGCCGGCGGTCGGGATCTGCAGCAGGGGAAGGTCGGCTTCTGCAGCAGCGACGGCAAGACGGAGAGCGAGACTCACCAAGGTTCCGAGCTCCGAGATGCTCTGCATGACACACCAGAGGATAGAGCCGACGACGAGGTAGGCGCTGCGGGAGGGAGAAAGGTCAGGCGTCGCTCGAGGAGGTCCGGGCGCCGGTCGAGGACGACGCACAGGAGGAGACCTGCCGGGCCCGCCTTGGCGTAGGCCGAGCCAGTACCGATGAAGAGACCTGCGGCATGGAAAGGAGTCAGCAGCGTGTTCCTCGAGAGAGAGAGGAGCGAGGAGCGCACCGGTACCGATTCCTCCGCTGAAGCCGATGAAGGTGATCTGGCGGGCGTTGAGGCGGCGGTGCAGGTTGGCCTGGCCCTTGGTCGTGTCGACGTCGTGCTCGCCGCCGTGGAGGACGCCCTTGCCGCTGCCGCCGCTCGCGCGCTCGAGGTCGTGCTTGACGTCGTCGAACGAGGCGGCCGGTGCGGGCGGGATGGCGGGCGTGTTGTCGACGACGGTCTGCGTCGGGTGTGCGCCCATGGTGACGGGGTGGCTGACCGAGGCGGTGTCGGGGATGGAGTTGACGGCGCGACGAGGAAGCTCTGCGAGCTGAGAGGTGGCGGTGCGCGTCGAGGTGAAGGAAGCACGGCGGGTCGCGATCCTGGTGTGGCGGAGCTCTGGCGGTGAGAGCTGAGCTGTGCGCTGATACGGAACCAGCTGGTGGAGACGGGGAAGCAGAGAGGGGAGAGAAAAAGCAAGCCGCGCCTCAGTTTTCCGCAAAGTCCGGGGGAGGGCGATCGGCCCGACCGGCCGTCTCGCCTTTCCTCTCCGCGAGCACGCAAGATTCGACCGAAAAAAGCGGGCCTCGCCTCGCTGCAGCCAAGCAAACTCGCGCAGTCGTGCGAGCGAAAGGTGCAACCGCTGGTGAGCTCGCGTCGGGCGGAGCGGTAACCCTCGGCTCTCGTTGCGGCGGTCGGCGGGAACTGAGGCTGTCCTGCCAGGTCTTTGAGTACATCGTAGCACGATGCACTCTGCACAGGAGAGCCCGGAGCGAGCGTGAGAGAGTCGAGGTCGCGTCGTCGTCGCGTGCGGACGAGAGCCAACACCTCGCCTCCATCAGCTCTCGCCGCCACCGCCATGAGCCGCGCTGGCCGTGGTTTCTTCGACGACGACGATGACGACGACCTCGCCCCCGAGTCGTACCAGACCAACCGCGCCGCCGTCGACGACGAGTCCTTCTTCGCCCGCGACGACTCGCCCGCCCGCGCTCCACCTCGCCACGACCACGACCGCGACAGCTCGGTCGCGACTGGAGCCCGCACGACCGCACGAGGCGGCCGCATCTCGAGCGTGACGGGCGCGGCGGCGGGCAGCTCGGTGCGGGCAGGGCTCGACAGCTCGAGGGGGGACAGCCCCTCGCTCGACGACATCCTCGGCGACGGGCAGGTGCGCGACAAGAGCAGGAACGTGCAGAAGCTCCTGCGCGCGTACCAGAACGAGGTCGGCGCACCCGAGCTCCTCAACTTCCCCCGCCAGCTCGTCGACAAGGTCGTCAAGAGCCTCGCTCGCAGGGTGAGCCTCCTCTGTTCTCCAGACCTGTCTCGTGCGGCAAGCTGACCCAGTCGCACGCACGCAGAAAGATCTCGTGCGGATAGCGCAGTCGACGCCCGGGCAAGACGACGCCTTTTACATCGCCGCGAGCGTTGTCGCGACCGAGAACATGCGCGCCGCTCACGTCCTCAAGATGTTCACGCGCCAGCGCATCTACAAGGTGCGCACGCTGTTCCTTAAGAGCGCCAGAGGCGAACCGAGCGAGTCCTGACGCCCTCGCCTTGCAGCTCGAGCAGTGCGCCGAGTACTACCTGTCGCAGTCCGACGTTCACGAGCGCCTCTACCACAACGAGATCGCGCATGCTGAGGGGTGCGTCACACTCCTTGTCCTCTTCTGTCCTCTTCTCGCGCCGGCTAACGCGCTGCGAGCTCGCCGCAGGTACGTGCGGCTCGTCAAGGCCTACCACGACGCGTCGGCGATGGACGCCATGCCCGAGCAGGTCACCCGCAACCCGCCGCCGAGTGCGTCTCTCTCTGCGCCATGACCTTGCCCGTGAGCTCGAGCTGACGACGTGACGAGCTGTGCAGTGCCGACGCCCGACTTTGGCCAGCCCGTCTTCTGCCGCGCTCGCAGGGACTGTGCGCCCGTCGTTCTGCCCGAGTGCGTCCTCTCCTCTCCCTCTCTCACTCGCTCTCCTTGAGCTGACCTCCCTCGGACGTCCTGCAGCGGCGAGCTGTTTGCGTTTGCGCAGGGCTCTCAGCACATGTGTCGGTACAGCACGATCCGCGCCCTGCTCGAGGCGGGCGACGTCGAGCTCATCTAGTCCGCGTCTTCTCCTCGTCTGCCTTGTCGTACATCTACCCTCTCTGTGTCGCTGTTGTAACGAGCTCTGTCGTCCTTGTCGCACGAGGGATCGAGCGAGGCGGTGCAGCGCGTCCTTGGCGAGCCGATCGCGAGGCGGCCGGCTCCCTCCCTCGCTCTCTGTCCTCTCGTACAGCCTCGCTCGCCGTTACGAGCTCGTGCGCACTCTCGCAGCGTTGCGCCCGACTCGCACGCCGCCTCCTCGCCTCGCCGTTGTCCGCCAAGCCGCCCCCACCTCGACCCGATCACTCGTCCACAACAGCGGGTCCTCCGCCGTGCGCCGCCAGCGCGTGCCTAGGGGCGCACAAGCTCACGACAAGGACGCGGCGGGTCTGCGATAGCGCGTGCGAGGGTCATGGCGGCGTCGTTCGAGCTCGCCGCCGCAGGAGGTTCGCGAGGACAAGCGCTCGAGGCTGAGCAGGTGCGCCCTCTCTAGCTCATGCCCACAGCGAGAGCTTTGTGAGCTGACCTTGCTCCATGGTGCAGCCGCCATCCGCCTTTTCGAGCCCCGAGACCGCCCACTCAGCCCTCTTCCCGACCGACTCTCGCCCGACCACCTCGCCCTCGTCCAGCGCCTCCTCCTGCGCTCCGCCGACGCTCGACCGTCGCAAGATCAACGACAAGATTTACCTCGCGAGCTCGCCAGGCCGTCAAGTCGGGCTCTTCGCGGCGCGCACGCTCGTCCCGGGCGAGCGCATCCTCGTCGAGGCGCCGCTCGTCGTCGTCAACTCGGCGCACGACGTCGCGTTTGCCGTCGACTCGCTCGCGAGCCAGCAGAAGAAGGCGTTCTACGAGCTCGCAAACGCCTACGAGGACGAGCCGACTACGTCGAGCGAGCGCGGCGTCTTCGACACGAACGCCTTTTTCCTCGGCAGCCGTTCGTCGCCCTCCTCCTCGGTCCCGTCTTCATCCTCGGGTATCGACGCCAAGCACGGCATCTTTACCCTCTCGTCACGCTTCAACCACTCGTGCACGCCCAACGTCAAGACGTCCTTCTCGCCCTCCCTCGCCCGCCTCGTCACGCACGTCCTTCGCCCCATCGCCACCGACGACGAGCTCCTCACGTCGTACCTCGGCGGGCCCGCCCTATTCGCATCGACGTCGGCTGAGCGCACGGCGAGGCTGCAGCGCGCCTGGGCGTTCGAGTGCTACTGCGCCGTGTGCGCCTCGGGCAACGCAGCTCGCACCCCGAGCGACGCACGGCGTGCAGAGCTCGCACAGCTGTACGAGCGGCGACCAGGCGTACGGCTGCGGGAGCGCGATGCACCTCGAGGCGGTGGCGGCGGCGAGATCGAGCGGGTGCTGCGCGACGCGGCGAGGTCCGTGCGCCTGCTCGAGGACGAAGGGCTCGCCGTTGATGGCGTCGAGGCGTTCTGCCTCCCGGCTGCTCGCGCGTGTGCGTGGCACGGCGACTTGAAGGCGGCGAGGGTCTGGGCGGAGCGAGGGTGGGAGAGCGCGAGGAGGGCGTACGGCGAGGGAGCCGAGGTCGAGCGGGTGCTGAGGGCGGCGCGGGACAGGCCGCACGAGCTTGTCCTCGGCGGCCGAGCAGGCGAGAAGCGCGAGCTCCTGCGGCTGACGAGGGAGCTGCTTAGGCCGTCGTGCTTCAACTCGTTGTCGTCGTCGTCTGCGTCCGCATCGAGCCGAGGACCGCGCGCGGCGACGAGCGAGCGAGGGTGGTTAGGGCGCCTGTTCCGCAGTATTTACTGAAACGTGAACCTTTCTGCCTCACTGATATTATGAGAGCGAGAGACGGTCCGAGCACAGCGAAGGAGAGAGATATCACAGGCTCACGTCGGCTTGGGAAGGCCGAGTTGCGCTCGAGCCCCTTGTCCCCTCGCCCGCGGGCAAGCTCACAGAGAGCAGGAAGGTCGCTTGCTAGCGTGAGGGTACATGCATAGGCGCACAGGGAACTCTGCAGCTCGCCAACTCTCCCACACGTCCTCGTCGTCCGCCTCGCAGTTGAGCCGCCTTCTCGAGGTCCTCGTCACTCGCCAGAATCGTGTTGCCCGGGACCGACATTGGCGCAGGATACCGGGCCTCAGTATGCTCGGTGCGACATGCTGGAAGACAGCGACACGACTGCGAAGCGGTTGTTCGCGACGGGGAAGCGAACGTAGGCGCCGGAGCAAGTCCGAGCGCTCGAGCCCGACAGGTCCGAGCACGCTGTTCCTTCCTGCCGCTCGCTAGAATCGCTCATGGCACTCGCGCAGGTAAGCAACGAGATGCTAATGCAGGCAGGAAAGACAGACAGCGAAGATGTGCTCCTCCTCTCCCTCCCTCCTCTCGTTCCCTCACGCTCCTCGCTAAGCCTACGAGAGTGCGCACCCGCCCATCCGCATCGACGAGAACCATGCTCGAGAATGTCGCCTCGGAGACGAAGACGCGCTCGCGCACGCTCACGAGGGCGGCGGGCACTTGCCGAACGTCGGCCCGCCCGGCTCGCTGCCCGACAAGAACATCTGGATCTGCGCTCGACGAACGACGTGTACAGAGGTCAGCATCGAGCTCAGAACGAGGCGAGACGTGAGCGAGAGGGCGAGGCACGTACTGTCTGGCTAGACGAGAAGACGGCGGCGGCAACGCCGAACGAGAGGAGCGCGATGTCGACTGCCTTCTGCTTGCGCGTGTGGGCGCACGCCTTGAGGTGTAGGAGCGGTGGGAAGACGAAGCCGAGGGGAACGCTGTGCGAGAGGGCAAGCCGGAGGAGGGAGGAGGCACGACCGTCAGCTGCGGGCTCGTGCACGGACCGCTTGGCAACGGCAAGGCGAAGAGAGACAGAGAGACGCACCAGGCGACGCTGCCGATCAAGCTGACGAACTTGTCGAGGTCCTTGGCGCCGGCCCAGGCGAGGATCGAGCAGCCGACGACGGCGAGCGTGCGGAAGCTGTTCTTTTCCCACTTGACCTTGACGCTCTTCTTGCCCGACTTTTGCGGCGCAAAGAGGCCGTTCTCCATGATGCGCACGGCGGGGAAGAGCTGGAGGGGCGTCGAGAGGAGGATGGCGATGCTGTAGAGGAACTGCGACGCCGAAACGAGCTTGTCGTCCTGCGGGAGGTTGATGAAGACGACCGTCTGCAAGGGGCGAGGCAGGTCAGCGGCGGCTTCCTCAGGCGACGACAACGAGGAGAGAGAGCAGTGCACGCACCTGGATGTCGGAGCCGTAGGCGAGGTAGGCGAGGAGGCCGCCGCTCGCGAAGAGGACCATGCTGCCGACCATGACGCCCGACAGGACGCGCGTGAACTTCTGCGGCTCGCGCATCGACTCGTAGACGGGAAGGACGAGACCGATGCCCTCGAACGCAAAGACAGCCGTGCTGCGGGAGCGAGATGAGGGTCAGAGCGCGACGTTCTACGAGAAGGCCTGTCGTCGACTGCTGCCGGACGACGAGCCGGTGTTGACGAGCGACGACTCACCCAATGAGCAGCGGGAAGTCCTTGCCGTTGAAGAGGACGACGTCGGCGGCGCCGTGGTCGACGAGGACCTTGATCTCGTTGCCGAAGATGTAGATGAGGCCGATGAGGATGAAGGCGTCGGCGACGAGGGCCGTGCCGGACAGCTTCTGGATGTTGCGGATGAGGGCGAGAGCTGTGAGGCGAGGGCGAGAGGGTCAGCCGACGAGCGCGCGAGGAGACGTCGAGCCGAGGAGAAGAAGGAGGGCGAGCGGACGCACGCAAGAAGATGACGAGCTGCGCCATGATGAGGTACGGCACCGAGATGTACGTGTGGCAGTTGGTGACGGCCATGAAGAAGGCCTGAAGATTTTGTGCCTGCTCGACGTAAAGGCGGGGTCAGTGCACGGTCGCGACAGTGGGCGCGAGCGCGGAGAGAGGCGCGAGAGACGCACGACGAAGATGGTGTAGGCCGCGACGAAGCCAATCTGCGGGCAAAGATGAGCGTCAGGTCAAACGACTGATCTAGCTCGAGACGAGCACCGTGCGGAGCTCGTCCTCTGGCAAGAGCTCGAGGATGACGCTCACTTGCGAGGTCACGATCGCCGTCAAGATGGCCCACCGCATCCACTTGCCGTACAGCTTGCCGCCGATGTCTGCAAGGGCGAGCTCGAGGTCAGTCTCGGGAGTCGAGAGGACGAGGAGGGACGAGGAGGGACGCACCGCCGAACGAGCCTGGGACGGCTTGCCGGGTCTCGACGAGGAGGAGGAACGAGAAGAGCGAGATCATGGCGATGAAGCACAGGACGAGCGTCGAGAAGAGGGCGCCGCCATTGAGGAACCTGCGGGTGCGAGAAGGGAGAGAGCGAGGTCGTCAGGGACCGCTCGAGGATCGACGAGAACGACGAGAAGGGACGCACGCCTTGCCGAGGAACAGCACGCCGGTGCCGACGAAGCTCTTGAGCAGCATGAGCACGGCCTGCGTCACGCTCGCGTCGCCCTGCGGCGCCGCCTCGCCCGCCTCCTTGGCGCTCGCGACGCTCAACCGCTTGCGGCTGTCGCCGCGCGCGAGCGTGCTGCGGGCCCGCAGGAGCGGCGCGCGCTCGCCCGTCATACCTCGGCGCCCTGCGCCCGGGCGCCCCGAGACGGCCGCCTCCTCGTCTGCGCCCGCTCCTCCTCGGCGACGCAGCCCGCTCGGTACCGGCTCCTCGTCCTCCTCGTCCTCGTCCTCCTCGTCCTCCTCCTCGATCTCCTCGAGGTTCTCGCCACCAAAATGGCCGTACAGGCTCAGGAAGTCGATGAAGGACCGCGTCGGGCGAGGCGCGGCGGGGCGCACGAGCGAGACGCCCGACGCCGAGGCGAGCGAGACGCCGCTCGCGTTCGGGTTGCCGTTGCCGCCGCCGCCACCGCCTGGTGCACCGGGCGCGCCCGAGTACGACTGGAGCGACGAGGCGTCGCTGCCCGGTTCGGGCCCGCCGCCGACGCGCGCGGCGACCTTGCGGAAGACAAAGTCGCGCCGGAAGCCACCCGGCTGGAGCATCTCGGCCGTCGACAGCTCGGCGTTGTCGTCGTCGGCGAACGGCTCGTCGCTCGCGGCGAGGGCGTCGGCGCCGACGTCGTGCGCGAGGCCGGCCCGGAACGCCGCCGCGCCGTCTGCTGCGGCGGCGCCGGCCGTCGACACGCGACGCGAGGTGGTGCCGCCGCCTGGGCCGATCGAGGCGAGCGACTTTGAGCGGCGGATCGAGGGCGCCGAGGGGTTGAGGGCGCCGACGGCCTTGTAGACGCCGGCGACGACGTCTCCTCCCTCGAGGTGGTACGGGGTCGGGTAGTCCTCGCTGTCGGTCGTGCCGGCGCCGCTGTTGAGGTCGAGGATGTTGGAGCGCAAGGCCGGGCTCGTGCCCATCTGCGGGAAGGCGGAGCCGGGGGAGCGAGCGGCGGGTGAGGACGAGGCGAGGGCTTGGTCCTGGGCGACGCGGTGCTGCTCGGCGGCCGAGAGGAGGTGCCGGCGGATGACGTCGGCCTTCTGCTCGTCGGTGAGCTGGGGCTGGAGGGCGGGCGACGAGTCGGGGAGGGCGTTGGAGGGGAGGGGCTCGTTGACGGCGGGCGAGCGGGTGCGCGACAGGCCGCCCTGGCCCGGCTGCGGGATGGGGGAGCTGGCGGCTGTCGGTGAGCCGTACAGGGGGGACGCTGCACCGTGCGCTGCACCGGGCGAGGAGGACGCGAGGGCAGGGTTGGCCGGTTGATGAGGCGGGATCTGGGGGATGGGGGTCGCCGAGGGCGTGTTGGACGGCGAGGGCGAGCCCGTGGTGGGTCGGCTGGCCATGCTGGGCGACTGTGCACTGGCAAGCTGCAGCGAGTCGCGGTGGGAGGAGAGCGAGCGGTCCCCACGCGGCTCTCGTCGTCGTCCACGGTCCACCGAGAACCGGCACCTCGACAGCGCTTGCTTGAACTCGTCGAGGAGCACTACAGAGCTATCCATCACTTCGTAGAGAGGCTGGAGCAGCCCCGAGTCGTCCCTGCTGCGAGCTCACCCTCCTCTCCTCCTCGTCGCAAAGTCCGCGGGAGCGCCGCTGCTCGCGCCCTGCACTCTCGAGCCGGTTCTCTCTCACTCGGAACACTCTCGAACTGAGATTGAAGACGTTGCACGGCCGAGCGCTACGCCGCCCTCAGCCCTGGCCGCACCTGAGCACCGTCGCCGGGTCCGCGCGCCCCTCGCGCTCGTCGTACCGGTCCTCCCACCCGTCGTGCCACACGCCCTCGTCCCGGCGGAGGCGCTCGACCGTCGAGTCGCGCAAGACGCCCCGCCACGGGCTCCCCGTCCCGCGCTGCAGGTCGCTCGGCCCGTCCTTGCGCTGCACGACGAGCGGCGGCACGACGCTGTAGCTGCGCACGAGCGGGAGCTCGGGCGCCGTGCGCGGCAGGAGCCGCTGCGCGTGGAGGAGCGCCGGCACGACGGCGTCGACGGCGGCCGAGTAGGCGCGCCACGGGTCGAGCATCGACGAGAGGACGTGCCGCGCGCCCGGGCGCGACAGGGCGTAGCCGTGCAGGCACATGGGCGCGGTTGAAGGGTGCAGGAGGGGATGGAGGTACATGGGTTCTGCGAGCGAGGAGGAGAGTAGACCGTCAGCGACGCGTACGAGGGAACGAGCCCGCGAGAGGAGGAGGAGGACCGAGCGCACCTTGATACTCGCCGCCCCAGCAATGGCCCAAGTAGGCGACGTCCCACGCGTCCTGGCCCTCGACGTCCCTCGGTAGCTTGCGCGCGATCGACTCCCACAGCGTCTGGACGTCCCACTCGACGTCGACGTCGTCCTCGAGGACGAGCGCGCGCCGGTCGCCGTTGTCGAGCATGCGCTTGATGGCGCGCGTCTGGCCCCAGTAGGTCGAGATGACGCCCTCGTGCACCTGGCGCACGTCGACCTTCTCGCGCGGGTCCCACAGCGCCGCCGTCACGTTGAGGGCGGCGTCCGCCGCCCGCAGCGACGTGTGCCGCCCGCCGTCGCTGTGCAGCGCCTCGAGGTGGTCGACCCAGGTCTGCGGCGAGCTGGACCCGCCCTCCCATCGCTGCTTGGGGTAGTCGGGGAAGCGCCCGCGCTCCTTGACGTGCGGCGACGAGCCGTTGCCAGGGAACGGCGTGAGCCAGTCGGAGCGGATCGAGAGGCCGCCGATGCGGGAGGCGGGTACGCCGCGCGCCTTGGCCTGCGAGGATAGATGCAGAGGTCAGCTCCCGCCTTGCCGAGGCCGAGCACGTAGCCGGGGCGAGGAGGAGGAGCGAGACGAGGAGAGAGCGAGGGACGCACCATCTCCCTCCTCCTGAGGGCGCGACTCTCGACGACGCGCTCTGCGATCCACTGGATGAAGGGCTCGTGCTTGTCGGCGGCGTCGACGAACTCGACCTGGATGCCGAGGGCGTCGGCGAGGCGGCGCATGTCCTGGCGGCGGTCGTCGCGCGAGGGGAGCGAGAGGACGTAGACGTGGTCGAACCAGTGCGAGGTCGCGTTGAGGTAGTGATGCGACGTTGCTCGCTCGAGTTGTCGGCGGTAGGCGAGGCCCGGGGAGGAAGGCGAGGCTGGGTCGTCGTCGCGGTCGAAGGGGGACGAGAGCGAGGTGAGGGAGAGGAGCGAGGTGACGCGCTGTGCCGAGGGCGAGGTCGGGGCGTGTCGAGGGGCGGTCAAGAGGAGCGACAGGATGCACAGGAGCGCTACTGCGGCTGTGACGACGGCGACAGGCCGCCGCGACGAGGCGGAAGGCGGTGCACTCGGGGTGCGGCGGTGGTGAGGGAGCGCCATGGCGCCCGCGCAGTCGTCGGGCCTGATGGGCGCAGTCGAGTTCCACTCGGGGCGGTCTGGCCGGTGCAGCAGTGCGCGCGGAAGGGTGACGACGAGGAGGACGACGCGGAAGTCCGCCGACGACGAGCCAGCTGCTCTCTGCTACCACGACAACCACCGCTGCAGCCCAGCTGAGCTCGCAGGGCTGCCCTTACGCTGCTCAGCGATCCGCCTACCAAGACCGCGTGCTCCCACCTCGCCTCGCCCTCCTCCCACCTCGGAGCCTCCGTCCTCATCAGCTGCACGCTCGCCTCTCTTGTCCAGGCCGCGCAAGGTCGGCCAGGTCGTACTGTCACCTTGCCACAGCTTCTGAAGGACCTCGTGTGCGAGCGCAAGCCGCCTCGTGCCCTATCGCGCCAGACCTCGCCGCGCGAGCGCCGGCCCCCTCCCCGAGGCCGACTTGAAGCCGCCTTTCGCTCTCTCCATGGCACTAAAGCAGCTTCAGAGCCGCAGCTACAGCGCTCCTCTCGGTCGCGTCGAGGTCGGCCGCTCAGGAAAGGCCGGCTCAAGTCTCTCGAACGAGCCGCGAGCGGGCGCCCGTCTACGCGCTCCCGCTCGACACGCACTTTGGAGCGCTGCGGCTTGCCCGCAACGCAGCCACCATTCAACAGGTGTGCTCGAGTCGCTTCGCGCGGCCCACGAGCCAGCACCGGGCTCGTCGTCCTCAGCGGCCCTCGCCCGGCTGGAGCGCGCGACCGGTTTCTCGGCGCGCTCGCTCTCCCTTTCCTGCTCCGCCATCGTATGCGACCTACGCTCGCGTGCTGTGCGCTACTCTGGCCGACGCTGCGCCGCTGCAGGTGGTCCTCGTTGCGCTCGAGCCGGCTCGCCTCGTCGATTTGAAAGCGGTCCGTGGGTTTTGGCAGCTCGCGCGCTCGGCGTTCCTCCTCTCACCTACTGAAGCAAGTACGAGCGGAAAGAGCAGCAGGCTTGCGCGTGTGAGCGAGTTGCCCGCAGCGGATTTAATCAAGTCCGAGCCGGAGAGCGATCGACGAACGAGCGCGCGCGACGAGGAGACGAGCGAGGCAAGCGCCTCGTCTCTCTCGCTACACTCCGCTCGCCGCCCAGCAGAGCACACACACTGGCATAGGCAGCTCTGCACGACATCCAGCTGCCGGCAGCCGCAGCACAGAGCCTCGCCGTCGTCCTGCGCCTTCCCCCGCCGTCATCGCCGCCCCACCCACCTCCTGGTCCACCGGCACCACCGCGAGGCCCAGCAGGGCTAGCCTGCCCCGCCATGGCAGCTCTCGACAGCGTACGCCGACCGCGGCCTCAGCACCGCAAGCGCGAGACGCTCACGCGCCGCATCTCGTTCCCGACTTTCCACCTCTCGCCCGACCAGCTCGCCCTCGTGCGCCGCTGGATCATCTCGTTCGCGCTCGTCGACTTTGACGTCGACACCGGGCCCAACCTCGACAACGCCTACCCGCCCGCGCGCCTCCCCGCCGCGACGAGGGCCAACGTCGCCTTCAGCTCGATGCCCGAGGCGGTCGGGCTCCCGCACCCGGAGCAGCTCCCCGACGGCGGCTACGCGTACCACTGGAGGGTGCCGTACCCGGGCGAGGACGACCTCGCGCGGCTCGACCCCGAGGCGGTGGACGAGGGCGACGAGGACGAAGACGAGGCGAGGTTGCTGCGGCTGCCCGAGGGGGAGGGCGCTGACGGCGCGCTACATGGCTTCGTTTGGTTCGTGCGGGACAAGGTGCGTCCATTCCGCTTGGTCTTGGCGAGGCGCGTGCGGCGCAGAGCTGACCTGGCTCTCCTCGCTGGCAGGACGAGCGGTTGCGGCGAGGGTACTCGCAACGGTCACTCGTGCTCGTGCGTCAGCTCCTCCTTTGTCGGGCATCTCTGTCACGCCGAGTGTAGACTCGGCGCTCGACAAGGATGTGTTCGGGCGATCGCGAGCTGACGCGCTTCCTCTCCTCGTCCGCCCGCAGATCTCGCACCTCCCCGCGCTCTCGGGCCTCTTCTCGGCCCTCGTCTCGATCCTCGGCCCGCTTCACTTCAAGCATGCGCAGCCAGGAGGTGCGCGAGGCGGCATGGTCGAGACCGCGTGCCACAACATCGCGAGCTGGTCCGTCGAGCCGTTCCTCTCGGGCTCGTCCTCGTTCGCCGCGACTGACCCTTCCTGGTCGCGCGTACGACGTGCAGGCCCGACCCGACACCCGGCGCGACCCTCGAACTGCCCTTCCTCGGCTCGGTCCTCACCGTCTCGCTCCCGCTGCCCTCGCAGGCGCAGTTCCCGCTCCCTGCACCCTCTTCCTCCGCCGGCAGCTCGCCTTCGTCCGCACCACTACGTCGCACGCCTTCCAGTGCGCCGATCGCCCCGCCAACACCTGCAGCATGGCACCTCTCGCGCGGCGCAGCGCACCTACCCCTCGTCACGGGCCCGCCGGCCATCCTCCCCGCCTCGCTGCCCTCGACACCCCTCTGCGTCCTCCTCTTCCCGCCTGCGTCGCCCACCTCGACCTCGGGCTCGTCCAGCAGCACGTCGCTCGGCGAGATCGGGCCCGTCGGGTACTCGAAGCTGCTCCTCCTGTGGGAGCTCGTCGCGCTCGGCGAGCCGCTCCTCGTGTGGGCGGCCGAGCCGAGGGTCGGCGCCGAGGTCGTCGAGGCGCTTAAGGCGCTCATCAAGCCTGTGCGTCGCTCTCTCCCTCCGCCTCCGCTTCGACGCCAAGAGGCTCGTGCTGATGATGCATGGTGTCGTGGCGCAGATACCTTTCGCCGGCGACGTGCGGCCTTACTTCCACGTGCACGATGCCGACTTTACGACCCTATGTAAGGCGGGCAAGAAGGTGCGTCGCCCTCGCTCTCGCTGCGCCGGATCGGCTTTCTGGACGGCCCGCCGCTGGATGAGGTTGAACGAGGCCAGCAGATTGACGTCCTGCTCATCTCCCGCAGCCTCCTCAAGGCCTCCTCGTCGCGTCGACAAACCCGCTCCTGCTGTCGACGTGCAAGCACTGGCCGCACGTCCTCCGCCTCGACCGCGCTGCGCCCGCATCTTCCTCCGCCTCTCCCTCCTCCTCGCCGACCCTCACTCTTCCTGCTTCAGCCTCGTCGTCCTCTACGTCCGTCATCGCGCCTCTGCGACCGCGCTCGGCGTCGAACGGCAACGGGCACACTCTCGGCGGCGGCGAGGACGGCTCGGCGAGCGGCGGCGCGGGCAAGGAGTTTGGGCTGCGCTCGTCGAGCAAGCGGCACGTCAAGAAGGACGAGGCGGTCGAGAAGGAGATTGCCGAGCTGTGGAAGAGAGGAGAATGTGCGTCCATGGGCTTCTCGCTCTTCCTCGCCCGTCGCGGGCGATCGAGGGCCTGAGCGCAGCCTGACCTCCTGCTTGATGCACTGCCTGCAGACCTCGCGTGCGACGCCGTCATCTATCGTCACTTCGCGGCGTTGACCGAGCGGTTCCTCGCGCCGCTGAACCGGTACTTTGGCACGCTGTGGGCGGGCAACGAGGCAGTCGCCGCACGGTCCGTCGACGCTCTCCTCTCTTCCTCCCTTCTCTCTACTCCTGCCTTCTCTCCTCCTCTCCTCGCCGGTGCTGCGAGTCGAGCAAGAGCGCGCGCTAACCCGCTGTCGACCTCGTCCCGCAGCGCACCTCTCGTCTCGCCCGGACCCTCTCCTCTTCCGAGCACGCGCTTCTCGCGCTCGGCCTTCCTCGCCTCGCTCCGCACCCACGGCTCGCCCCTGCCGCTCAAGTCGGGCGCGCCCTCGCTCTCGCAGCCCGGCTCGACCGCGACCGAGCGGTTCTACTCGCGGTTCGTCGACGGCGCCAACTTTGAGCGGTGGGCCGAGAAGCGGGTGCGCGACACGGGCGGCGAGGTGAGGAGGCGGTTCGTGAGGACGCTCGAGAGCGAGGACTGGGAGGTGTGGGCGCGGGGGAGGGAGGTGGCCGAGGTCGACGACATGGTGAGGAGGCTCGAGCGCGAGGTCGTGGTACGTCCTTGCGCCCTCCCTCAGCCTTCCTGCCCCGCTCTCATGAAGACGAACCTGGTCGGAACGTGAGACGAGGAGTCAGTGGCGCTGACGGCCTTTGCGTTCGCGCGCAGCTCCTCGACCCGGCCCCGTCGACCTCTTCTTCCTCTGTCGCCGGCCCTCGCACGAGCGTCAGCACCACTGCGAGCAGCACCTTGCCTTCGTCTAGCTCGGCACCTTCCTCACGCACCAACTCGCCCGCACCCTCGTCGACAACGAGCCAGACGCACTCGCAGACGCCGACGCCGGCGACGGTCGGCAGCGCCGCGCTCAACGGCGACGGACCGAGCGCCAAGCTGCGCGCCGGCGTGCGGCTGCTGCAGGGCCTGAGGGACGAGAAGCGGCGAGAGCGGAACGCGAGCGTCGGGAGTAGCGCGAGAGGGAGCAGTGCGGGCTGGTCGAGCCGAGACGGAGGAGGGAGCAGCGAGAGGGGGAGAGGGCGGGGCGTCTAGCCTGCAAGCTGTCGAGCGCGTCGAGCTACTTGGGCCTTGATACTCGTCGTCGGAAGAGAGCTCTGAGCTGGTTGCGAGGAAAGTCCGAGACCTCGCCTCGAGCGAACGGGGCGAGCGGAGCTTGCTCCTCGCGCACGGCACCGACCGCCTGCAGCCTCGAGCGCATGCTCAGCGCGTTCCTGTCGACCTGCGCACCGTTCTTGTCGCGCCTCCGCAGCTCGCCCTCGCACGACGACCTCATCGCCGCTCCCCCACCTCGAGCCTCGACCAAGCCCGGCATGGGCGCAGCGGCAGCAGCGCAGGGCGCAGACAGCAAAGACTGCATCTTCTGTGGGGTCACGGCTGCGTCGCCTGGCTTCCGAGTCGTGCACGAGGTGCGCTCCCTCCCCCTCCTCCTCCCCTCCTCGAGTCGCGCGACGACCCTCGCGCTCGCACGCTGACTCGCCTCGGCTGGCATGCTTGCAGGACGGCGAGTTCGTCGTCTTCAAGGACCGCAGCCCGGGCAGCAAGGTGCACCTGCTCGCCGTCCCCAAGCGCCATGTCGGTGCGTCGTCGGTCCTCCTCTTCCCGCTTTGCGCCGCCCGCGGACCACCCGTTCGCCGCGTCGCTCGATGAGGTCGACGAGAAGATTGACGCTGAGCTCCACGCGCGCAGCTAGCGTCAAGACGCTCGAGGTCGAGGACGTCGGCATGCGTGCGTCGGCTCGTTCTCGCACTGCGGTGGGAGCGCTTGCGCAGGCAGGCGCACTCGCTGCTTCGCAAAGCTCAGGCAGGATCAACACTGACTCTCTCTGTGTGCTCGACTCGCAGTGGAGCGCATGAAGTACCTGGGCCGGCGCGTCCTCGTCGAGCAAGGCGTCCCCGAGGGCGGGCAGAGGTGCGTCGCCGCTTTCGAGGCTCGCTCCCCTCTCAGCGAGACGAGAGGCTGACTCTGTGCCATGTCGGTATCGCGCAGACTGGGCTTCCACATCCCGCCGTGAGCGACTCGTCCTGCGCGCCGTTGTCGAAGCCAGAGCCCTGTGCTGACTCCTCGCCTTCTCGTCATTCATGATCGCCTGCAGCTTCTTCTCCGTGCGTCGAGTTCCTCTTCTGATCCTCCCTCGCGCGAGGCTGAGGCTGACCTTATTACGCCGCCTCCTCGTCGACCTCCCCTACTCGCAGGTCAACCACCTGCACCTGCACCTCCTCTCCCTCCCGCTCCCCTTCCCCGGCTCGATCAAGTACCGCCCTTCGCACCCTTCCTCAACTTCGAGCAAGCGCATCAAGGGCCTGAGCTGGTTCGTCGACATTGACCAGGTGCGTCTCTCCCCGCTCGGGCCCCTTTTCCTGCTCGTGCTCTCGACGCGCGCGCACCCGCTCACACGCTCGCATTTGCGCGCGCAGGTCATCGACATCCTCCGAGCAGGACAGCGGGTCCACGTGCGGCCCGTCAAGCGCGGCCCGTCATCGTCTGCGTCGGCCGTCGCCTGACGAGCAGCAAGCTCTCCTCTCGCCGCCTCTCGAGCCGGGTCGCGAGGTCAACGTCAAAGTAGTGCACCTCATCATCCTGACACGCTACGTCGTGCTGTGCCCTCCCGCCGGCGGCGCGCCCTCGGTCCCTCCTCCCGCCGCTCCTCCCGCCGTCGGCGCCGGCGCCACCGCGGGCGCCTTTCTCGGCGCGAAGAAGCCGCTCTTGGCCGCCACCTTCTTCGGCGCGCCCGCACCCGCACCTGCGCCCGCACCCGCACTCGCACTCGCACCTCCCCCACTCGCACCTCCTGAACCCGCACCTCCCGCACCGCCAGCCCCGGCCGCGACCCTGTCCCTCTCGTCCCTCACGCGCTTGGCCGCGCCACCGCCGGCGCCCTCGGCGAGCGCGCGGCGCTTCTTGTCGGCAAAGAGCGGGTCGGCCTCGCTCGAGACGTCGACGAGGGGCTCGGGCCGTTTCGAGAAGACGAGCTTGCGGCGGATGAGGGCGACGAGCTCGATGCGCGTGGTCGTGGGTGGGGGCGGGGCGTCGGGCGGGGCAGCAGCGGTGGTGGTGGTCGAGGAGGTGGATGGAGAGGGCGAGCGGCGGGCGCGCTTCGAGGGAGGCTCGAGGTCGGAGGCGGAAGAGGGGACGCGCGAGGTGCGCAGGAGGGCGTAGGGCGTGAGGAGCGTCTCGAGCTTGCCCTCGAGGCGGTGGTGGGCGATGCGCAGAACGGGTTTCTTCTGCGAGTGTGTGCGCCGTGTGAGAGTCAGCTGTGTGGGCCCTAGAGAGGAGACGAGGAGAGACGGACCGGGTCCGAGAGGTCGACCTTGCCGACGCGTGCGCCCTCGATGAGGTCGGGTGCCTTTGAGGCTTCTTGGCCGGCCGAGGGTTCGCCAGTGGGGCCCTCGAGGGAGCCCTGGAGCTCTACGAGGAAGGGTTCGTGGTCGATGAAGACGAGGGGCAGGTCGGAGGGGGAAGAGGGGAGCTGGGAGAGGAACGAGGGGGCGGGGACGAGGGGGAGGCGCATGGCGGGTGCGTGGTGGGGTGCTCGGTAGCTGGACGAGGCTGTGGCTGTTCCTCGTGCTGCCAGTGAGGAGCGAGGCGGAGGACAAGGTGGACGCGTCGGCGCGACCAAGATCTGTCTCATCTCTCGGCGCCTCGTCCTCGTCGCCAGCTCTCTTTGTGGGTTGTTTAGTGCCAGGATCACAAAGTACAGCTCGATCGACACGTGCCCAGCTCACGCAAAGCAGCTCAGGCGAGAGCGAGCCATTGTGCGTGGTTGGCCGCTCGCTCCTCGTCTCGACTTGGCGGGGAAAGGCCGGCTCCCTCTCGCTCTCGTCACCTCGTACGCCCTCTGCTCAGCTCGAGGCTACCCGCACGCCATGGGCCTCGCACCCTCACGCCCCGCCGTCCCCACCACGGCCTCGCCCGCCGCCCTCGCCGCCCACTTCGCCCTCTCGCCCTCGTCCCACTGGTCCTCGTCCGAGCCCAACCTCGCCACGGCCCTCGACAGCACGCGCAACCACTCCTACACGACCGACCTCCTCCAGCACGGCTGGCGCGCGCACACACAGCACACCCAGTGCTCGTCCTGGACCCGCGACCCGCTCGACCGCGGCAACCACGAGGCCGTCCTCGCCGTCAACTACCCGCCAGGATCTCGAGTCGGCGAGCAGTTCGAGATGCGCGTCTTGGGCAGCAGGCACGAGCGCGCCCAGACCGCCTTGGTCAAGTACGAGGTGCGCCCCGCTCCTCCTCCTCAAACCTCTTGTTCGCTCGCTCGAAAGCTGACCTCGCTCCTCGCGCGCAGGTCGCCTTCGACTCGGCGTTCAACTTTGTCAAAGGCGGCAAGCTCCCCGGCCTGTCGGGCACGTCATCGTCGTCTGGGCACGGCCGCACCCTGTGCGTCGGCGGGCGCCACCGCGACTCGTGCCTCTCGGCGCGCCTCATGTGGCGCCAGCAGGGGCAGGGCGAGGTCTACGCCTACGTCCCGACGTACGCCGGCTTCTGCGAGGACGGACAGCAGAGGGGAGACGTCGCGTGCGACAAGGCGTACGGCACGAGCTTGTCGAGAGGCCGCTTTCGCTTCGAGAAGGGTCGGTGCGTCGCCTCTTGCTCTCCTCCCTCTCGAGTCTCGCACATTCATCAGCACGTACTGACTGGCCTCGCCCTCAGCTGGCACACCATCACGCAGCTCGTCTCGCTCAACGACCCGCCCCTCGCCAACGGCCTCCTGTACCTGTACCTCGACGACCGCCTCGTCCTCTCGCACACCGACATCCTGTGGCGCACCGAGGTTAACGTCACGCTCGACTCGGTTCTATTCAGCACCTTCTTCGGCGGCGGCGACGACAGCTACAACTCGCCGAGCTCGCCCTCGGCCACGAGCTACTTTCGCCGCTTTGAAGTGCGCTCCCTTGCCTCCTCCTCCTTCTCCTTCTCCCTCTTGCTCACTGTCGAGTCCGTACTGACACTCTTCACCCCTCGCAGGTCTACTCAAGCCCGAATGCGTCGACCTCGCCCGGGCGCCGCATCGCCCACCCGATCTGGGGCGACCCGTTCCCGCCCTCGCGCCGGCGCGCACGCACTGCCTCCCGCTCGTTGGTCTTTGTCGCGTGCCTTGCTGTACTCGGGTCGCCCGTGCTGCATTGGGCGACATCGTGAGCTTGTCCTTTGAGGTGAATTCGACGGTGACAGAGAGGCTCGAGAGCTGCAGGGGGACGAGGACGAGCGAGACGAAGAGCGCGAGAGGAGTACAAGAAGTGCGAGCGAGGAGAGCGAGGGAGAGCTCTCGTGCCTGCGAGCGCCGAGAACGACGTGCTCGAGACGAGGAAGAGCGAGGAGCGAGCTGAGAGGGAGAGAGGGGGCTCGAGCGCGCGCGAGGGGTGCTCGCTTCCTCGGCGCGGCAGACGCGGCCAGGAGCGTGTTCGAAGTGCAGGGCGAGCGAGGGAGCCACAGCTACAGCTAAGGAGAGAAGCGGAGAGAGCGCAGCCAAAGAGGGAGAGCGGACTAGGAGGACGAGGTCCGTGCGCGCACACGCCGCCGACGACGACGACGAGCACGAGCGAGCGAGAGCAAGCTCTCGGTGACGGGCACTGCTCTCGAGGCAAGGAGAGAGTGGTAACACGTGGGTTGCGAATACAATGAGGGGGGCACGGCGATGAAAAAGGGGTACTGCAGAAACTTGAGCTCGAGGAGGAGGAGGAAAGGCAAAACTTGCGGGCTGCGCCGGCCCTCTGCTGCGGTCACGCACACGCACACGCTCCAGTCTAGAGCTTGGTCCATGCGCGCACGCCCTGCTCCTTGCCGACCTCGAGCTCGTCCTCGTCGATGGCGACGTTGAACCGCGTCTCGTTGAGCGGCTCGCCCTGTGCGAACCGCACCAGGGCCGGGTACACGTTGCCGTCGGCACGGCCGAGCGCGCTGTTGAGCAGGTAGTCCGGGCAGCCCCACGCGTCGACGAGCGGGACGGCCTGCGGGCGCAGCTCGGCGAGGAGCGCGTGCGTGCGCGAGCGCAGCAGCTCGTGCTGCTTGGGCTGCAGGTAGCCCGACGACAGGAACTCGGACGCCTCGGTGTCCATCGTGTAGCAGGCTGTCGCGAGGAGGGCGAGGGGGAAGTCAGCACGTGCTCGGGGCAGCGTCGAGCAGGAAGAAGGGGACGCACCGAACAGCTCGAAGCAGGTCGTCATGATGCGGTGCACGGCCGGCTTGCTCGCCAGCTCCTCGTCGTGCATGATGGCCTGCGCAAAGTTGTTGACGAGGATGAACTGCGAGTGCGCCGTCCTGCGAGAGCACAAGAGGTCCGAGCGTCAGCTCGGCAACTTGAGAAAGTCGACAAGACGACGACGAAAAAGTGAGAGGAGGGACGCACGACATGCGGAAGATGTCGATGAGGAGGTCGTTCCAGGTGCGCTTCTCGATGTCGCGCTTGCGGAGCGCCGTCGCCGTGAGGTACGCCGCCCGGTGCGCAAACGCGTCGACGAAGATCTGCGGGTCCGACAGGTCGCCGGCGTACTTGAACGGCGCCTTGGCGTTCGGGTTCTCGACGTAGCGCGTGATGTACTGGGCCGTGTCGTTGGCCTTGTTGGCCGGCGAGTTGCGGTCGGCGAGGACCGAGCGCATCGTTTTGAACAAGTATCGGCCCGTCTGCTGCGAGATCATGTACGAGTCGCCCTCCCTGCGCGCACGAGTACAACGAGAGCGTCAGCACGAGAGCACAGGGCGAGAGAGGCGACGGGAGGGGGAGAGGCGCACCAGGTGACCTGTGGGAGGTAGTCGGCGTAGAGCGACGCGAGGCCGCCCGACAGCGAGTAGCCGTGCCCGCCGCACGCCCTGCGGCACTCCTCGATCGCGTTCGACGCCATGATGGTCGACAGCGACTTGAGGCCCGACGACGACGCGTGCACGTCGGCGAGGAGCGAGAAGTCGCCCTCCTCGAGCGCCGCCTGGCTCGCGTTGTACGCCGTCATCATGGCGCGGCCCGTGTAGTGGAGCGCGAACGCCTGGACGAGCGGCGGAAAGATGCGCGCCTGGACGAGGAGGTAGTTGAGGACCTGGCTCTCGGACGGCTTGCGGCCGTCGTCCGTCTGCGGCGCGTCGCGGTCGGCAAACTGGCGGCGCACGGCGCAGTACCGGATGGCGACGGTCGCCGAGCGTGCGAGGATCATGCGGGCCTGCTGGACGATGTTGGCGCGGATGAAGGTCTGCGCGAGGTGAGCGAGGGAGAGTCAGCCTCTCGAGCAGGGGTCCGTGCGCGGGTTAGACGAGCACGCACCATGGTGCCGTAGGCCACTTTGTCGTGCTTGGGCGCCGTGAAGCGGCCGCTCTCGGGGTCGACGTTGGCGAACTTGGCGAGGAAGTTGATGTGCGGGATCTCGACGTTGTTGAACTGTGAGCGAGGGGAGGAGGTCGACGTCAGCTCGTGCGGCGAGCGAGACGAGGAACGACGAGGGAGGCGGCGACGCACGATGGCCGTGCCGTTGTCAGTCATTGGGTAGCCGGCCTTGGGCCCAATGTCCATGACGGTGCGGCCGGGGAGGAGCTCGCGCGTCTTGCGGTCCCGGAGCGGGACGACGAAGGGGAACGGCCCGCGCTTGACGAGCTTGCCGTCCTTGCCGTCGGGCGTGTAGAGCTGCGCCATGACGACGGCGTGGTCGGCCGTGCGCCCGAGGCCGCCGATCCACCACTTCATCGACGACATGCCCGGCGTGTTGATCACGAACGACTTGGTCTCGGGTCGGTAAGTCGCCGTCGTCTCGAGGCCCTGGACGTTCGAGCCGTGCCCGAGCTCGGTCTGGGCGTAGCACTGCGAGGCGCAAAGAGCGAGAGTCAGCCGGGAGCGGGGAGAGAAGAAAGAGGACGAGGAGGAGAAGACGCACGCCGATGATCTCAAAGTTCTCTGCGGGCTTGGTGAAGAGCTCCTGCTGCTCGTCGTTGGACTGGGAGCGGAGGGTCTTGAGGAACATCGAGTTGTGCAGGCCGAACGCGGCGGGCATGTCGACGAGCTCCTCGGCCACCTTGACGTCCTCGGCGCTCCAGCCGTGCTCGCGGGTGAGCTGCACCATGCGCTTGTCCTTCCTGAGGCCGTGGCGGTACTTGTCGCCGCGGCTCATGTAGTGGATCTGCGACTTGTCGAATGCCGGCTGCCGGAGGCGACGAGGGTCGTGGGAAACCGCGCATCGCGGGGGAGGAGGAGGACGAGCGTGGGCGTGGGCGGTGAGGGCGAGAGAGAGAGGAGGAGGAGGAGAACACGAGTCAGCGCCTTGCGCTGCTCGCATCGCAGCCCGGGGGAGCGCCACCGTGCCCTCCCCGCGGGAGCCGGACGAGGACGGGGAGGAGGGAGGCGCACCTCGTTCTCGACAATAGGCAGGATGCGGCTCTGGCGCTCGAGGTACTCGTTGCCGTAGATGTACTCGCGCAGCTCGGCGGGCGAGAAGGACGCCTTTGCGCGCTCGATCTCGAGCAGGCGGGTGCCGGACGTGCCGAGGGGAGCGAAGCCGTCGGGGATTTGGACGGGGAGGTGTTCCGAGGACGACATGGCGGCGGGTGGTGGTGCTGGTGCTGTCGAGGGAGAGGGTGCGCGTGCAAGAGAGACGGCGCTTGGTGAGGGTGGAGAGAAACCGAGAGGGCGAGCCGAGGTCGAGGTGGGAGCGAAGCACCGGCACCTCGCGCCGAGTCGCCGGAGCGCCCAAAAATCCGAGACGCGCCTGCTCACTGTGGCCAAGCGGGCCTGCGAAGCCCACAGATCGTCCCCGCTCGGTACGGCTGCCAGCACCCGGCTCTCCTCCCCTGCGCCCGACCTCCGGAAACCGCCAGAGCTCGCTCGGCGACGCTCCGACCTCCTCTTCCGGCTCGTCCTGCTCGTCGCCTCACGCGTTAGCGCTGCTCGGTCATTTGGCGTCGCAACGGAGCGTGTCGCTCGAGCTGCTCGTCAGAAGCGCGAGACCGAAGCCGGGAAGAGGAGAGGACGAGCGGGCCCGGCGTTTGAGAAGGTCGAGCGTCGACGAGGTCGCCCTCGTCCGCGAGGGCTTAAATGCCCGCCGAGAAGCGCAGAGAGTGATGCCGAGGGCGTCTTCAGTGCAGAGGTTGAGCTACAGGACGAGTCGAGAACGCCGCCCGCTCACGACAGCTCGAGCCGCTCGCGCCACCTCGCGGCGCCGATCAGCCAGGGCCCGTCCACCGCCGGTACACACCCCTCGTCCTCGACGACAACGACGCTGGCTCCAGCTACGCCGACGTCGGGCGCCATCCAGGCGTCGCTCGGGCTCGCCGCACGGACCGTGACCGTCCCACCTCGGCCCACCCACTCGAGCACGCCGAGCGCGAGGCGCAGGGCTTCATCCGCTCGATCTTGCTCGCGTACGTCCTCGTGCGCGCGCGTGGACGAGTCGGCGTCGGCCAGGTCTGGCGCAGTGACCGCGTCGCGATTAGCGGGAGGGCCGAGCGCTGCTGCGCCTGCTCGCGCCGCCGGTACCGCCTGCGCGACGAGGTCGAAGGCGGCGTCTCGCCATCCTGCGGCGCGCACGGCGGCTCTCGTGCCGGCGCCGTTCAGGCTCGACGCGCCCACACGGCGCCGAGGCTGTTTGGGCGCGATGCGGAGCGCGACGAGAGTGGGACACGCCGCGAGCGCGTCGACGACGGGCCCTCCGCCGTCCATCGTCGATGCTGGGAGGCTCACGCCGCGGAGGAGCGGCGCGCGCTCGAGGAGGGCGACGAGTGCGGTCGAGGGGAAGGACCGGAACGCCAGGTCGCCGAGGGCGAGGGTGCGGAGCTGAGGTGCGAGGGCGACGAGCGGGTGCTCAACGGTCGTGGATGAGGGTGTCGGCGACGGACCGAGGGCGGCGAGGTTGGCCGTCATGGCGGCGAGGGTCGAGGAGCCACCGGGGACGGCTGCGTGGTCGGGAGGCGGTACGGCGGGCGTGACCATCGACTGGTGGACCGAGTGATACTCGATGTGCTCGAGCGAGGGGAGGGCGGCTGGGTCGAGGAGCTGGGGGAGGGCATGCCCGGTGCAGATGACGGCGCGCAGGTAGAGCGTCGAGAGGCGAGGGAGGTGGAGAGGTGGCGCCGCATCTTGCGTCGGCGTGATGCGCGACTCGTTGAGCCACAGCTGACGAAGGTCTGCGAGCGACGGGCTGTATCAGCTCGGCTCGAGGGAGCGCCAGGACAAACGGAGCGAGGAGGACGACGCACGGTGCGCCGGCGCGAGGTCATCGGGATGGATCCCGCTCAGCCCACACACCCACAGCTCCTCGACGTTCTCGCACATGCGCAACAGGTCCCTGACCGTCCGCCCGACGCTCGAGCTGCGCCACACGGCGTCGCCCCGCCCCTCGTCGTCCGTCTCGCGGCCAAGCCGGAGGACCCTGATCCCGCTCGCCCACTCGCGCCCTCGCCGCCGCAGGACCTCGCGGACGAACCACCGGGCGTGCTCGTGCGTCTCGAGGCGGACGTCGCGTCGCAGCTCGAGCGAGGCCCACCGGGCGGCGTCGCGCGAGAGCAGGGCGAGGGCGTGAAGGTGCGAGGTGCGCGCGGCGTGGGTCGAGTGGGACGCTGTCGGGAGCGTGTAGGAGAGGATGCGGAGGACGAGCTCGGCAGGGAGGGCCGGGAAGGCGGGCGGTGAGGCGGTCGAGCGGGGAGCGCCGTCATCGGCGGGCGAGGTCGAGGTGTGCGCTGTCGAGGGCAGGGCGCAAGAGGGTCAGCGTGTGCGCATGGACTGCAGCAGCACAGCAGAGAGACGCACTGGATCCCGTCACGTAGCTCCACCACAGCGAGTAGAGCGACTGCATGCTGACGACGGGGAGGAGGAGGAGGAGGAGGAGGAGCGAGGGGGAGCGATTGTGCGGGTTACGAGGCGGGGGCGATAGACGGTTGAGGGCGGCCGCCCCGCGTGCGCGTTGATGAGGGCCTCGGCTCTACCGCTCGATCACGGTCCAAGGTCCGACGCGAGGGCCGCGAGCTTCTCGCTCGCCGCCAGCTTTGCTCGCCCCACTCCTCGCTCCTTGTCTTCCCTGGAAGCGACCAACCTCGACCGACTGACGACCAAGCAGCGATGCGCTGGCTCTCGCGTGCGCGCGCTGCAGTGTGGCCAGAGCCGAGTGACCCCGCCGAGCGGGCTCTCCTCCGCAAGGCCGACTGGCTCATCCTGCCCTACCTGTGCCTCGTGTGCGTCCACCCTGCGTCTCTGAGCTTGTCCTGTGACCCAGCTGACCCGCCCTCCTGTCCGTGCAGGTTCTGCTTCAACTGTGCGCGGCTCCTCCTCCTCCTCCCCCTTCGGCTCCCTCGTCGGCGACTTGCCGGATCCTGCGACTGACCTGTGGCTTCGCACGTGCCACAGACCTCGACAGGGTCAACTGTGCGTCGCTCTCCCCTCCTTCGCGCCTCGCTGCAGGAACTGACCGCCTTGCGCCGCCCGCAGTCATCAGCGCCTAGTTCGTCCTCCTCTTCCTCGCTGCCTCCCTACGCCGACGTCGAGCTGACCATGCCCTGTGCGTTCGCAGTGTATCCGGCCTGCGCGTGAGTCCTGACCTTGCGCCACGTCGAGAAGGCGACGACGCTGACCTCCTCGTTCCGTGCGCTCGCAGGAGGACCTCGGCATGCTCAGCAGCGAGTACAACAAGTGCGTGGCCCGCTCTCCCGCAGCTCCGTCTTCACCCGAGCTGACTCGGCCGTGCGTGCAGCGTCATCGCGTGCTTCACCGCCGGGTTCGCCATCGCCCAGATCCCGCAGAACCTCCTCCTTCTCGTCCTGCCGCCGCGCATCCTCTTCCCGCTCAACGGAGGTGCGCTCCTCCTGACGATACGCTAGAGAGACGCATGCTGACGACGACTACCTCGCAGTCGTCTGGGGCGGGCTGACTATGGCAGGCGCGGGGGCGACCAAGGTCGAGCACCGTGCGCGGGCCTCTTCTCGCTCACGCGCCCTCGCCTCGCTCACCCGCTTTGCCGCGCGCAGTCTACGTCATCAAGTTCTTCCAGGGCATGGCCGAGTCGTCGACCTTTATCGGCGCCGTGAGCTCCAGCTCTCCTCGCCCGCGCCGTCGACCCGGACGAGGACTAACCCGGTCCCTCTCCGCGACGCCCCCTCGCAGCACTACGTCATGGGCGCCTGGTACAAGCCGACCGAGCTCGGCAAGCGCACGGCCATCTTTGCGTGCTCGGCGCAGGTCGCCTCGTTCTTCTCGGGCTCGCTGCAGGGTGAGCCCTCTCGGCCTCGTCTTCGTCTCGAGGCCCGTGCGCTGACGGCTTTCCTCCTTCTGCAGGTGCGCTGTACAAGAACCTGAACGAGGTGAATGGGATCAAGGGCTGGCAGTGGCAGTTCATCGTTACGGGCGCAGCGAGTGCGTCCTTCCCGCTCGACCTCCTTCCCTACGTCCTCGCTGACTCGTCCCCGTCCCTTGCAGCCATCCCCGTCGCCCTTTCTGGCCTCTTCCTCTTTCCCGACACGCCGGCCAAGACGCGCTCGCGCATGTTCTCGCCCGAGGAGCGTGCGCTCGCCGTCGCTCGCCTCGGACCTCGCGAGGCGACCAAGCTCGACAGGACGCTCTTCCGCCGCGTCTTTGCTCGGTGGGAGGTCTGGCTCATGTCGCTCATCTGGTGCGTCTCTCCCACTGCCTCTCCTCATTGCAGACGAGCGTCGTCGTCGCCGCCTCGTCGAGTTGAGCGCCCGCTGACTCGGGCCCTCGACCGCGCTCTCGCAGGATCGCCGGCGGCGCGCTCGAGTCGTACGGCTCGTGGGGCGTCATGTCGGTCTGGATGAAGTTCCAGCGCACGGCGGCGGGCCTGCCCCTGTACTCGGTCCCGCAGCTCAACCACTACCCGCTCGGCCTGAACGCCGTCGCCATCGGCGCCCTCCTCATCACGGTGCGTGACCCTCTCTCTCTCTCCTGATCTCGGCCTCGGGTACGAGCGCGGAAAGTCGAGCCCGATGCTGACGCCTCGTCGAGCAGGCCGTCTGGACCGACCACCGCACCCGGGACCGCTTCGCCGTCAACCTTGTCGTCGCGCTCGGCGTCCTCGTCTCGGCCACGCTCGTGCTCGTCGGCGGCCTTCACCCTGGGTCGATCCCTCGGAGCGCCTACTTTGCCGCCTTCTACCTCTCGGGGTGCGCTCTCTTCCTCCTCGTGCTCGTCTGCGTCCTCGACTCGGACAGCTCGGCTGACCCTGCGCCGCCGACTCGCAGCATCTCGTTCGCGGGCCAGATGAGCAACTTTGTGTGGGCCAACGAGCTGCTGGCGCACGACGAGCAGGCGAGGAGCCTCGTACTCGCGACGATGAACGGTGCGTCTGCTTCCTCTTTGCGCGCACGGACCTCGGCGCTGACGACGACCTACCTCCCTCGCTCCCCCATGCAGTCGTCAGCTACGCCTTCAACGCTTGGGTGCGTCCTTCTCTCGTCCCCCTCGAATTACCCCCGACCTGCGCACTGACCTCCCCGCTCGAACCGCTCGCAGTTCCAGGTCATTTTCTTCCGCACGACCGCCGCGCCCGCCTTTACACAGGGCTCATCGCTCATGATCGCCTTTGCGCCCCTCATGTGCATCTTCACCTGCGCGGCGCGGTACTGTCAGCTGCGGGACCAGCGCCGAGCCGTCGCCGCTGGTGAGGGCGAGCCGAGCGCCCGCCCGGCGACCGAGGCCTACTCGTGCGACAAGGAGCGAGGATCGTCGAGCACGAGACGGCCTGGGACGGCAACGACGGACGGCGTCGCTGGCGAGGACGAGGAGAAGGAGCCGTCGCCGCTGAGCCAGGTCGGCGCGGTGAGCTACGGGTCTTGAGGAGGAGGGGCGCTCGAGGAGGCTCGCCGTTGGCGGGCGCGGTGCGCATGTTGTCTCGCTCTCTGTCTGTCTGTACCTCCCTGCATGCCGTCCTGCATCACAGTCTGTATCGCTCTCTCTCTCGTCCGAGACGCTCTCGTGGCGGCGGTGGAGGGCCTCAGAGCCCCGTGTTTTTGCCCATCCCGGAGGTCGGCTTGGGCGGGCTGCTACGTTGAGCAGCAGACAGGGATCCACGGCGCACAGCGAGAGGCGAGAGTCGTTGTCGTTCGCCGCTCTTGTCCAAGCGAACGCGCCGCGACGCACCCTCCCCTTCTCCCACCTCTCGCTCGTCGTACACGGCTCGACGGACCTGCTGCAGCCTCCCAGCAGCACTCCCGGTCTTACAGCTACCTTGGACAGCTGCGTCCCTCACCGCTCGACCTCCTGCGGCCTCCCCGACCGCCTCTCGTCATCCTCAGCAAACCCCGACCTCCCCGTCCTCGACACCGCCCCACGCCGATCTGCAGGGCTCGCAGCAGCTCTACAGCAGATGTCGCAGCAAGGTGGAGGGTCTCGCGGCAAGCGGGCGTGGACCGTGCAGTGGCGCAACTTCCAGGCGCGCAAGAACAAGACGTGGGAGTCGTGCGTCTCACCCTTTGCTCGTGCGGCCTCACTGGACCCTGCAGGAAGGGCGGTGCTGACATGCGACTACCTTGGCCTCCCTCGCAGCGATGGGGTGAGCCGCTCGACCTCCTCGCCCTCCACCCTCCCCGAACGGTGTCTCGATGGTCAAGCTGACGGGCTGTCCACTCGCAGTACATGCTCGTGAGCGGGCTCGGCGTGACGGTGCACTCGGACGACGGCGTGCTGTGCGTCCCGAGTCCTCTACAACAAGCGCTTTCGGAGCTGACCGTCCTCCCTCTGGCGCAGACTCGGCGCCAAGAACCTGCTCAAGCCGCCTGTCGAGGACGACGAGTTCAGCATCAGCAACAAGAAGGAGGTCCGCGTGCGTCTGCGCCCCCTCCTCGTTGCGCGACAAGGCCAGACGCTGACCAAGCCCTCCCTCGCTTGCAGGTCGAGAGCGAGATCTCGCTCAAGGAGTACTACCGCAACATCCACGGCGGCTCGGCCGGCGACGACGACTCTTCAACCTCGACGCCCGCCAAGGCCGTGCCGGGTTACCTCACGCGCCCGGGCATGATCGCGTCAACGTCGGCCTCGAAGCAGCAGACGCCGCGCCCGGCCTCGTCGACTCGCCCCGCCACCGCCACGCCCGTACCTGGCTCCGCCAGTCTCGCCGTCGACACACCCGAGACGGCCGGCAAGCTCTGGAATCAGCCCGCCGTCAAGTCGTTCACGCCCTTCAAGCCGCCGGCGCCGGCATCGGCCGCCAAGCGCCCGCTCCTCGGCGGGAGCAGTAGCTCGCAGCCCGTCCCGAGTAGGCTGCGCGACAGCACCGCTCCCGCTCACGCCGACGAGCGCGGCTCGCCCGTGACGTCCGACTCGGCGCGCGCCTCGCGCGAGCGCAAGCTCGAGGAGCTCAAGGCGTCGAGGACCGGCTCGGCCACGGGCAAGGGCAAGGGACGCGCCGTCTTCGACGCCTCGTCCGACACGGACGACGAGCTCGAGAACTCGCCGCCCGAGCACGTCGAGCGCCCATCGGCCCAGAAGAAGCGGCGCATCGACTCGCCCCGCTCGGCGACGGCGGCGGTCGGCTCGGCCTCGGCGGCGCGCTCGACGTCGCGCCTCTCGGCAGCAGACCAGGCGCTCGAGCGCGCCCTCGGCAAGACGGCGGCCCCGACGCGCACGACGTCCCTCCCCGATCGCCTCCCGAGCTCGTCGGCCAAGTCGCAGCCGCTCTTCCGCCACGACTCGTCGCAGTCGGCGGCGTCGCACAGTCACCGGGCGCCCGTCGACGACGGTGACGAGCAGGAAGAGCAGGAGGACGCGGACGACGGGCTCGTCAGCGAGGACGACATGGACGTCGAGATGGACTCGTCGGTGCTCGGGGACGACGTACTCGCGCGGCGCGATGTCGAGATGGGCGGCAGCAGGGCGGCAGGAGCGAGCACCGACAGTGCGACGATGTCGCAGGGCGCAGGGGCGGTCAAGCGGTACAACGTGCGTCCTCCAGCCGAGCCTCCTATCCTGCTCCGCTTCCTCTTGGCCGCACTGACCCTCAGGTCCTCCCTCGCACAGTGCCAGTGGTCCGCGCCGTTCTCGTACGATCGTCCGTAGTGAGCCAAATCTGACCCTTCTGCTTGATCGCAGGCGCAAACGCACGCAGAAGAAGAACCCGACGTGGGAAGGCGACGGCGTCGTCCTCCTCCGCGGCGACAAGGCCGAGCTCACCGACATCGACACGGGCAAGCGGTGCGTTCTTGAGCTCTCAGCCTCCTACATGAGCTCGAGCTGACGCTCTCGGGTCTGCAGCCTCGGCTCGACGACCTGGTCAAAACGCGAGTTCAAGGAGGGCGACTTTCTCCGCATCGGCGACATGGACGTCGAGGTGCGCCCGCTCCTCCTCTTCTGCGCCGCGTCGCTCAGCACGCTGACATGCGTCCGTGCACTAGATCGGCGACCTGGTCGTCAGCCGCTCCTCAACCACCTCCACCGCCGGCACCTCTCAGCGCTCGGCGCAGCTCAAGGCCATCCAGCCCACATCCCTCACGCTCAAGCCCTTTCGCACCCCTGCACCGGCCAAGGCGACCAACCCGCTCGCCCAGCGCATCGCCTCGGGCTCGCCAGAGCGCGCCCGCTCGGCTCGCGCCCAGACGCCGCTCGAGACGCTCAGGGCGGCTCTCCCAGCCGGGACCGCCCACTTCAAGCTGCCCGGCCTTGCGAGCATGTCGGTCGTGTCGTCGAGCTCGGCGTACGGCATCAAGGAGGTCCGCAAGGGCGCAAGGTTCGACCCGCAGGCCGAGGGCGCCCTCGTCATGCGCCGCCCGGACGACGAGCACCAGCAGATCTACAACAAGAAGTGCGTGCCCTCTCTCCATCGTGAGGGCGAGGTGCAGACGTGCGCGAGCGGGACTGACCCTCGGTCACCGTCACAGGGGCTTGCCTGTTGTCGACGTCGTTGTCGACCCGCTCATCGGCGACAAGTTGCGCGAGCACCAGCGCGAGTGCGTCCTCCCGCCTCACGTCTTCGTCTCCCCCTTCTCGTGATGGTGCTCATCGTGCCCTCGCCTTCACAGGGGCGTCAAGTTCCTGTACGAGGTGCGCTCGCTCGCGCCGTCGTGCACGGACCTCCTCGTCGACTTGCCGTGGACGTCGCGCTGACGCTTGCCCGCCTCGTTCCCGCCTCACAGTGCGTCATGGGCATGCGGACGACGGGCCAGGGATGCCTGCTCGCCGACGACATGGGCCTCGGCAAGACGATCCAGTCGATCGCCCTCATGTGGACCCTCCTCAGTGCGTCGCTCGCCTCCTCTCCCCGTGAAGCTCGTCCCTCACACCTTTCATGCCCTCACAGAGCAGAACCCGTACCAAGGCGGTCCCGTCGGCGTCGTCGAGCGCGTCATGATCGTCTGCCCCGTCACGCTGATCAAGGTGCGCTCGCTCTCTCCCCCTCGCGTTCTCGTCCTGCAGCTTGAGACGGTCCTGACGCGCACATGCACGCCTAGAACTGGAGCGCCGAGATCCGCAAGTGGCTCGGGCGCGACAAGCTGCGCGTCTACGTCGCCGACGCCAAGCACCCGGTCAGCACCTTTGCGAGGAACAAGAGCTACGACGTCCTCATCGTCGGCTACGACAAGGTGCGCCCGCTTCTTGCTCTCTCTTTCTCTCGAGACGCTGTTGACGTCCGAGACGCTGCAGGTCCGCGCCTACATCGACGACGTCAAGTACGCCCAGCCGCCGATCGGCCTCATCATCTGCGACGAGGGTGCGTCGCTCGCTGCTCCCTCACCTTCCTCTCTCTCGCTGCGGGCTCACTCGGTCCATCGCTCCTGCAGGCCACCGCCTCAAGTCGGCGACGGCCAAGACGACGATGGCGCTGCAGTCGCTCTCGTGCATGCGCAGGATCATCCTCTCGGGCACGCCCGTCCAGAACAATCTCGGCGAGCTCTTCGCGATGCTGGGTGCGTCCTGCGCGCTCTTCGCACAGACCGTCCGCCTCCTCGCTGACTCCCTCGTCGACGCAGACTTTGTGAACCCGGGCATCCTCAACGACGCGGCCTACTTCAAGCGCAGTGCGTGCGCACGGTCCCCTCCTCGCCTCGACGTCGAGCTGACACTCCTCGCCGAGTACCGCAGACTACGAGACGCCGATCGTCGCAGCACGTGCGCCCAACGCGACCGCCAAGCAGAAGGAGGCGGGCAAAGACGCTCGCGAGTCGCTCTTGGCGACCCAGGGCCACTTTGTCCTCCGTCGCACCAACGAGGGCATCCTCAAGCACCTTCCGCCCAAGTGTGCGCTCCTTAATGCCCCCTCGACGTCGACCGAGCCGCGCTGATCGAGCCCGTCGTCGCGCGCAGTCGAGTTTACCGTCTTCATCCGCCCGACTCAGCTTCAGCTCAGCCTGTACCGCGAGGTCCTGTCGTCGTCGCGCATCAGGTCGCTCCTCAAGGGCGAGAACGGGCAGCAAGGTCTCGCCCTGCTCCAGTCGATCCTCAAGCTCAGCACCTCGCCCGGCCTCCTCCTCAAGCACATCAAGGTGCGCCACCCCGGCCGTCTCCTCCCGAGCTGTGCTTGAGCTGACCATCTCTCTCGCCTGCGTGCAGGAGAAGGGCCTCGGTCACCTCGACGAGTCGCTGCTCGACGTCCTGCCCATGGACGCCGACCCGGCCGACTTCCACCTCTCGGGTGCGTCACTCGAGTGCCCCATCCCGTGACAGGCGTCGCTCACGCCCTTCTGCCTCGCTCACAGGCAAGTTCTCGGTCCTCGGCACCATGCTCGCCGAGCTGCGCCGCCGCTCGGAGGAGAAGATCGTCATCGTGTCGAACTACACGACCACGCTCGACCTCATCGAGACGCACTGCAAGCGCAAGAAGTACCCCTACTGCCGGCTCGACGGGTGCGTGTCGATGCCCCTGCCGTCCCCAGACGTCGCGTTGAGCGAGCGCTGATCGCCTCTCCCCGACCGCTCGAGCAGCAAGACGCCGCAGATGGACCGCATGCCGATGGTCGAGTCGTTCAACCGAGGCACGCAGAAGAACCAGTGTGCGTCCTCTCCCTCCCTCGCATGCCGACGAGCTTGCTGGCCTCGCAGTGTGCTGAAGCCGCTCGCTCGCAGTCATCTTCCTCCTCTCGAGCAAGGGCGGCGGCACGGGCCTCAACAGTGCGTCGCTCAAGCCGCCTCGTCCTGCGCTCTCTCCTGACGCTCACCATCCTCGCAGTCACCGGCGCGTCGAGGCTCGTCCAGGTCGACAGCGACTGGAACCCCTCCAACGACCTGCAGGCGATGGCTCGGTGCGCTTTCCTCCTCGTCGACTCTTCACGCCTTATCGCAGCTGCTGACGCTCATTCGCTCGACAACAGCATCCACCGCGAGGGCCAGAAGCGCAACTGCTACATCTACCGCTTCCTGACCGCCGGCACGATCGACGAGGTCGTCTTTCAGCGCCAGATCATCAAGCTCGCCCTGAGCGGCTCGGTCATGGTGCGTCGCCCTCTCTCGTCATCACCTGGCGCTGTAGACTGGGAGGAGTGTGAGCTGACCCACCCACCTCCTGCAGGATCAGGACGGCAAAGGGGCCGCCAAGGCCAAGGACGCGTTCACGCTCGACGAGGTGCGGCTGCTCCTCACCCAGTCACTCGGCTTCCCTCGCTAACGTCTGCACTACCTGCTCTCGCAGCTCCGCAACCTCTTCTCGCTGCACGAAGGCGTCGCGTGCCAGACGCACGAGCTCACGGGCTGTCGCTGCCACTTTGGCGAGGTGCCCAACGCCGACGCCGACGGCGCTGACGACGACGACTCGTCCGACGACGACGACGAGATGGAGGGCTTCGTCCAGGCGTCCCAGTTTCAAGACGACGACGCTATCCGCAAGGTGCGCACGAGCCTCTTCCCCCTGTCCCGCTCGAGCTGGCCGCCGACCTGACCTCTCTGTCTCCCTCGCGTCCCTGCCCGCAGATTCCGAAGCAGCGCCGCAACCTGTCGATCCTCAAGACGTGGACGCACTACGACTGCGCCGACGAGCGAGCGCTCGACGAGCTCGAGGACGGCCTCCTCCAGAGCGTCATCTACGAGCGCATGGTCAAGGCCGACCAGGTCGAGGCGCCGATCCCGCACGAGGGCAACGGCTCGCTGTTCGTGCGCGGCGGCCAGGTCGGGTTCGTCTTTGGCAAGCAGACGTCGGCGCCGGCAGAGGAGGAGGAGGTCGACGTCGACGGCGTCGAGTGAGCTGGGTCGAGGTCGGCGGCTTCCGTTCTCTCCGTGCGTAGTGCTCCTGTCTCCGTGTGCTCTTTCTGTCCCTTGTGTCACCGTGCAACGCCAGCTTTTTGCCGCATGCATCGAGGCGAGCGTCGTCGTCGTCGCCCTTGCGACATCTCCGTGTTCCACTCTCCGCGCCTCGGCTCTAGCCTCGATCTCTCCTCGAGAAACGCTGCTTTGCTGCCGCTGCAGGCCTCGCGAGCGAGCGGTGCGGTGCGAGCGAGCCAAACTCGCTCAGTCGACCTCGCGGTGGGGAGGTCCGAGCGGAAAGATAGCCGACGGAGTTCGAGCCGACGGCGCGATCGGCGTCGGCCCTCCCCCTCCTCGCGCAGAATCTCTCGCCGTTCGCGCTTATTTTTGGGCCCGCCGCTCCTGCGGTCGCCTCGCGGAGTCTAGTGCGTCGGCCCCCGACGGACTTGCCCCTCTGGCCAGTGCGAGATAGCGCTGCCCCCCTCATCAGTTTTCCTCGGCCGACGCCCGCCGCATCGGGGAACCCGCGCTCAGCTTTCTCTCCTCGTCCTTCCTGCTCATCCACAACGCTCCCGGCTGCCCTCCCTCCTCTCTTCGTCCCCCTGCACCTGACGAGCATCGTCGCCCGCCCGCCCGCCCGCCATGCTCCGCACTCTCAAGTCGCTCGCTTCCCTCGCCCTCGCCGGCTCTGCGCTGGCCGCACCCGCGCCCGTCGCCGTCGCTCCCTCGCACGAGCTCGTCAAGAAGGAGGTCACGATCAAGCCGAAGGTCATGATCATTTCGATGTTCACGCCCGAGCGCGAGGTGTGGCTGCAGGACGGCGCGCTCGACGAGCCGCTCGAGGTCGAGTACCCGTTCAACGGCGCCTCGCCGCTCTTCCCGACCATCAACTGCGACCGCAACCGCGACGTGTGCATCATCACGACGGGCGAGGCCGAGATCAACGCCGCCGCGACGAGTGCGTCTCCTTTCGCGCCTCCTCCTCCTCCTCCTCCTCGTCTGACCTTCTCGCTCCCAGTCATGGCCATGACGCTCAACACGCAGTTCGAACTCACCAACACCTACTTCCTCATCGCGGGCATTGCGGGCGTCAACCCGCACCGAGGCACGCTCGGTACCGCCGCCTTTGCCCGCTTCTCCGTCCAGAGCGGGCTCGCGTACGAGCTCGACGCTCGCCAGATGCCCTCGAACTGGACTACCGGCTATGTGCGTCCCTCTCTGGTACAGCTCACGATCCCGCAGAAGGCGTCGCGCTGACCGTCGAGGACGCTCGGACCCCTTTTCCGCCCGCAGTGGGCCCTCGGCACCAAGGCTCCTGGCCAGCTCCCCGACGTGCGCTGTCGCTCTCGCACCGACTCGAGGTGCATGTGCTGACGTCCTGCTCATCGACAGGTCTCGAGCCTGTACGGTACCGAGGTGTTCGAGCTCAACACCAACCTCCTCGACCGCGTCATGAACCTCACCCAATCCGTCAAGCTCAACGACTCGAGCGTCGCTCAGGAGTACCGCAAGAAGTTCGACTTTGCGCCTGCCAACGAGGCGCCCGTCGTGACGTCGTGCGACGCGTGCGTCGTCCCTCGCCCTCTTCAACTCGCCAGCTCGAGCTGACCTCTCTCGACCCTCCTCCAGCCTCTGCTCGGACGCCTACTTTGCAGGCACGCTCCTGGCCGAGACGTGGGGCAACTACACCGAGCTCATGACCCACGGCGAGGGCCGCTACTGCACGACGGCGCAGGAGGACAACGCGACGCTCGAGGCGATGGTCCGTGCGCACAAGGCCGGCCTCGTCGACTACTCGCGCATCATCCTCCTCCGCACCGCCTCGGACTTTGACCGTGCGCCCAAGCAGTCGGACGACGCGTTGACGGCGTTCCAGGCAGAGCAGGGTGGCTTCGAGCCGGCCATCCAGAACCTCGTCATCGCCGGCAGGCCCGTCGTCGACGACATCGTCGCCAAGTGGGACTCGACCTACGAGTCTGGCATCGCGCCACAGGCCGCCCTCAACGGCTCGTGCGTCCCCTCCTGCTCTCTCCTCGAGGCGACGGGCCGCTCCGCTTTTCCTCGGGTCGACGGGCCGCTCTGCCTCTCCCGGATCAAGTCGCTGACGAGGCTCCCTCCCCCGCGCAGCTTCTACGGCGACGTCTTTGCCACGATCCGCAAGGGCGAGGCGCAGGCGCGCATGCGCTCCCGCCGCTCCTCCATCGTTGCCAAGGTCCCCTCGTCGGCTTGAGACTTTCGCTCCTCCCTTTCGTCCTCGGTTTCCTCCTAGATCTCGTCTCGTCCTCAATTTCCGGTGACCTAAAAGGGCTAGAGCGCGCCTCAGAGGGAGGTAGAGGTCGCAGCTCGCGTAGATTCTGTGCAAGTCGAGACGCTCGTTGGCCTTCTCTTCGTGCCGAGCGGCGCGCTACCATTCCAGAGAGGGAGCTCGAGTCTTCCTCGAAGCATGTGCTGCGAGGAAGCTGCTCTGGGCGAGTGCGCCGGAACGATAGGCCGACCGCGCAAAGCAGAAAACTGGGCTCGACGTCCAGGGCATGCGCCAGGCGGGCCGTCGCACCAGGTCGGCGGCGGCCTTTGCCGAGCCATCTCAAGCATCATCCTGCACTCTCTACGAGACCAGGGCTCACTCTTCAGACGGAGGTCGGCGCGAGACGGCGAGAAGCGAGCCTGCGCACGGACCCCGACGCAGTCGGAATCCAACCTTCTCAAACGCGTTTCGCGAGCTCTCACCCGCTGTAGAAGGCTTCCTGCAGCGTGGACACGCAGCTCATGCTCACAAGAACGCCCTGGATGCATCCCCGGCGGCGCACGGGCGCGGGACGGAGAGAGGAGTGAGGACGAGCGGGTGGGGATCGGAACGCGTCGTTGGGCGGCGAGCTCGCTTCGCAATTGCGGCTAGAGCTGTGCCAGCTACCGATTCGATGCTCGAAGGAGGGCTCTAGCTGGAGGGCTCTCGGGAGCAGCCGACGCCGAGCAGACGCCGCAGCGAGGGAGGTAGGAGCGTCAAGTCGGCGAAAAGCGGTTGGCGAGCGCGCGAGCTGTCAAAGCTTCCCTGCTGCGCTTGCCCTCTCGTGCGTAGCTGAGAGACGACTTGTTGAGCAGACATGAGCCCTCGAGGAGAGCTACGAACGACGACCTCCTCCAGAGATTTCTCCCTCCCACATTGGACCTCGACGAGGAGAACGAGGCCTGCGGACGGCGTACAGCGAGACGGACGGATCGAGACAGGTGGGGACAAAGATAGACCGAGGGAGAGAGAGAGGTATGCGCGATGCGGTGGTGCGAGTTGCGAGGCGGGAGGGAGCACGAGAGCCGACTAGTGGCCGCTCACGAGGGCGCCCATGGTGCGCTGCGAGCGAAGGGGACAGGCTCGCCTCGTCAGCACGAGCGCCACGACGATGTGAGGAAGGAGAGAGGGAGCGCACCTCGAGAGCCGGGTACGACGAGCCGACGTACTCCTTGATCTTGGCGCCGTCCCGGTAAAAGTGGAAGGTCGGCGCGAGGTCGACGTGCGCCGTCATGGCGGCGTCCTGCGGGCGTCATCGACACGGTGTCAGGTCGAGAAGGAGGCACACCTCTGAAAGAAGGAGAGAACGTGCCTGCTGGTCGCAGATGTCGAGCTTGTAAAAGTGGATGTCCTTCCAGCGCGGGTTGTCCGAGTACTCCTGGAACTTGGGCGAGATCGCCTTGCTGCTCGTCGAGGGTGCGTCAGTGCGTGAGCTGTGCGGGTCGAGAAGAGGAGCGAGCACGCACGACGACTCGTCCCACGGCGCGACAAACTCGACGGCCGAGATGCCCGACGCCTTGATCTGCGAGCGACCGCGCCCAGAGGTCAGCACTGGGAGCCCGTACTGCGAGAGAGAGAGAGGGAGAGGACGCACGGCGTCGAGGTACTCCTGCTCGGACTGGATGACGGTGAGGGGCATCTTGGGCGAGGTCTGCGAACGACGACGACGACGAGGGGGAGGAAGGGAAGAGGGTCAGCGCCTGCTCGGGAGCTTGGCCAGTGGACCCGTGCTCCTCGTCGTGCCCGTATTCGCTGCCCTCGCACGCAGGAAGCCCGCACGACCTGGTCCCGCTCCTCGTCGGTGCCCACCCCCCACCCTCGCCTCGAAACTAGCTCCTCCTCGCCCCGACCCTCCCCAGAGCCAGCCCCCCGCCCTCGCTGCGCTCCCGCGATAGTCCTGCTCGACGCCGTGCGAGTGCGCCCACGTCCAGGCGAGCGGCGACGAGGGCGGGGAGAGGGGAGAGTCACGCGACGTGGCCGACCTCGGTCCGTCGTGGGCGCGCAGAAGGAAGGTTGAGGACGCACGATGTGGTGGTGAGTGGTGCGAGTGAGGAGGCTGTCGAGTCTGTGCGGTAGTGCGAGGTGGAACGGAGGGGTGTGAGAGGAAGGAAGGAGAGAGAGAGGAGGGAGGAGGGAGGAGGGACGAGGGAAAGGCGGGGAAGCTTCGGCCCCACTCTGCGCTCGAGACGCAGCCTCCCCTCGACTCTCGGGCGAGGTTACAGTTGCTCATTAGCGCGTCGCTTGTAGTCCGCTCGGTAACCAGCTCTCCGCCGCTCGCCTCGCCTCGCCTGGCTCGGTGCACCTCTCGACTCGCACTCGAGCTGCGATCGTACGTGCTTGCTCTCTCCTCGGCGACTCTGTGCGCCTCGGCAGCACGCGCACAGCCTTCTACAGCTCGCCCTCGCCAGGGTTGGGGACCATCTCTCGGCGCGAGAGGAGGCGGTGCTCGGCAGTGTGGTCGATACAGCTCTCGCGGCGACTCGTGGGCTGGCGTGCGTGCCGGTGGAATGTGTCGGAGAAGATTGCGCGGTTCTGGGCAGCAGGTCGAGGGAAGAGGAGCGAGCGACGGCGACGACACCGCCGCGCAACGTTGGCCCACATCGCCGCCTCGCTGCCCTGCATGAAGCCTGTCTGCTGCCACGGTCGTCTCAAGGGGAGGACTGAGCGCGTTGCGCCGGCCACTCGGCCGCGGGCGACGTGGCCTCGACGACGAGCACCTCGTCGACCTCGAGCCTCTCCCTCGTCGGTACCGTGAGCTCACGCCTCTCTCCCCGCCGCTCGCAGATGCCCTCTACCCTCGACCGACGCCTCAAGGCGGCTCTCGACTCGAGGGCGGCCAGGCAGATGCTGCGCCAGCTCGACCCTGCCCCTCCCGCCCGCTCCGACCTCGTCGACTTTTCGTCCAACGACTACCTCTCGTTCGCCCAGTCGCCCCTCCTCCGACAAAAGCTCGTCGACGCCCTTGACGACGAGGCGACGCCGCTGTACGGCCCACCATCGTCCCGCCTCCTCGACGGCAACACGCCCCTCCACGCCTCGCTCGAGCACCGCCTCGCCGCCTTCTTCGCCGCGCCATCGGCGCTCCTCTTCAACTCGGGCTTTGACGCCAACGTCGGCTTGTGGACGTGCCTGCCCGCACCGGACGACTGGATCGTCTACGACGAGCTCGTCCACGCGAGCATGCACGACGGCATGCGCTCGAGCCGCGTCCCGAGCGAGCGCCGGCGCGCTTTCCGCCACAACCGCGTCGAGTCGCTCGAGCGCGTCCTCGAGGCCATCGTCGAGCGAGACGAGGGGGTGAGGGAGGGCGAGAGGAGCGTCTGGCTCGGCGTCGAGTCGCTCTACTCGATGGACGGCGACCTGGCGCCTCTGCGCGAGATGGTCGAGGCGGTCGACCGAGTCCTTCCTCGCGGCAACGTGCACATGGTCGTCGACGAGGTGCGCTCGAGCAGCTCGTCTCTCTTTTCCTGACGGAGCTGACCTCGCTGACTCCGCGCTTTCTCCCAACGCAGGCGCACTCGTCCGGGCTGTACGGTTCACGAGGGCGAGGTCTCGTCGCTGCGCTCGGTCTGGAGCACCGAGTGACGGTGCGAGTGCACACGTTCGGCAAGGCCATGGCCTGCAGCGGCGGTGCGTCGCCGCCTTCTCGTCCCCGCGCTCGGACACCTCTTCCTCCGGCGGCTCCTCCGCTGACGCTCTCTGTCCCTACAGCCGCCGTCCTCGCCTCTCCCTTGATCCGCCACTACCTCGTCAACTACGCCCGGCCGCTCATTTACTCGACCGTCATGACGCACCTGAGCGCGCTCGCCGTCCTCAAGTCGCTCGAAATGCTCGAGCAAGGGCACAGCGAGCAGGTGCGCCCCGTTCCCTCGCCTGCTTCGGCGAGTCCTTCGCTCCAGAGTCGACCCAGTTGACCGAGCGGCGTGTCTACCTCGCAGCCCGCCGCGCACGTCCACGCGCTCGCCCTCCGCCTCGTCTCGCGGCTCTCGAACCTCCTCCCTCCCGCCTCCTCGGTCTCCTTGCCGCCGCACCTCGTCGCCATCCTCACCTCGCCTCCCACTCACAACGCCCCTCACCCGCCAACCTCGTCCATCGTCCCGCTCCTGACCTCATCCCCTCGCCCTCTCGCCGCCTTCCTCCGCTCGCGCGGCTTCCTCGCCCGCCCGATCACGTACCCGACCGTTCCTCACGGCGAGGAGCGAGTGCGAGTCTGCCTGCACGCGGCCAACACGGTGCGCGAGGTCGACGGGCTGTGCGAGGCGGTCGCAGAGTGGGCTCGGGGCGAGGACGAGACGTCGGCGGGCGGCGCGACGACGTCCAGGAACTGGCCGATCGAGCCGCTGCAGGCCAAGCTGTAGCTGGAGCTGGGCCTAGCAATGCAGACCTGTCGCACTCACCGCCACGGTCCGCGCACGAGAGCAAGCTGCGAGGGCCGAGCGACGCGAAAAGGCGGCCGCACTTGCAGTCGGGACCCGGCTGGCTCGCTTTGTCTACGAAGGTGTCAGAGGGCTCTGTAGCAAGGCTGCTCATCTTTGCGGGGCGTTGCGAGGTTGTGCTGCTGCCGCTTCTTCATCGTCTCCCGCCTTGGCTCCGCTCTGTCCCCTCGACCTCGCCCGCCGGCTCGCCATGAACGCTGCTGCGCTGCTCGAGAGCGTCAAGGACGCCTTCTACGCCCTCGCAGGGTCGTGCTGCAAGACTGGTGCGCTCTCTGCCCCTCGTTCCCCTCCTGGTCGACGAACACGCCGTGCACCGCCTCGCCCACCCTGTGCACCCGCTCGACGAGGCTGACAGCGCCTTGTGCCTGCAGATGCGACTCTCAAGCTGAACGGGCGCAGCTTCAAGGTGCTCCGCCTGCTCGGAGAGGGCGGCTTCAGCTACGTGCGTCCTCCCCCACCCTCTCCCACTCTCCTCCGCCTGCTCTTCCCGCCCGCCCGCACTCGCTGACCTGCATCCCGCACGCCGCAACAGGTCTACCTCGCGCAAGACAACGCGTCAAAACGCCTCTTCGCCCTCAAGAAGATCCGCTGTCCGCTCGGGTCCGACTCGGTCAAGGCCGCCCTCAAAGAGGTCGAGGGTGAGCGCTTGCTGCCCGCACGGTGCCCTGTCGAGTCAAGCTGAACCCGTCGACACTGTTCCGCAGCCTACAAGCGCTTCCGCCACCCCAACATCATCCGCTGCCTCGATAGCTGCGTCGTCCAGGACCGCGAGGGCGACGGCAAGGTCATCTACGTGCGCCGTCCTCCCCTGACTGAGCCGCCGCCTGCGCCACGACCTGACGGGACTCACTGCATGCAGCTCTTCTTGCCGTACTACAAGAACGGAACGTGCGTCCGCCTCTTCCTCCCTGTCCCGCACCTTCGTTCAGACTCAGAGCTGATCCTCGACTTCCCGCTCCGCAGCGTGCAGAACGTCATCTCGGCCAACGCCGTCAACGGCACACGGTACCCCGAGAAGCAGATGCTGTCCATCTTCCACGGCACGTGCCTCGCCGTGCGCGCCATGCACCTGCACCAAGCCGGGCCGTCAGCTCGCGGCGCCGCCCCGTCAAGCCGCAGCAACACTCGGCGGCCAAAGATGGGCGCACAGGCGTACCCGCCACAAGGCCGGTCGGACGCCGAGATGTCGACGGGCGAGGAGCTGGACGAGTTCGAGGAGGACGAGGAGGAGGACGAGACCGGCGGGCTGCGCAGCGGGACCAACGAGGGCCAGGCGCTCATCGGCGGGCTCGAGAGCGCACGGCAGCAGCTCGAGGAGGAGGACGGCGTCGCGGGCATGGGCGAGGAGGACGGCGCAACCGTGCTCGGGCGGCTCGGCGACGGGCAGCGGGCGACAGGAGGGACGGTCGGCGACGGCGAGCCGGTCGAGGGCCAGAAGGGCAGCTTCACGCCTTGGGCGCATCGCGACATCAAGCCTGTGCGTGCACCTCTCGCCGCGTCCAAGACGTCAGCTCAGCTCGCGATACTCGTCGCTGACGACCTTCTTCATCGCGACCCTCGCAGGCCAACGTCATGCTCGCCGACGACAACGAGACGCCCGTGCTCATGGACTTTGGCTCGGCGCTCCCGGCGCGCATCCCGATCCCGGATCGTCGAGTCGCGCTCCTGCAGCAGGACCTCGCCGCCGAGCACTGCTCGATGCCGTTCCGGGCACCAGAGCTCTTTGACGTGCGTCGGCTCTCTCCTCTCCCTCTGCGCAGGTCGGTCGACGACGTCCACGTCGAGATGAGCTGACGAGTGCCGCTCGCCCGCAGGTCAAGACGGGCACGACGTTGACCGAGGCGGTCGACATCTGGTCGCTCGGGTGCACGCTCTACGCCATGGCGTACGGCACGTCGCCGTTCGAGACGACGCAACAGTCGGAGCACGGCGGCTCGATCGCCATGGCGGCCATGGGCGGCCGCTTCAGCTTTCCCGACGACGGCCAGTACAGCGAGAGCTTCCGCGAGCTCGTCAAGGCCATGGTCAAGGTCAACCCGGACGAGCGACCCGACATCTCGCAGGTGCGTCTGCGTCTTCTCCTCTCGCTCTCGATGCTGTCGCTGACGGGATCGAGCACCCGCACGCAGGTCGTCGCGATGACGGACCGTGCGCTCGCGCGGTTACAGTGAGTCGCGCTCTCGCTTTCGCACCTTGTAGAACTCGCCCTCGCAGCGCATCCGTATTCTCCGCGCTCGCGACGGGCAAGAACCTGAGCGAGAACGAGAGGAACTGTCGTTGCACTACTCGAGAGGAGAGAGCTCTACCTTCTGCCGTACCCGACCGCCGCGCCGGCGTGAAGCTGGGCCTGCTGCTGCTGCTGCACGTACGCCTGCTGCTGCTGGAGGACCTGAGCCTGCGCCTGCGCCTGCCGAGCCCGCTGCGCCTTGCCCTCGCTGTCCCTCAGGGCCCACACCTCGACGGCCTCGTTGACCCAGGGCGCGTCCCAGCTCTCGGCCTTGCGGATCTCGTCCCTCCACCTCGGGCCGAGGACGCCGTCGCTCCCGCCGGCGAGCGCGCCCGCCGAGCGCGCCGAGCCCGTCGACGTCGCGGCGAGCACGTCGGCGAGCGCGCCCGCCTGCGAGTCGACCCAGAGCTCGAGGAACCCGCGCGGGTCGCGCGCGAACCCCTGGAGCGCGTGCAGCTGCTGCGCGTGCTGGCGCGCTGCGAGCGCGTTGACGGCGAGCTTGTCGTCGAGGGCCGACAGCTCGGCGGCGAGGACGGCTGCGGACGACGACGTGGTGCCCGTCGGCGACCCGGCGGCGGCGGCGGCGGCGGCGGCGGCGGGGTTGACGAGCGACGACAGGGCGCGCGACGTGCTGTCGAGGGCGGGCTGGACCGGCGAGGGGACGTAGATCGGCGTGTCGAACGCAAAGTGCTGCGGCTCAGCCGAGGCGTCGGCCGTGACGGGGACCGTGACGACAAACTGGCGCGGCGGTGGCGGCAGGAGGAGGCGGTTGAGGTACTCGGGTAGGTGGTGGAACTGGACGAGGCCGACGTTGCCGAAGAACTTGCGCAGGCGGTCGTCGGGCTTGATGCCGCTCTTGATCTGGGCGCCGCCCGGCTGCTGCTGCGCGGTCGCGGCGGCCGACGCGTCCGAGTTCTCCTCGACGAGGCCGCGGCTCTTGGCGTAGCTCCACAGGGCCTCGAGGACGCCGACGCGGTCGGCCTCGGCCGTGTCGAGCACGTTGGCGAGCTCGGGGTGGAGCGCGTACCGGTCGCCGGCCGGGTGCGCGACGTAGAGCGACAGCTTGAGGTCGAGCTTGGCGTCGGGCCCGCCCGAGAGCGGGTGCGACGACTCGAGGGCGGCGGGGAGCTTGGGCGGCGGAGGAGGCGGTGCGGCGCCAGGCGGTCCGTGCGGCGAGGGTCGGGTCCACGACAAGGGCTGGGCGCCGACGGGCTGGACGGTTGGGTCGCGCGAGGGCGTCTCGACGACGAGGCGGTGCAGAAAGGTCGTGAACGGGGTCGAGGTGAATGGGTAGCGCTCGTCCTGCAAGGAGGGGCAGTCGGTGAGCGGGAGCGGAGCAGGCGACGGAGAGCGAGGACGACGCACCTCGAGGATCTCGCCCGTGACGCGCACCTCGACGCGCGGGACCTTGACCTTGTTGTCGTCGCTCGCAGTGTCGGGCTTGGTCTCGGTCTCGGCGGTGGTCGAGTCGGGGACGGCGTCCTTGTCGCCTTCCTTGACGAGCTCGTCGGGCGAGAGCTGCCACGGCTGGTCGTGCGCGGTCGCCGTGACGTGGATGCGCAGCGTGCGGCGGAACTGGGGGAGTGAGGGCGACAAGGTCAGCCCTGAGACGCCCAGAGGCAGGGAGCGAGGAAGAGAGGGCGCACCGGCTCGCCGCGGCCGACGGCGCCCGACGCCTTCTCCTGCACCTCGACGGCCTTGCGGGCGACGGTCCAGTCGACCTTGCGCTCGATGTCCTGGAGGCGCTGGTAGGCGTCGCCGAGGCGGTCGAGGGCGTCGAGCGAGGGCGCGAGGGCGAGGTCGGACGGGCCCGGGTGGACCGAGGGCGGGAGCGAGGGCTTGAAGGACGAGGGGAGCGAGCGGTCGGTCGGCTTGCGGCGTCTGTGCGCGGGTCACGGGAGGGGTCAGCAGGTGGAACAGGGCGAGGAGCAGGAAGAGACGAGGAGCGCACTTTGCGGTGCGGTAGTGGTCGTCGCCGTCGCCGACGTCGCGCTCGCGGGCCGAGACGCCGGCAGGCTGTGCGAGAGGTGCGACGGGTGCAGGAGCCGGAGCGACGCCTTGCTGCTGCTGCTGCTGCTGCTGCATGGCGCGCAGTTGTCTGCGGGCGAGAGAGAGGGAGAGGTCAGAGGAGGGGAAGACGAGGGCAAGGGGGGTGGAAGCGCACTGTGCGTGGAGCTGTTGCTGGAGCTGCGGGTTGCCCCTAGCCTGGGCCTGGAGCTGAGCGTACTGAGCCTGGGCTTGAGCGTGAGCGAGGTGTTGTTGGTGGGCGGGCGGGTTCATCTGGTTGAAGAGGGCTTGCTGCTGTTGCGGGTTGGCCGGGTACGACATGGTGGCGAGCTCCTGACCGTCTTGCGCGTGTCCTCGGAGTGCTTGAGCGGGTCGAGAGGGTTCAACGCCGAGGTCGAGGTGATGAGGACGACGACGCGGGCCAAAATCGGCGACGACTCGGCGGGCAAAGTTGGTTCGAGGCGCAGGCGAGTGCTGGGTTCGTGCTTGTCCCGTACAGCTGGTCGGTAGGCGCACAGAGCGAGCGCGAGGGAGCAGGCGAGGGCCGACCTGAGCCAACCGCGACCTCCCCACGCCTTGGTCCGCTCCACCCTCTCCCCGTGCCCCAGGGACTGCGTCCGAGTGACCGAGTACCTCGAGAACCACCACACCGTCACCCTCAGCCCAGCGCCACTCGCCCGCGTCGAGCCACCGTCGTCGCCGCTCCCCACCGCCGAGGTCCGCACCTCGTCACCTCGCCCACCGCGGTGCAGCCAACAAGGGGCGAGCGTGCAGCCATGAGCACAGCCACGGGCGACGGCTCGACCTCGTTCCTGCGCGCCACGGCCATGCGCGCCGGCGCCGTCGTCCTCGCCCCTCCTCGCGCCCTCGCTCGCCGCCACCCTCGGTCCCTCGCCCGCTTCACCCCGGCCTTCCTCTCGTCCGAGGCGCACGGCCCACTCGCAGGCGCCATGCGCGACGCAGCCGCCGGCACCGCCGCCTCGAGCCCACCCTCGATGTCGGGCCCCTCCTCCTCGTCGTCGTCGTCGTCGTCGTCCCTCTCGTCGATGCGGCTCCCAGCCCCCATCTCGTTCCTCGCGTCGCCCTACCTCTTTACCACCCTCGCCCTCGCCTTCTTCCTCCACCGCATCCGCCACCTCGTCCCCCCGCGCCAGGCCTACACCCCGCACGCCCGCAACCACAACCCCGACCTGCGCCGCGCCATGCACCGCGCCACGAGCCCGGCCGTCCAGATCGGCGTCCGCCTCCCGGGCATCCTCGTCATGCTCAGGGTCGCCGTCGTCCTCGCAGCCGCCGTCGCCTACCAGCACGGCTCGGACCTCGCGTGGCTCGTCCCCTCGTCCTCGCACGACGGCGACCACGGCCGAGCCGCGCTCGCGCGCCCCGTGTGCCGCACCGTCCTCCGCGTCCTCGTGTGGGCGACGGCATGGGCGGGCAAAGGGCCCCTCGGCGCCCTCCTTGCGGCAAAGGCGCCCGCCGACGTCGCCAACGCCCTCACCCACGAGGGCCTCCTGTGGGCCGCCTACCTCGCCGCCGTCCTCGGCCTCACGTGCGAGACGTTCGTGCGCGCCCTCGCCGACGACTCGGGCGTGTCGCAGCCCTTGAACCTCTTGTCGTTCTCGTTCCTGCTCCACGTCCACTCGACCGCCGCGAGGTCGGCCTCGCTCGGCGACGGCACCGACTCGCCGCGCCCGAGCCGGTACGTGAGCGCCCCGACCGTCGACCAGGACGCCGGCGACGTGACCGGCCTCGCGTCGGTCCAGCTGTACCTGTACCTCGTCACGGTCCTCCTCGAGCTCGTCACCCTCCAGTTGTCGTACTGCGCCTACTTCTGGTCGCGCGCGCCGTCGTCGTCGTCGGCACCGGGCACGCCCGCAGCGCACCGCAGCCGCACCTCGCCGCGCAAGTACCGCCTCCCGATCACGGCCGCCTTCAGCCTCGTCCAGCAGCTGCTCGCGCTGCGGTGCTTCGCCGTCCTGTGGGGCTGGATCGACGCGAGCCCCGAGCGCAGGATGCTCGAGGCCGACCAGTTCGGCACCGTGTGGCTCAACAAGGTCCCCGAGCTGTGCTTCGAGGTCATCGTCGTGTCGAGCGTCGCCGTCAAGGCGCTCGCAGCGGCCATCCGCGGCGAGGAGGTGCGTCCCATTGGCCCCTCTCTCTCTCTCTCTCTCGCACCTGCTCCTGCAGCGAGGTCCTGACGCTCTCGACCTGCTGCAGCTCTCGTTCGACAACCTCGTCGGGCACCCGGTCATGTCGCCCTCGAGCGAGGAGGACTACCCGGTCGCCCTCATCAAGTGCGCCTCCCTCCCTCTCTCTTCATGTCGACGCCGGACTGACGGCCCTACCCTCTCGCAGGTACGTGACGCACCTCCTGTCGACGACCCGCCTGTCCGGCCTCGCCCTCGAGCTGCACCCGCTCGACGTCCTTCCCCTCTCGCTCTCGATCCAGCTCGAGACGCTCGGCCTCGTCGACCCTCCTCCATGCGGCGACCCCAACTGCGAGGCGCACGGCCCCGCCCTCCGCGCCCAGCAGGCGCGCGAGCGCGCACGGGCCCAGGGCGCCGGCGTCGTCCTCGGCCGCTCGGGCGACGTCGCGTTCGACGACGGGCCCGCCGCGCTCGCGCCACCCGGGCTCGGCCGCGAGGTGCGCCGCATCACCGTCGCCGGGATCGAGGGCGACGGCGACGAGGCGCAGCCCGGCGCCGCGGGCAGGCGCAGCACGGCGAGCCTCGCGCACCTCGAGGGCGAGCGCAAGAATGCCCTGTGGCGCCTCATCGTCCTCGTCGCGCGCTGCGCCCTCTACGTCGTGTGGCGCGTCGCGACGACCGTCCGGCGGGCGGCGAGGCGCGCAGGGTACCGCGGCAGGCGCTGGGCGAGGCGCGCGGCGGCCGTCTTTGGGTGGAGGAAGGACGAGACGGCCCTCGAGCGCAGGTGGTCGGCCGAGCGCCGTAGCAGGGCCAGTACGCCGCTCTTGGACGAGCCGCTCGCCGAGCCAGAGCGCGCGCAGGACGAGGGCAGCGAGTCGGCCGACGACGAGGACTGGGTGCCGTCGGGCGCGTCGGCCGAGGACGACGACGACTCGTCGTCGAGCGAGTGGGAGACGGACGACGACAACGTCTTGCCTCGCCCGTGTCGAGGCCGCTCGGCGACGCCCGCACCTGGTGCCGACGAGGACGACGCGCCGTACGCCCTGTTCGCCGACGGCGACCCGGACGGCGAGGCGCTCGCGCCCTACCTCCTCGCGCACCAGCTCGCGCGCACGACGAGCGGTCCGCTCACTCGCAGGCGGTATCGCTCGCTCCTCCCCTCGTCGTCGTCGAGCGCCGTCTCGTCCCGCCACTCGCCGCACGACCCGGTCGAGGCGCTCTCGACGGCCATCGCGGCGCGCCGAGGCGAGGTCCTCGCGAGCTTGCCCGGCGTGCGTCCTGCGGCCGAGGAGCTCGAGGCGGCGCGGGACAAGTGGCGCGACGAGCGCGCGAGGTTCTGCGTCGTGTGCCAGGTCGAGGACCGCACCATCGTCCTGTGGCCCTGCCGTGCGTCCCTCTCTCTTCCCCCTGTCTTGCTGCACGTGCACACGATGCTGACGCTGTCCTGCTCGCGTGCTCGCAGGCTGCCTGTGCCTGTGCGAGGACTGCCGAGCGTCGCTCGCCGACCGCGCGACGAGCGCGAGCGGCGGGCAGCAGCCCGGTGCGCCCTCGGGCGGCGGCGGGGCGCTGTGCCCGACGTGCAGGAGCGAGGTGCAGGGCTTCAGCAGGATCTACGTGCCGTAGCGAGGGCGCACGAGTGCACTGAGTGTTGTTTTGCCGTTTGCGCCGGAGAGGAGCGAGTCTGGCCCGTGCCGAGGGAGGCTGCCGCGTCCAGGGCTGCCTCGTGATGCTGAGCCCGTCGAGCACTGCACGGATAGCCTGCAGGCGAGAGCGTTGGGCGTCTGCCGAGTGACGCTTCCCCGGCTCGTTCGCCGCCTCGTCGCTCGCGCTCTCAAACCCACTTCGACCTCGCGCAGAGCTCGCTGCGACCGCGCCACCCGGACCTCGAGCTGTGCCACGCCATGCCAGCACGCCGGCATGCCCCGCCAGACGAGGACGACCTCGTGTGGGACGAGGCCAAGTTGGTCGCGAGCACCCAAGCCGAACGCGGCGAGCTCTTCCTCTTGACGTGGCTCAGTGCAGCAGAGCGTGCAGTACAAGGTCTCCCTCAGGTGCGCAGCTACGCTCTCTCCCTCCTCTGCGCCCGGGGGACGGACACGACGGGGCGACGAGGCCCGACGACGATGAGGTGGGGGGACCCGCCGCGCCATCACGGCGAGCTGGGCAGCTGCGGTGGACGGTCCAGCACGAGGGTGGACTATCCTGGGGAGCCTGGACAGACCGGCGCGTCCGCACGGGCCGTCGTCGCTGCCGTGCACCACCGCCCTTGCTCCCTCCTGCTCGCGACCGCTCACACCTCGCCGTGCACGACCCGCAGGAGCTCGTCCTCAAGCACCAGCAACCCCTCGCCAAATCCCTTGTCGCCCTCGTCACCCCGCCAGCCGCGTCGGCGACCCCGCCCGTCAAGCCCGGCCGTCCGGCTCGCGCCCTCATCGCCCGCATCCTCGTCACCCTCCTGCGTCGAGGCGACACCAAGAACCTGTTCGACCTCGCCCAGTCGCTCCTCCGGTGCCTCAATGGCTCCGAGACCAAGGGCGCGCCCGAGCGCGAAAAGGAGTGGCGCATCGCCGCCGCCTACGTCCTCGGCGAGGTCTACGCCGTCTTCGGCCAGCAGGTCATGAGCCTCTACATCGAGATCGTCATGGCCACCACCCGCGTCTTCCGCACCTCGTCGTACCCGGTCATCCTCCGCCATGCCGCCCTCGCGTGCCTCGGCAAGGTCATCTCGGTCGTCGCCCGCTCCATGTCGGACCAGACGACGCGCGACACGCTCAAGGCCCTTCGCGCCGGCCTCGCCGACAAGGCTGGAGCCATCGTGCGCGGGTGCGCAGACGTGCGCCGCCTCTTCTTCCCTGCGCCCTCATCGAGCCCGCCCTGACCCCCGCTCTCTTCCCGCGCACAGTGTCTCCTCGCCCTCTCGAACGCCGAGGGCACCTTCTCGACCCTCGCCGACATCAACGAGGTCCTCATGCCCGCCTACCGTGCCATCGAGCCGGCCGACTTTGTCACGCGGCGGTCCCTGTCGCGCCTCGTCGCCGGCCTCCTCGCCGGGACCCAGGAGGAGGGCAGGGCTGCGCCCGCGCCCGCACCACCCGCGCGCAAGGGCAAGGACGCGGCGGCAGCAGGCGAGGAGGAGGACGACGGCTACCCGACGATTGGCGCGCCGCAAGCCGGCACCGACGGCCAGCCCAAGACGCTCCTGTCGCCGCTCGAGATGCTCGTCCAGCTCTCGGGCGTCTACAACCGCTCGACGTCGTCGCGCAGGCTGCGCAACGCCCTCGTCGACGTCTACGCCGAGCTCCTCAAGACCCTCGGCGGCGGCTGGGTCGAGCAGCACTACCCCGACATCGTCCGCCACCTCGTCGACGAGCTCGGCTGCGGCGCCGCCGCAGGGCTCGGCTGGATCGGCTGGAGCGCCCGCGCCGCCGAGCGCATCGATCCGGCCAAGGCGAGGTACGACGCGCTCGCGGCCCGCAAGGCCGTCGGCATCCTCCTCCGCGACGTCGTCTCGGCGCAGCTCCTGTCCGAGGCCGGCCAGATCACGGCCCTGCGCGAGGTGGCGACGCTGTACCTCGCCAAGTGGCCGTCGCTCATGCCCAACACGCCGGGTCCGACCAAGCAGGCGCTCCTCCTCACCCTCGAGGAGACGACGAGCCTCCTCCGCAGCCTCGGGTGCGCGCCGCCCTCGGCGCAGGACGTCATCTACGACCCGCTCGTTCGCCTCGCCGCGCACCCGAGCCACAGCGTGCAGGTCGCCGCCGCTTGGGCCCTCCGCACCCTGTGCAGCGCCGCGCCCAACCGCCTCGCCGGCGCCATCACGCACGTCACCGACCTCCTCAACAAGGACCTCGCCATCATCTCGAGCGGCGGGCCGAGCAACAGCGCCAACGTGCACCGTCGCGCCGTCGGCCACGCCCACGCCCTCGGCGCCCTCATCAACCTCGTGCCGCACAAGCCGCTCTACGTCTCGTTCGATGCGTCGGCCAAGTGCATGAGCTTGGCGATCCAGCTCCTCAAGCAGAGCGGCAACCACGAGCTGCACGTGTCGGGCGTCGAGATCCAGGTCGCGTGGATCCTCGTCGGCGCCCTCATGAGCCTCGGCCCGACCTTCGTCCGCCTGCACCTGCCCCAGCTCCTCCTCCTGTGGCGCAACGCCCTCCCCAAGTCGACGAGCAAGGACGCGAGCGCGGCGCAGGTCCGCGGCGCCAACGAGTGGGCGTTCCTCCTCCACATCCGCGAGTGCACCCTCGGCGCCATCCTCAGCTTCCTGCGGCACAACGGGCCCTCGGCATCGGGCGGCGGCCTCGTCACCGAGGACGTTGCGCGCCGGCTCGTCCAGCTCCTGTCGAACGGCCTCGCCTTCCAGCAGTCGTTCGCGACGGGTCACCCCTCCCTCGTCCTCGACCAGTCGCCGTCGACCTCGTCCCGCCTGCAGCTCGTCGACCGCGACATCATGTACCGCCGCCGCATCCTCCAGTGCTTCGTCGCGTTCGGCCAGTCGTCGGCGACCCAGCAGCTCCAGATCCCGCTCCTCCAGCAGGTCGTCCCCCTCTTCTCGGACGTCGAGCGCTACTTTGGCGAGTCGGCGCTGCAGGCGGCGGCGAGCGCGGGCACGTTCACGACCATCTGGGACGAGGCGGACGGGTTCGCGTACGGCGTCACGAGCCTCGTCAAGGTCGCCGACGGGCTCAACGACGTCGCAGGCGGCGGCGACACGGGCGCCGCCTCGTCGGCTGCGGTCGCTGCCGGCGGGCAAAAGCTCGCTCGGCTCAACCGCGACCGCGCCGAGGCGCGCATCGACGAGCAGCTGCACCGCGCCGTCCTCGAGGCCGGCGAGCACGACTCGCTCGTCTTGTGGTCGCGCCCGGCCGGCGACGCCACGTCGTTCGCCCCGCTCCCCGAGGCGCCACCACCGGCTGTCGGCCTCGTCGATGCCGCCCTCGAGCTCTTCGCCCTCTACTTCCCGCTGCAAGAGCCGCCCAACCAGGTCGCCCTCCTCCAGATCGTCGCGAGCAACCTGCGCTCGTTCCGCCTCGACAAGAACCCGGGCCGCAAGCAGGCCATCCTCGCCAACGCCGTCACGGCCGTCCTCGGTGCGCTGCGCCTCGCACGCCGCGCCATCGACGCGCACCAGGTCGCCAACCCGATGCGCGAGCTCGTCAAGGAGGCGCTCCTGCACCCGGACGCTGCGCTGCGGCAAGCCGCCGCAGAGTCGCTCGGCCGCCTGTCGAGCCTCGGCGGCACGTCGTTCATGGCCGGACAGGTCCAGTTCTGCGTCCAGCAGGTCGTCAGCAACACGGACCCGGACAACCGCGCCGGGTGCGCGCTCGCGTTCAGCGAGATCTACTCGCACGTCGGCAGCCTCGCGGCGGCGCCGGTCCTCAAGACGGTCGTCGACGTCCTCCTGTCGCTGTCGGCCGACCCGCACCCGCTCGTCCACTACCAGGCCCTGCGCTCCCTGTCGACCGTCATCGACGCCGCGTCCCTCTCGTATGCGCCCTTCACCAACCTCACGCTCGGCGTCCTGTGCAAGCTCTACATGCAGGACACGCACGAGCCCGAGGGCGGCACGCCCGGCTCGGTCAACCTCCGCGGCGACCTCCCGGCGTACCAGGCCATGTGCCGCGTCACGGACGCCCTCATCGGCGTCCTCGGGCCCGAGCTGCAGGACTCGGAGCGAGTGCGCGAGCTCGTCCTCGTCCTCTTGCGCGAGTTCACGCTCGAGCGCGACGACGGCATCGCCGTCGAGGCGATCCGTGCGACGCAGCACTTCCTCATCTTTGCGCCCGACGCGCTCGACCACGCCGCGCTCGTCGCCAACCTGCGGGCTCAGCTGTCGTCGGCCAAGCAGCCGCTCAAGGTCGCCGCCGTCAACAGCGTGTACCAGCTCGTGCAGCGCGACGCCGCCCTCATGAGCAAGCTCGGCGGCGACGGCCTCGTGCAAGAGCTCTTTGCGCTTCTCGACGACGACACGACGATCGAGGGCGTGCGCGACGCCATCACGTCGTGGCTGCGGCAGACGGCCGACGCCAACCCGTCCGGCTGGATCGACCTCTGCCAGCGCATCATGTCGCGCTCGGCGGGCGTTGCGCAGGCCCAGACGCAGCAGCAGCAGCGCGTCGACGTCCCCGCAGCAGGTGCGCTCGCCGACGAGGAGGCGCAGGGCCTCGGCGTCGACGCCGAGACGGGCGCACGGCCCGGCGCACCGACCGCTCGCGCAACGTCGCGGTGGAGGACGCAGCTCTTCGCGCTCGAGTGCCTGCACGAGGTCTTCATCACGGTGCTCAAGAGCGGGCGGCGCGAGCACTTTGACGTCGCGAGGGCGAAGGCGCTCCGGGCAAATCGGCGCGGCCTCCTCATCACCCGAGTTCCCGACCTCATCAAGATGGCCTTTACGGCCTCGACGGCGCAGATCATGGAGATCCGTCTCGAAGGGCTCGTCGTACTCAAGGACGTCATCGACGTGCGTGTCCTTCTCCCCCTGCTCGTCGTCGGCGCCGAGGAGGACCTCGAGCTGACTTTCTCCCTCCTCCGCTCGCCGCAGAACTTTGGCGCCTCGCAAGACGTCGACTTTGAGGACGCCCTCCTCCTCGAGCAGTACCAGGCGCCGATCGCTGCGGCTCTCACGCCCGCCTTTGCCGCCGACTCGTACCCCGAGGTCCTCGCGTCGGCCATCCAGGTCTGCGCCGTCTTCGTCGGCTCTGGCGTCGTTAAGGAGACGAACAAGATGGGCCGCATCCTCAAGCTCCTCACGACCGCTCTCGAGAGCTGTCGAGGTACGTCGAGCTCTCCTGGCTCGCTCCTCTCGTCGTCGTCGTGACCTGACCCAGGGTCCCGCTGTCGCAGACTCGGACATGACCTCGCTCGGCGACGTGCAAGACCTGAGCTCGACCGCCGCCATCATGCTCAAGACGTCCATCTTTGCCGCCTGGGCCCAGTTCCAGAGTGCGAGCGTCCGCCAGCCCTACCTCGCCGACGTCATCCGCCCACACCTCCCCCTTCTCTGCCCATTCTGGCTCGCCTCCCTGCGCGAGTACGCCCGGGTGCGTACGGGGCCCGAAACGGTCGCGTCGAGCGAGTCGAGTACGGGCGGCGCGGCGTTCGACTCGGTCTACTCGGGCTTGTCGAGGGAGACGGCCCTCCCGGTGCGTCTCGCTCTTGCTCTCGCCCGGCCCATGAGCCTCGAGCTGACACGCCTCCTTCTCCTGCAGTTCTACGAGCGCGCCTGGCCGCAGATGCTGCACGCCGTCGCGACGCTCCTCAAGGCGTCCAACCCGCACCTCCTGCGCGCCATTGACGGCCTCGACCCGAACGACGAGTCGACCGCCCTTCCCTCGCCGCACCGAGGCGACCCGGCCCTCTACTTCTGGGTCCTCTTCGGCCTCTCGTTCGAGGTCCTGTGCTCGTCATCCTCGGCCGGCGCGACGTCCGCCGCCGCGGTGCAGGCGATCGCGCTCGAGGCGCTCGTCGGCCTCACTCGCCCCGACGTCGCCGGCGGCGTCCTACAGGACGTCGCCCTCTTCGACGAGGTGTGCAACCTGTGCCTGCGTCTCGCCATCACCGAGGGCCCCGAGATCAAGGCGCGCGTGCTCGAGATCGCCGTCAGCCTCGCCCAGGGCTTCCTGCGCGACCTGCCCGACACCGCCGTCGGCGTCGACGGCGCGGCCGTCCCGGCCGACGAGTCGGCGAGAGGCGACGTCAAGCTCATGCAGTGCCTGCGCATCGCGACGACGGTCCTGCGCGAGTCGATCCCGGCGACGACAACTGGCCCCAAGCGTGCGTCGTGCCGCCCCTCTCGCGACGCACAGCTCCCGTGTGCTGACGCCGCCGCCTGCTGCAGCCACGACCGTCAACCTTGCGCTGCACGTCAAGCACCTCGTTGCTGCCTTTGCGCTCTTTGCCGAACTCGCCGACCTCTGCCCAGGAGGTCTCCGAGATGAGCTTTACGCGCTCGCCCTGCACTCGTACTCGCGTGCGTGCACACCTCTATCTCCCCTCTCCGGAAGCTGGAGGGCTTATGCCCCTCGTGCTCGCAGTCCTCCTCGCCGACGAGAAGACCGAGGTCGACCTCGTCTCGCCGACGCTCCCGATCGTCAAGCTCCTGTGCGACCGCGGCCTGTCGGGCAAGGGCGCCACGTCGACGGTCCTGCCCAAGGTCCTGAACGGCCTCATGAGCGCGTGCATGCTCAACGTCGACGCCGTCCGGTGCGTCCTCCTTCAGCTCGCCGAGTGTTCGAGCTCGCTCAGCTGACCTCGTCCTTGACTCTTGCAGCGGCCGCAAGTCGCCCATCGCCGTCCTCAAGAGCAAGAACAACCTGCTCGCCTCGGTACTCGTTCTCACCTCGCTGCCGCAAGGCGCCCAGATCGGGCGCGAGGTCGTCGAGCACGCGTGCTTCCTCATCGTCGAGCTGGCCCTCGATGGCGAGGGCGAGGTGCGTCCCTCGTCCCCCGAGCCCCCTCGACGTTCCTCTCAGCTGACGCCTGCCTCCTGCAGGTGTCGTCGGCCGCGCTCAACTGCCTCGCCTCGCTCCTCGTCGCTGCCTCGCGGTCGCGGTCGGCCATCCTCGCCTTTTGCGCGAGCCAGCTCGTGCCTGGCGTCATCGAGCTCGTTGCGCTCGCCGTCGAGCGCAGGTACGCGGCCGACAGCCCGCGCCTGAGGGCGACGGACGAGGCGGTCAAGGCTCTGGTCGCCGTGCTCCTGAGCGTTCCGGCCGAGCGCAGTACGTCGGCGGCCTCCTTCTTCGTCGCTCGCCGTCTCTCTCCTCGCGACGAGAGGCTGACTCCCTTGTCTGCTCGCAGAGACGCAGTCGCTGTCGGTCATCCTCCCGAGCCTCATCGTCGCGCTCTCGAAGCAGCAGCCTGCGCCGGCGCTGCAGTCGCTCGCGCTGTCGCACCTCGTCCAGCTCGCGACGGCGCTACCGGCCAACTTCAAGGAGGCGACGGCGAGCCTGCCAGACGTGCAGCGCCGGCTGCTCGAGGAGAGTATCCGGGCGGCGTTGGGAGCAGGGGGTGCGGGCGCGAGAGGCGGTGCACAGGTCGACGAGGCGCCGCGGATCGAGCTCAAGATGTTTGGGTAGACGTGCGAGACGAGCTCGCTGCAACTGCATCCTGCGCTGCCCTGTCCCTGTGAGCTGTGAGCGAGAGAGCGGCGCGAAGTTGGCGGACTTTGGCGCGGGGATGGAGCCGGAGAGATGAAGCCTGCTTTCTCGTCCCACACGCCCTCGGTCGCCAGATCCGCCTTGCCAGCACACGAGCACGCTGCTGTGCACCCCCCCCCGAGCCAGCCCAGCAGCCCTCTCGAGCGCGCGTCGCCGTTCCCTCCTCGTCTCGGCATCCCTCCGCCCCAGCCGGCTCACCGACAGCCCCGCACCGCCCTTGACGACCGCCTGCGCACGCCCAGATGCTCTCGAGGCACCTCAGGACCCACCTCGTCCTCGCGCCGTCGACCTCGGTCGGCAAGAGCATCTTCTCGACCGGCCTCGTCCGCGCCTCGCTCGCCCTCGGCGAAAAGGTCGGCTACCTCAAGCCCGTCGGCACCGGCAGCGGCGATGGCGACGACGAGCTGTGCGTCCTGTTCCTCTCGAGCGTTCTCGAACAACGCGAGCGACCCGCCGCACCGAGCTGACCCGTGCCCCCCACTTGCCGATTCGCAGACACCTGCAGCGCTTCGCTCCCGGCGCGAGGACCGCCTGCCTCTTCCAATTTGACGAGCCCGTGTCGCCACACCTGGCCGTCGAGCGAGCGGCAACCGGCGGCGGCCCCGTCGCCATGACGGTCCCGACCGACGACGAGTTCGCGGCCGCGGTCGGACGGCATGCGCGCGACTTTGCGCTCGAGGTGGCGGGCCAGAGGAGCAGTCTGTACATCGAGTCGGCAGGAGGTGCGCTCATCTGGCTTCCTCCCCATTTCACCTTCTTCTCGCTGACCCTCCTCGGCCTCGCAGGTGTGCACTCGCCGACCCTCTCGGGCACCTCGCAGCTCGACGCCTTCCGCCCTCTCCTCCCTCCCACGATCCTCGTCGCTTCGGCCGAGCTCGGCGGCATCTCGACGACCATCTCCGCCTACGAGTCGCTCCTCCTTCGCGGCTACGACGTCGACGCCGTGCTCGTCTTCCGCGAGGCCTACTACGCCAACCACAAGTACTTTGAGCGCTGGTTCGAGGAGCGCGGCATCCGCGTCGGCGTCGTCGACCACCCGCCAAAGCAGGTCCCGTCGGCCGAGGAGGACGCCGCCAACCTCGAGAAGTACTATGCCGACATTGCCGGCTCGCCGCTGCAGCGAGTCGTCCAGCGCCTGCAGCAGGTCCACATCGACCGCATGTCGAACCTCGCGACGGCACCTCGGCGCACCCTCGACTCGGTCTGGTGGCCGTTCGTCCAGCACGGCCTCGTCAAGAACGAGGCCGACGTCATGGTCATCGACTCGGCGCACGGCGACCACTTCAGCGTCTTCTCGACCAGCTCGCCACCTGTCGCACCTCCTACGACATCCCCAGAGCCGTCCGCCTCCCCCGTCCTTCCTCCAGCTGCGCAGCCGACGTCCTCGGCCTCCCCCGCCTCGACCCTCCCCTCGTCGCCCGTCCCTCCACCTCCCTCTCAGGCCCTCCTCTCGCCGGTCTTCGACGGCTCGGCCTCGTGGTGGACTCAGTGTCTCGGGCACGCCAATCCCGAGCTCACGCTCGCCGCCGCGCACGCCGCCGGCCGCTTCGGCCACGTCATGTTCCCGACGGCGACCAACCTCCCGGCGCTCACCCTCGCCGAGAAGCTCCTCGCCTCGATCGGGCAGAGCTGGGCGAGCCGCGTCTTCTACTCGGACGACGGCAGCACGGGCATGGAGGTCGCGCTCAAGATGGCCCTGCGCGCGTTCGCCGACCGCGAGCAGCTCCTGCCCGCCGAGGGCCGCAAGCTCGCCGTCCTCGGGCTCAAGGGCAGCTACCACGGCGACACCATCGGCGCCATGGACGCCTGCGAGGGCGGCGTCTACAGTGAGCGCGTCGAGTGGTACGAGGGCCGCGGGCACTGGCTCGCCGCGCCCGAGGTGCGCATCGAGCAGGGCGAGGTCGTCGTGCGTGGCGGCGCCGACGGCGCCGAGGTCGCTCGGTACCAGAGCCTGACTCAGCTCTACGACGTCGACAGCCGGGCGCGGCACGATCCGCTCGCGCAGACGTACCGCGAGCAGATTGAGCGCGAGCTCGAGAACCGGATCGCCAAGGGCGACGGCATCCGTTTCGGCGCGCTCGTCCTCGAGCCCGTCGTCATGGGCGCCGGCGGCATGATCTTTGTCGACCCGCTGTACCAGCACGTCCTCGTCGACCTCGTGCGCTCGGACCGCTCCCTCTTCCCCGCCGCCTCTCCCGCCCACTCGCCGTCGACCTCGCAGATCGACTCGACGCCGGTGTGGCAAGGCCTCCCCGTCATCTTCGACGAAGTCTTTGTCGGCCTGCACCGCCTCGGCCGCACGACCGCCTCGACCTTCCTCGGCTCGACGACCAAGCCCGACATTGCCTGCTACGCCAAGATCCTCACGGGCGGCCTCGTCCCGATGGCCGTCACGCTCGCGAGCGACAGCATCTTCCAGGCCTTCTGGGGCAGCAAGAAGGTCGACGCGCTCCTCCACGGCCACTCGTACACGGCGCACGCCGTCGGGTGCGGCATCGCCAACAAGACGCTCGACATCCTCGCGCGCATGGACCGCCGCGGCGAGTGGAACGACGCCAAGTTTGACTGGATCCAGCACGCCTCGAACCCGGGCCGCCAGTCGCTCGGCCCGCCGCCGGCCTCGCCCAGCCCGACCGAGCTCGCGTGGTCCTTCTGGTCGGCCGACTTTGTGCGCGACGTGTCGGCGCACCCGGCGGTCGAGGGCGTCATGGCGCTCGGCTGCGTCCTCGCTATCCACCTGCGAGCCGCCGACGGCTCGGGCTACCAGTCGACGGCGTCCGAGTCGATCCTGCGCCAGCTGCGGTTCGGCACGCCGCACGCCGACGCGGTCGCTCCCGCCGGCGCGCCCTTCCACATCCACGCTCGCCCTCTCGGCAACGTCGTCTACTTCATGTCGTCGCTCAACTCGAAACCGGCGACGCTGCGAGCGGTCGAGGCGAGCCTCAAAGCGGCGCTCGACGGCAAGGGCCAGTAGATACAGCAGCAGCAGCTAGACTCTCTTCCACACTCTCGCACCTGCAACCACGAGCCATGAGAAGGAGCGCGTTACAGTCTGGCCAAGAGAGGAGCCTTGTCTAGCGAGCCCTTCTCCGCTCGAACCCACTCGGCGACCGCCTCGCACAGCCCGTCGACTTCGCGCACCGTGTTGGCCGCGTGCAGGCACACTCGCACTCGCTCCTCGCCGCGAGGGACGGTCGGATACGTGATCGGGCGGGCGAGGAAGCCGCGCGAGCGGAGGAAGGCGGCCAGAGGGCGAGGGGACGAGGTGAGGAGCGGGACGATGGACGAGGTTGGCGGGTGAGGGGCGGTGTGAGTGGGAGGCGAGGTGAGGATGGCGACGAGGTGCGGCGGCAAGGAGACCGAGGAGGCGGGAGGGAGGAGGTTCGAGAGCCGCGAGACGAGGCGGAGGGCGAGCGCGTGGACGTGCGCGGCGGGCTGCGAGGTAGACACGCCGCTCGGTCAACTGGGTCGACTCTGGAGCGAAGGACTCGCTGAAGCAGGCGAGGGAACGGGGCGCACCTGCTCGCTGTGCCCTTGCTCGAGCATTTCGAGCGACTTGAGGACGGCGAGCGCGCTCAGGTGCGTCAGAACGGTCGAGTAAATGAGCGGCCGGGCGTAGTTGACGAGGTAGTGGCGGATCAAGGGAGAGGCGAGGACGGCGGCTGTAGGGACAGAGAGCGTCAGCGGGAGAAGCCGCCGGAGGAAGAGGGGTCCGAGCGCGGGGACGAGAAGGCGGCGACGCACCGCCGCTGCAGGCCATGGCCTTGCCGAACGTGTGCACTCGCACCGTCACTCGGTGCTCCAGACCGAGCGCAGCGACGAGACCTCGCCCTCGTGAACCGTACAGCCCGGACGAGTGCGCCTGCGTTGGGAGAAAGCGCGGAGTCAGCGAGGTCAGCTCCGTCAGGAAAAGAGAGACGAGCTGCTGGAGCGCACCTCGTCGACGACCATGTGCACGTTGCCGCGAGGAAGGACTCGGTCGACCGCCTCGACCATCTCGCGCAGAGGCGCCAGGTCGCCGTCCATCGAGTAGAGCGACTCGACGCCGAGCCAGACGCTCCTCTCGCCCTCCCTCACCCCCTCGTCTCGCTCGACGATGGCCTCGAGGACGCGCTCGAGCGACTCGACGCGGTTGTGGCGGAAAGCGCGCCGGCGCTCGCTCGGGACGCGGCTCGAGCGCATGCCGTCGTGCATGCTCGCGTGGACGAGCTCGTCGTAGACGATCCAGTCGTCCGGTGCGGGCAGGCACGTCCACAAGCCGACGTTGGCGTCAAAGCCCGAGTTGAAGAGGAGCGCCGATGGCGCGGCGAAGAAGGCGGCGAGGCGGTGCTCGAGCGAGGCGTGGAGGGGCGTGTTGCCGTCGAGGAGGCGGGACGATGGTGGGCCGTACAGCGGCGTCGCCTCGTCGTCAAGGGCGTCGACGAGCTTTTGTCGGAGGAGGGGCGACTGGGCGAACGAGAGGTAGTCGTTGGACGAAAAGTCGACGAGGTCGGAGCGGGCGGGAGGGGCAGGGTCGAGCTGGCGCAGCATCTGCCTGGCCGCCCTCGAGTCGAGAGCCGCCTTGAGGCGTCGGTCGAGGGTAGAGGGCATCTGCGAGCGGCGGGGAGAGAGGCGTGAGCTCACGGTACCGACGAGGGAGAGGCTCGAGGTCGACGAGGTGCTCGTCGTCGAGGCCACGTCGCCCGCGGCCGAGTGGCCGGCGCAACGCGCTCAGTCCTCCCCTTGAGACGACCGTGGCAGCAGACAGGCTTCATGCAGGGCAGCGAGGCGGCGATGTGGGCCAACGTTGCGCGGCGGTGTCGTCGCCGTCGCTCGCTCCTCTTCCCTCGACCTGCTGCCCAGAACCGCGCGATCTTCTCCGACACATTCCACCGGCACGCACGCCAGCCCACGAGTCGCCGCGAGAGCTGTGTCGACCACACTGCCGAGCACCGCCTCCTCTCGCGCCGAGAGATGGTCCCCAACCCTGGCGAGGGCGAGCTGTAGAAGGCTGTGCGCGTGCTGCCGAGGCGCACAGAGTCGCCGAGGAGAGAGCAAGCACGTACGATCGCAGCTCGAGTGCGAGTCGAGAGGTGCACCGAGCCAGGCGAGGCGAGGCGAGCGGCGGAGAGCTGGTTACCGAGCGGACTACAAGCGACGCGCTAATGAGCAACTGTAACCTCGCCCGAGAGTCGAGGGGAGGCTGCGTCTCGAGCGCAGAGTGGGGCCGAAGCTTCCCCGCCTTTCCCTCGTCCTCCTCCTCCTCCCTCCTCTCTCTCTCCTTCCTTCCTCTCACACCCCTCCGTTCCACCTCGCACTACCGCACAGACTCGACAGCCTCCTCACTCGCACCACTCACCACCACATCGTGCGTCCTCAACCTTCCTTCTGCGCGCCCACGACGGACCGAGGTCGGCCACGTCGCGTGACTCTCCCCTCTCCCCGCCCTCGTCGCCGCTCGCCTGGACGTGGGCGCACTCGCACGGCGTCGAGCAGGACTATCGCGGGAGCGCAGCGAGGGCGGGGGCTGGCTCTGGGGAGGGTCGGGGCGAGGAGGAGCTAGTTTCGAGGCGAGGGTGGGGGTGGGCACCGACGAGGAGCGGGACCAGGTCGTGCGGGCTTCCTGCGTGCGAGGGCAGCGAATACGGGCACGACGAGGAGCACGGGTCCACTGGCCAAGCTCCCGAGCAGGCGCTGACCCTCTTCCCTTCCTCCCCCTCGTCGTCGTCGTCGTTCGCAGACCTCGCCCAAGATGCCCCTCACCGTCATCCAGTCCGAGCAGGAGTACCTCGACGCCGTGCGTCCTCTCCCTCTCTCTCTCTCGCAGTACGGGCTCCCAGTGCTGACCTCTGGGCGCGGTCGCTCGCAGATCAAGGCGTCGGGCATCTCGGCCGTCGAGTTTGTCGCGCCGTGGGACGAGTCGTCGTGCGTGCTCGCTCCTCTTCTCGACCCGCACAGCTCACGCACTGACGCACCCTCGACGAGCAGCAAGGCGATCTCGCCCAAGTTCCAGGAGTACTCGGACAACCCGCGCTGGAAGGACATCCACTTTTACAAGCTCGACATCTGCGACCAGCAGGCACGTTCTCTCCTTCTTTCAGAGGTGTGCCTCCTTCTCGACCTGACACCGTGTCGATGACGCCCGCAGGACGCCGCCATGACGGCGCACGTCGACCTCGCGCCGACCTTCCACTTTTACCGGGACGGCGCCAAGATCAAGGAGTACGTCGGCTCGTCGTACCCGGCTCTCGAGGTGCGCTCCCTCTCTCCTTCCTCGCATCGTCGTGACGCTCGTGCTGACGAGGCGAGCCTGTCCCCTTCGCTCGCAGCGCACCATGGGCGCCCTCGTGAGCGGCCACTAGTCGGCTCTCGTGCTCGCTCCCGCCTCGCAACTCGCACCACCGCATCGCGCATACCTCTCTCTCTCCCTCGGTCTACCTTTGTTCCCACCTGTCTCGATCCGTCCGTCTCGCTGTACGCCGTCCGCAGGCCTCGTTCTGCCTGACGAGGTCCAATGTGGGCGGGAGAAATCTCTGGAGGAGGTCGTCGTTCGTAGCTCTCCTCGAGGGCTCATGCCTGCTCAACAAGTCGTCTCTCTCAGGTACGCACGAGAGGGCAAGCGCAGCAGGGAAGCTTTGACAGCTCGCGCGCTCGCCGTCGCGCCGACTGCTTTTCGCTGATTTGACGCTCCTACCTCCCTCGCTGCGGCGTCTGCTCGGCGTCGGCTGCTCCCGAGAGCCCTCCAGGTAGAGCCCTCCTTCGAGCATCGAATCGGTAGCTGGCACAGCTCTAGCCGCAATCGCGAAGCGAGCTCGCCGTCGGACGACCCGTTCCGCTCCCCACCTCGCTCGTCCTCACTCCTCTCTCGGTCCCGCGCCCGTGCGCCGCCCAGGATGCATCCAGGCCGTTCTTGTGAGCATGAGCTGCGTGTCCACGCTGCAGGAAGCCTTCTACAGCGCGTGAGAGCTCGCGAAACGCGTTTGCGAAGGTTGGATTCCGACTGCGTCGGGGTCCGTGCGCAGGCTCGCCTCTCGCCGTCTCGCGCCGACCGCCGTCTGTAGAGTGAGCCCTGGTCCTGTAGAGAGTGCAGGATGATGCTTGAGATGGCTCGGCAAAGGCCGCCGCCGACCTGGTGCGACGGCCCGCCTGGCGCATGCCCTGGACGTCGAGCCCAGTTTTCTGCTTTGCGCGGTCGGCCTGTCGTTCCGGCGCGCACCGAGAGCAGCTTACTCGCAGCACATGCTTCGAGGAAGACTCGAGCTCCCTCTCTGGAATGGTAGCGCGCCGCTCGGCACGAAGAGAAGGCCAACGAGCGTCTCGACTTGCACAAGATCTAGGCGAGCTGCGACCTCTACACCCCTCAGACGTGCGCTCTAGCCCTTTTGAGTCACCGAAAGCTGATTCAAGGACGAGATCTAGGGACCGAGCGACACAAAGCGACAGGAAGCCTCCGCGCAGCAGCCGATTCGGCGTCAGGACCGAGCGCCAGCTCGTCCGGGACTGTAGCACGGTAGCTCAGAGGGTAGACCCTGACGAGTAAGGGGATCGTCAGGTCGCGGCTGCACGGTGCGGCGGGGGCGCCGGCGAGGACTCGCATTCGGGCGGCGAGGAGGAGGACGAGGCGGGAGGGCCTCGCGCGGCGGGCAGCCGGACAGGACGCAGCCAGCCGGGCAGTGTGAAGCTCAGCAGGGAGCGCACTGCTATCCTGGCCGAGGTCTCGTGACTTGAGCGAAGACGAGCTGCTGCTCGGGACGGCTCGCCCACCTCGCGCTCGCTCTCCTCATTCACCAGCGCACGAGGTGAGCTATGCACGGTCTGAGCACTCGAGGATGTACGCCAGAGCTGACCATATCGCCCTCCTTGCGCTGTGCAGCTCTCCCGCCAGGCTCGTCATTGCACCTCATCCCCGCCTCATCGCCCTCGAACCGGCTCGGTGCGTCCCATCCCCTCGCTAGCCTTGCGCGTACCCGTCAGACCGCACTTCGGAGCGTATGGGCGAGGCTCTGAGCGCGAGCAGCCCGCCCGCGGCGGATGTGCGACGAGCGGGTCGACCAGGTCGGCTGGGCCAAGGAGGGCGAGGACCGGGTGCAGCGTCTGCAGGGCTTCGGGCGCAGCGTGCGATAGGCCCAGAGGGCGCTGTTCAGCCTATGGAGTGCGGCAGGACCAGCCCAGAAGGCGTCGCTGTGCCACCGCCCCCGCCTCAGGCCTCCCCACCGCTCCCGAGCGAATCGCTGACCGCCTTGCTGCCCATCCTTGCTCTTCGACCTCGACCACCTTCGAAACCCCTCATCCCCCCATCTCGACTCGTCGCCGACCGGCTCGCGCCTACCCTCTTCCTGCCTCGTTCCGCCCTGCAGCTCCTCTCGACCAACCTCCTCAATGTCCTCACCTCGCCGCCGCATCGAGACCGACGTCATGAAGCTGTGCGTCGCAGCCTCTCCATCACCGACTCGTATCCGACGGCGCCACCGATCGACGGTGGACTCCTCGGCACCGTGACCCAGCTGACCCACCTCCCCCACCTCCTTCACCTCCTTCCCCTCCCTCGCGGCACCTCTGGCCTTCCTCTCGTCACTCGCCGTGCGCTCTGACCACCACAGCCTCATGAGCGACTACGAGGTCAACCTCGTCAACGACAGCATGCAGGAGTTCTACGTCAAGTTCAAGGGCCCGGCCGAGAGTGAGTCGACCTCTCCTTTCGCTTCTTCCCGCTCGCGCCTCTGCAGCATCCGGGCTCGCGGCCCACACTCGTCCCGAGTATCGCGTCGATTGTGCGCTGACTCGAGACGCCGACAGCCCCCTTTCAAGGCGGCGCCTGGAAGGTCCACGTCGAGCTCCCCGACGGCTACCCGTACAAGTCGCCCTCGATCGGCTTCACCAACAAGATCTTCCACCGTGCGTCTTTGCTCTCCCTGAGCATCTCGAGGCGTCGAGGTGCGCCCGATGGTCTTGCGCCGAGGCGGCGCTGTACACGCGCTCGAGCCGCGTCCTCGCCAGGGTCGAGCAGCACGACGGGCTCGCAGACGACGAGGCTGACTCTTTGTGCCCCTCGCGCCTGCAGCCAACATTGACGAGCTGTCGGGCTCGGTCTGCCTCGACGTCATCAACCAGACGTGGTCGCCCATGTTTGACATGGTCAACATCTTCGAGGTGTTCCTCCCTCAGCTGCTGCGGTACCCGAACGCCGCCGACCCGCTCAACGGCGAGGCTGCGGCCCTCCTCATGCGCGACCAGAAGGGCTACGACGCCAAGGTTCGAGGTGAGCAGTCGGCCGCACGAGCCTCTTCCTCTTCGTGGTCGCCCGAGAGAGGTGGACGGCCCAGCTGACTCTCCTCGTCGTCGTCGTCGACTCGGTGCGCGCAGAGTACGTGCAGAAGTTTGCGAGCTCGGGCGCGTCGAACGACTCGGACGGCGACGACAGCGACAACTCGGACTCGGACGTGCGTCGTCAGCTCTCGCTCTTGTCGACGTCGAGAGCTGATCTTGCTTGGCGACCTGTGCGCAGGACGACGACGACAACAACAACTACAGCGCCGGCGAGGACGACGGCGTCGAGGACATGGAAGTGTGAGCGCTGCGTCGACCTCGACCTGCTCTCCTCGCCATCCTCCTTCCGCACTCGCCCTCCGTCATCGTCCCTCGTCCCTCTCTGCGCCTCGTTCAAGACTTTCTCTCGTCCGCCTATTGTCGTATTACTCTCCATGCCCTCACCCCTCCTTTGCGCCTCGTCGTCGTCCGGCTCTGCCTCAACGTCCCTCTCCAGCCTCTGTGCTCGCCCCACTCGCCCGTCCGTAGCATGCCCTCCATCCCTCGACCCTTTGCAGTGTAGATCAACCTGGTCCCTGCCTCGGCGTGCGCTTGGCGGAGAGGGTGCGAGCGTGACCCAGGACGACGCGACGTCCGCCACTCGGCGAGGTCGCAGCACTTTGGCGCACTCGAGGGCTCACTCGCGCGCTCTCTCGCTAGCGCAGGGGTGTACGATGAAAGCGAGCGCTCCTGGACGGTGCTCGCGAGGCTCCACCTCCCAGAACCGGGGCTGAGAACGGCGAGGCGGCGGAGTGCGAGCGGCTCCGAGTCGCGCCTTCCCCTTTCGAGCGCTGCTGCACGCCTGGCGCGCTCCTCGATTGATGCAGGCGTGTCCTGTGCGACGCCAGACCCTGCTCGCCACTGCGTGCAGGTGGGAACTCGCCCGCACCGAGCGAGCGGCTCGTCGCCTCGGCATGTCGGCCGCACCTCGTCCTCTCCGCCAACCGGTCCGTCTCTCCACGACCTCCAGCCTCGCCTGCAAGGTGCTCACCTGCGCTTGCGAGCAACAGTCAGTACGCCGACACCTTGGCCCAGCCAGCTGCGCTCGCCGTCGCCCTCGACCCGCGTCCGCCGTCGCTCAACCCGTCAAGGTGCGTCCTCTTCCCCCCTCGCACCACCCTCAGCAGGTCCCGAAGTGCGATGCTGCAGCAGAGCTCGCGCCTTGTGCTCGAGCAAGCCCCACCACGCGCTCACCCGAGCTGACGCCTCGCTCTTCTACCTCGACCCCCACCTCAGCCCTCTCCGCCCGCGGCTCGACCTTGCCCATCTCGCGCAACGCACCGCTCCAGCTTAGATCAACCATCACCCTAAGCACCGCTACGACTGCGCGCCGCCGCCTTTCGCAGAACCGCACGCGCGCCGTCCTCCAGGTCGCCGCCTCTTCGCCCCGATCGCCGAAAAGTGCTAGCCGTCCTCGCCGTCCGCCCATCGCCCTCGAGCAGGCGCCATGGTTCCCTCGGCCTGGAGCATCGGCCGTCGTCGCTCAAGCACCGCCTCGGCAAGCGCCTGGTCGCCGAATCTCGCCTCGCCGCCGCCTTCCAGCCTCGACTCGACCGCCCGTACTCTCGTCGGCTCCCTGTCGCCGAGCCGGCGCCAGAGTTTCACCATGAAGCGCGACCTATACGCAGGCGGCGAGCGCGATGCCGTTCGCTGTCGCACCGCCGGCCTAGAAGGGCTCGAGGAGATCCTCGCGCTCGCACCGGCCGACCCGTCGTCGCGCGCTCATCCGCCATCGCCGACTCGACAAGCTCGAGCCGCATCGCTCGCCTCGACGTCGACGCTGCCGCCGCCGCCATCCTCTACGCCGACGGCCCCTATCCCTCGGCGACGCCACAGCCACCAGCCCCCGACCAGCGCGCCGCTCGTCTCCCCCTCCCTTTCCCGAGCAGCACTACCACCACCGACGTCATGTTCCTCATCCTCGACGCCCGCCCGCTCTCGCGCCGCCTCGGTCGTCAAGCGGAAACCCGTCCCTCGAGTCGCGCTCGACGAGGGCGTCGACCTCTTCACGCCGCTCGCGTGGGAGCGTGCGGCCCGACCGCCTTCGCCGGCGCTCGCGCCCGAGCGCAGGATCGACGAGCGCGTGCGTCAGCTGAGCATGGACGACGGCGTGGCGGGCGAGCGCGGCTTGGGGCTGAGGATCAGGGTGGGCAGCGCAGACGGGTCATCGGGCGGTCGGCACGAGCATTCGCTCCCTCCAGGTGCGTCTCTTCTTTTCAGCTTCCTTGATCAGAGCAGCTCGAGGCTTTCGGAGCTCTGTCGAGGCCGATGCGCTGACGACTTGCTCGCCTACTCTGCGCAGCCTCACCCTCTTCGTCGATCCCCGTCTCGCCCGTCACGTCCCGAGCGACCTCGTCATCCCTGTCTCGATCGACGACGACGTCGAGCGCGACATCGTACTCGAACGTCTCGTCGCCGCGCCCGTTTGCGCTCGTGCGGCGGCAGTCGCAGCGCTCCTCGTCGGCGCGCGACGTCCTCTTCGGCGCTCGGCGCGGTCACTCGGACCTCGAGGTCGACGACGCACTCGTCGATGCGTGGATGGACCTTATCGCCGGTCACGACGACGAGGCGGTTGTGCGACGGCGGGCGTCGGTCGCGCGAGTCGTCCCTCCCTCGTCGCCACCTCCGCCTGCGCCTCGAGCTGCCGGCATGCAGGGTGCGCCACGCCCGTACGAGCTCGACACGCTCGCGCAGATCGTCACGACGCTCGCGCCGCTCGTGTACGCAACTATGTCGCCGCGCTCGCCCTCCCCGACCTCCGCCTACCCTCCCGACTTCTCTCTGCTCGCCAACCCGCCACCCTCTCCTCCATCGGCTCCCTCGGCGACTCGGCACTCCTTTTCGACACACGCGAGCGGCGTCTCGGCACCGCCTCTCGCTGTCGAGCGCCCTGCGCCGCCGCTCGAGCCGCAGGCCGGCGCCCCTCAGCGCCTGTCCCTCCTCGCGGCCTCGCTCCACGACAGCGACGCCACGTCTGACGACTACCACAGCGCGGTCGAGAGCTCTGCTGCGAGCGCGCGCTCAACGTACGTCGACGCACCTGTCGCCGCGACGCCAACCCTGCGCGAGCGCCGGCTGTGCAAGCGGTCCTCATCGTCGCTGCGAGCGTCCGAGCCGCGTCGCCTCGTCGTCGACGCTGCAGCAGGTGCGTGTGCAGCATCACCGTCGCCGCTGTCGCCCTCGTCGCCTGCATCGCCCGCACAGCCCGAGCAGAAGCGGCGCCTTTTGTCCTCGGACAAGCCGCTGCCCGCCCGGCCGCCAAAGTCGGCAGCTCGCCGCCTATCGACCGACGCATCTCGTCTACTCGGTGCGGGCTCGGACTCGAGCGCGCGCGCGACCTCAGCCGCGAGCGCGCTTTCGAGGGCGGACGAGCGCGAGGCAGTCGGTCGCTACGTGCTGTGCGTTCTCTTCTCCGTCTCTCTTTACCTCCCTGCCCCTCACTGACGCATTCGTCACTCTACACAGACTGGGTCGGACCTCTTCGACGTCGTCCGCGTCCGTCGAGTCGTGCGACGCCAAGGTGCGCTCCCGGTCCCCCTCGGCGCGTGCCGCTGTCCTTGCTGACTTTCCGCTCTCGCAGGTCCTTGCGCACGGGCACTCGGTTCATCCTTCTCTCACGGTGCTGTAGATATGCCTGCAAGACCGTGCTCCCCATTTCGTCGGCGTGAGGGCTGAGCTCCCGAAAGCGCCTCGCCTGGGGCCCGCTGAGAGCGCCTCGCCTTGAACGCTGGCCGTGCCGTGTCTCGGCGTCGTGCTGGCTGGCCTAGTCTCTATGTGCGGGCGCTCAATACAGTATTGAGCAGCGAGACCTTCCTGATCGGGACCCCAACTTTCCCGGTCGATTTCCAAACTTGCTCTACAGCGTTGGATGCAGCTTCTAAGGGTGTGCACTAGATAGAAGAAGATCTGAGAGGCAAGTAGCCGGAAACAGGTGAAGCAAGCGGAAGAGGAAAAGGAGAGAGCGCGTTTCCCCCGAGTCGCCGGTTCTGCTTCGGGCTGGATCCGCCGTCATAGACTTGGCTTGCGCATGGTGCTTTGTAGAGGCCATGTAGTGGATATGAAGCAGGGATCCCACCGGTCGAGCACCCACCAGCTGGCTGTCGTTCGAGTGAGGAAGGACCTCGAGATTCGATCCGTCCCTTTGACCGGCGATGCTGCCCTGGATCGGCATGGATTGTTCTCGTCGCTTCGGCGGTCGATGGACAGGGTATCCATGAAGCCCCGGAAGCCGCCCTGGGTCCGCACGAGCGTGTCAAACTGCGCAGTAGACGACGAGGACTGCACAGAGTCTTCGTCCTCTTCCTCGTTAGCTCTCTGCTCATTCTTCGCTCTGACCCCCCATAGAGCCTCGTAGCACTATGTGAGAGCGGGGCGAGCCCCGAGAGACCAAGGAAATGCCGAGAACCGAGCCCAGAAGGTGAACTTCCTCGCTTCCCTCTCACCGCCTGCCGAAAGTTGGATGCAGCTGGCTCGCGTAGGCCGCTTCGGCCAAGCCCTCGTGTAGCCTATCAAGAGCCCTGGTAGCAAGGGTACGGGTGTAGACCTATGCAAAGTTGCGCCAGCGAGGGGGAGAGGGGGGATGAGAAGGTCATCTTTTCGCGTCTTCCTCGCCTCTGTTTTGGGGGTCTGACGCCTCCCAGCTGCTCAGCTCACTCAGGCCAAGCGAGCCGACGAAGCAGAAAGCACGGGATCGAGCTGAGGGAAGGCTGAGGGTCGAGACTTGCTCGCGTTCCTAATACTATGTGCGGTCCCTCTTAGGG